>JAEIFV010000047.1:0-600000 GCA_018904265.1 Lordiphosa collinella
TTTGCCGAGCGTGGGATAGTCGTAAGAAGACCTAACCATCGAAGCCTTATAGTTCGGACGAAGAAAACAATCGCAGCTGTAGCTGCTGCCATACAAAACAATCCAAGAGTTTCGACAAGGAACTTATCTGCTCAAATGGGTATAGGCAGACACTCATGGCAGTCAATTATGCTCAATGATTTGAACTTATTCGCATATAAAATTAAAATTGCCAACAAACTGAGCGCAGCAGACTTGCCGATTCGCTTGGAATTTTGTCAGAAGATGCTTGAAATGGTGGAAGAGGACGAAAACATGTTGAACTGTCTTTCGGAGGACATAAATTGGGTTTTTGGCTGTTATGTGACTGCCTTTCCTTGGAAAATCCAGAAAAAGGAAAGATCGGTATTTTCTGGAAAAACGGAAACCGACCTTCAATTAATTAATATATATATAATTGTTCAACCTGACTCACTGGTGAAGGTTGAGTGGGTTGAAGATATCTGGATTATAAAGGTGGCCATGACCCGACTGGGAAAACTATACAAATATTCAGTTCAGCTCGGGCTGCCGTTTTTCATTGTACTTGGTTTTGTGCGGGACCTGGACCTCGACCTGGGGGTGGACCTGCAAGTGGACCTGTAATTGGTAACTGGGCGACGGGGATGGATGATGGCGATGGGCGATGGTAGATGGGTGGATAGCGATGGTAGGTGGCGATGGTAGATGGCGATGGTAGATGGCGATGGTAGATAGCGATGGAAGATGGTCGATGGGCGATGGTAGATGGCGATGGGCGTTAGGTAGTCGGTAGATGTCAGATCGCCGTTGGTAGATGGTAGATGGCGATGGTAGATGGGCGATGGTAGATGGGCGATGGTAGATGGGCGATGGTAGATGGCGATGGTAGATGGCGATGATGGGTAGATGGCGATGGGCGATGGTAGATGGCGATGGTAGATGGCGATGGTAGATGGCGATGGGCGTTAGGTAGTCGGTAGATGTCCCATCGCCTTCTCTAGATGGTAGATAGCGATGAAAGATGGTGGATGGCGTTGGGCGATAGATGTCCCATCGCCGTTGGTAGATGGAAGATAGCGATGATAGATGGTGGATGGCGATGGTAGATGGGCGATGGTAAATGGCGATGGTAGATGGGCGATGCTAGATGGCAATGAGGTTGGTAGATGGCGATGGTAGATGTCCCTTCGCCATCTACCATCGCCCATTGCCATCTACCATCGGCATCTACCGCGGCCACAATTGCGGGCGAAGTCGCGGTCAAAAACCATATACTAAACCGAACCTGCTGTTCAAAAATTCTGGGAGTCACTGAATCAAACCAGTTCCTCTTTCCGAACGGTTTGCACCCCTGATTTATTTCCTTCCGCTTATCCACTTGAAACTCGTTTTCTTTGAATGTTAAGATTTTTGATTTCCGGAAAATGTTGTAAGGGAATATTAATTTTTCATCCGATTTACTTGTAGCTCGGACTTAAAACTAAGTAAGCGAAAGAATTTAGAAAGTGGTATTTCAATTTTAAAAAATCCGACCCAAGAGGGGGTTCCGGAAAATGTTGTTTGAGAAAACTGTGTTTCCTTCGATTAACTTGAAACAGAAATCAGGGTTTGGAATTTTTTTTTTGAAAATGTTTTTTCCCTATTTTCAAAAAACAGTCAAAAAACAGGACAAAAGGTCCAAGGCCAAATCTGTATTCATTTGGGTTTGTAAGCTTTATGGGTCGAATAAATAGAAAAACAATCCACACCCAAGGGCGAAAAGGAGGTTGGACAATGCGTATTTTGAACCCGTTGGAGTTCTAGTGAAGAGCGCTGAACAGGATTCCTGGATGAATACCTTCTGGAATAGTTACTTACCTATTCATTACCACAATATGTCCACGAACATTGGTCGCGGCCATATGTTTAAGAGTCTCCCTCAAACAGCAGGCTGTGGCCACCACATTTGTATCGAATAGTTCCTTAATATCCTTAGTGGATGATTCTGAAAGTGTACACGACTATATATAAAACAATCATCATCTTTTGTCTCAACTGTACCGCTCAGAAAGTTGGCTTTTAGTATGCCAGCATTGCAGACAAGCACATGAATCGCATGAAAGCGTTCACTTATCCATGCAAATGTTTTGGTCAACTGCTGATCATCACTGAGATCACATTGGCGTGCAAAGATCTTTCCCTCACCGGTAACTTGGTCGTTGAGAGCCTAGTTTCATACAATATATTAAAGTTATCAGATTCTCTCAAATCTTATAAAGTTGTCGTCACCTCAATAAGCTCTACCCGTCGGGCTAAGCCCACCACAATCATTCCTGCATTGGCCAAAATAATTGCAGTGCTGGCACCAATTCCCACCGAGGCGCCAGTCACCACCGCCACCTTATTGCGCCAAAAGAACTTTTCCATTGCGGTAGAGCGCGAGCAGAGATAACCTTCTAGCTTCGTGTGTCAGAAGCAACTGCCACTGGAAGCTGTACGCGATCGAGGCCTAGCCTATCTAAGCTGCAAGTAACGCACTGTGGTCCAGCTACCTAAAATAGTAAAGAAAATTCAGCAGATCGTAAGTCCCCTGCCGTCGGCGCCTTTGCCCATTGAGTGGTTCAGAGACCACGCTCACTTCGATTGACCCAACACAGAGCAAATCCGCTTTAATTAATTGCAATTTACTTTCTGTCATATTGTCATTGCATTTCGCATTTGCTTTAGTTGCACTTTGCGCCAACTTCTCGGTGCATTGCACTCGTCGCGCGTATTTTGCATTTCACCAGGGTGACTTTTTGTCGTTTTTGTTTTTCTTTGTGCGCTCAGGGAAACTTGATACAAAATGAAAAATCTCATTCCGTTTTGCGGCTTTGGTTTTTTTTTTTCGTTGTCACTAATCTTACGGGCTGACACTTGCGGATTATTTTCATGTTTCTAGTTGAGAATAAGCCAGGGCAAAACCAAATGGCTGGAAATAAATTTAGTGGCTTTGTGAAGATATCACTGAAACTATATGAAATTCTATTCAAAATAGAAAACTTTCTTAATTTATCTGCACAAAATTGACAATAAACTTCATCTGCCTGGAAGTATTAGAAACATATGTTCCATACATGTCAAACCTCTATTTCTTACCATCTCTGCGATCTGTTTGTTCATACGGACGACAGACGGACGTCCAGATGGAGACTTTTGACTGTATCCTCTGAACAGTATAAAAATATCCCTGGTAGAAAAAAGATTTTAAGATCTAACTTTTTTAAGTCCTCTTGTCTTAATTCAGCTCCATTGGATGAAGAAAAAATATCAATTCAATATTCGTTTTGCCTTAAGATTCGAACTTAGTAATCGGTAATCGATAACTTGATAGCCAGCCAGTCAAGTATGACCGTAGGTGCAAAAGTGCAAGTCGCATTTGACTTCAAAATTTTGGCATCGTCGTGCTGCTTAGATTAGACAATAAAATTGATATTAAAATACAGTTTTAATTGATAATCGATCCAAAAATCAGAAAATAACTTTTAATTTATATTTTATTCAGATATGATTCAATAATTTTCAAAAATTCAAATATAACAAGGAAGAAAGTCGGTCAAGCCCGACTATATTATACTCTGTACCAGTTGGGGTCGCCGCTCGCATTTGCTCCCGATTATATTATATAAAATCGGTATCCAGGGAACACCACGAGGAGGCCATTGCAATAGCAATGGGGTCGATATATGAATAAAGATCTACGAGTCGACTTGAGTTGCTTAAATACTTATCATTTAAGGTGCTGTTACATACTTTTGCACAAACTTATTATACTCTATGTACCTTTGGTACAGAGTATAATTAGGAGAGAGAGGGAGAGAGAGAGGATTGGCACGCGCCGCAGACAAAAAACAACCTTTGCATTTGCCAGAGCTAGAGATGGGCGTACATCGAAAACTACGCTGGACTCCGGAGTGACCAGAATGACTTAACATCATTGTGATTGCTTGATATTATGTTAGAATTAAAGAACTAGACTATTTTTATATTATTTGCAATTTAAACAATCCTCGTCTTAGTAGTCAGATGGGTATCGGGCGATATATTTGTCCCGCGACCATCTCTAATTTCTCTCTCTCAATATTGTGTATGTGGGAAAGGGAAAGGGGAAAATGAGAGCGACCCAGTTAGCTGCAAGAATCCAATTGGATCTAATGAGCTAGCCATAGCTGTTAGGTTTTGTATTGGATTTCGTTGTTGGAATTACTCAGACAATATATTTGCAGGTTTAATTCATTTAAAAGGTGGAATTTTTGACGGGGCGGGGTCATCACACCCACAACGATCCAATATGAATCGTTAAATAAAAATTTGTCCTAAAAATATTGTTGGCATATGTATGTGTTTTGCTGCTTCAGGAGCAGCCCAGATATATTGAATTTTCGTTTGCTCATATCTTTACTACCGTTCATCCGATCTTTACCATGGCAGATCGATAAATAATCCTGATTACTAAATAAGTCCAGAAGGAACGAACCTTCTATCTATAAAACTGTGGGAGATATTGCGTTTTTTCCATTTTGCGGGGGCGGGAGGGGGCGTGGCAAAAATTGAAAACAAACTTGATCTGCCTGCAAGTATAAGAAGCATAAGTCCCATACATGTCAAACCTCTATCTCTTACCATCTCTGAGATCTGGCGTTCATACGGACAGACAGGCGGACAGACGGACATGGCTATATCGACTCGGCTGTTGTTACGATCAAGAATATATATATTTTATGGGGTCGGAGATGCTTCCTTCTGGCTGTTACATACTTTTGCACAAACTTATTATACTCTATGTACCTTTGGTACAGAGTATAAAAATAAAGTAATTAAAGTAAATTAGCTTCATTGTTAAAGAGAGTGGGATGTTTTTTTATAAATTTTCTATGCTAGCTCTACGTTTACAATTAACACTACGACACAAAATTTTGACCCACTCTAACTGGCAGTTGATCCCCAGTTGACCCCCTTATAAGGGAAGTAGAGCGGTTTTCGAGATATTGCTTAAAAACCCATTTTTCGGCTTTAAAAATGCTGTGGGTCGCAAGCCAAGTTTGCGGTTGTGAACTCTAAGCCAAATTCAATGCAAACTTTCGAAGTTCCAGCAAATGTACTTGCAAAATAAAATTGGGCGTGTGTGTGAACACCGAGACAAACTTGGACACAAATCCGACAAATTCAGCCATGACAGTTTGCGTAAATTAAATTGCCCGAGTGAAGTTAGCTTAAGTAGTGCAAAAAAGTCATTTTTAAAGCGTAAGCCTAAGTTTTTGGCACTGAAACTTTTAAGCGGTGCTCAGTTATTCGCATCCCCGTACCTGCATAAAAATTATGAATTTTCCAATGTCCCACCAATTTAGTTCAATGCTTTTCAAGCTTCAGCCTAAAAGTATGCTGCAAAAATCGATCAAAGAATGGCCGTAGGAACTTGATATTATTACTCACTATCGAATCGAACTCGAAAATATCCCATGGATCTTTAAAAAAGATATTGCAATATCCAGTCCAAACGGATTCGGCAAAATCATCCCGGGGATCACCAAAAACTATCCTTTTTTTTCTGTGCAGTTATATGACAGTCTGTTCAGACTGAGTAAAATACTTGGGAATTATGACACATTTCTCTGAAAGTATATGGCAACGGTCAACTGGCACTGCTCTGGCAGGTGTTCACACATGTATGGAAGTGTCAGTTGCTTCAAAATATGGCTGCCTGCCAGTTGTGTGAACGCATCCTTACACTCACAAGGCATTGTGTGGATACTCAGTACTCGATATTAAGTACTCCACTGTCCACGTCTACCGTCAATCGGCTTACAGCAACACTACAAAATATACCGTCAGCTTGATGCGTGAAGCTTGAATTAAATTGCACTACTACTAAAATCTTCCGTACCGAATTACCTAATGTTTCAGATTCAAGAAAATTTTTCTTTACAGCTCCAAGCTAAGCTTTTCCCAGTCTAGAAAAAGAAACCTAACAGTTTAATGCCGAGTCCAAACGGCAATGTTTGAGAAACTTTACTTACTTCACAGTTGAAGCCAATAGCTGTTGAAGTTGACCGTGGATGGATGCATTACGATCAAATAATGGCATCACATTGTCTGATGCATTATCTGGCATTGCAGCAACTTTATTGGACGGAGGCAGAACAGCTCATTCCACTCTTAAACTAAAACCTCGTATTTCCCGATGTACTAGCTTAAAGCTAGTTGAAATTTTGTGCTATTCGTGCACTTGGAATTCTCAACTCTTTATTCGCGACAGCAACTGAAAGTGTACTGACGAAGGCTTTGCCATGGCGGCTGCCGAAACGGCCGTCTACACAACCACAGCTACTGATATGTTCATATGTATTCTTTGTTGAATTTTCTAGTTGATTTTTGAACTATAATCAAAGCTCGACCTTGAGCCTGCTAGCATTCACCTTGACTATAGTCGCTCTCATAAGAATCATAAGGACCCGGACGACGTCGGCTAGTCAGCTTGTTTTTAATAAAAAAGAAACGTGAATTGAAAAGTGTTCCATTGGATGAAAATTGTTTTTAAATAATATTCTTTAGTCATCGAGGCAATTGCCTATTTGTCTACTTTAGGTGCTTATCACATGTTTTGCAATTACTTAACATCAGCTTTGATTTCAAGTGGCCCAAGTACTTTAAAGGTTTCCCCAACCACGAACACAACTAGTTTCCATGCCTCGTTGATTCGCACAAGTAAATCAAAAATGAAATTTATCCGAATTGTACGAAAATGTTTCATGAAAACTGCAAAAGAAACTCAAGCGGCTAATATCAAATGCAAATTGCTAAAGTGCATCTAAAAATGCACTCAACTTGGGATGACATGGCTGAGTCAGAGATTAGGCTGGTCAGCGTTGCAGTTGACAGCCATAAAATGCAGGTAGCAGTGAGGTGATAAGAAAACACACAGAGTGAGAGAGGGATAGCCTTTTGTGTATGCTGACATTTATTTCGAATGGTCAGGCAATAAAACTTGCCAATTTCCGGGGTACAGTTGTGCAATCTGTTAACTAACAGGCGCCTCTTCTGGTCGGCAGTAAAATAAAATGAGTCATCAAAGTGGCTGCCATTTAAGCCACACAAAAGCTGAATTGTAAATATTTTCAGTGTTCCAAATTGATAGAAAATTGGCAGGGCAAACTGTTTTTAGTTTACAACAAAATTTAGTTGATTTATTTTTTTTTGTTACTTTGTGGTTCGAGTGGAGATGGGGCAATATAAATGAAAAGAGAGCAGACAGAGTGCGAGTCATGGTGAAATTTATTGTTGCATACTTTTCGGCTCAGCGCGTGCTGGCATGCAGACCGAAACCAGTGAAAAAAATGTGTTGCCTACATGCCGGGGCAGCGTTCACTTTGTTTATTTTTCGGTTAAGCCCCAAATATGCATTTTTCATGGCCTTTGCTGCGCTTTTTCTTTTAATTGTTATAACATTTGCTGGGGCCCAACTTCAATTGCAGTTATTTGTGTACGCAGTAGTCGTTTTTTATAACTCATACGCCATGTGTAACTGGCTGTTACTCAGTCTTGCTGTTGCGTTTCGCTTTCTAAATCGAATTAAAAGCAAAAGCAAAGCGAATTGAAAACATGGGCAACAATACCATAACACTTTTCTTTTAAGCAAAAGTATTTAACTGTATGGCAAATAAAAGTTGGCATTTATATTAAGTTATATTTATCAGTTCTTTATCAAACTATATGCCAGTCTTTTGCCAAACTAAAGCCCTTAAATCCAAGGGATGAGTATCAATTATCCCCACTTAATCCACAGAATTTGGTACGACAATGTATCAAAGGCTGTCTCAATGGTTTAATGAAGTGCCACGCCCACGCTGTCACCTGCACAAAACACTTAAGGTTAAATATCAAACAATGTACAAACTAAACTTAACTTTTGCTTTGTTGGAATTTTAAAGCTTGCTACAGTTGTCAGGCGACGTAACAAAAGCCTTTCAAAAACTATGCCAACAATTTTAATGTAAAATTCCAAACGGTGTTAGGCCAAAGGCCCTTACCGTACCACACACCACACACACAAGAGACTATTTTTGATTAAATTAAAATTTATTTTAATTAAACAAGCGTCGCAAATGTCTCACTTACGCTTCAATGGCCTGTGCCAGTGCTGTGCGTGTGTGGCATGGTGTACAAACAACAACAACAGCAACTGTGTGTGTTCTTTGTGGTCTACTGACAATTCCAGCCAGCAATTTTTTGTGCAACAACAGAGAACAACACCAAAACAACTGCAATTACATATATTTCATGGTCGCCCGCCCGAAAGTATGCTAACCATTTGTGGCTGCAAGACAAGTATTTGTTATAGTGCGGGCGGGGGGCGGGTGGCGGCAAGAGGTTTTCGGTTGCAGGCACCATTAAGTGGCACATAAGCCGCGCTTTAGCCCAACTAATTAGCCTAAATTTTCTAACTAACTACGCAGCCACCTGATAAGTACAATGCAACAACAACACTTTTTTGTATCCTCTGAGAGGTAGCAATGGGTATATGCAGGTCAGGCTAAAAAATGAACAGCTCAAAGTGAGACTTTTTCCAGAAGTGTGAAGTGTGAATCAATTCCTACTGAAAACCTTTTTGCTAAAACATCACACTGACATTGGAGATAAGCTAAGCTGTATTTTCACTTGTCTGATATCTCATAAAAGTTCCCAATTTAAGATATCAGTCAAGTGTAATTAACAATCTGGGAAACACAAAAATTTATAAAAAGCATGCAAAAACTGAATGAGAAGTGGGATATTCACTAATTTTGATTTCTCTAATGAGTTTTTTGACAGACAATTTAGAGTAAGCTTAGGTATTTTTCACCCATTTCAAATGAGATCTCGACAAGTGAAAATACAGCATAAAACAACTAAAGAGACTTAAAAATAGGGCACTACTGCTCAAATGAAAGAAAGAAAAATAAAGGCCGAGGTGACATCCCTGTTAAGGCGATAGACGTTATTATCGATAGGTCGGCAGTCATCGTCATCAGTCGGTCAGCAGCCGTCGCCGTGATCAGCAGACTTCAGCCGTCAGTCGTAAATCTGCCGAAATTTAGCCGTCAACTAAACTTCAAACACACTCTTATTTAATCTTATTATTATATTACCTAACTAACTACACGATTATCTATAATAAAGACACATATTTATCTTACATGAATATAGTAAAAAAAGGTATTTAGAGACCTGGTGTGGTACAACGACAAGTGTGTGCGGCTGCTGTACAAGTGGTTGTCGGTCACCTCGGGAAATTTAATGAAAAAAAATTACACACCCGGTCACCTTCATCAGTTGTTGGCGCCAGCTGTGAAGTATCTAGCCATGAAAAAGCTTCTCAACCTTTGCTGTTCTTCGGGTGTAAGCCAAGAGATAGAGACAAGCTCGACTTTTTCCCTTTGAGCTGCAAAGTAAATTATAAAAAAAAGTTATTTGAGGTTTCTGATATAGGTCCTCGAAAATCAAATTCAGAATTTGATTCAAAACTCAACACCTCCCCCCATTTTGGTAACACGCCTAAGCACAAAATGGAAGCTTTTTATGTCACGACTAAATAGTCTAAGATCGTCTTTGGAGCATTTATAACACACAGTACAAATTTCATTAGGATCATTCCTCTGGCCAAACCCCCTTATCCCAAGAACACAGATATCAGATACTATCTCACATTACCCGTCTTTTACCGGTTGAGCTCAAGCCAAAAACTTAATTTTTGTAATGGAAACCGCACAGAGAAAAAACTGTCTGGTTTATGTTGATATCCGAGTTGAAATTACAACGTTAAAGAATGATCCCAAAAATGTAATAATCGGGGGTGTCCCAGAAATCTCTAGAGATTTTCGTATAATCGAAGAGACTTTTAATTTAACTAGGAGGACTTTATATGTAAAGTGACAAGAATAATGTCGGCTACTAGATTTTATTTCTGTTCTGTTCGATACAAGATCTGAACACAATCTGTCTGACTGCCAAGGCAGCCAGCACAGATCAACTTTGCCTTGAGCAGTCGGTTTCAAATCTCTCAACTTTTGTCATCTTACCTAACAGCCTAGCATTTTAAGACACTTTACACATAAAGGCAAGCACTTTTATTTTGAATTGAAGCCATTTGTTCGTAAATCTCTAGCGATTTCTGGGACACACCCGACTAATATGACCTTAGTACCAATTTGAATTCGAAGTTCGAAAAAACACACTGCTTTGGGGCAAAGAACCAAGCTAACGTTTTTTATGGCGGAAGATAAGAAGCGATTCGCCTTAGCGATATCGCATTCTTATCTTCCTACGGAAAGAAATGTGACACTATGCGATAACTTCTAGGCTATAGGAAAGCGTTCCTTCTGGGAGATAGGAAAAAGTGTCTTCAAAGCGATAAAAAATCGATAACAAAAAAAAAAAAAGCAAAAGCTACACTTGCTACTTTTGTGACCACTGACTTGACTTTGTGACCAATGACTTAGTTTATAAGTTTAATGTCTTGCGTCATTGGAATATAAAATAAAGAAAACTAAAAAAAAAAAAATGGTATGGCAGCTACAAGAAGTGACCATCCGATTTTCGCGGTTCCGACAACTGTGCAGCAAAAAGATGACACTGTGCAAAATTTCAGCTCGATAGCTTAAAAACTGAGGGACTAATTTGCGTAGAAACAGACAGACGGACGGACAGATGGACGGACAAAGCTCAATCGACTCAGCTCGTCATGCTGATCAAGAATGTATATACTTTATGTGGTCGAAGATGATGGCAAAATTATAATACACATTTCAATTGTATAAAAAAGGTGTGATTGTGGCTAACACTCACTGGGCCTTGATGTGAAACATGTTGTATACGATTTGCTCCGCCTTTACATCTTCTTGCGGTTGTGCGTTACTTTATTCCCATATCTCCAAACATAATCTTTTTTAACCCCCCCAAACCCCCCCCCCCCCCCCCCCCCCCCCCCCCCCCTTATCCCAATTTGATAAAACTCGAATAGACGAGCCATCGATAGTTTCGTCCCGCAACTTCTCTAACGGTGAACTCGACGATTGGCCAATACCATTCTCCACTTCATTAATCGCGGCCGGCGCCGGCACGCCACGTCCCCCCGGCCCGGACCGTACCCCGACGGCCGGCGGAGCTTCCCCCGCGCCCGCCCGGGCCCGCGCCTTTTTCGTTTTTCACACTGCAGGCTTTGATCCATTTTTTGATAGGTAAAAACCGAAGACGACCCAAACACGTGCACGCAAGCAGCTCAACTTTATTCGAACCGAGCTTGTCGCATAATGAGAGAATAGAGTACTCTACGCCACACTCAGTATTCGATACTCAGTAATCGATCCTAAGTACTCGATACTTATTACTCAATACCAAGCACTCTATACTCAGTACCCATTTCTAAGTATTCGATACTTAGTACTCGATACTAAGTACTCGATACTTATTATTTGAATTTAAGTACTCGAAACTAAGTTCTCGATACTCCGTACTCAATTCTAAGTATTCGATACTAAGTATTAGAGACTAAGTATTTGGTACTTAGTACTCGATTTTAAATATCCGGGTCTAAGTACGCGATGATAAATTTAAGAAACTCAGTATTCTGTGTGTTTGCTTGTTCTTGTCTTTGTTTTTTATTTGTTTTTGTTTTTTTTTGTGTTTGTCTTTGTCTTGTTTTTGTATTTGTCTTTGTTTTTGTCTTTGCTGTTGTTTTTGTGTTTGTTTTTGTCTTTGTTATTGCCTTTGATTGTGTCTTTGCTATTGACTTTGTTTTTGTGTTGGTGGTTTTATTTGTTTCTGTGTTTGATTTTGTCTTTGTTCTTGTGTTTGTTTTTGTCTTTGGTTTTGTGTTTGTTTATGTGTTTTTTTGTGTGTTTGTTTCAGAGTTTTTCTTTTGTTTGTGTTGTGTGAGTGTGTGTGGGCGGGTGAGTGGGTGGTTGGGATTGTGCCTGGCCAGCCAACTGATATCTGCTGAGTCATTACCTATAAAAATTATGTTGGAAGATGCACTGGAAGCGAGAAATAAAGATTTTCGTAATATTCCCTCTATCCAACCATCACGCGAAAACATCAAGCAGTGTTTGATCTATTTACTTTCGATCCAATAATCAGCGATCTTCTCATAAATGTAAATTCTTGTGGAATGCGGGAATTCCTGAAGAACTATAATTCATGATCAATAAACTGGAATAGAATCTGAATGTTTTTTTCTTCTTGATTTTAATTAAAGCAATTAAAGCCGTGAGCCCCACGTTGGGCGCCATTTATTAAGTACAGAACAGGTCGGTAGAGCCGGTAGGTGATCTGTTTTACTAATCAGATTAGACAATTAATGGGGAAGAAATAAGGGAAAACCAGATCAGGCAAGCGCTCTCAACCTTTAAAAACCCCGGTTAATTCTTAAGTTTTTCACTTTAAACTAGGAACTTTACTTACACTAGGAAAATTAACAAAGCTAAACATACTCACAAATAGTTTTCTTTCTCGGATAGATCTAACTTGAGCTGTCTTACAAAATAAGTAACAAATGCTCACACAGGGTGTCCCCGAGTCGTGCTAATTAATCGCAACTTTTATTTTTAGTGCTTGTTGTTGATATAAACAGTTAAGAGTGCTGCATTTACCGCTAAGCGGATGCAGGACCACGAAAACTTTTTTGGCGGGTGGCAGGTTGCAAAGTGCAGCGGCAAGTTTGTTGTTATTGTTGTTTGGGGCACTTTATTAGCGAGCGGTCTGCTCTGCCAGCTGGTTGGCTAGCTATTATTTGATGTTATTTATGACTGACAGACATTAAGATTTGTGTGTGTGTGTGGGTGCACCTGCTGCCCTGGCCTGGCCCGGCCCATAAGGTATGCAATGTTATTTTCGCTTGAGTCGCGTGTGCAATGGAATCCTGGCAAAGTTTTTGGCCAGCAAGTTGTAAGTGTGTGGCAATTAGACGAAAGTGTTAAGGATGCTGGTTTCATTAGAAACTTGGGCCAAGTTTTTGAGGCCTGATGAGCTGCCATTAAAATGCGCCCCGTTGAACGAAATCTAAATGTGCATTAAGCTTCCAACCAAATGGCAACTTTGTTGAATTTGCTTTGGATGAGGGTTTTTTTCATCTTCTGCGCTGGACCAGGCGCGCTCGTGCATGACGCCGACGATCCTCGCCAGCTACTTCTTCTTCTTCTTCGTCCTGCTGCAGGCATAAATCACGTGCACGCCGCACAAGAAAGTTTTGATTTGTGAAATCAAAAGCTATTTGCTGCGCTGCAATCAGCACAAACATTGTATGCACCAGCAGCGCTGGCCAAGGAAAAACTTTTGCTTTTTGGCACTCGTCAGATATGGATGCCAGCAGCAGGAGCAGCAGCAGCAGCAGCCGCATTTCTTGGTCCTGCAAACTTTTTCTTGTTGTAAAGTTTTTAATAGTTTGTTGGCGCTTTCGCTGATTTGCTGCAAAGTAAAGTTTTCGTTATTTCGTCAGTCTCGAGGGAATGGCCAAGTCGCCTTTAAGTATGCAATGCTAAAATTTCAATGGAAGCGCTAATGAAGACTTGAGCCGTATATCATTTCTTCCCTCTTTAATTCTCCATCTTTATTCTAATCTCAAAAGTGCTTGCAACATGTTCGCAATTATTTGGTCGCACTGCGCTGCCCCCAAAAGTATGCTAAAGAAAAACTAAATATGTGTCGCGCGTGTCCACAGAGGAAGATGGAGAAAGAGAGACTACAATTTGTCACATTTTGTAGGCTGCTGCAGCAAAAACACAATAAAAAAAAAATGGCAAATAGAAAAATAATCCACTAAGCTAAGTGCGACAACTGCGACAAAGTGTGCGCTCCAAATGAAGAAAGTTCCAGCTCTTTGTGTGCGCGTTCCCCTTTCTAGCTCTGCGAAAAAAGTCGTCGAAAAGTAGTTAAACTTAAACTTTTAGCTGCTTTGCCTGACATAATTTCAGCGCACGTTGGATATGATATAGTTGAAGTAATAAATTTTCACTGCTTCGCCGCCACTAAGTATGCAAAAGTTTTTTTCTTTTCTCGGCAAACAGTACACATATGTGCAAAAGGCACATAGAAAGTTGGCACTGCGAAGAGTTTAAGTTGCATTTACATTTTAGTGGACTAGCTGCAAAATACCAAAACAGACCAGTACGCAAGAGTTGTTTATTACTAGCAAGTTGAGTCAAAGTCAAAGCTCATGAGACGGGTCTTTACTGGAAAAGAATACAAGACAGGAAGGATCAATTCGTGTATACTTGATATTGAAGGAGCGTATGCCATTAACTTTCGTTTTCAATATATAAAGAGACTCCGAATCAACCGCAAACGCGGTGCGATGGACAAGTTGAGCGCCAGGCCAGGTTGAGATCTGCAGATACGCTGGAGGAGGCGAGCAATCAAGGCTATCAGCCAAAACTTTGGTCCGTTCAGTCAACACATTCCATTTACCAACGCCTGCATTGTAATCTAAAAATCTAGCGCTTTACTCATAAGAAAATTTAAGCATATTTTGCCGTTTTTGGCCCTTTAAGATAAAAGTTATATACAGCCATGCTCCCATTTTCGCATTCGCAAAAGTTTTGCGGTTTGGAGAGCAAATTTGGTCAAAAAACCGGTTTCAAATCGCAAAACTTTTGCGAATGCGAAAATGGGAGCATGGCTGAACGACTCAGTCATACCACAAAAGCTCTCTGTCAGATACCTGGGTATTACACTGGATATGAGATTTATGGCAAGGTTAACAAATTGGTCTGGCTTTCACTACCCGCAAAGATTTTAATAATCAGGCACTCAGAAATAAATCCGTTCAAAATCTACCGAAATCAAGACCATTCGTTAACCAAAGTAGAGAAGTCCCGCTTTTTCGTGAACTGTGAACGGCTGTGTCATTTCATAAACGCAATTTTAAGACCCGTTGTTCGATATTCATTATAGTTTAGGTGTTGAGTTAATACCATTTTGCGCTCAACTTGGGAACATTTTTGGTGTCATTTTACAAACTTTCGGTCTTCTTTTAAAAACATTTTGGTATCGGTTTAAGACCACTTGGCAACATTTTGGAAATAGATTTGGAACATCTCGGTCTTATTTTGGAAAATTCGCGGTCTCATTTTGATAAAACATTTTGTTTGTAACGCACAGAAGGAAGATTCTCCTACCACATAAAGTATATATATTCTTGTTCAGCACGACGAGCTGAGTTGACTTAGCGTTGTCCGTCGGTCCGTATGTTTCCTTGCTATCTCCTCCGTCAGTTTTAAAGCTATCCCCACCAAACTTTGCACAAAGTCTTCTGGTACAAATACGCTGCACATTTGTCGGATGACTATAGCATATAGCTGTCATAGGAACGATCGGTCGAAAAACTAGTTTTTGTGAGAAAAACTTTTTTGTTTTCAATGGAATCGCCTGCAAACTTCGTATTTCTTTGTTTACTATGCTTTTCCATGATTCCACCAAATTTAGTCGAAATCGGACATCTATATAATATAGTTGTCGTAGAAAACTAGCGTCAGAAAAGCAGTCTTAGTTAGAAAAACTATTTTGATTTCAATGGAAATGTCCTTATATTGGGCATGTGTTTCTTTTATATGCTCCCACACAATTCTACAAAGTTTGATCAAAATCGGATGACTATAGCATATAGCTGTCATAGGAACGGTCGGTCAAAAAACTAAATCTTGTTTTGAAACTTATCATTGGCATATAAAGTTTTTGTTTTTGGATGCCTTGGAAAGCTCGTAAATAGCAATTGAACATTTTTGCCTTTATGGTCAGTTTAATACCAAAACCGAAAAAAATCCATGCACTCTTGCTCTCGCTCTGAGCAGAACACTTCCTTTCTCCTTGTTTTTGTTTTCAGTTGACTGTTCTCAGTTTAGCTTATCTAGTTTTACTCATTCAATAACAATTTATAGACAGTGATCCGACTGAGCGCTCGCATATTAAGAGTCAGTAGATGAGCAAAAAGCCGAACGACTCACCTCAAAGGGTCTTTTTTTTCTTTTATTTTTTTTGTGTGTGTGGGTGTGGCTTGTGTGAGTCGCAAGCCCAAACGGACATATCACTCACACATTCACACACACTAACTCCAATGACTTTAATCTTCTTCGCTCGCGACGATTTGATCAGTGAATGAGCAGAACAAAATGTAAACAAATCCATTGGTTGTTCGTTGAGCACTGAGCGATTCGTTCATGAGCCGATGTGAACGGTTCATCTCTGACTTTTTGCTCAAAGGGTCCGTAAATAACTGTTATTTTTGGACAACGAAAAACGGTCAATTGTTATTTGTTTACTTTTTTTGCAGTACGAACTGATACGTCGAAAAAGAAGTTCTATTGAGAAAAACTCGAAAACAAACACAAGAACAAAGACAAAAACAAAGTCAAAAACCAACACTGAAACAATCACACAAGCCAACACAAACGCTAAAACAAACACACAAAAATGACAAAAACAAACCCAAAAACAAAAAAAGTCAATAACAAACGCAAAAACAAACATAAAAACCAACAAAATAAAAACAAAGACCATAACAAAGATAAGAAAAACGTCAAAATCAAAGACAAAAGCAAACACAAACACACAGAATACTGAGTATCTAAAATTTATCATCGAGTACTTAACCCCGAATATTTAGGATCGTGTACTAAGTACCGAAATCTTAGTTTTTAGTACTTAGTATCTGTTCGTAGGAGGCTGGATTGATGCTGACTTTGAATAAGAAAGGCTCGGGGTGAATTTCAAAGTTATAAACTTTACTTTATTGTGGAGAGTAGGAGGATCGGTCTGATCGTTTCGAGTGCTCAGAATAGACTGACCCTATTTGCATATTTATAAAATACCTTAAACGTACATTCCCTATCCCATTCGTTCCACTTCAACTTCTGTCCTGAACATTCCTGCACCGCAGTTCGCAGAGTTGACTTCATGTTCAACTAACACTGGCTCCAAAATAGACGCTTGAAACTAAGAACTTAACTAGGACTAATAACTAAGGTATAGAGAGCTACAGGCTAGAAGTCCCAGACAGAATCAACCCAAATTGCGTGGCTTGAGCAACGGGAAGACCTCCTGTGCCTGGCAAAAATACTGGCGGAATAATATCTGGGTGCAAGTCCGCACCCAGCACCACAGATATGGTGGACGGTTTGTAGAAGTCCTTGTCGGGCGGTACGATGTCCTTAAATTTATCCCGCACGCCCTCGTCGATCGGTTTGATTGGAGTGCAGCAGGACAGCTGCGGATCCACTTGAAGGATGACATGAAGCCGGAAGCTGTCGCGCGTCAAGGATCGGATCACTGCTGTGCACGCCTCTCCTTTGCCGATTCGAGTAATTGGCAGTCGGAAGGCCTTAGCCAAGGATGCGCTAATGCGGGATACCGGTGTGCAGGAGTCAATCAGCACACGCGTGTTGTACCGCTTGACAGCATTGTCCATCAGCACGATGGCTGTCGGCAACACCTTGGGGTTTTTGTGCAGCAGCAGCGTGATCAACGTCTGCGACTGGACTCTGGATGTGGGCTGTCTGGGAGAGGATGAGTTTCGGCTGCGGCTTCGGACAGGAGTAGACGCTTCGCGGCTCTTCTCGTGAGCATGAAGCAACGTGTGGTGGTCGAGCTTGCACACGCGGCACCGGTCTCCACTACGGCAGAAACGGCCCGAGTGTTGGTGCGCCAGGCAGTTGGCACAGTATTTGTTTATGAGGACGGCCCGCATCCGTTTCTCTGCGCTGAGTCACACAAAACGCCTGCACTTCCGCAACGGATGGATGCCTCGACAGACTCGGCATCGGAAGGACCTCAGTTATCATCGGCTTTCGCGTTGTCTCGGGTCATCTCGAATCTCATTAGGGTTAATAATTTGATTTATTGTGAACGGACTGAACAAACGAGCACATGGAAATGACACTGAACAGGAACGGAAAATTTTAAGAACTTAGCAGGAGGAGGGAGTGGATTTAAAGGACGAACACATGGATTGAATCCTGCCATCTACTGGGAGAAGTATTAGTTTGGCAACCGGGCGTTTTATGGTACCGCGTGTCGTTAACACTTCAACCACGCGGACCTTGCCATCAGCTCCTGAAAATCCTTTCAGAACGCCTGCACAAGCAGCAACATTGTCCTCCCGACAACCACCGATATCGTCCCTCCGTGACGACCACCATATCGTCCTTCTTGTGAAGCTCGTGTAGATTTTTAGATGCCGATTTGTTCCTTGAAAGCCTTTAAACGTTGCCAGCGATTTCGGATTGACTCAACATTGCCTTGGATTTCAGGCACGACCAACGACAAAAAAGGAGCTCCAACGAGAAAATGTCCTGGTCTCAGGGCGAGTGGATCGGTTGGGTCTTCGAACATTGGGGAAATAGGTCTGGAGTTTAGGCACGCTTCAATTTTGGATAGGAGCGTGGAAAATTCTTCGAACGTATATTTAAACGAGGACATGGACTTGTAAAACAAGGATTTAAAACTTTTTACCCTCGCTTCCCACAGGCCACTCATGTGTGGAGCACCTACATTTTGATGGCTGGTAGTGGAAATAATACAGGCCCTGGTTGCCTCTAAAAAGTCGCTTTGAAGGGCGTTCGCCGCGCCCACAAAAGTTTTTCTCATTATCGGACTGTCATTGGTGTGGACAACCTCGCCTGGCCACAACACGAGCAAAGGCCGTCCTTATGGGCAAGTCGCCCGTATAACTAGGGGGTTTGCTGCTTTCTTTTGTGGACCCGCAGTCCCTGCAGACCTTATTTGCATATTTATAAAATACCTTAAACGTACATTCCCTATCCCATTCGTTCCACTTCAACTTTTGTCTTGAACAGTATCGAATACTTATAATTGAGTACAGAGTATCGAGTACTTGGTATCGAGTACTAAGAATCGAATACTTAGAATCGGGTACTGAGTATCGAGTTTTGAATATGGAGTGTAACGTGACGCACAACCGCAAGAATGTGAAAGGCGGAGCATATCGTATACAACATGTTTCATATCAAATCCCCGTGATCGTTAGCCACACTCACACCTTTTTTTTCTAGTGTAGCTACAACTATGGCATTAAGTTCAATCCTAATCCAATAAATTGGCAGCTTCCAAATAAATTTGATTAAATACTTTAACCAAAATGGTGTGACTTCTCAGCAAAGTGACTATTTGAGTGTGCAACACTTAGCCTTAGCTCTTTGCCTGTGGATATACGAGTATGTATGAATGTGGGCCAAATGTTTTTCCATTAAATTACATTCAGCCTTCGTTAACGTCACACTAGCCCTCGTCTGCGTGTTGGCTCGACCACCAGAGTCATGAAATTTAGTGTTGGCGGCATAATTAGACCATCAATTGCGGAAAACTCATGACAGTCATGAATGGGCGTTTGTGTGGGGTGCCTGACCACAAAGTTAGGTGGCCCATACACACACACACACACAGAAGTGGGCGGGGTATAAAGTAATATAGCCCAAAAGCATAAACTCATCAGCGTCGGAAATGCTGACAGCGAGAGGACAACAACAACAACAATAACAACAACAACAAAGATGGCCTAAACAAAAAGCCCAAATGGAATGAGAATGGCCAAGGACTGTTGCTCCCAACGCATCATTCTGAAAGCCAAAATGCAAAGCACAAATGCTACATTTGCCGCTCATAAATATTCACTTGAATATATTTCGGGCTCTTCTTGTTGTTGTTCCCGTCCGCCGCTCGGCCTGCTCAGCCGCTTTCGTTTTCCGTTTCAGGCAAAAGGCGCAAAAGTGTGAAAATGTCGAGTATTTTTATGACTATTTTTGGTGCCAGCCAGCGGAGTGTGAAAGTTAAGCACATAAATTACATGTGAATATTTGGCCCGGCGAGAGGAATTAAAAGCACATTGCCCGAACCAAAACCAAAAACACTTAAAATATGGCAACCGCTCTCTTGGGTGAAGTGCAGCTAGGCAGCGCTTTTTAGTGAAATTACACGCTCTAATCCACAACTTTTGAGTGGGCCGAAAAAGGAGAGAGAGAGAGAGTGGGAGAGAGAGCGAGAGATGAAAGGCGACATTAGGCAACCGCTCAGGGCAAGAATATGCCAGACAGCGGCAAAACAAGCAAAGCACATACTCACACACGCACACACACAGACACGGCCAGCCTGAAAGTATGCAAAACATAATTCATGCTGATGGAATTGTATGCATGAATATATGAGAAGCGCTCTCCTCTGACGCCAGCCAGCCAGGCTAAAAATCATATGCATCACGTGATTAAACGCGTCATGCATGAAAATGTAAAATATTGTGCAACCATCTACTTGCAGGGAGGGAACTGAAAAGAAAAAATTAGACACCGCCCGTCATGTTTACTTGACTTGACTGGCAAAGCCGGTTTGGAAAACCAACTCGTGACCAGCAAACGGGAGCAAACAAAACGCCTCGGTTACAAATTTTTCACCATTTTTTTTTTCCTATTTAAATGGAGAGAAATTGTGAGTGAGCTCCTGGCGCTGACTGAGATGAATCTGGGCAGCACGTGCTGAGACGCTGCTGCCAGACGATGGATTGAACTTGGCTAGAAGGGGTTGTTGTTCTAAGGAGAACATGTAGGTTTGGATGGAGCAAGAGTGGTGGGAATTCAAGTTATGCAGTGTAATTTGTGGCTTATTTAGATATTATTTAGACTGAAATGTTATAATATTAATTCCCATTTTTGATGAAAAATAAGATCAAGTTAGTTTTAACTTTGACCCCAGAAAAATAAAAGCAAGAACCGAAACAGTATTCAGAAAAGAACCTTTTAGATCTCAACACTAGAACGTTGGGATCGATCTTACTATAATAAAGGTACTCTAAATGTGAAGGTTTGTATGTATGCGTCAATCAATCGACGCCAGCATTTCCTGAGAGATCCGATGAGACAGCAGTGCAAGCAGAAGCTAGAGGCAGGAGTTGCTGAAAGCAATAACTGTAACACCCATATTTTTAAAAACTATTTATATATATGGTATTATTTTATTAGATATTTTTAAAAAAGTTGATTGGGTTGTTTTTAAATTTTGTGTTTGGTTTTTTTTTATATAATATTTTTTTAATACAAAATGTTGTTTTACGATGCTCTAAAACATCGGTGGGCACGGCCTTGCCGAAGTCGGGCATATGAGCGTAAGCTCAGCGCACTTTTTTCTGGCCTCGCTCTTCTTGAGCATCGCTGCTCTTAAACAAGAGTACCCCATCGCCCCAGTCGGCAATTCACACCGAACGCTTGCCAAAGTAATGCATCAGTGTGTTAGAGAGAGACAGAGAGCCTCTCTTCTTAGGGAACCCAGCTCTAAAATGGGAAGAAGAAAGAGCTGGGATGTGTTGTTCTGGAGGCAAAGTAGTAATCCCACTATTAGAGGAGCCAGTGGATCCATTAATGAAATTATTTGTATATTGCACAGACGAATCTCAATTTGAAACAACGTTAGAAAAAACTAATGCATGCTTGACACATGACCGGCTTTAGTGAGGACAGAGTCGTTTCCATGCATGGATTTTATCCAACATTTACAGTTTAAGAACAAGTTTACCTACGGATTGATTGAAACGGAGTTAAGCTTTGCCTCTTTGCTTGTGTTTAAAGTAGAGGTGAACCTGTGATGGGAACATGAAAGAAGTGTCACGACGTGAATGTGAACAAACTCAGAGTAGAGGGAGAACTATCGATAGTCGTCACCATCGATAGTCAGCGAATTTTTTTATAAAGCTGAAGGAGATATGACGTTTTTACCAATTTGCGGGGGCGGGAGGGGGCGTGGCAAAAATTGAAAATAAACTTGATCTGCCTGCAGCTGTATAGATCGAAGCTTCGTTCCTTCAAAACATATTTAGTAATCGGTATATCTTCATCGCCAAAGCAATGGTAAAGATCGGATGAACGATAATCGAATTATAAGTAAAGCAAACAATTATGGGCAGCACTTTACAGTATAAAAAGTTTTTGTCCCATACATGTCAAACCTCTATCTCTTACCTTCTCTGAGATCTGTTTGTTCATACGGACGATTTGGTACAGAGTATAAAAATTACTTTAAGATATTTTTCCTTGCCTGATTTTGTTGTTTGATACTCAGAAACAAGGAATACCCAAAAGTATTTAGAAAATTATCACCCAGAGCTGGATCGGCTGTTGTGGGCCTCCTTCACCCGAAAACGGAATAGTAAATTTTCCTTTCTAGTGAAGGAAAATTCGATCGTTCTCAGTACTCACCCTAAAGCTGTATTTTTCGCTTGTCGAGATCTCATATAAGATGGGTGAAAAATGCCCCAGTTTGAGTTGGTTGAGTTGGCAGTCTGGAAACTAGTATGGAGAACCTTGATAGCCTACTTTTAAGGTGCTGCTCATTTATTTTGTTGCTTCTCATTTATTTTGTTGCTTCTCAAATTGACTATTACACTTGTCTGATATCTCATCTATAAATCTTTTACATCAGACAAGTGAAAAAACAGCTTAAGTAAAGTATATTATTCAGTCCAGTCACTTTTGTAAGTCGTGGTAGAGATCTTATGAATGATATCTATAAAAAATGAGTTCCATTTGGGAATCGATTAACGCTACTAGTTGCCCCTAAGCTGGACGTTTCCTTTTTATAAAAAACATGTCTAAATTCTTACCGAATAATATTTCAACAATCAAAGACTCCAACGACCAAGCTTTGAACCAAAACCTTAGGTTTGATAAGTAAAGAGACGGGTCAAAATCGAACCTTAGATGTTCTAACGGGTTCGACCCCCGGAAGGAAAAAACATTCTACAGATTTTTAGAGGTCTGTGATCCTTAAGTATTGATCTTAGAGAGAACGTCGTAGAAAACTTAAGTTTCCATGTAAAATTTTTCATATTTTGATTATCTTTATGGATCCCACGTACACGATATGAAAACCTTGTGGCAGCTCTGGCCACACTTATCACAATCATCACGAGCGATATATCAATAACTTATCGCCCTCTAATTGTCATCCCGAACAGTTTAATTAGTTTCATTGGAGGCACAATCGATTCTGGCTCAGTACGCGCACGTCTGTAAATCTAAAAAAAAAACCAAAAAAACCCGCGACAAAACAAGCAATCACCCCAGGCCACCCCAAAGTCCTCAACCGAGGCAAAACGAAGCCCCCGACGAGAGACAACTCAACCTCCACTTTTTTCCCTCCACCCCCCACCCCACCCCCAAATAAATTTGTTTATACACCCCCCCCCCACCAACCACCAACCTTTTTACCGGCGTTGTTCTGGTTTTTGCGAAAATGTTTGTTTTTCCCCCCCCTTACCACCCCCTCTCGATGCACCCACCCCCACGTTTCCTCCTATTATCCCATATTTTTTATTCTATGGTCTTTAATGTTTTTAATCCCCAACCCAAATACTTTTTCTTTTTAAATTTTAACTCAAAAACAAAACAAATTTTTATTGGTTTTCAAGGGGTCTTCTCATTGAGCAACTTTTTTTTTCGACTTTTTTTTTGCATTTATTTATAGCTTGGATATTCAAAAATATCCCCCCAAAAGGATTTTCGAAAACTCGAATTAGTTTAGGAGATATAGTCCTTTTAGTGACCCAATGTGACCTAAATTCCCAAGCAGCTGCAAACCTAAGGGGGTCTTCTCATTGAGCAACTTTTTTTAAACCCTCGTATTTTGACCTATGCGTTAAGTTTTCTCCGGTTCTACCGGACCGATTTTGATGAGACAAAGTGAATTCGACGGAGAATTGTCAGCTCTTAAAACTGCATTTAAACATTTTTGATTTTTTTTTTTTTTTTTCCAAAAAAATTACTTCAAACTTTAAACGCGTTTATCTCGAATCTCCAGTTCAACTGAACCGATTTTCATGAAACAAAGTGGAATCGACGCAGAATTGTCACCATTCTCGGCTGAACCTCGACCATAATTTTAAAAAATTTTTACTATTTTTTTTTACACTAAACTACAAAAAAAGCCCGAAATTGATTTTTTTTTTGAATGGCCGCCATTTTGTCAAAAAAAAATCACAAAATTAAGTTTGAGGTTCAGCCGAGAATTACATCTATACTGATTATAACCCCGTTTTTTTTTTCATTTCGGACGCTCGGAGACCCGGAATCGTGGCCGCCGTGACGACACCTTTTTTTCACCACCAACTTTGAAGTCTCATTACTTTTTGAACAGCCCTCGTATCGAGACAAAAATTTTTTTATTTACTTTGAACCTTTTGTAATACAATAAATAAATTTTTTTTTTTTTATTTTTTTTTAAGTGTGACTCAGTAGCAAAACATCATCATCATCAGTGCCTACACAACACAGAACCAATTGAAGCCCAGTTTACAGTGGAATCTTTCTCTCGTTGCCCGAATCTCTAATTCAAATCATGCATACTAAATGGTTCACACTTAATAATATTAGCATATTCATTTATGAATATATTATTAGCTGTATAAAACAATGTCCAAAAAAACCGGAACATTGAATTGAATTTTAAGTAATCAAAGAAATTTAATTTTCAAACAAGCTTTGATGAGAGCCGATGGTTGCTTTAGAAGGCGGAGTTTGTTGTTTTATTTTCAGCTTTTAGTTCGTCTCAAGAGTGTCGAGTGGTTGGATGTGCCCCATTTATCGCTCTATTAAGCCAGTTTCAATATGTTTCATAATTCGCAAAATTTGCCTCGCTTTGCAATAAGTTTGCTGTGTTTGTTGTCTGGATGGGCTGAGGCTCAGTTGTTTGAACAGCCGTCGACAAAGTAGGTCGGTCGCCTTGATGCGACTACTGGCAAAGCAGGTCAATCTATTGAGCAAACTATTTACTTTCAGTTTGGTGTACACAACCCATAAACAAGATGGCGGAGGTAGGCCAAATATAGTGACCATTCAGCGGGCTCAAATGCAAATGTTTCCGACAGCTCAGTTGCAAGAGCAGCTGCAACAAATCACGGGCAGCGATTCGCTGGCGCCATTGTTGCAGGAATTATTGAGGCAAACTGTGCCAAATTGGCAACCGCCCGCGAATCAGCCACCACCGGAACAACAAAAACAATTACAACAACCTCAGCAACAGCAACAGCAGCAGCCACACTTTTTTGTTTATGAAAACTCTCAGCCAGGCAGGCTGGCAAGTCAACAACCTCAAATATGGCCAGGGTTCAATGGCGTCAATATCCAGCAGCAGCAACAACAACCATTGAGCCTGCCAAAGCAATATACCCAAGCAGAGCCAAAAACCGGCGTCTTCCAGGCGCCAAAGCCGCCTGCACCCGCTCCTCAACTGGCGTAAGTAAACACTAGAAATAACCAACTATAAACCATTATTTGCCTTAAACAATGCATTTTAATTAGCACAACCCACGCAAATGCAACGGAAGTTAGTTGCCAGCCGTGCTGCAGTCCAACGGGTGACACTCCCGCCTGCTCCTGGGCCATGGGCTGCTGTGGTACGACGCCGCTATTGAGTGCAGCAGCACTGAAGGCGGCAGTTGGTTAAGTTTTTAATTAAACTGCTGGCATAATTAATAAAGAAGAATCTCAAAGATAACAAGAAAGTGCAGCATGCTTTTGGGCTGGCCAATAACACAGTGTGTGTGTGTGTGTGTGTGATAGGACAAGCTGTTGCCTTTTAACTTACGGTATGTCCTATGAACTGGGCCCATTAATAATAACAGGTAACAGTGCGGATCGAAAGACTATATCATATAGCCAGACATTAATCCTTTAGATTAGCTCTTAATCTGATCAGAGCAAAGCTTCCTTTTATGTATATCATCCACATTCATCTCCCCCAACCACTATGAAATAGAAACTTCTGCAACAATATGTGTCTTATCTGTCATCGTCGCTTTGTACCCTGTCACATCCTCCACCAAGCTGTCGCACTACTTCAACATACATAAAAGCAAAACATGCAACTAAAAACAATTTCTAAAAATATAAAATACACCACAAAAAACCACAAACACTTCATGTTGAGTGTGACGCTCGCTTGCCGCAAATTGTTTGCCTGTAAGAAAGAAAAATAATAAATAAAAAATCTGCAAAAAGTATTACTATATGTAAGTACATATATGTGCAGAGCAGAGCAAGGCGTGTGAGTGTTGGGCTGAGTGCAAATCCGCGTGTGTGTGTGTGTGTGTGTGAGCTAGCGTTCGAGCAGAAAAATGAAAGTGCTGAAGTGTTGCCCATTGTTTGTGTCAACGCTGATGACGACCAAAATGAATAGCAAGCACGTCTGGACGAAGAGTTTATTTGCCTTTTACCTTTAAAATGTATCCTATTTAGTGACTCGATGGGTAAGGATTAAAATTTTTGGTACTAAATGCGCTTCAAAAGGCATAAAATTGCTTTAAAAGTGGCTTAGAATTTATGAGCTATAAACTGTTTGGTACTTCCTGGGGAAAACCCTGCAACCCCGAAAAAATTCCCCCAATCTCTGAACTTGCAACTTGGGGTCCAGGCTAGTAAGTTGGAGGTGAATTCCATAATATTCCAGATCCGTAGCAGGCAGATAAGTTTATTCAAATTTTTGCCACGCCGCTTCTGCCTCCGCCAATTGGAAAAATCGTCGTATCTCCCACTGTTTTATAGAAACAAGGTTCGTACTTTGTGTACAAATTTAGTAAACAGGATTACTTATCGACATGTCAAGGGATTGGTAAGGATCGGACGAACAGTAGTCAATTTATGAGCAATAGCAGCGCTGCTTTCAGCAGCAAGCACCGCATCAAAACTCATACTGAGATTACACTTTTGTTGGGACGGAGTATATTACAGCCGGGCTTGACCGACTTTCTTGTTTTTGGTTGATTTCTTGTGTTCCCTCGCTGTTGTGGGCCACCCAATTTTGCCCACTCGAAGAAGATTTGGCCCCAAGCAAAAATAAATTACAGCTTTTTGTTTATGTCAAGTTTCATCGTCTCGGTTTTCTAAACGATTGGCATTTAGAAATTTACAAAAAAGTTTAAACGTAAAATTGAAGGTGACAAGCATATCAACGTTTACTAAGTAGATTACGTTAGACGAAAATCGGAATTGCTTAAGCAGCTGAAAACGATTGCTCAATGCCCAGTGGATTCAATTCGTCAAAAGAAAAGACCTGATCTAGTAGCCATAGACCTACTGACTATTTTGATTTAACATTGGAAATAGCAACTTTTACACGAATACCTGCTCGGAATTCTGAACTGGGCCGATTACAATGCGGAATGTTGCAATGATACTACGCAAAGGCACAAGGACAAAAAAAGCCGCCAGCATAACGTGCTCGTAAATATAAGAAAACAAGGCGGCTGCCGATAAAAAACCAAATTCAAAAATTTTCAAAATGATATGGAAAAAACAACAAAAATTTTTCTCTAAAAACTAATTTGATGAGCAAAGTTACATGCACCTTTTAACTAAAACATACAATTTACAGAATGAAAATATATCGATTTTTGGCGAAGTTATGCTTGAAAAACCATACGATGATCACAACACCCCTCTTCCCCTACCTAATTCCTAGTGTTTAGTACTAAGCATCGATCACTGAGTATTGAGTAATAAGTATCGAAATCTAAGAATCGAGTATTGAGTATCGAGTACAGTGTATTAAGTGCTTAGAGTTAAGTACTTGGTATCGACTATTGAGTATTGAGTATTAGGAATCGAGTTCCAAATATTGAGTTCTCAATATTCAGTATCGAGTACTGAGAATCGAATACTAAGTATTGACAACTTAGCTCTGAGTACGAGTATCGAGTACTAATAGGCGAGATCTAAGTATCGAGTAATAAGTATCAAGATCTGAGGATCGAGTGCTGAGTAACGCGTACTTAGTAACGAGTACTGAGTATAGAGAACAAAGTAACGGGCACAGAGTGTCGAATACTAAATATCAATTACTTAGTATCGATTATTGGGTTCAGAGTATCGAGTATTACGCAGCGACATCTGAAAGTCGAGTTCTAAAAATCGGGTACTGTGTATCGAGTACTTAGTATCAAGTACCTGGGATACTCGCTAAAGTAATGAGTATCGAGTTCTTAGTATCGAGTACTTAGTATCAAGTACTTGGCTCGATAAAGTAAGGAGTATCGAGTTTTTAGTATCGAGTATCAAGTATCCTCGTTCTAAGTATCAAATATTTGGTATCGCGTACTGAGTAACGAGTATTGAGTATCTATGTTTTAAGTATCGAGTACTGACTATCGAAAAATGACTATCGAGAGCTGAGTATCGAGAACTGAGTATCGGGTTATGAGTACTATGCAAACATATACATATACAGCCTAGTTCGTAATTCCACTTTCACAAAAATTGTGTGATTTCAAACTAGTTTTCGTATTAGATTTGGTCTCTTAATCACAAAATTTTTACTAAAGTGGAATTGAGAACAAGGATTATAGTCTTACTTATCTCTTTCGTCAAAATTGAGTCCGGCGATAATTCGACGAGATAGTTGAGAAATATTTTGGCAATTTAGTCTTTTAGTAGATAAACGCTGCCCATTTGTCGGGAACGAACGGATCGGATGACTATACCATATAGCTGTCAAAGGAACGATCGGTCGAAAAACTAGTTTTAGTGAGAAAAACTTTTTTGTTTTCAAAGGAAACGCCTCCGAACTTTTTTGTTTTCCATGAAAATGTTCTTAAAATTTGCATTTATTTATTTGGTATGTTTTCACACAATTCTACAAAGTTTTGTCAAAATCAGTTGACTATAGCATATAGCTATCATAGGAACGATCGGTCGAAAAAATAGTTCTATTGAGAAAAACTTTTTTGTTTTCAATGGGAACGTCCTTATCATTGGCATATACTTATTTTATTTACTTTTACACAAATCTACAAAGTTTTGTCAAAATCGGATGACTATAGCATAAAGCTGCAATACGAATGATCGTACACAGGCATGACAATGAAATCGTTTGACTACTAAGTTCGTATTATCTGCAATATTTGTAGAGGTGGGCAGAAAATGTTAGTTTGGTAGCAGTCCAGGAGCAACAACAACAAAAAAAAACCCGAGGCTTGAGTTGAGCAGCGATCCAGACACAGCCTAAATATGGTTTGCACTACAATAGATCCAGTCACCTGAGTTGTATGAACTGCTTCAACGCAGTAATCTTTTAATTTAATATCTTATTGTTATTCATTCGACTCACAGCAACTTACATATATTCTAAATTTCGAAAATAGTTCAGTTTGTTCCTGTTGGCTGCCGAAATTAATTTGATGTCCCTGTTGAAGTTGATGTTACTCATTTAACGACTTTTCGAGGTGAGTTTGCTGCCATTTCCATGGCGTTTAATTCGCCTAAAAGGCAACTCTAATTTCATGCACGCGGCTCCAAATGTTCGCATAATCAGCGAGCGTTGCTAATTAAATTCTAAACATTTGCCAGCAGCTCTCGAGTACGAAACACTAAAAAATGTTTTATATGGCAAAAATCCAGCGACAAGCAACAACCCCCAAAAACTGTGTAATTGCAGATCCAGTCCGCCCCTATGCAAATGTCAGGAGATGCCTTGTTCTCTGTGTTCTTCTGCAATCCGCTGGCTTTTGAACTGCCTTTGCTTGCTGCTGTTGTTGTTCTTGTTGCAGTCATTGTCGTTGTCGTAGTCTAAATTAACCGTTTCGTTACGTCAGACTTGGCTGTCTTTGTGCGTTGACAGTTGCCGTTGCCTTGTTTAGTTCCAAGTTTGTATGAGGCAGTCGTGCGTGCTCGCTCGGGCGCTTGGCAATTGGAGCAATAGCAATCAGGCAGCTCAACTCCATGCCCAGAGCTTAGTTCAAGTCGACTCGAGTTTGGCTTTGTCTTGTGGGCGAACTGGTCCGGGTACCGCCCTGATTGGCATTTACAATTAGCGCGCGGGTAAACAGAAAATGGCATGGCCTTGCGAGCTAAAATTTTGCTCTAATGAATCCGCCGCCTGAAAGTATGCAGCACTTTCATTTGGCCTCGTTGATTTACATATGTGTGCGTGAGTGTGTGTGTGTGTGTGTATATGGAATAATGTACTCTTAATTTGATATGCGTGTGATTAATGAGCCTGGCTTAATGATAACTTTGACTCATTACACGTGCTGATTTATCGCTGTCAACGGGCGGTCCGAACATTTCGGCAATTTGCAACTTACGCTTAATCATCTTGCAATTAACTGGCCATGTCATGGATTTGCTTTTGATTTACATATTTTGATTTTGCCTCGTGTACTTTCCATTGCATCAGCTGTCAACTGCAATTCACTTGATGCCACTGGGATGCCTTTGCTCATTTCAACGTCAGCAAATAAGAGACGACATCAAAGTGTTGCAAGCTGTTGTGAAATTTGCAATTAATTATGCCGCCGTTGCATGTTGCTGTTGTTCTTGTCATTTGCGTTTTTCCTTTCTCTTTTCCCCCTCCCTTTGGAAGTCCTTTGCATCAAGATTAAAAGCGCATCGCATCGAAATGCATACAAGTAATTAATGACAATTAAGTAGGCGTGCCAACAGCGAATGATACGATTGGAAACGTTAATGACCCACTTTATGAGGCAGTTTTATGGTTTTGAAGACGTCGTTTAAGAAAGATAATAATTGACAAAAGCAGGGCTGTTTTAGGTGCACAATTGTTGTTGTAAAGCACGCCATTTAGAACTCACTCGCACCCGGCTGTAACCCGGTTTCTCCACCCCTTTTGCAGGTATTGCTGTTATAAGACATAAACAAGCTGTGTGCATCCCTAGTCTAATCTCTTAAATGTAATTGTTTTACATACTTTAACTAAAGGAAACCAGTTTTAGGAGGCTAAAGTCAGAATTTGACAACTGGTTTTACCTTTATCTTTAAGTCTATGAATAGAATCAATTGAAAAATTAGGTTCATTTGAATTCTCAAGTCTTTATTCGGCCAAATGCTTAAATAAATAGGATTTGTAAATGGCTTGTTGGTATCAGCGCTTGAAACTTACTGATGAGATGAATGAGAATTCATCAAAACGAATGTCTGAGTATCCAAAGCTGCCCAATATGCACAATATCTTTGTTGATTTTGATGATTATTGAACTATAATTAATCCTTGACCTTGAGATGGCTTACAAAGTTTTCACTAAAATCAAAACAGGTCACCAAAAACACATATTCGGCAAAGTTCCGATGCCCCGATCATTAGATGGTTTCTTTCCATGCGTCTTATTAAGCTGTCTTAAGCTATGAGTTTTGAAGAAGCAGCCATTGGCTTGGTTTAATTATAAAAGGGCCTTTTACTTCACCGAAACGACTGATTATGAAATTTGGTGCCTAAAAGAAAGATTGTATGTCTCGTGGCGCCATCTTGTTGAAACCAATATCATCTTCAAAGAAAAGTGGGCCAATTATGCCACCACTTCATAGTCCGCACCAAACAGTAACTCTTTGAGTATGCATTCCAAGTTCTATACACATGTCTTCCACTTCTTCCTCTTCTTTGCCTTATCGTAGTCCGAAAGAAAGCATCTGGCCCTAGACCGATCTGTTTGCGGAGTTTATTAAGGGAACTTACCCCTTAACATTGTTCCCAGTCAATGAAGATTAAATTAAATTTTTAAAGAGATAACTTGGTATGGCTGGAGTAACACTTTCAACCTTAGGGACAATTTTAGTCACAATTTTTTGTGTATGCTTGAATTTGTTGAATAATGTTTTTGAAGAGTTTGAGATGATACACAACATCAACTTTTGTACATTAGTGCAAAATAGCGACAATCGGCGGTGTTCCAGAAATCTCTAGAGATTTTCGTATAAACGGTTTCATTTCGAACTGCAACTGCTTGCCTTTACATGTGAAGCGTCTCCAAAGTGCCAGGCTACTAGATAAGATGACTAAAGCTGAGAGATTTGAAACTGACTGCTCAGCACCAAGTACATTTCAAACGTACAGTTTTCCTTTCCTATGGCTCGAAGAATACATAACAACAGCAATTTTTGCCTATCAATTGTCAGTCCAACAACCGTCTCTCCATGCCAGCAGTGTCATAACTACTTGGGAACTTGGGAGCAAAAATCCAAAAAAAATTTTAGAAAATCGCGCTTATAATTCGTTTTACACTGCAAGCTCAGTTAGTGTGCAACGGAAAGCGTGAATTAATATTCCCAACTGGTTTTAAAACTTTTCTTAAGCTGTATTTTCACTTGTCGAGATCTCAGTTTACCATGAGTTGGCTGTCAAAAAACTCATTTGGGAAATCGAAATTTGAGAATAGCCTACTTCTCATTCAGTTTTTTCATGCATTTCATAAATTGTTGTGTTACTCAGATTGACTATTACACTTTTCTGATATCTCTTTTGAGAAACTTTTGTGTGATATCAGATAAGTGAAAATACAACTTTATGGTGTGATGGTAGATTTTTGACCTACAGTAATAATAACTTTGTCTTTGATAAACTAATCGCCCAGATTTCTTTGATTCAAAAAGGAGATCTCATTTGAAGATCAAATTGGGAATAGCTTTAGAATATTATGGGCTCATATCGAGAACATTTTGGAGGCGTGTCGGAAATTCTCACTCTGCCTAGGATTGGCTGTCAGAATTTCGGGGAAGGGTTGGCTTTCTAAAATACACAAAACAAGATGGATGCTCTATGGCTCCATAACTACGAATGCCAAGTGCTCCGGTTACTAAGTGCCTGGCTAAGCGCTGGGGCTGACTTTATAATGGTTTGCTTGCGTTTGGCTCACGCCACACAGAGCCGTTTTGTAGGGTTTCTGTGGCGACTATCGATTACTAGTCACGAGCGATTATCGATTACCACACTGTCACGAAGCTTAATCATCTCTCATCTCCAGGAGTTTCAGTGGTGGGTGTGAGACAAGCGAACGCGAAGCCAGCGTTCGTAGCTGATTTTATCCAACAATTTATGTCAAACTATTTAATTTAAACAATAAATATTAATAGTAGATTAAGAACGACCTGACGTGACTTGAGCACGCACATGCCTGTGAACCTGATCGATGAAGTCCTCATCTGAGGCAGCGACAAAGCCTTTAACGCGAGGCAGCAAAGTCCTCAACCGAGGCAACACGAAAGTCCTCAACCGAGGCACAACCAATTTTGGTTTAGTCGTGTCTACTAAGCACACGTCTGTGAACCTGAACAACAAAGCCATCAAGGCGAGGCATAAAAGTCCTCATCCGAGGCAGTGCAAAGCCCTGATCCGAGGCAGCGACAAAGTTCTCAGCCCGGGCACATCGATTCTGGCCCAGTCGTGTTTACTACGCACACGTCCGTGAACCTGAACATTATAGGCTTCAACTGAGGCACACCGAAACTCTCCACGAGAGGTAACTTCCGTCTCAACTGAAGCAACAAAGTCCTCGACCAGAGGCGAATTCCACCATCAACCTCGGCAAGAGGCAACATCAGCCCGGCTCAATCGATCTTGCCATCGACGCAACAACGCAAATCTGTACTCGGTGCAACGTGCTCAGTACTACGGATACTGCAGTTGCTATCCATCTCATCGACCTTACAGTCAGTCACAAAGTTTTACTACTAAATATGCCTAGCTTGGCCCGCTTTGAGCCCTTTGTGTTGATTAGAATAAGCTCTATAGGGTAATCAACTCGGAAGATTCTCTTCCTGCTTTAAAATCAACTATTTCGACTTATTTAACATTAGTTTCATGTTTCTGCTTTGGGAGTTTGGGTCGCACTTTAGAGGCTGCGCCTCTCTGTCCGTTAGGCGGGAGGTGGGCTGCTATCTTGCCTGTAACTCGCGGGCCACTGGAAGCTAAACGACTTTTTCTGCATAATATATATCAATTTCAGTTTTCTCTCCCCCCTCTAGATGGATATAACAGTTCGTCAAGGAACGGCCTTTGCAGTGCTTTTTTCATTTCTCGCTGCGGCCCTGATACGTCCCCAGATGAATATCAGCGTTTTTGTTCAATCGTTCTTCTTCCATGTTGACTATGCGGCTGTTATGGTATTGACCTATAAACTTGACATGTACATGATGATAGTGGCTGCTCCACTGACCGCCGTCACAGTCTATGCGTGCAGTCAATGGGATGTGGAAACGGAGAATCCCACCAAATCCCGATTTGTGATCTTGTCCATTGTGGGTGTCTATGGCATAGTGCTGACGGCGAATATAGCTACCAATGGACTGGTGTTGCAGTATGCCTTGGAAAAGTTTGATCGATGTCCGTATATGGCCTGGCGAATGTACGGCGAGCTGCAATTTGCCTTTATCAAATCGGTTATAGCCAGAGCCGCAAGTTGCTTCACTAGACAACCAGTCCAGAGCGTGAAGTTGGTTTATCATTTGAATTAAATGTTAAGGCAAAAATTTTGAAATTGAGTAACTCCAGACAAATGATGTGGTTGGAGAGCATATTAAATTTGGATACTGATCCGATAAGGATGCGTCATGTTTGGTTTGCGATTGCGGGAATGGGAACTGTTGTCTGGACAACCACAGAGCGACTTGCAGCTGCTCTGTGATGGATGCGTCTGGTGTGCGAGTAATTTTGCGGTTCAATTTTGAGGCACGTCGCTTTGAGGCTTTTGGGCTAAGCAAATAGTTGAGTGAGAGAGAGGAGAGCAAACAGTTCGAGACAGTTTGCAGCGATTGCACTCGCCCCCACCCGCATGCACTCCCCTTTTGGCAGGGAAAATAATTGAAATTTCGTTATGCTTATCAGCTAAATTCAAAGTAGGAAATTTTGGGTTTTATTTTTATTCGTGTTCCGACGTAAATTCCCAGCAGAATGTTTTCGTTTTTTTGTGTTGTTTGTTTTGCTCAGAAGCATGTCTTTGATCCCCAAAATATGCGCGCTGTAATAAAAAAAAAAAACAATAAAAAGTTTTTCGACAAATAAACAACAAAAACGGGGCAATTTACACACAAAAATTAAACAAATGAAATGTCACTGCTTAAAACAATGCAAAAAATATTGAGGCTGAGTTTTGAGTTTGGCCTGGAGTTGTTTGAAAATATTTACGTAAGCAAAAATGGCTTGACTGAGGCTGGGCAGGTTCCCGAGTGCTGATAAAGTTATCAACGGGTTCCCCGAGACACTAAAACTTATTTATGAGTGTTTATACATTTCGAATATGCAAATTTCGTTGATATGGGGAAATACGTCAAAGGTAAAAATAACTCTCAATGTTGTTCTAAATAAATAAGCGATTGGAAAGCATTTCAGATTGACAACAAACCTATGCTGCTTGGCCATAAATTATAACTTTATTTAGATGCTTTCGTGGGAAACTCCGCTAGTGTGTAGATAAGTGACTAAGCCTAAAAAATTAAAAGACATTCAACTTGAAGTGATGGAGCGGGCATTGATTGATATGGGCAACTTGTAGAACGACTTATGATTATACAAATATGGCTAAAGATGAAGAAGAAGGCAAAATGTCATAAATAATTTAGGAGATTTGTTCGATAGTTTGACTTGCGAAGTAAAAAGTAATCTCAATACAAATATAATCAAATAGATAAATAGATAGTAGGCCAAAGTAAGTGTACAACTATTAACTAATATATTAAATTGTAGCTCCCATCATTGACTGCTGCAGTTTGAAAGGCATGGGGGGAATTTTTCTGATACAAATTTTTGATATTTTTGATTTATTCCGGCGGTTCGTGTTCTTATTTAATAATTTTTCCAATTTTGTCGGTACGACTACACAGTGCAAATTTCACTAAAGTGCAAAAACCTCTACATGACCCAGCTACTGCTGTAGAGCATGTCACATATAGCAATTCCTCAAATTTGGTTCTCCTTGGGGACCCTCAAAATCTGAAGACAATGCCCAAAAACCGTGTTCATTTTGATCACTTAAGTTGATGTAACTCGCGAATGGACTATCTGATTTTATGTACTCGACCTGTTCTACAGCGTACGCTGGGTCATTTCCCAGGCTTTTTCCACTGTAGCAAGGTGCTATTGACTTATTAAGGCCCAGACGGACTTACAAGGTAACGAGAAGTTTCATACTGAGCGAACAAGAAGCAGGCGTAACGATTTCCTTGCACTTTACTTTTTACACGACGGACGATTTCTCAAAGGTTCCGGTTGGCGAACCGACGGTCAAATTTGTTCCTCCAGTTGACAAGCTGTCAAGTGATTTGGTTTTCTCAACAGCAGTTTCATCCGATATCGATAAATTCCTATCGCTGCGTTAGGGTGACCAGTCACGGTCAACAAATTAGATATTTTTGTTAAGGCTTTTTTAATGCTATTAAATGCTGCTGGTAATATTTTTGCGAAAATTTATTAAAATTGATTACGATGATTCATAAGCAATAGCTGGGGACACTTGTTTACCTGCACGGCTTATCAAAGGAGCGCTGACTACACAGAAGTCAGCCGCAGTGGGAAGTTGTCACATGCATAAAAACGCAGCGCCGCCAAGTCCTGCTAACAATCCTAGTCACAACAAATTCAATCGCAACTGAAGTCAAGGCTTTAAATTTAACTCTGATCTATAAACATTTAGTGGCAGCAAATAATAAAATAAACAAATCAAATGTTGGAGCCAGCTGTTTGTATACCGATCAAATATATCGATAATTCTATCGTCACTGAACTCGCGGTTAAATTTAACCAGTGCTCGAGCAGCGGTTAAGTCTGTTCCTCCGGTTGCGCCACACACAGCATGAGACACGCAATTTCGGTTAAACTGCCCGTCAAGTTGACCAACCGCACATTGAGAAATCGAGCCTAAGTCGGATATGCCTTTCCCTACCCTGAGTAGGCAAACGTGACGCGTGCTTTCGAAACCAACAAATGCGAAGAGCAATACTCAAGTAATATTTAAGTATTGGTAGAATGTGTGCTCAAAACACCGGGTTATTTGCATATTCCTCTTTGCTGTCTGAGTAAAATTGGTATGTAACCAGCAAAGTCTGCGTGCGACCGCCCACTCAAAGACGAAAGTATCGTGCGGTGTCGCACAAAACAGGAACAAGTAAATTTGACACCCGCTCAAAACTGAGACCAGTCACTGAAGTACTAGTACGATATGAGTTAGTATATGAACTGACTTAATATTTTGAGTGGATCATCATACCCAAGACGCATTTACAACAAGTATACTTGAGTCAAGAAAACAGGCACTCTTCCAGATCTCTAGTTCGAACCTTCTGGACATATTTTAAAATCAAGATTATTTATCGATCCGCCAAAGGGTTGGTAAATGGTAGGATGAACGGTTGTCGAGTTATAAGGAAAACAAACAAATATGGACAGCTCCGGACGCAACGGTGATGGGCAGCACTTCACAGGTACAGAGTATTTTATCGACCTCTTTTCGACCTTCTTTCTTGTTTATTTAATGAACTGTCCATGTTAAAACGTTAGTTAAAGGTAACATTTTCACGATGGTAAAATACACTAGTCAGCAACTTAGAATTTCTGTAGCAATTTTAAATAATTTCCAAACGTTGCTGATTCGTGAACTATACCATGATGAAAATGTTGACTTTAAATATTTAAGTGTTGCGTTCATATAAAGATACCATACTGTTATGTCCCTAATGGAAAACCCTTTATATTGTTGGTGCCATACCAAGACCGTTGGATATTTAATTGCATAGGGACAGTCGGGCCAAAGATTGACCTTCTCTGATGTAAATAATAATAAAAATATCATTAACACCGTGATACAGTGGGAAAAACCTGGGAAATGACCTAGCGTACGCGGTAGAGCAGGTCGCTTATAGCACTTCCTCATACTTGGTTTTCTTCGGGGACCCCCAAAATCTGAAGATATGGCCCAAAAGCCGTCTAGTGCGCATTAACTTCAAAAAACTCGCGAATCGACCATCCGATTTTAAATAAACTTGTTATTTCCAAAGGCGCTGAGGAGATTCAAGAGTTTTTTAATCAATGGTTTCAGTTATGTAATGCGATGGCTGATAAATGCGAGTTACAGTTCAGGTTTTTTAAACTTTTGGGCTAACATAAAAGGCCCTCAAAGTATACTTTCCGAATGTTAGGTGGGAAATTTAAATACTATTTTTCACATGCCTAAAACACAAATATTAATTGTACGAACATTTTCACGATTTCTTGACCAAGACTTACACTTTCCGAATACTAGGGCTAATTGTTTAGCATTCCTTTTCTTAGGTACTAGTGGAAGTGATGGACCTGATGTTACTTTAGTCTACTTTGGTTTTTTTCGTGATCTTCTGATCCGTCAGTCGCGTTAAATGCATTTAATCTGTCACAATGTCGCAATTGAGTTCCCTAAATATTGTATATTTTTAAGCAATCGGATTAGCTCAGCTCTGTCTGTCAGTCCGTCTGCCCGTATGAACAAACAGATCTCAGAGATGATAGGAGATAGTGGTTTGACATGTTTGGAACATATGTGTCTTATACTTGCAGGCAGATCAAGTTTATTTTTAGTTTTTGCCACGCCCCCTTCCGCCCCCTCAATTTAGAAAAAACGTCATATCTTCGTCAGTTTTATAGATAGAAGGTTTGAATCTTCTGGACATAATTTGAATTCAAAATTATTTATCGATCCGCCAAAAGAATGGAAAAGATCGGATGAACGGTTGTCGAGGGCAGCACCGTTCGCAACGGTGATGGGCAGCACTTCACAGCTACAGAGTATGATATAGTCGGGCTTGACCGACTTATTTTCTTGTTTAAAGATGACAAAGGCAGGAACGTTACTGTGAATGGAGAGCGCTACCATGCGATGACTACAAAATGGAAGAGCTGGACTTGTCTGACATGTGGTTTCAACAAGCCGGTGCCACATGCCACACAGCACGGAAACAAAGTCCCAATTGAGAGGCGAGTTCGGTGAACAGTTTATTTCACGTTTGGGGCCTATCAAGATCTTAGGAAATAACGCCCTTAGACTATTTTTTATTGTGCTATGTTAAGGCTCATGTCTATAGCGACAAGACTGCATTAGTTGACGCACTGAAAGCCAATATTCAAGAATTTATTCGTAACATATCGGAAGCTCTAAAAGCTGCCAACAAATCACCTTGTACTTGCAAAAAGTATTGATTCATGTATATCATTATAATTTTATTAACAATTCTGTTTTGAGGCTTGGACTACTTTTTCTTGGTGCTTTATTTTTTACTTTTTGTGATGATGTCGAAATTGTCGAGCCCCTCATACACTTAGCCATATTATTTTACAATTAGAAATCTCTTATAAAGATAGCTTCATCCACATTTCAGTTAAGTGCTCATAAAACAAATCTAATTAAAAAACTTTACTTTGAAAGTGTTCCAATTACATTCTAACACAATTTCAACTGCCCAAAAGCGCTCAGTTCACAGCCCCTTGAACGAAGATGATTAAAATCTCATATTTACATCAGTAAATTATTTCAATTCATGTTTTCTTTAACAGCAAGGGGATTTTCAGGTTGTAATTAACAAATGAAATGAAATGAAAATGTTATTGAACCCACAGTGGCACCAACTACTTATGTAAACACATATTTATAATATACCCATAAACACCTTTGATTGATGTGCCAATAAGGATTTGTTAAATGTTTATTAACATGTCATGTTCCCGTACTGCAAATCGGCTGCTTAATTACACAAAAGTTCAGTGGTACAAAGCGAGCGTGATTAATATTTTGATTAACATTTAATTTGGATTAATTGCACAATAAGGCAATTGCACAACACAAAAGCGTCACAATAAACGCCATCGAATGCAAATGAATCAGCCATTGGGTGCCATGAAAATAAAATGTGTGTCAAAAAAGTGTGCCTCAATAGTCGTTTGTTTTGTGCCCACTCTCTCTCTCTCTGTCTCCGTCTATTTGACGCAACTTGACTGATTTCTGGATATGCAGGGCATATGGTGCCCTGACCTGCACTGATGTTTCCAGCTTGTGTCGCTCACTCCGGCCTGTCAGTCAACGGCAGCTGCGCTCGGTTGTGAACCGGATTTGTGTATGAAATTCTTTTGGCTTTCGCTGGAATTTGGCTTTAAATATAAAACTCGCCGTGTTCAGAACATTAGACAGGTTTAAGAGCTCGAATTAAGCGCAGCTTCTCCAGCGGAAAAAGTGATTCAAGTGTGTCTTCAAATAAGTCCAATTATGGCTGCCAAATTTTACTCCAAAGTGGTGAGCCTCAACGAAAGTTCCCTTAGGAGACATTTTCCTAACTAAATCTCTTACCTAGTTGTTGTTGTGCTGCTGTTTGGTGCCCACGCTAGCCCTGCCACGCTATAGCTACCGCCGTCCCTTGGGTGCCTCCAGTTACTCCAGCTTTGCCTATGCACCCAGACCACAGCAACCCATGACTTTGACAGGCAACTACAATCTCATCATGCCCGACTATTACGATCATCATCCGGCGGAGTCAATGCAATTGCAAAACTTTGCCCAGTTCACTGATGCCCAAATGAGTCCTGGTGCTGACTTGGGCATGGATGAATCTCAGTTTCTACAGAGCACACCAGTACGTGCTCCACAGCCACTTACACCACAAGAACGAGAAGTGCGTCAAAGATTGCCCCAAGTGGATATAAAGCAGGAGAAGAAGATGCTGCTGAAACTAAAGAAGGGTAACACACAGCCACGCGGGCCAGACTATCCCCAATGGGATCAGTTTGATTATGATCTTTATAGCGTGAATCCAGGCGACAGCAAAAAGTATCAATATGATGCTTGAGGCGTTATTTTTGCTAATGAGTTTGTTTTTGTTTGTTTAGACTTAAAATAAATTATTTATTTATTGTAAATTGCACTTGTTTTCGGCTGTGGAATGTGGTTTGGGTAGAAGTATTAGCTAATAGCTGGCAACGATTTGTTTAATTACCCCTTCCATTAGCACCGAATTAATGATTCTTTATGGCTGATCCAGCAAAATACGTTTCAGCTCCTCCACTCTCTCCGGCGTGGGCTCAAAATACTCGCTGCCCACCTGCACTTCCGTGTAAGGCGTTAGTCGACGCGGCAGGGGACGTGCCGCATGATAGCTGGCTGCATCAGCAGCATCAGCATCTTCATCGTTGTGGCAGTAGCGTGTCGAGTGCTGGCGCCTCTGGGCTGGCACTGCACCTGCACGCAGCTTGAGACGTTTCACCGGACGTGGCTGGAAGACCTCTGCTGGTGCTTCATACACATAGCCAGTGTCAACGTCGGCCAACGACATTGTCACACTCAGCAGCAGCAGCAGCACCAGCAGCTGTGAGGGGAAGCTTACGCATTTGACGTCATCAATTCGAAACAAGTTTTTTGTTTTGTGTATTTACCATTGACAGCAGCACGAACGGATTCATTTCTGGGTAGTACGTTTGCTTCACCTGAATTCTAAACACTGACTAACGGCTAGTCGCCAATCTTCTAATGCCAACAAGAATTGGCTTTATTAAAAATGTTTCTAAAAACAAACAAAATTATGATTGGTTGTTGTTCAAGGGCCTTAATTGCACTGAGAGAATAAGTTTTGAAAAACGAGAATTATTCCTTTTCGATTATTCGGTTCTTGTGTTTGAGCCCTTTGCAAAGTCGAAGGTTTTTCTAGTTTTGGTTCCTCGAGTTTTAAATATTTGCCTGAATTTCGATTAGGATCCAATTCTTCCCATCATCATCCAATTATCCAAAACATTTAAGTCGATTATCAGACGTTGCCTATACTACATGATCACCAGTTTGTGGCCAGCACCGGGAAACAATTTGTCCAAATAACAGAGCAAAAGTACAGAGAAGCGCTGAAATAGCATGAGCGGCGAACTCCGGAACAACACCCACGGAGAGCGCTTAACAAAATTTCATCTCGAACCACTAGACCTATAGCGAGACAGATGGCTGCCATAACAGCCTGACGAGAACCGATACGGAGAGGTAATTCGGGCACTCTACTATACAATAACGAAGCGGGTATCCGTTTAACACAGACTATTGTGCCTCAAACGACGTTCGACAAAATACGACGTCTATATCCCAAGCCGCAACGAGGGACAACCTTCCCCACAGCAGAGCCAACGCCATCAATATCTGCACGGATGGTTCTAAGCTCGATGAAAAAGTAGGTGTGGGCGCGCCATCTTTCCGTCTCCCCGATCACCGTAGTGTGTACCAAGCGGGGGGAGCCATCCAGGAAGCCTGCCAACTACCTTAGCACACTCACGGTTAAAGAAGGAAACGTATTAATATACGCGGACAGACAAGCAGCCCTCAAAGCACTTGACTCTTACACAAATAATGCTAAAACGCCAACGAAGCCGCCCATCCCGAACGAGCATCAGTAATCAGGGAATCACAAGTGCCTGGGCAACACGAGGTTTGAGGGACGCACCCGGTCAGAGGAGGAGACCTAGGTTTCTTGGTCAACCACTCCTACTCAACCACGGAGACACCGACGAGCCCAGCTCTAAGAACGGGGCCTAAAGGGAGAGCGACTTGTCGCTCAGCCATCAGCAACCTAACCTAACCTAACATCAGTAATCAAGGGAATCACAAGTGCCTGGCAACAGTTGAACTTAAGGAATAGCTCAAGAGATTCGAAAATTGGGCTTGACGTTGAACATATCCATTTACACTGAGAAATATGTCTGGATCACGCACACTCTCAGAAGAGACATTGCACGGAGAGGTCCTTCCGCACAAGACGAGCCACAAATATTTAGAAGTGATCTTGTATTAGCGACTCACTTTTAAGCAACATACTACCGAAGTAGCTGGCAGACTACGTAGCATAGCGATGAAAATGAGCTGGCTCCTCAACGCCAACAACAAATTGTCGATTAATAACAAAGTTCATATCAACAAGGTCATCTTTTCACCAATCTGGAGATATGGCATCCAGGTGTGTGGATGCAAAATCCTGCGAAATATCACAGGTGCGGAGGACTCTAGACATCGAGAGCGTATGTGGCGACACAATAAACAAGCAGCCAGCGCGATACCTCGACAAGGTTGCCTCTCAACCTAACAACCTCGCCAAACGTCTTCTCAAAAGTATCCACCCTACTGACCTTGCCACGTCAACCCTGTATCGCTAGTCCTTTACTTGCATTCTCATAAACTGCTCACAAGACCTGTAAACAAAAACTAATCCTGATAAATCCTATCACCCGCAGTTACCCTTTTAAATGCAAAATCTTTAATTTCGTTGAGAAAGATTTTAGTAAAGCCTAGTACGGAGATCGTAAAACTGTTTGTGCGCACGAAAAAAGCCATTTTTACGAAAGTGGATCGTAAAACAAAAATAGTGTGCTAAGATAACAAAAAAATGCCAAAAACGCCAAAAAGGCGACGCATCCTATCGATTTACCTACATCACTTGGAGCTTATGGAAGTGAGGGAGACATGAATGTCTTCTCGCACTCTAAGTTTGGCAAGGCCATTCTGTCTGTCAGTCTGGAGTTTCCAGATGACAACTTGCTCAACGGAAAGAACACCCCATTCTTCCTTGTTGGAGATGATGCATTTCCGCTGCACAAGCGCACCATGAAGCCGTATGGGGCTCGAAACCTGACCCAAGAAGAGCGAGTCTTTAATTACCGCCTCAGTAGAGCTCGCCGATGTATTGAGAATACATTCGGTATTCTTAGTGCCAAGTGGATGGCTGTACAACGCACTTTGCTGTGTCAGCCGGAAAGAGGCCAAAAAATTGTAACAGAATGTTGTTTCCTGCACAATTATTTGATGCGAACAAATCCAATGGAGTATGCGAAGTCTAGAGATTTTGAAACACCCCAAAGCAACGCATGTACCCCTCTTCAAGGTTTCCGTGGTCGTTTGCAAGACTACCCGAAATTTGTTCGGAATTCGGTTAAGGAGTATGTAAACTCTCCAGTTGGATCTGTACCGTGGCAATACGAATCTGCTGGCGTGCCAAATCCATCTAATCCAATGTAATAAATTTTCATTCTCATTTTTATAATTTACTAGTTCAAAAAAATAAATGCCATTATTATAAAATTTACAAAATTATTTCAATATATTTTCATCATCGTTGGCCCGGGCAAGCAACAACTCAGTAACATCTCTTTCTGCATTGCGGGCTGCTGCTGGAGTCATCCTATTCAGCAAACTCACAGGTTTGCCAAGGGCGGCTGAGTGGGAGCAGCGATACCCACATACATTTGTTCCAAAAACTGGCCAACAACAACTGCCAGTTTCTGGGACTCCCTTGGCTCCTCCGATCTGCGGTGTTTCGGTCCTTTTTCCTGCCAAAAATTATCAATTAGAAACGGTTGGTTTGGTCATGAAATAAGAGTTACTTACATAGGAATATGAAGCGCTGTCTCCGTTCCCAACAAGCATATCGCCCTCGAGCAATTGATCACTATCTTTGGTGCCCTGGGCTTGTTGCATGACATCCTCAAAATCAAACACCGCGCTTCCGTCTTCAGTGTCTATCAGTGTGGGAGTGCTGGTGCTACAAGACGCTTCATTCGGGTCAAAGGAAGAGCTGAAAGTTCTGCAAAAATAATACATAATTTTTTCAAAATTATAACATGTAATTCAATACAGCTTACCTTCTCTGCGATGACATGTCTGGCATAAACGACATATGTGCGGCTAACTCCCAGTCAACTTGGTCGCTCACTTGGGGCTCCTCCAACATGACGCCCCCGCACTCCCACTTTTAGCGCGCTTGCTGTCGCGCAACGAAGCCCAAGCAGCTTTGCATTCACTGGCTGAAGGACAAATATCCATGATTTAATTATTATAAAACATATGTTCAATATTTATCTTACCTTCTTTTTGAAGCTCCACACCTATGGCTTCCCATGCACTTTTTACGGCAAGTGAAGTTTATATGAAAATTTTTGTTTGCGAGCGCTTTTTTGCGTTCTCCATGCTAGGCTTAAGAGTAAAACTTGATTTTATCGTCATGCATCACGCGGCACGCTGACATGGCATATTTTGTGGTGCTGATGTTAACACACACATAGCGCGCTATACGGTACCTTGGTGTCATCATAGACACCAGGCTCCCTTTCACAAAACTTTTGGTTAATATTTAAAGAATTTGCGAGAAAGCGCAGAGCATTATCGCGCATAATGCCAAACACACGCGGCCCAAAGCAGGAGCGCAGACGACTCCTCATGGTGTGGGCCCACGCTTTTACGGTCCCGAGCTACTGCCGAGGAGTGGAGGCTGTCTACCGCCTAAGCGAAATCCGGGTATGCAGCGCGTTTAGGACCATCTCGAACGATGCAGTGCTGGTCGTAGCAGGAATGGTGCCACTAGGCTTCCTGGCAGCGGAAGCGGCAACTGTTTATAGTGCATCGCGCGACCGGTCACCAAGAACAGCATACCCCGAAGAAAGAGCTGCAGCTAGAGAGGACAGCCTTAGAAAGTGGCAGAGCGCTTGGGATTCGTCAGCCAAAGGCCGCTGGACGCACATGCTAGTTCCTACGATTATGCCGTGGGTTAAGAGACAACATGGAGAGGTAAATTTCTACCTCACCCAGCTACTGAGCTGTCACGGATGCTTCAGGAGCTATCTCCATCGGTTCGGCCACGACAGTAGCCCCGAGTGTACTTGGTGTAGCGGAGGCATCGTGGAGGACGCATAACACGTTCTCTTTGAATGTGGACGCTTTGAGCAACAGAGGCGGACTCTGTGGGACATCGCGGGTAAGGAAGTTACCACAAATAACTTCTGCGACCTGATGGTTTCAAGCGGAAGGTTCTGGGACGCCACTTGCACTTTTGCAGCCAGTGCACTAATTGAACTGCGCAGATTGGAGCGACTGAGGCGGGCATAATGCGGATGGGGCCCCTGCGAAGTATTGCCTTGCGGTCGTACCGCAGGGGCACGCATCTAATTTCTATAAATAGTTAGGTAGTCAGTAGGATAAATAAACATGGAATATATAAAAAAAACACACTCACACACCTGCACCGAGTATTTAGAATCGAGTACTGAGTATCGAGTACTGAGTACCGAGAATTAAGTATCGAGTACTTAGTATCGAGTAATTAGAATTGATTACTTAATATCGAGCACTAAGAATCGAGTACTGATTATCAAATACTGAGTGTATCGAGTACTTAATGTAGAGAACTTAGTACCGAGTACTTAGAATCGAATACTCAGTATAAAATACTTAGCTGTGAGTACTTAGTATTGAGTATTTAATATTTTTGCATATCAATTACTTAGTATTAAGTGCGTAGTATCCAGGTCTGAGTATCGAGTTTTGAGTATCGAATATGTAGTAACAGACACACACTCATGTATCTAAAACTAAGAGCATATCGTATACAACATGTTTCACATAAAGGCCTCACTCTCGCCGTTTTTACTCAACACCTTTGAATCATCGAACCAAGGCCGACTGAGAATATCGAAGCTGCGCAGTGCGCTACCTTGTAATTATTGTATCATGGGTTGATTACGAGCCGATGTTGCATCATGTATTGTTCACATTCATTCATACAACAAAACTCTCCGTTCAAAACACTCAATTTCTCCCCAGCAAAGGTGACGTGCAATTGAGCGAGTGTCGGCTGATTGAATATGCTCGCACTAAAATCGGATCTCTTGCTCACCAATACAAACCCTTTTTTCTGTTCTCACCTTTTGGCTGGCGCTGTTAAAAACACCAGAACAAACTCCCTCTCTTTCTCTCACTCTTTTTCATTTGTGTCAGCAGTGCTGTTTCAGCATATTCCAAAAACTCACACGCTTTCATTCTCACTCTACACAGAGAAAACAAAATTAGCTACACGCCACGTGTACAAACGACAATCCTAAACGAAACGTAGTTCACCCTGCAAAATCTCACACGAAAATGTAGAAAACAGAAAGCTACACGTGGCGTTTAGAAAAAACTACACGAACGTGTAGAAATAAAAAAGGTCAGCGTGGCATGCAGAAAAGTAAAATGCAAAGGCTACATTACAAGACATTTTTTCAAAGTATTTCAACATTTTTCATTAAGCTTTCTGAATTCTACACGGAAATGTAGGTTTTCAACATAAACGCTTAGATATTGAAAATCTACACGAGCGTGTAGAAATTCTAAACGAAAATGTTGCTCAAAATCAAAGTTCTTGCCATCTGCATCCCCGGGCTTCTTGCATTCTAAGTGCTTAGCATATGGCTGTATTCTTTTAACTGCGATTTGCTGCTTAGTCGCGCGTGTGGTCCACGATGGCATGCGTTAAGATGCAGCCGTCTTGATTCAAATCGTGGTCGAGGTTAACAGGAATTATTATAAGTTTATTAGATTTTCACAAAAGCAATTTAGTATGCCCAAGAGCAAACGAACAGGTAAAATAATTCATTTTTGATTTTTGTTTGGTGTTGTATAGTGTAGGTGACGGATTCGCCTTATCCAAGTTGGTTGATTTTAGAACTAAATTAAGAAATTGACTACATTTCATTGAACCGACTATTGCAAAATTTGGATTCAAAACAAAATACCAAAATCAGCCCATAATTGAAAGATGTCAACTTTGCATACAATTTCTCCAAGTGTATTAATATGCCACCTTTTTTTTTTTTGTCAAATTAACATAATGACAAAGCATTTACATACATTAATAAGTTTGTATATATTGCGCAACACTCCTCTGATTGATGTTGATCAATGAAGTTGAGCAACATTTCGGCTGAACTTCATCGCAACATTGTTGCGGAACACGTGTGTGGGTCAATTATTGCATATTTTGGGGCTTTTTGTTTATTTACATATTTTTCTTCATAACAATTTCGAAACTTAACAACCACTAATAAATTCGTTTTTTAATCTACCACTTAAGTAGTGTCATTTTTGCTGTTGACTTAATTATATGGATATCTGAGCAGCTGCTGCTCAGCGCGCTGATAGGTGCGTCTGGCACGCGGGCGCAATTCTCCGTGGGCATTCTGCTGGGCACCGGGTGGCACATACAGCGTTGCACTCTTGGTACAACCTTCTATTTTGGGCTGTGTCTTTGATCTAGTGCCATGCAGCACTTGCTGATGATCTGGTTCAACTTGTCCTGGATTCAGGGTCACCTGTTGACATTGTCCATTGGGCTGGCAGTTGGTCACAAAGCGTTGATATTCACGTGCATCGCCGGGTATGGCCTGCTTGTAGTTGTAGTTATCTAAAGAGGAGCTCTGTGATTGCCCCACATGATCACCCACACGTACGGGCACCGACTGAGTGCCCGTGCTGCTGATGAGCTGATGTTGCACTTCTGCTGGTGGCGCTCCGGAACCGTGTCCAGCATCTTGAACGCGCTGGCCACTGGGCAGGGTGACCAGTGCATAAGGTTGTGGATTGGCAAAGTAAAGCCGCTGGTGCTGTGCCTGGGGGGGACCGTATTGAGTCCCGGGCTGAGGTTGAACCTGTGGTTGCTGTGGTGCATAGGAACTAATGGATTGAGCAGGAGCAAACAGCAGCAGCAGCGGTTGTTTGTTGCTGATAGTTGACGTTGATTAGCAAAGGATTTGTGTAGGATGAGGTAGGTAATTGCTGTTGCTGCTGCACAAATTGTTGCTGTACATGTTGCTGTTGTACATATTGCTGTTGCACATGCTGCTGCTGTACATGTTGCTGAACATGCTGTTGGTGAACTTGTTGGTGCTGTACATGCTGTTGGTGTACATGTTGCTGCTGTACATGTTGCTGTTGTACATGCTGCCGCGGTGCCTGATACCCTACTTGTTGTGGCCTTTTGTAGACATGCACCACATGTGTTTGATGGTTTTCATAAATTGCCGGCGATTGGTGTGCCTCCAGGTCATAGGTGCGACTATTAGGTCCCAAGGTTTGCACTACATATTTGACCGGTGGCTGTTGATGATGTTGCTGTTGCCGTGGCGATTCCACATTAAAGGGTATATGCGGGCGCTGGTAATGATATTGTTGCCCTTGAGCTGAACTCAGCACGATTACCTATTAAGATATAAATGAAGTGATTAATTTCCGTTTGAACTCCGAGCGTATCATTGCCCACCATCGATACAAGTAGCAATAACATATTGAAAAATCCAATCTCTTCCTTTGGCCCTTTACGTGTGTTGTTTGCGCTTTGCCGGCTGGCAACTAAATGAGTTTGGGATGGCAGAAATAAAACAGAAGATCAGTCGCGGTGGCGCTGACTGGAAACTCGTTTCCATTTGTGACTGCTGCCGACTGGCGGCTGGTTAGCTTCATTTGTTGTAACAGTTTGAAATTTCATAATTTCTTTTTGTGTGTTTGTTGATGTCTTTCCTTTTGGTGGTACTCCAGCGTTCGTTTGCTTGCGGCATCATTTGGCTATCACTCACGCAAAAAAAATTTTGTCATAATTAAAGTGCCAACTTTTTGTTTTCTGCTTTATATTTTCTGTTTACTTTAATAACATCGCATGAAAAGGTTGATTTTACCTTTCCGCTTTTACCCACTTGAGATCATTTTAATTTAATTTGCTTTGCATGATTTTGTATCTTTCTGCGTATTTGTTTAAACAAAAAAAAAAAAAAGTAAAAGTGCTTTGCTGCTAGCTATGGCTGAGTAGATTTGCATACAACTTGCTTAACGATTTTGATTAATTTCTATGCGACCTTTTAGGCATCGAAATGATTTAAGTGCGGGCGTGGCAAATCGTTAGTTTGCCGTTTGTTTGTTCAAAATGAAAAATGTTTGGTCAAAAAAGTCATCAATTCATCAAGTTAAAAGTTAAACAAATATGCAGTTGATTGCCATATACATAATTAATGCGGTTGTGCAAACTGTTTGCTTTTCTTATCTTTTTTGTATATCTAGTTAAAAACATGAAATATTGGTCAAAACTTTGACCACAAATCTCGCCTCATTAGCATAACGAACTGTGTAGAAATGTAGGCATAGTGAAACGAAATTTAAATTGTTTTTAACCAAAGACTTATCATTTGTTTCATGGCTTTTGAAATGTCAAGTTTTTATTGACATTAAAAAAGTAAATAGCTTAAGCTATTCACAAAACCAAAAGGAAAAGCTAACTTTATGCCAAATACCTCGATTAGCGGACTCAACTCTGATAGAAAAATTTGAACGTTAAGTAAATTATAGTTTTTCATACATTTCAAGTAAAATATTTCAAGCTGGTTCCAGCTCAAAAAGAAACCTGTATTAGAAGAATGGTTGTCAAGTAATTTGAAAAGAATTAGAAAAGGAATTATAATTATAAGGCAGGACTTGGAAGGAAGACAGTCGTACTTTGATCTGCACACTTACAAAGTCAATCGACGAAAACACCGAATTGATCTGAAGGGTGCGTTTCAGTTCAAAAGACTTGCGAGAAGAGACTAATTGACGGCAACAACAACAAGCTTATGCAGAAAAATCACACCATGACTAGTTCTACGTTATTTTAGAATAGATAAGTTGAGATGATGTAGCCTAATTACACATTTAGGCGTTCAGCCAAAAAACCTCGAGATGGAGTACCATTGTAAGATTCACCCATGAACTACTTCGTGTAGGTCATAAAGTAGACGGAAAAATAGACCTGAGAAGTACCATCTCTTAGGGACATTAAATAGCCTATTATGCAATCATAAATTTAGTTTTAAATAAAACTCTGCCGTGCGGTTTTAGAGATAAACAAGAAATTAGGTTTGACCCCTTCTGCAGGTACCTTTGCCATTTGTGCGATAAACGCGATTTCTTGATATTATGTTCCCAATGACCTTGTCCGTGTTTAGTGAATTTTGTAGATTTTTATCATAAAGCACTTGCCTGTTGTACAGCTGGTGTCGAAGCACCACCAGGCCTAACACACAGATGCATCACTGAGCGTCAGTCGCGTCGTTATCGACAGGTAATGCATCACAGCTCTAGTCTAGTACGTGAACTATAGTGTGCACTCATCACCACACTAACGACTGGTAATGCAGGGTTGTACCGATCGGTACGTTTTCTGGACATTCTTATACAAAATTCGCTAGACAAATACTTGGCTGGTGGTTGGTCTGGTGGCGAGTGCTCACTACAAAGTGTGAGAGAATTCGTTAATGCCGCACCGGTGCAGCTAAACTACAGGGTTACAATTAAGTTGAAAATGTTTTCGCTTTGTGTTGCAAGTACATAAGTACCCATATGAGATGATGCCTACAAAAATCCATTCTATCAGAATTTAAGGGTCTCATCCCGGGTTATTTTAGTGTCCTACTTACTGTGTTATAGTCCGGCCTGACCGACTTTCTTACTTGTTTTGTATTTAAAATTGGAGGTCATATCGGTGCGCCTTGATTCGCTAGCTTATGGAGTAAATTTAACGAGAAAAAAGAAAAGGGCTGAAAAAGTTATGTTTTAATGGGGCTACAAAGTTTTTGATATTACTCATATTAAGTGATGGCTTTAGTCCGGAGCTCGCAAATAACAAATGACCGTTTTTCCCGTTGCGGTCTGCTCAATAAGATAGCAGAAAAAAAACAATTCACGCTTGCTCTCGTTGTGAGGAGAAATCCCCACATATACATACGCAAAGTGTCAGTGAAAGATAGGAGAGAAACAGGAACAAAAAAATCGGTCTTTGCTCTGAGCGCAACAGAATTGAGCAAAAACAGAACTGAAACTGTCTTTCGCTCCCTGTTTTCGTTGTGTTTTTTGCCGACCAATTTTTGGAAGCTCTGCCAATATTTATCTATTCTGAAAAGTACAATAAGATCGAACAAAAAACACAGAAGTTATTTACAAATCAATTTTGCTTGCATTGTCAGCTAGCGCGTGCGTGTGTGTGTATTTTTTTTTTTTTGTTGGTATTCGAAACATGGTTGGGTACGTCTACGGATTAAAACCCAACCAGCCTTCTGACCTGTTATTCTCCCGCCGGGACTGCCAATTAAGGTATTACTACGGCGGGCAGGTAGTGACATTTCGTCATTTCACCTAGTTCTGATTTCTCGCAGCCTATTCGTCAATCCTGACTTTTTATATTATGGTTGAGATGTGCGATGCAGCGCACACATCCGGCGAGTTTATCATCCTTTTGACCAGGCCTCTCGGTGTAAAGGGCTCATCCGCTAGTCTTCTTAGGACGCGCCACTCCTCTGCAAACCTCTGACACTCGAACACCACAGGTTTTGCATACTCGACTCGGTCATTGCAATAAAGGCACCAGGGTATATCGACGGTATCGGTGTAGGTACTCCCTAAAACCTCCATGGTTTGTGAGCCACTAGGTCAGGCGATGGTTCACTTCTCAGTGCCATTCCTCTATACTGGGAATTAGTTGGTGGGTCCATCTTCCTATATCCGATATGGCTCATCTCTCTTGCCATGTTCGGAGTCTCGTGTTATGCGCCTCTTGCGCGGATATTCCTGTCCTTCGTGCCTTAATAGCGATAGCTACCAGGTCGAGTGGCATGATGTTTGCTATTACCGCCTCTGCAGAGTCGGATACCGTTCAGAAGACGCTTATGAGCCGAATCGACATTCGCCGCGGCGTATGTGTGCCTTCCTGGCTTCGCGCGTATACGTCGGAAACCTCGTTGCCTCCGCCCAAATCGAAGCAGCGTCCTGTATTGTGGACTTATCAACTGTTGCTAGGAGCCGTCTTGTGGGGGGCATGGGTCCTCCGATGTTTGGCATCAGCCTAGCCAGTGCAGCCGCCATTTTCGCTGTTTTCTCGCCCGCGTATTGAAGGTGGTCTCGGAAGTTTAGCCTTCTGTCGATTAATACTCCCAGGTACTTCAGGTTATCATCTGAGCGCTTCCTTGCGTCGCCTAAAACACTCTCGATTCTTTCCTCCTTTTTCCGGCTGCTTATGAAGATCACTTCCGTTTTTTGATCTGCTAGCATTAAGCCTACTAGTCGGAGCCAGTTTTCGATAGACACAATTGTGCAGTTCATTTTTTGGGTCACTTCTTCCAGAGTCTTCCCAACGACCGTAACCACTATGTCGTCTGCAAGCCCGTGGATCGCCGCTCCCTGTGGTTTGCTGATATTTAGAACTCCATTGTACATCACTTTCCATAAGATAGGGCCAAGTACAGAGCCTTGCGGCACACCTCCCGCGATGTTATTAGTCTAGGATCCTACATCTGTGTCATACATCAGGACTCTGTCCTCAAAGTATTAGGCGAATATTCTAATTAGATAGTGTGGCGTTCGCATTTCGCTCATGGTGCTGAGGATATGGCTCCAGTTTGCCGAGTTAAATGCATTGCGAACATCCAGTGTGACCAGCGCGCAATATTCGATTGCTTTTTGCGCTATATCTTACTGCTCGTCTGCCAATCCAAAATGTCCTTCCGTGGTTTCTTCCAATTTTGAACTAATCTGCTCTTTCAAAGAGCTTCCCAACTGCGCTGAGTAGGAAAATCGAGCGGTAGGATTCAGCGCCGCTTGGGGGTCCTTTGTTTTTCGGGAGTAGAACCAGTCTCTGCTGTTTCCACCCTTCTGGAAAAACTCCCTCCAAAAGACAGGTTTGAAAGACCTTCCGAAATACCTACGGATTTCTCATCGCAGCCGCTTTTACGATGTCGCTGGGAATTCCGTACAGTCCAGGGACTTTCTTCGTGGTGGTTTTCGCTGTTTTTGGGGTAAACTTTTTGGTCTTTATTCAAGATATTTGACTAACAAGCTTTTGTGTGTTTTATTTGCAAAGAGAAGTCCAATTTTAAATCAATTTTAGGGTGTAGTTTAATGCGAAAGCAAGCGAGAGTTGCGACAGTGTCCGCTGCGAAACGAGAAAACGAAAAGGTGAGTGCGTGTGAATATGGGACCGAAATGTCCGCTAGTTTGACTGAACGACCGACCGTCTTCAGAAACTTCCAATTAGCAACTTAACAATGCGTGTTCTTCGAGTTCTAATAAACGACTTATGCGTCCGCTTCAAGATCAAATTAGCGACTGATTATAAGTGTGGTCAGGTTAGCCAATGCAGATGACAAGGCTGCTGCCGCTGCACAAATGCAGGCGTTATGGAATACAGCTAGAACGCTGCTTTTCGTCAAGAGAATGCAACCAGCGCAGTTGCTGCTGCCTACGAGTTAACAATTTGTGTGTATGTTTGTGTCCAATCGAAACCGTGGGCAAGAAACAAATCAATACCATAAATTTTAGATACGTTAAGCTGCGCCACGAGATTGCTTCACGATACTGCTATTATGGCGAGAGACTTTAAAAAAATCGGACTATTTAAAGAGTATCATGAGAATTGACCCTATCACCACATATCCTGCCCTTTGTTCACTTAACTTCCGCTCATTCGGGCATTGTTCCTTTGACAAATCCATCCGCATATCTCCTGCCAACTTCCGTGACAATTGCCTGCTAGTTACATCTTACATCTTCTTCTGGGCAACCGAACATAACTCTTCATGCCATGCAATGCGAGCTAACGTCAATCAAAGACGCGCCATGTAAAATGCACTTGAATGCCACTTGACACAGCAAATGTCGTTGCGTTGTCGTCGTCGCCGCTCAGGCGTCAAACAAAACATCTTGGCAAGCCAACTGCCAACACTTGACATTCGCAATGAATGTGGCAGGGCACACGCACGACACGCGGTCTCCAATTCGCTGGCGGAGGAGCAGGAGCTGCAGGCTTATCACACACACACACACACACACTCACACACCGCGCACGACACAAACAGACGCTTAATAATGCAAGTGGCCAATGTTGCGTATACGCAATCTGGCTCAGCTCTCGTAATTGGAGTGTGGGTGTGTCTGTGAGTTGTCTGTCTTTATGCTGCCTGCATTCATGGCAGTCGTGCATTCAGGGTTAAAAGCCGCTCCGCATTGTATGCAACGTCGGATGAGATAGCGCACGTGCTCGTGGCTCCTGATGCAAACGCCATAGAAGTGCAGTTGGCAGTGGCTAAGTTTGTGTTTGCACATTTTTCCATATAAAGCGTCACTTTAGACACCTTACTGCTGCAGCTGCTGCTGCTGTTGGCTTTTCAACGCCTTTAGTTGGGCGGCTTAATTAGGCGCACCTGCCGCTGCTGCAGCAAAGGCTTTGTTGCAAATTAGTCAGCAGCGGGTTGAATGACCCTTGGCCTCTGCTTAGCTCAAGCCAAAAATAAAGGAGAATAAGGCTTAAGCATACACCTCTAGCAGCAAACAACAATGCTAAATACTCTGTGCAAAAAAAGAGAAAAAATCAATTGCATAATGGCGCATGTGTTGCGCAGAACAACAAAAACAACAACAACGAAAGCAGCAGCACAGAGTTTTTCAACTTTTTTTCTCCATTTACACGTTGCAAAGACACAAAATGTGAGCGTGGAAAGCCACGACTATGAAATACCCTGCACTTTGGATTTTGTGTGTTGAAATTTGATTGCATATGAATACACAAATGGTAATTGGTTCCAAAAGCTAAGTATTTTAAGGGCTTAGCAAGGCCGAATACAGGCAAATCATACGTGATCACTGCCTTCTTCTTCTTCTCCTTTGGCCTGATAGAAACATCACAGCCGTTGTACGGTCTTGGCCGCTGCGATCAATGTCCGCCCCTTGCCTCTGTCTTGAGCGAGCTGCCGCCAGTTGGTAACACCAACCTTTGCTGTATCTTTTTCCAACAGGTCTCTCCATCTCAACTTCGGTCGTCCCTGCTTGGGCGTCTTCCATAACTTTTTCGCTCACCGTCTGTAAACCCGCGATGCTGGAGCTTCATTATCCATACGGGTAGCAAGTCCTATCCAGCGCAGCCGCTGTTGTTTTATGTGCTTGACAAGATCAGTCTCAATGTCATCATGCAAAGTCGAACGTACTTTGCAGGTATATTAAAAGTAGACAGGGCTTTAAAGAACTTAGACCTTATCGGCTTGTCAAAAGCGGCTTCATAGTCAACAAAAAGGTGATGTGTGCCGATCTCTGTCTCATGGGGTAAATATCTGGTCTATGGTGGAATTACCTGGTCTAAAGCCACACATAGGACCCATGACAGAAATTTATATGCAATGGGAAGGAGACTGATCCCGCGGTAGTTGGCGCAAACTTCGGCATGTTTTCTTCGGACCATATTCTGCATTGGATCTGGTGCACGCACCTTACCAATTCCTCGCCGCCCGCCTTTCTAGCTGTCTAGCTGATTGGTTATTTGTTAGCTTTTCTATGGTAAGGTGGGTCTTTCTCTATATCATAGATTTGTAGTATCGCCACTTCTCAGTCAGTCAATCAGTGCCACTTGCGGATCTGTAACCCGATTTCTGTTCTCTTCATTGCATAGTATGACTCCGGGCTTAAAACCTTCGGTTAGTTGCCTAACCTTTTGGTAGAGTTTTCGAGTCTCACTCATGCCGAATAGCATTTTGACTTCCCTACGCAAGCGTCTTTCCTGCTCATTCTTTATCCTTCCGAAAAGGCTCTTCTCCTCTCTCCTTTTCTTTCGCTATCGCTCTTTAATAGCGCGCGTTGCTCTCGACTGCAGTGTTTTCTTGTAGGCAGCGTCTTTCTCTGCAGTTGCTCGGCGGCACTCATCATCGTACCATGAATGTTTTCGGGAGTGCTCGTCGTATCCGAGAATCTCCTTGGCAGCCGTAATCATAGACTGTGAAATACGTTTCCACTGTTCGATTATACCTGAAGGGAATGGTGAGATTTCCCAGAGCATATGAGTAATTTTTGCTGTGTAGGCTTCGGAGGTCCGTTGTGATTGCAACTTCTCGACGTCCAGCTTTCGACGTGTACTAGAGCGTGCGGCATGTGCCACACTGAGGTAGTGATCCGATTCTATAGTGGCACCTCGAATCGCACTTACGTTTAGAACACTCGATGAATGCCTTCCGTTTATTACAACGTGAGAGCGATAGTTACACTTTACTTTACGTTAAATGTTTCTTTAAGTGTGACTTCTATTTCGAGCTATTCCTCCGTTGGAGGACACGGGCCTTCAAAATCCTTCTTGGGCAGCAAACAAAGCTTGGCCACAGCTCTTCTTATAGTACGAATGACTGTTCTCAATTCCGCCACTACTCCGACAATCAGTTTGGTCAGCCTATCCAGTGGCCACTTTAGTGGAGGTAAATTTTCGTTTTTGACGATAACAACGTCACCAACACTTTTCCCAGGTAGATCAACGCTCCATTTTGACATCTGCTGATGAAGCGTGAGGTACTCTTCCCGCCAGCGCGCCGAAAACGTCTGTTGAAGAAAGCAACTAGTTTGTCATTGATTCAGGCGATTAAAGTTCAATCCAGTGATGTCTGGGGCAGCAGTACCCAAAAAATGCGCTGGTATCAGTACATGAAGGTCATCGGGATGCTCTGCAATTGGGAGTAATGGTTGTGATTTCGGTGACATAACAAACAAAGGTTACGCAAATCATCAAAGTTATGCAAAGAATTGTCAGCATAACGAAGAAAATGATAATAACAGCTTTCCACAGCCCTCCAAAATGGGACGAGCAAGGTGGAAGAATCTGTCAATCTGATCGGCGACGCAAAACTCCTGGATCGCCTTTTGATGCTTATTTTTCAGAAACATTGGCTCTTCTTCAGCCTACTGATGCAAGGAAGGAAGCTGTCTTCGTTCCGTGAGTCACGTTATCGTTTGAATCTCCTCCAGGGGTGAATCTTTCCATAAGATGCATTGCATGTAGCTATCATGGTCAGAAACACGAACGCCCTGATACATCATGCTGACGTTACCAGTGAGTGCAACTGGAAACATACGAACTCTCAGCAAGATTTCTAAAAGTTTTGGTTGAACCGAAGGTTTTGCCATAAGAATTTAATTTAGCGAACATCCAAAACCTGGTCGTAGCGCTATCATTCTTTAGAACATAATAATGTGGCTGAAAATATAGGCATCGATTCAGTAACTTTGGTTTCAGCAAAGACATGTGGTTCAGATATCCGATACGAATCGCCCAGCATATCCAAATTCGCATTACATACAACCTTACTCCTTGGCATCTTATCGACTCCATCCTGGGTCTCCAGAGCGAAGACTGAGCTGCTACAAAAGCTGTCCTGCGTGGCCGATGACCACCTCCAGATACCACTAACCCAAGAGGGATTTTCCAATCAGCCATATCAACCGAGAAACTAAGCTGGGGATCACTGATATTAGGAGCCACCATCGCAACGATGTTTCCTTCATAGTCAGATGCCAGAGACTTCATATTAAGGCAAACAGAGTAGCCCTCGAAAGTGAAGTTGGTATCACCAAGACCCGAAGCTGACGTCGGGTAGTGTATGTGTCTAATATCTACAATCTCTTATAAAGATCAGATATTTAATGGAAAAGTTATAGAGGTTATAAAAACATTGCATACTTTTCTACACTGCGGGCGTTGTTTGTTTACATAATGTTGCAATGTTCACATTAATGTTAATGCTCTGGTAATAACCTTAAGATAAACATTTACTTTCATGAGCCGGCTTTAACTTATGTTCTCATTTTTATTTTTCTCTATGTAGGTGCATTGTATTGTCGTTCATAAGTTCCTCCTGGTCGTTTGTCCAATTTTATGACAATACTGTGATCATCGGATAGTATATGTTCCACCGAAGTCATGAACAGTTTGATGATCTTATTGTGTTCGTGTAACATTTGCTGCAATTTCGCTGTATTAATGATAGCACAACGCCCATTTGCTTTATCAAGTGAATCTCCAAGAAAGAGTTACCATCTATGCGACCTTCCTGTGCGATAGCGCAACTGGTTGAGACGGCACTCCAATCGTATTCAGTCCGAGGGTCCCGAGTTCGAATTCCAGAGTTTTTCAAAACTTTCTCTTAACATTAGGAAGAAACGTATTGTTATTTTCAGTAAGAAACGCGTTCCTAACTCCAGGAAAAACGATCTTTTTTTCAAAAGTCTTTTATTTTTCTTATCGCTTTTCTATCGCTCAGAAGGGACTTTTTTGTATCTCCCAGAAGTAACGCTTTCTTATTGCCGTGAAGTATCGCAAAGTGGCACATTTCTTCCCGAACTGTTAATGTAAATATTTTTGTCGCTTCGATAAGGATTTAGCTCATATATTAAGAAGAAAAACTCATCTTAGGTGAAGCTGGTACTGCGACCTGTTCACATACACACGGTCATACTGAAACGGATGTGGACACTTTACAAAGATGAAGATGCTTCGGTCTGCCAGTTACCTGCGTTTGCACAAGCGTATAATACCCCCAACACCATTCTTACAGGGTAAAAAAAAAGAAACAAATCCAACCACCGGCTGCAATTTTTGTCGTATTTTTATTTTAACTGTCGCAGCCAAAAACACACACACATGTCACTCACTCACACTTACAAGTCCAGCCGTGTGTGTGTGTTTGGAGCTGCTTTTGTTTTGCACCCGCATAGGAAGCCAGTTAAGTGCGGCTTCTTGAGAAAATTGCAGTCAGAGCGGATAGAAAGAAACAGCAAATCTGAGAGAACTTCACTAACGAGCGCCTCCTGATAATTAACAGCAGCAGAAGCGAAGGAACGAGTGCTCAGCTCCACTGTGGGGCCTATCATTTGCTTGCCTGGGAAACCCGCTCAGTGCCCAAGCCTTTTCAGCTTGTTGAGCTACACAAGCGCTTTAAGAGGCTTACCAGCCAGTCAACTATCAAAACATAAACCGATAAAAGTTGCACAGTGATTTGTTATACCCACTACTACTATGTATGCAGACTAGTTGTCTATATGATAGACTCACGCTCCAGATGCCAGGCAGAAAGCTTTGTCAGCGCTTGGGACCAGTGTGTGTGTGTGCGTGTATGTTTGGGGATGTCTCGCATCCACTGGGCTACAGTTTATGGCACGTTTATGCTGGAGCCTTCATTATGGGGCTGCCTTTCAGGAGTACGTGGCCGTGCTGCAGCCTATAAGCATGCTATGCTCTCTGCCTCAGTCTCTTCTCGTCTCCAGTCGAGTCCCCGACTCGCCCACTCGCTGTTGCCTTTGTTTTGTAATTTTCTTTTGATTAATTTTTTTTTATATTATTTTCGGTCACATGCACTGAGCACAGGACACATATATATCTCCATACATACAAACATAGAAGCCTTGGATACAGGGTGAGTCATTTGACATGTGAAAATTCGCTCTGAATAGTAACTGAGGCTATCAGACACCTTCACTAGCCTTCAGATAACTGTGGCCTCTAACTAGAGGATGAAATAGCTTCGTAAATCTCCGTCCCAAGCGACCTCCAGGAGGGCATATCCAGCTTTGAAATATCTCTCATCACTTGGTCGCCACATCTCAGCTTCGGTCGCCCTGGCTGGATTGTACACCCGTTTTGCTGGAGCTTTATCATTCATACGGGTAATATGTCCTATCCAGCGCAGCCGCTGTTGTTTTATGCGCTTGACAAGCTTAGTTTCCCCATAGAGCTCGTACAGTTTGTGATTCATTCGGATGCAAAATTCGTCGCCAACGTTTAGAGGTCCATAAATCCTCCGAAGAACTTTTCTCTCGAACACGTCAATTGCCGCCTCATCCGTTGATGACATTGTCCATGCTTCTGGGCCGTATAGCAGGACGCAATTTTCGTTTTCCGAGAGAGGGCTCTGCTCTTGAACTCCTTACTGAGCCCGTAGTGACATCGGCTTGCAAGAGTAACTCTTCTTCGGATTTCCAGACTGGTGTGGCTGTCGCTGGTCATCATCGTTCGGAGGTAGACAAAGTCCTTAAGGGGAGATATACCCTTAGACGTTTGAAAAAATCGATTGTTCTTTGCCTTTTCTTCAAGTTTGAGATCTTAAGAACACCTGGTGGAATCGGCAAGGTAATAATTTGAGAAATAAGCGAGTCCTCTGGGTTTTCCTTAATTATTGATTCAGGGTTTGGTTCCTTGTCGGGCGAAGCGGGTGGGGTCTGGCGGGAAAATCCTGGTTATGGGCGCAGGCTTGGCTTTTGGGGCCCCGTTGGGGCAGCCGGTGATGGTGAAATGATGTTCGGTCGTGTCTCTGTGCTAGTCTCTTGATTATGCTATTCGCGTCTTCATAGTGTTCTTGGGGTCGGGTAAATTATGACATTTGACGTCTCTGCTTTGAGTAGCGGTTGATATGCAATTTTGTTCAAGCCGGGTTGATGTGGCCTCTCGTCGAGGGGGACGTGTTACATCGGTTGAGGGCTTTGTGATGCCTCGCGTTGAGGAGGGCTTTGTGATGCCTCGCGTTGATGAGGGCTTAGTGATGACTCACCTTGAGGAGGGCTTTGTGTTTGCGTTGGAGAACTTGTAGGAGAGCACAAATGCCAAACAAAGAGCGTCTCGAGGTTGTGGCTGGTTGTTTGTGGCCTGTCTCGGGTCTTCAGGTAGTGTCTCGGGTTTGAAGGTGACTTCCTTGGAGTATATTTCCAATTGGGCTTTGTTCCCGCTGCATATCCAACTTAGTGGGTGTTTTCCGAGCTCTGCCGTATCTGAGGTCGAGGTAGACGATTCATTGGTTACCTCTCAAGCAAAAAACCCAAGTTCCCTGCTCGGGCGCCATTGTAACGACCTCTTTTAGTAGCTCGGGTGTAGCTCGCCGTTTCCGGGGTTGGTCACAGATATTATTTGTTTCTGGGACGCTTGGTTCGTGGGTACGCTGTATCCCGCCGGATGCAGTGAGTCAATTTTTGACGAACAGGTCTGGAGCCGATTCATAAATCGCACTACCTGTGGCTCACCCGCCGCCGATTCGAAAATCGCACGTTGGAAGTCGGACTGGGCAAGTGTTGGGGCTATTCCACCGAGAATCCCGTCCAGACACAGATGCCGATTCGGAAATCGCACATCTGGAGCCAACCAAAGTCGATTCGGAAATCGCACTATTGGTTCCTTTGACCTAGGATTACTGAGGGGTTAGTCCAACTTACCAAGAAAGAATATATATACTTTGTGACGCACAAATGGCACGTATTGGCGCCTTCGACCGACTCGACCGATGCCGCGCACTAAGGTGGGGGTGCGATTTTATAGTCCGCTGGCGCTGTCGCTGGCGTCAGCGCTCGCAGCTCTTAGTGGCAGCGTGCTATCGATAAAGATGGCGCGCGTGATCGACAGCAGATTGCCCATCGATTGTGATCGTACCATAATTATACCCTTGCAGAGGGTTCTATAAAATTGTCCGGATGTTTGTAACGCATTGAAGGAAGCATCTCCGAACTCATAAAGTTTATATATTCCTGATCAGCACGACGAGCTGAGTTGATTTAGCCATGTCCGTCGTCCGTCCGTCTGTCCGTCTGTCTGTTTCTATGCTATCTCCATGCACGAAGTCTTTTGGCACGTATACGCTGCACATTTGTCGGAACCGGCCGGATCGGATGACTATAGCATATAGCTGTCATAGGAACGATCGGTCGAAAAACTAGTTTTAGTGAGAAAAACTTTTTTGTTTTCAATGGGAACGCCTCCAAACTTCGTATTTCTTGGCTTGCTATGCTTTTCTATGATTCCCCTAAGTTTGGTCGAAATCGGATGTCTATATAGTGAAGCTGTCATAGAAAAGTAGTGTCAGAAAAGTAGTCTTAGTGAGAAAAACTTTTTTGTTTTCAATGGAAATGTCTTAAAACTTGGCATTTTTTGATTTGGAATGCTTTCACATAGTTTCACAAGTTTTGGTCAAAATCGGGTGACTATAGCACATAGCATCCATAGGAACGATCTGTCGAAAAACTAGTTTCAGGGAGAAAAACTTTTTTGTTTTCAATGGAAACATCCTTATCATTGGCACATACTTATTTTGTATACTTTTACACAACTCTACAAAGTTTTGTCAATACGAATGATCGGTCGAAAAAGAAGTTCTAGTGAGAAAAACTTTTTTCTTCGTAATTGTTAGTTTGTTATGCTTTTCCATGATTCCACTAAGTTTGGTCGAGCTCGGACATCTATATAGTACAGCTTCCATAGAAAAGTAAGGACCGAATAGAAGTCTTAGTTAGAAAAACTTTTTTGTTTTGTTGTTTTGTTCGAAATAGTTTCGGTTAAGTAAATTTTTGTACAACTTCGGTTTCAAATCGACTCCGAGCGGATCACTTTGGGTTCGAAACAGTTTTTGGTTCAGTCAATTTTTCACATTTAACTTGGTTTGGATTGGGTAATCTTAAGCTGAAAGAGTAGCTTGAAAGCGTTTCATGTTAAATGCTTTTAAATATATATTCCAATTCCCAAGGCCGATTGTGGCTGTAACCCTTTATATTCATATGTGGCTTCAACAACAGCAGGCAGCCCCTCACCTGCGGCTGATGATACTCGAAAGTTCTACTGTGCTGCTGCTGCTGGCTCCCCCAGTCGCGGCGAATATTGCTGATGACAGCAATAATATCAACAGCAGCAGCAGCCTCAGCAGCAGCAGCAACTGCCTAGCAGGCGTCCATTTACCTCTTTCTTCTGTTATTTATTTGCAGTCACTCGCATGTGTCATCATCAGCGGCTGAGATGATGATGATGATGGAGCATAAAATATGCCCAGGCGCAGTCGAAACTAAACTGACTGCCAGTCGTCTGCCAGTTTGTCCATCCGTCCGCCCGGCTGCAACCAAAACAAAAAAAAAGAAATTAAACTAAAAAAAAATCGCTGCCAACAGACAAATGAGGACGACAGCGGTGACATGATAGCCTGTGAACGTCTGCTGCGCGTTGGTCGTCGCGACGCTGCCGTTGGCTTCAGCCTCTCAGTTGCTGTTGTTGCTGTTGCAGACACCGGCGTTGGTTGCTTGCCTGCTGCTGCATGCGTTGCATTTTTACGCCACTTTTTTTTCTCAGCTATATTTAAATACGCTGCGGGTTGCAAGGCTCGCCTGTCGAGCCGTAGCACTTCATTTGCTTCACAACTCATTCATGTTTTGTGTGGAGCCTACGCCGCAGCCGCAGCCACAGCCACTGCCAGACTGTCTGACAGAGCGTCAGCTCTAAGCCGAGGTAAACACTCCTCCTCCGCTGGCTGTCGCTTGTCTCGCTTTGACTCATGTGGCTGACTGGCTGCCTCACCTACTTTCTGCACTTAGGCTTCAGCTTCGGGGTGGCTATGGCAAAAAAACCTCCCCAGCTGTGCTGCCTGCTCCCTCGCGGCCTGCGTCCTGGGTATCGCTTACAACAAACACTTGCAACGTTTGCAAAAGCTTCTGCTCTGCCGCTCCCGTTCCCCATCCCCTGAACGTTAACGTTAACGTTAACTGTGCGGCCTTCCTCGAGAAGTTCGTCGAGTTCTCCTCTCGGCAATGGGCTGCATTGCTGCCATCCGCCAGCCCGGCGCACAGTACGTTCGCGTGCTTTGCATACTTTGGTTGCATTTTTTCTACTGCTGCCGTTTCGCGCACGCTTTCCTTAACCAGGCGGAGCAATAGAACGTGCGAGTGGCCAGAGTCTACGGTTTTTTTTTTGCTATTGTCGAGGCTTTCGGTTTTTTGTTGTCTCTGCAATCAACGCGTAAACCTGAAATCCCGCGAGCAAAGTGCAACGCTTCCTTTTTCCCTGCTGCCTGTTTGCCAAACGCGCGTAATTTGCTTGCCATTTTGTGGCGCGCATTTTCCGGCTTTTTTCGTCCATTTTCGCGCCACTTTCGAGCCCCGCCATTGTTGTCCACAAAGTGAGCCGAGAGGCTAAGCCGGTTCAATACCATAAATCAAATGGCATAATTGTGCGTGTGTGACCAGCGTCCATTTGCGTGCGGAGGCGGAGCAGCAGCCATTCCACAACAAGTGGGCTAGAGGTCAGATCAGTGGCTAGCCAGGCAATGATTATGGCTTTATAGACACCACATCGAACGTACGAAAACTTAACTTAATGAAGTTGCAGAATACTTTTTTGAACGATTTCCCTAACACACAAAGTCGAGGATTAAGACGGACCTTTTAAGGTGTCAGAGATAAACTTATTTGGCTGCTACTTCAAAGAGAAAGTGTAAGTATTTACAGCTCTTATTCATAGCGTTGCAATGGCTCCGGAAAATCTAGAATTTATTTAGATCCTATAAATTTGCCAGTTAACAGTTTGTCTGAACTGACTGTCTGATTGTTGTAAGTAGTATAGATGGAAAACTATCGATAAAAGATATAAAATGCAATACTATCGATTGTATTGATAGTTTAATTTTTAAACAAGTAGGAAAGTCAGTCAAAGAAGGTGTATGCTCAGAGTGAACTTAACTAGATGCTGCAGTAGCAGCTGAAAGCACCGTGAAGTAATCCTCGTCTGAAGGTAGGGTAGGTGGTTGAGAAGAAGTGAGAGCGGGAAGAAATCTTCGACTCTCGAAAGGGGAGGGGGAAGGGATCCATGCTTGGGAACAATTAACTACTAGGGTTGAGCGGGAAGTGATCTACGACTCCAGGAATGAAATAGGAAAGGATTTGAGGGAGATGACTGAAGCGGGAAGTGATCCGCGTCTTCGGACAACTAACTACAAAGGTGGGAGCGGGAAGGGATCCGCGACTCTGATAGATAGGCTGGAGCGGGTGGTAATCCACGCCCCCGGGAAAGAGGAAAAGGGGATAGAAAGGTGACCAAAGCGGGAAGTGATCCACGCCTGGGGCTAACAGGGGCTCAGCAGAGAAAAATGAAACACCATTCACGTGGCTGGTTTTATTGTGTCTTTTATTATTAAATTTCACTTTATTTCTTCTTTTTTTCCTTCTTAACAGTTCCTACTGCACCGCTGATATCTATTTCGATTCCACTTTTCAGTTCCTGAGTTGATTTAGCCTTGTCCGTCTGTCCGTCTGTCCGTTGTCCGTCTGTTTCTATGCTATCTCCTCCGTCAGTTTTAAAGCTATCCTCACCAAACTTTGCACAAAGTCTTTTGGTACAAATACGCTGCACATTTGTCGGAACCGGCCGGATCGGATGACTATAGCATATAGCTGCCATAGGAACGATCGGTTGAAAAACAAGTCTTAAAGAGAAAAACTTTTTTTGTTTTTAATGGAAACGCCTCCAAAGTACGTATTTCTTAGTTTACTATCCTTTCCCATGATTTCACTAAGTTTGGTCGAAATCGGATGACTATAACATATAGCTGCCATTAGGAAAAAACTAGTTCTGTGGAACTGGTTTTTTGTTTTTAGGAACGATCGGTCGAAAAACTAGTTCTAGTGAGAAAAACTTTTTTTTTTTAATGAAAACGTCCTTATCATTGGCATACACTTAATTTATATACTTTTACACAATTCTACAAAGATTGGTCGAAATCGGATGACTATAGCATATAGCTCCCATAGGAACGATCGGTCGAAAAACTAGTTCTAGTGAGAAAAACTTTTTTGTTTTTAGTGGAAACGTCCATATCATTGGCATACACTTAATCTATATACTTTTACACAATTCTATAAAGATTGGTCGAAATCGGATGACTATAGCATATAGCTCCCATAGGAACGATCGGTCGAAAAACTAGTTCTAGTGAGAAAAACTTTTTTGTTTTTAATGAAAACGTCCTTATCATTGGCATACACTTATTTTATATACTTTTACACAATTCTACAAAAGATTGGTCGAAATCGGATGACTATAGCATATAGCTCCCATAGGAACGATCGGTCGAAAAACTAGTTCTAGTGAGAAAAACTTTTTTTTTTTTAATGAAAACGTCCTTATCATTGGCATACACTTATTTTATTTACTTTGGACACATTTCTACAAAGATTGGTCAAAATCGGATGACTATAGCATATAGCTGCAGTATGAATGATCGGTCGAAAAAGAAGTTCAAGTTAGAAAAACTTTTTGTCTTAAATGACATCGCCTCCAAATTTCGCAATTAACAGTGTATTATGCCTTTCCATGATTTCATCAAGTTTAATAGAAATCAGACATCTTTATAGTATAGATCCCATAGAAAGTAATGTCCCAAAAATAGTCTTAGAAAAACTTTTTTGCTATCAATGGAAGCTGCAAGGGTATACAAAACTTGGCCGATCCCGAAGTTAACTTTCCCCCTATTTTTTTTTCCTTTTTCTTTCCGCGAGCGTCCGATCGTGACCACAGCGTGCGATTCAATGATCAACATTTCACGTCAGCGTCGCTGAATTCCCGCGTGGGATTTTTTTAGTCCTATACTGACGCGTTTCGGGTCTTTTTTGGCGTCACGCGGACGCGTTATGCTTTTTTTTTTTTCTCCGCACGTTAGGCGGGACTTTTGAATTAAAGGGCGGCCGTTGCATTCAAAAGTCGACGGCTTGTTGCCTCCTCAAACTTATTAATATTGAGACTTCTTGTCCGGTAAATTACGTTTTGGGCTTCTGGCAAACTTAGCTTATATTATTATAAACATATTTGAAGCGTAGCAGCTGTTACGTCTCAATGTGACCTTAAAATTAGACTGTTCTTTTCACTTTCCTTTTTGTGGATAAACATTCTGTTCCTTGAAAAAATCGCTTTCTTATCTCTCAGATAAGACTTTCTTTTATCCCCTACTAGCTGAATACCCGGCGTCGCCCGGGTTCTTATGATTCTTAAGAGAGCGATTATATTCAATCTAGTGCAGGCTGCAAGTCGGTATAAACATTTTGGACCGTGCGATCTTTTTTCTCTATATACGTCTTCATGAAAATCTAAAATCGTGACTCTTTTTCAAATTGTGACTTTTTGACCGTTTGATTAAAACCTCCTGTTTACCCGTCTACAATTGCCGTCTATCAAATCATCACAATAATCAGGCTCAAATCAAAATTTGCAAGTTACGCAACAGCTTCCATTTACCAACGCCGGCATTGTAATATAAGCGCTAAGCGCTATCATAAATTCTCATAAGTTTATTTTGCAAATTTCGCGATTTTTAGACTTTAGAAACCTTCGCGGCAGTTGCCCGTTTTTGGCAACCGTGAACGGTATAGTTTTTGAAATTCGTGGTTTTTTGACGATTTCCGGCCCATTTCTTCATTTAAGATTTAAAAAATCAAAGCTTCATCAAAATCAAACATTTTGTAAATTTAGCGGTTCTTGGACCATTTTCCGCCCATATCTTCCACTTTGAAAACTTTCCGGGCAAGCGTCGAACAATTCCTCAATGTTAACTGCAAATTTTGCAATTTTCTCGGTTTTTTTTGACCATTTTCTGAAAATTTCTTCAACTTAGAAACCGTTCAATTCATTCCCCAAAGTTCGATTGCAATCGGATGAACGGAATAATTTTGTGAATTTTTCCATTTTTGAACCTTGAAACCTTCGCGGCCAAGGGTCTAACCATTGACCAAAATTTCATCGCAGTCGGATGAATGGTATAGTTCCTAAACATATCGATTGGCTCGTGCCATTCGATTTTGATCAATGATTTGGGCAGGACGGCCGCGAATTCGTACCAAAATTGCTCAATTGCGACCAAAAACAGCATCGCATGAACATTGCTAATGAGATGTTAAACTCTGTCCGCGACGACCCAAATTTGCTCTAGAGGGTCATAACTGGTGACGAATCGTGGGTTTATGGTTATGACGTGGAAACCAAAGCTCAATCATCTCAATGGAAGCTGCCGCACGAACCAAGACCGAAAAAAGCGCGCCAAGTTCGGTCGAATGTGAAAGTTTTGCTGACAGTTTTCTTCGATTGCAGGGGCGTGGTGCCTCATGAGTTCTTGCCACAGGGAAGAACGGTCAATAAGGAATATTACCTGCAAGTTGTGCGCAATTTGCGCGAAGCAATCCGCCAGAAACGCCCGGATTTGTGGAAGAACAAAAATTGGCTTTTGCACCACGATAACGCCCCTGCTCACACATCGTTGCTTGTGCGCGACTTTTTGACCAAAAACAAGACACTAATGATGCCGCAGCCACCGTATTCCCCAGATCTGGCACCCTGTGACTTTTTCTTGTTCCTTAAACTGAAGAGGCCCAAAGGACCAAAAACGTTACGCTACGCTTGACGAGATAAAGACGGCATCGAAGAAGGAGCTGAACAAGATAAAAAAATAATTTTTTGAAGTGCTTCGAAGATTGAAATTGGAAAAACCGTTGGTAGAGTGTATAATATCTCATGGGGATTACTTTGAAGGGGACAAAATAGATATTCATGAATAAATAAATAATTTTTGAAAAAACACAAAATTCGCGATACTTTTTGAACACACCTCGTACTGTATTTGCTTGGGTTTCTTTCAAACCTTCTTTTTTTGTAATAGCGTTTTTTGTTAACCTTTCCAACGAGTTGTGGCTCAGCCGCTGGTGTGCGCTACCGCTGTGCAAGAGGTCGTGGGGTCTCAGAACATTTAATGAAAAGTTTCTTCTTTGAATAAACTTTACACCCGGTCACCCTCTGTTTTTTTTTGGGGCCAGCCTTTTAGTAATTAGCCATGCAAAAGCTTCTCAAACTGCCGTTTGGATTCTTTTGTGCGAAAATTAGAAGCGCACAAGCCAAGTCATATGAGAGGAGCTCGGCTTTGGCCCTTTGGGGCTGTGTCAAGCCATTTTTTCCAACGAGTCCGTTTCAATTCAATTCTAGAATCCATCAGCGTATTTTCCGGGGCTCCTCAGGATAGTCAACTGTGACCTACATGTTTTGCTTCACTTGGGAGACTTTTAATGACCCGGTGTCTCCTCCTCTTGATGTCAATTATTCGTGATGAAGAAAGTAAGTAAGTAAGTACCTCATGCAAGTTGTCACTGAGTACAGGAAAAGTCATCCAAGTGTCAATTAATCTTGTCTATTATTTTTTTACAATTGGTAACTAAATTGGCACGCAAACTGAACTAAAGCGAACCGTTTTTTTCGTAGCTTTCGTTTCGGTCGAGCATTTTCAAAAGGACGCCGATTCGGTTTATCAGCTGGAATTAGTGGTTCGGTTCGGTTCAGAGCCCTACTTGCTTCTCTACTTTACAGTGTCGGAAATGCTTAACTCTTGCTGCTGCATACATTTAATGAGTACAGGGTATAAAAATTCAGCCCCCTCCCTTTGTACAGAACAGACAGCTAACAATGCTCTAATGTTTATCATATCTAAAAATTTTCGCTTCCATTTTTATGCAAAAAAGTAAAACACCAACCCAAGTAATTAATTTTAATATGAAAGCCAAACATGCGCTCTAACAATTGTCATATAATTTGCCGTCTAGACTGTGGAAATTTAGTATTTTCAATTAACTGCAACGGCAACTGCGCTGGCCCAACCAACCAACAATGCACACAAAAAGGCGCACAATGCAGAAACTGGGGGAGAACTGGAGCCAGGATTCACAACTGACTGGCTGAATGCCATGTTGACACAGCGAGTGAAATAAAAAAACAGCGGCAAGTTTAGAAAACGGAATCCATGAAACGCCCTTGCAGCCTCGGCAGTTGGATAACAGGCGCACAGCAACTGGTAGACGGGTACTCAAGGTTGGCAACAAAATTGCACGCCAATGTCACTGCACCTGCACTTGGCACTCGGCATGCACTCAGCTCAGCGGACCCGAGTCTCGAGTCCCGTTCTCGTTCCCCGTCTAGCTACGCACTTGCGGTTGTTGGAAGCCTTGCAAGCGACTCGAGTGGATGCTCTCCCCTCTGATGATGGTCTGCTTAACAAACCGTGTGATGTTAACGGCTTCGATTTCACTTTTTTTTAACCCCACTGCCAGTGCCACTGCCAGGGCCGAGTCGTGTTTCTGCTTTTTGTTCCTGCTGCAGCTTAATTGAAATTTCATTTGCTGCGTTTGTTTGCACATAATTACAATTTGCGCCAAACAACACAAGTCGGGGACTTATGTCGCGTGTTATGCAAATTTAAGACGACTTACAATTATGTTGCAAACAGAACTTGAAGCCTTTTCAATATTTTTGCTGCGGTTTTTGCGGTTTGCATTTAATATAGAAAAATAAAGGGAATTTTGTGTGCAATGCGAGTGCAGATGTGAAAGGAAGCTTTATGTGAGCTAACTGAATTCGAAGGAGACTAGACTTCAGAAACTATTCAACTGGGTAGAGAATATAAATGTCTGAAAAAAGGGAGAGGGAGTGGAAAAGTAACTAAATCCAAATTTGAAAGCTCTGAACCACTTTTGAACCGGTTCAGTCAGCTTGGTTTGGAATTAGGAACACATCGAACTTTATTTTTCGAAATGTGTTATATTTCAGCTGAAGAGCTGAGCTTATCAGACACAAATCCTTGTGCAAAGGCTTTACAATTTAATGAAATTTCACACCTTAACGGCATTGGATAATCCCAAACCGCAAATCACAGCCTGCACACACACACATAATCATCTCATTAATTGCATATATGCCATAAAGTGCAGGAAATCTCATAAGCTTAAGGGCAGCTACAAAGCAGGAAATTGTATAAAATTTGCACAATAATTACAAACGGAAATCGGGCGAGTTTAAAACACCTTTGATTATTCCCACCCATTTGCTCTCACTAGATTCACGCACGTACGCACAAACAATTATTTAGCACTTGGTAAACAATAAAATTGAAAATTTAAGACTCTTATCGGAGTCAGTTTGTGGTAAATGCAAATTTCAACTTGAAATGCACGCCTGCAGTATGTGTGCAGCTTGACATATGTAACCCGCATCGGTAATACATATGTACATACATATGCATGTGAGTCTTGCACACGTGCTTATGTTTCGTTTCACCACTATGACACATTCATTAACTCGCCAACATCTTGGACGGATTGGCCTGAATAAACTTTGCCAAGAACGGCTGCGTATGCAAAACATTCTCAAAATTGACTTTACTGATTTCGCCTCCTGCATTTTATTATGTGTTTATTATGCTAACAATGTGCCAAAAGTTTGAGGGAAAAATATTTGCAGTTGCCCAACATCGCAACATCACTCAGTGGCGTAGTTTGGCATGTGTAATCAAGTTTATGTTGTGAAATATTATGTTAAAGACCAAAAATAATTCTGAAGATTTTAATAAGCAAGTCAAGTTTTTTGTCAAATAAATTCATTCTTCTTAATGGCGCTAAAGGCTTGGTCCGGAAGTTTTGAATTCAACGTTAAGTCCAAGGATCGGTTCGCGGACCGGTTCGTTAGCATATTGAACCGGAGAGGTTGGCTCTATTCTCGGTTCATGGCTTCCTATCGTTTAATTTCTGAAAAAATTAAGACTTTATTCCTGCTCAGCCTTATTTTGATCGAGAAGGTCGAATCTACATAATTATCCAATGAATCATCCTCTACCTCGTACTTCTGTGTACTCGTATGCATTCATATTTTTAGACTTGACTCTTTCTTGAATTCTCTTTATGCATATATATTTTGCATATTCCAAATAAAGATCCATTTGAACTGTATACGACTTTAATATCCTTTTAAACATCCAACGGAGCTGAAAATCATCCAAAGGATGATTATTTTTCATATTCTTTGGACGATTTTCAGCTCCTTTGGCTTTAAAAGGATATTAAGACATATCCAGTCCAAATGGATACGGAAATAATTTTTGAATATCCTTTTTATTCTCTATGAGGTAAAAAAATGTTGAATCTGTATATTTAAAGGGGTGATTTTAATGTTATTTGGTTTTTAAGTGTTCATTTTTTGACACCACACACGCGATTATTAACATGTGGCAACGTCAAAATTGCTCAGTAAGGTTTGCCATTTCACCAAGTGTTTCACCCCGTGTGAGAAGAGAGCGTACCAAGGATAACAAGGTGTGACAGTCAAAAAACTTCTGGGATGCGACATAGTGTAGGTTGTAGATATAGTTAAATGTAACATTGTGGCATACCACAAATTTTTCGAGCACATCAAAATTTGTAATAACGGTTTAAAGTTCGAGGTTGACATAGTTAAAAAATCATATTTCTTAAACTAGGCATCCTATAATAGTTGGCGTCTTTCGAAAGAGAAATGTAACACCTTTCCAACGGTGTATTACATTGCAATCTCGGATAAAAATTGGGGGGAGCTACATGAAAAACAAATAGAATTTATCAGTTTTTTGCGACTTCACCGTACTTTAAATGAAAATGAATAGGGCAAATTTATATAAAACTATTTTATTTTGGTATGCAGTTTTTAAAAACATTTAATTTTTCGTCTTCTGCAATTTAGTTTATTAAAATCGAGTAATATTTGGTTGAGTTATTTAACTTTTGGGAAAAAAAAACCTTAAAAAGCCTAATTAAAACAAGTAGGAAAGTTGGGGAAGCCCGACTATAATACACTCTTTACCCACAAAAGTGTATGCTCAGTGTAAATTTAGATGCTGCAATAGTTGCTGAAAGCAATGCTGCTACTGCGCTGCAGCAGAGAAGTTTCTTTCGCTTATATCTTGACTATCGTTCATCCGATCTTTAAAAAATCCTTTGGTGGACCGATAAAGAATCCCGATTACTAAATATGTCCAAAAGTACGAACCTTCTATCTATAAAACTGCCGAAGATATGACGTTTTTTCTAAATTTCGGGGGCGGGAGGGGGCGTGGCAATAATTGAAAGTAAGCTTGATCTGCCTGTAAGCATATGAAGCTTATGTTCCATACATGTCAAGCCTCTATCTCTTACCATCTCTGAGATCTATTTATTAATATGGACAGACGGACTGACAGACGGACGGACAGACAGATAGGCGGACAGACTGACGGACAGACGGACATGGCTATACAATACTTATTCTAAAAAAATTATTTAATAATTAACTCTAAAAACTCAACAATTTTACGGACGACAGTGCTATATTGGCGCGACTCATCACCACATTGCGAAAATTTCGTTATCCGAAAAACTTTAATAACTTTGGTAATTATTGACCGATTTTAAAAAATAGGCATACGTTCTAACCGTGAAGATGTGTTGTTCTTAAACAATAAAACAAATATTGGGGGTTTCTAACCAAACAGTGTTCAAAAAACGTCACCAAAGACAAAAAATGGGGGAAAAAAACAATCAAAAATGGTTTACGTAGCAAATACTCCAAGATAAGAAATGAATCCTGATCAGTCATATATGGTATCTTTAAAGACCTAAATTTCTTCTTTCCAAAACCGGTAAGAAAATAAAAATCATTTGATATATGACAAAGTTATGGGCGTATAAGTAAGTGCTTGTGCGGAAAAAATGCTTTTTTACCGTTATTCAAAATTTCGATGTGCACAAAAAATTCTAGTATGCCACAAAAATCTACTGAACCATATCTTGAACCTACGCTACGTCCCATCCCAGAAGTTTTGTTTTGATTTTTTTTTGTCACACCGTGTAATATTGCTGCTGTTTTATCCTGTTTTGAGAAGGGGAAGGGATGGTCAAATCGTCGCAGTTCTCAACAATTGGGCTTGTGTTATTCGAACACTTGGAAAATTTTAGGTAAGGACCTCGTTATGAAAGCTGGGTGACTTTCAATAAAGTCTTTTGTTTGCTTAATGAGTGTTAGAAAAGTTGAAAGAAGATCCACTTTCTATCGAAATTCCAGCAAGCAATATATGCGTTTTCTGATATTTTTCTAACACTTTTTTAAGAGCATTCACAGTCAAAATGTGCAGAAAAAAGAGACCTGAATGGGCGTTTTGATACCCTTGCAGAGGATATAATAAAATTGTCGGGAAGTTTTGTAACGCACAGAAGGAATCATCTTCGACTACATAAAATTTATATATTCTTGATCAGCATGACCAGCTGAGTTGATTTAGCCCTGTTTGTCCATTTGTCTGTTTCTATGCTATCCCCTCCGTCAGTTTTACCAAACTTTGCACGAAGTCTTTTGGTACAAATACGCTGAACATTTGTCGAAACCGGCCGGATCAGATGACTATAGCATATAGCTGTCATTTTCCATGTTCCACCAAAATTGGTCGAAATCGTATATCTATATAGTATAGCAGTCATAAAAAAGTAGAGTCTGAAAAGTAGTCTTAGTTGGAAAAACTTTTTGTTTTCAATGGAAATGTTCTCCAAATTTGCGTGTATTTAAGTTATATGCTCCCACATGTTTCTACATAGTTTGGTCAAAATCGGATGACAATAGCATATAGCTGCCATAGGAACGATCGGTCGAAAAACTAGTTCTTGTGAGAAAAACTTTTTTGTTTACAATGGAAACGTCCCGACTACAGCTCCCTTACTTGTTATACCCTGTTCCCATTGAAAATGGGAAAAGGGGGATCATGAAGTTGTGCAAAAGTATGTAACAGGTAGAAGGAATCATTTGCGACCCTATAAAGTATATATATTCTTGATCAGCATCAACAGCCGAGTCGATTTAGCCCTGTCCGTCCGTCTGTCCGTCCGTCTGTCTGTCCGTATGAACGCGTGTTTCTCAGAGACTATAAGAGCTAGAGCCACAAATTTTTGCATGTAGATAGGTGTATATCCGATTCAAAACGAGTTTGTTTCAGATTTGGAAAATTCCTCCCCCTCCCCCCTTTAAGCGCAAAAAACTGTCAGAGCCACAATTTTTAAGATAGACCTTCCAAACTTTACATATATCAAGTAAGGCCCAATATCTATCTATTCTGAAAAGATCACTAAGATCGGACAATAAACACCGAAGTTATATACGAATCAATTTTGCTTGTGGGAGAGAGGGGGGTCTTGCATTGTCAGTTATCGCGCGCGGCCGCATGCCATGCGTTTGTGCGTATGTTGGAGTGTGTGTATGTGTGAGTGTGTGTGTATGTAAAGAAAAAACACACGAAATCAAGGGAACAGGGTATTTTGTAGTCGGGGCACTCGACTGCAGCTCCCTTACTTGTTTTATTATAGTTTTTGTGGAAAAGTACCTTCTTGATATTTTCGAACATATCAATTTGATCTATGTCACAGATTTTGCGACAGATTTCCTTGGTTACTCATTTGTCTTTGCAAAGTTAGCAGCTTTGGTATTTGCAAGACAGCCATAGCAGCAGGTGGGTTGTGAGTGGTGATGGACTAGCGATGTCCAAAACAGTGACCGAACAGTGACAAAAACAGTAATCAAACAAGTGCCCGAAACAGTGACCAAAACAGTGACCGTAAGAATGACCAAAACAGTGACTAAGAAAGTGAATAAAACAGTGACTAAGACAGTGAATAAAACAGTTACCAAAACAGTGACCAAAACAGTGACCATAACAGTGACCAGTGAGAGAGAAAGTGACCAATACAGTGATCAAAACAGTGACCAAAACAGTGACCATAACAGTGAGCCAAAACAGTGACCAAAACAGCGACCAAAACAGCGACCAAAACAGTGCTCGAGTCTTTGAAATCACGAGTTCCGTTCAAATCGTAGTGGTTAAAGCGCTCTGAAAAATCAACAGGCGTCCCTAAGAGATCGCAGGATAGGGAGTAGTCCTGAACTACTTCAAATGCTTCGGAAGAATTCGACGACTTTGCCACCAATCCACTACTTAATTTTGTTATATCTGCGTTTAAAAAAAACGTAGAACTATTTGGGAATATTTATTTTAAAGCTAAGAAATAGTGCAATACGATGACTTCAAGGTAGTTTAAAAATTATTGTTGAATGCCTACAAAAAGTCAATAAAAAAATGATAGAATAATAAATGGAAAATATAAGGAAAAAATATAAGGAAACTTAACAGTTCCTTCGAGGTTTACTCGCACATTCCGGCCACTACGTTTGTCAGTCTGCAGGTCAAAATTTAATGTTTTCTTTATTTAGTTTGATACGTTAAAATTGATACAAACGCATTTAATTCACACAGCCATGCGGCGTTTGTTAATCAAACACGGGTGCAACACACAGCAACGCATACATAAGCAAAAGAATGTTTGGAAGTTTAGTGAAAAACACGAGAGAAACAGAAACGAAAAAAGCGGTCTTTGCTCTGAGCGCAACAGAATTGACCAAAAAGAGAACTGGAAGTGTTTTTCGTTCCCCCCAAACTGTTTTTTGTTGACACGCTTAAAGTGTTGAGAGTTATTTGCGAGCTCTGGTAGTAAAGGCACCATCAATTTAAAATTTTCTGTTCAACATTTGGCCTGTTTCATCACTCCCTGCGGTTGGTGCTAAAAGCATTATTCCCCCTTTCCCCCAGATCAAATGCTACGTCCCATTGTGAAATGCTTTTGCATTTGGAATTTCGTTTCGCAAGTGTTTATCAATATGAAAGGCATGCAAAGAAAAGTCAATTAGTGTGATCCCCCACATCAACCCACACACAGACACACACAAACAACGGCCTGACGATGTCACCAGTCCTCCACTCCACTTAATGACAGCTGCAGCTACGTGAGAGCAAACTGTAGCCACATTATTTTCATTATGCCATTGTTTATTTGTGCTGTCTTGGCCTGCCATTTACTTTAATTTCATTTTAGAATCGTAGAGGGAATCGGTGACAGCAGCCGGGGGGATGGATGTCTGCGCACGAGTGGACACCTGGTCTGAAGCCAGACGAATGTGCCGAGGAAATGGCTGGACAATATTTCTGCTGCCGGCAGCCAGCAGCCATTTGCATTTCATTTTTCGACAAGCAAAAATATTTTCGCAGGCACAGCACAGGACATACAAAGGGCATTGTAAATAGTTAGACGACTTCCTTTTGTCTTTTGTCTGTGGCCTAGGGGTGCTGTCGGGTCCATCAGATGGCCCCAGTCTCTTGAAGTCATCTGTCTGTGTGTGTGTTCTTAGTCCATCTGTCATTTTAAGTGGCTTATTCATATGCAAGTGAGTGGCTTCCGGGGCTAAACATATTCAAGTGTTTTAGTGGCTCGTGTACATGACCGAGCATTATCATTAAGTGCTTATAGGCTGGGCTGGCCGGCTTTCCAGTTGTGTGAGTGAACAATGACTGCTATTAAAACAAATTGATATGCCCAGCCCCCCCTGCCCAGCACTCAACCTGTCGGATTATGGTAGCATACTTAAATGGGCCGTATTGCGCATACGCATAGTTGCACTCTGAAATTTAAGTAAGCCACTTTTCTTTTCCCTCTTCCAGCTGCTATGAAGGCAACATCCAGCAGCAGTTGCAGCAGCGCCGCCAGCAGCAGCAATCATCCAGAGCCTCTGGCGGCTTTTGGTGCAAGCACTTCGAAGCCGCGGCTGCCCAAAGTCTCCTTTGCACCGCTGGATATTCCCGGTCCAGCCATCGCCACGTGATACGCGAATATGCCGCACCACAACATCGTTTGCGAGTGGCTACGCACCATCGGACTGGCTCAGTATGGCGAAAGCTTCCTGGAGAATGGCTACGATGAACTGGAGATATGCAAGCAAATTGGCGAAATCGATTTGGATGCCATTGGTGTAGACAATCCCTCGCATCGCGGCAAGCTGTTAAAGAATGTCCGCATGCTGAGGGAGAAGGGTGCGGCCATTGTTTATGTGCTCATCAATGATCCGAAAGCTCTGAGCAACAGCAACGAGATTCTTGCCTCCGACTGTGATACGCCCGTGACCATGAAGGAACTGGAGGCTGTGATGAAGCGGCATCTGGAGGCAGATGGCATACGCCTCACAGCGCATCCCTATTCCACACCGGTGAGTGAGTTAGTCCACCCACCCCACAATGTTTGTGTTTATCTTGGTCATTTTGTTTAGTGCTGGTAATTTGCATGTGGCTCCGCGGGGAGCTGGGTGTAGTTGTTGCTGTTGCAATGTGTGACAGTGGCCACCAGTTTTGTAATGGTCGCCGTTTGGGGAACCAGCAACCGCTGGGCGCTGTGTGCGCTCTAATGTGAAATTAACACGATTTTAATTTAGTTAAACCGAGTGGCCAACCAAATGTCCGCCGGGTAGGAGGTGGGTGTTTATTTTATTATAGTATGTTCTGGTCTCACTGGTCTGGGGAAATGTTTTGGTGCTGTGTGGCTATTCGAGATAAAAGTGTCCAGGCTGCGATGTGAAGCAAAAACTAAACAATTCACCAAATTGCAATCGAAAGAAACAATGGAAATGCCAAAACTGAGCAAAATAAATTAAATTTAATTTCGAATGGTATTTGAGTCCCCAAACACTTGTTGAAAGTGTCTGCTTTAGGTATCTTAAACTTCAACATGTAATTCTAATACAAAGAAATCTAGGAAATATGTTTGTCGCTGCGAGAACAATCAGCGGCCTGTCAAATTAGCGACAACACAAATTTTGGAAATAAGCTGACCACGTCAAATAATTTTTATAAGCTTCTACATTAATACAGACAAGTACCTTTTTTGACACAGCATACACTCTATAGTTCTGTTTGTGGAACTATTCCTCTATGGTGAAATTTTCTCGTCAGTACACAGAGTTTGTCTGTGTGCATTGTACGCGCACTGGCGACGCAATGCATTCGATTTTGACTTGCGTTTTTGTTTCAATGCTGTTGTGAGCAAGTGGCCGGTGCGTCCCTTGTATGCACTGAGTCCCAAGTAACGCAACATGCTGCCTTTGCTGATATTCATCTCACGAGACTTGATTTGCACGGCTTTGATGGCTTGTGGCTTTCACACAGTGGGCGCTGTCTTTTATTCCATCAGTAACCTCAAATAACTTCTCGGTACGACACAAAAAGTTTCGGGTGATTTCCAGTGGGCGCAACATTCGATAATTTCACCTTTTTCGTAGCCGCTGGCAAATTACGACAACAGGATTATCGAGCGAGCCCCATTCCATGATTGTAAAGAACTGACGCAATTACTTTTGGTGCAGTATGTAACGATACTTGGCCGGAGGATATTTATCTTTGCTGGGGTACATAGAATTTTGATTTCTCCCAAAAATAACAAGAAAAGTGTGGCAATCGAGTCTTCACGGGATGTCTTTATTCCTCGGAGAGGCGGTTCTTGGCTTTAGTTATTTTTTCAGTTCAGCTGGTGACAAGTCACTACCAGGCCTAGCGACCTGATGCATCACTGAGCGACACTCGTGTCGTTAACGACAGGTAAGGCATCAAAGCGCTAGTCTAGTACGTAAACAATGGTGTGCACCCATCACCACACTAACGACTGGTAATGCAGGGTCGTACCGATCGATACATTTTCCGGACATTCGTTTGGCAAATACTTGGCTGGTGGTTGGTCTGGTAGCGAGTGCTCACTACGAAAGTTAGAGAATTCGTTAATGCCGCACCGGTGTAGCTGAACTACAGGGACTACTAATAAAGTAGAAACGAATCCCATCGGGGTGTCGTGTATCTAACGGTGATCCAGGTGGTGACTGCCTTTCAGGGCCTTGATGTGATGGGTTGCGTCCGTCCGGCCTCTGGGATGATGATCCGGAGTTGCGCGTGTGTTGGATCGATCATAGTAGTATGGCCTTGTGCCCTGGGTCGGCTGCGTGGGGCGTTTCCAAGAGATGATTCCACGATGATGGGGCAGCGTCGTTAGGAGTACAGGGGACAGCGTACTCTGAGACCACGAGCGGACTGGGGCGTTCTCGAGCAGATTCGATGGGTGGACAGAGGACAGCGCACTCTGAGACCACCCGAGGGTTAGGTTAGTAGACAGGGGACAGCGCTTTCTAGAGAGGTTTCTGGAGAGGATTAGTCTGGTGGACAGAGGACGGCACATTCTGAGATTACTAGAGGATTGGGTAGGCAGTCAGAGGACAGCGCACTCTGAGACCACAAGAGGTTGGGGGTCTGGAGCAGATTAGATTGGTTAGATTTGAAGCAGAATAGTTTAGTGGACAGAGAACGGCGCACTCTGAGACCACGAGAGGATTAGGTAGTTCTGGGGCTGGTTAGGTTGGTGGACAGAGGACAGCGCACTCTGAGACCATGAGAGGATTGGTTAGATTTGGAGCAGGCTAGATTGGTAGCCATGCAAAAGCTTCTCAAGCAGCCGTTCGGATTCGGCGTTAAACTGTAGGTCCCTTTCTCTTGAGCGAAATTAGAAGAGCATAAGCAAAGAGATCGAGATAAGCTCGGCTTTGGCCTTTTGGGTGGACGGAGGCAAAGCGGACTCTGAGTCCACGAGATTCCGACGTTATTTGGACCTCAGCACGAGAAGTAAAGTTTCTAGGTGCAAGGCCGGCTTATATAGCGGCCGCTCTGCCAAGAATTCTTAACGCGTTCGGTCATTTTGCTTGATTGCTTATCGATAACTATCGTAGTTGGGCGCCTTGTTTAAATTCCAAAAATGTCCCGTTCACATGTTTAACAACTAAAAAGTAGAGCGTTCGAATTTTCCTTCAAGAAATTAACTAGATATTCCTTTCGCGTGAAGGAGGCCCAAAAGAACACGATTCGACCGCAAAATGCACAACCACCCACAACAACAGAGTCAGCTCTGGTGACAAATTTCAAAGTATCAAAATAAAATGGGGCAACAAATTTCATTAAGTAAATTTTTATATGAAACTTGACACAAAGGGATAGTTTACTTATATTTATGCGTGACATATTATGGAGCGTCACAAGTAATATTGAATAAATGTCACTTGCTAGATAGCCGTCAAGTTGGAGTGGATGCGTTCTATGAGTGTGTTCAATTAGTGTACCAAAACAAGTCCAACTAATAGGTTTTCATATAAAATAGACTGGCTTCCCTCGACGTGTTTATCCAATATAGTCCCACTTGACTAGAGGGCTTCTCGCTTATTAATAATCGAGTAAGCTGAGATGCGAACGTCCGAGTGTCACTCCATTTTGCTCACACACGTCCTGCAATTTTGAGAACCATCCCAGGTTTTTGTGCATCATTTGCTTAGCTAGTTTCCTTCATACCTATAGTGCTCAAGATATTCAAGATGAAGAGACAGGCTGTAAATGTGTCCATCTCCAGTCCTGCCTATTGCTAATACATAATTCGGCGTACAGTCTGGCAGTTTAAGAATCCTCCTGATAAAAAATCTTTGCAATTGATCTTCTGTCTCTTATTTCACCTTCCCATATTTGGGCTCCATAACACTATTTTTGTTCTGATATCGTTGAATATTTTCCATTTTGCAGCTAGGTTTAGGGTTTCCTTGTTTAGAAAATTGGACCACACTGAGTTTATACTCGCCTTCGCTTCTCTTGTTCTTGCTGCTACATGTTTTTTGAAGCTCAGTGTGGGTGTCAAGGCAACTCCAAGGTATTTGTACTCCTGTACAACCTTCACCTGATCATTTTGAATTATGTGGCCCTATATACACGCTACAATTTGTCTGCTCTCTAGCTAAAGTGGTACTCCATACATCAACGCTTCGCATAAAGAGGGAAAAAAGACATGTTCAGAAAATAAGATTTGTTCATCTCAATATAAGAACAGAATGTTCTCTCCAGTTGTTTACAACAAATGTTCCGAATGTTCCAAAAATGAGAACAATTCAGCTCATCTCAACCAACGCACCGAAAAGTATAAGAAGCCATTCAGTCGTGCGGCTTCAGTACTGGGTAATTGTCTAAGCGTCTAAGACGGCCACCGTCGTTGCGCGCGTCAAAGGTTTTGGGCTCTACTCGCACTAAGTCCTACAAATTTGCATTTCTTCAAAAATTAGCCAAGACTGGTGGGATGTTGTACAAGCGATGTCCTTGCGGACCTGGACCTGGACGGTGGACTTCAAATTTTGGTTTGAAATGTTCTTAAAAACGGAACGTATCAACTGACATCAAGATTTTGCTTGTTGAAAAAAAAAGATCCTGGAGATGTGGAAAAACTGATAACAAATTTTGAATCAGAACAGCCCAAATACAATGACAAACTGTTTAACAAACTCTGGCCTTGGGAGTGCTCGCCGAGTCCAGGATTACAGAAATTTATAATAGTTTAAACCCAAATATAGGCACGACTGCTCCGTAGAGTGTTGGAACTCTGGGGAGAATAATGGCAAAATCCACAGCTAAACAAACTCTGGAGGATGGCCTACCCCTTACCTAAGGAGGCTAAGTACCTCTGCGGGCTTACCTGTGTTCTTCGATCCCTGGTGACTAAGTGCCTTTCTAAGCGTCGAAGTCGGTCTTTTATATGCTTTGCTCTCGCTTAGCTCACGCCACCATGAGCTTTTTTAGGGTTGCCATCTATAACTATCGGTTATTAATCGCTATCGGTCGGAGGCGCCAATACGTTGCATTTGAAATTCAAACCAGCCGTGTCACAGGGATGTCACCGCGTTGGCTTGAGCTAATCCCGAATCTATTGATTTTATTTCGGTATACACATACCCAAGCAGGTATTCCCGTTTTCCAATTTGAAAGGAACCGGTAGTGAAACCCATCCCCTATCGTAAGTTAAGGCACTGAACCTAGAACTAAACCCTTGTCAGAATTGCAGTGGTTTGCATCCCTGCTTTATAGCTCGCCTGCCAGAAGTTCCTTTACATACGAAATATGTTACAATTCTCCTTATCCTTATGCTAAGATATAATCGCTTTTACGTTTTTTCGCTCGTTGGTTTTTCCACTGGTGTTGCACAGATCTGTTTGTCATGCAAAGATTCATATTGAAAATCATTTTATAGCTTTGTTCGCAGTTCGATGAGCTATGCAACGGTGTCAAGCCTTGCTGTTCCCACCGAATAAAACATGTCACTGGTTCAGGGCTGCGCAAGTGCTTAAAAGAAATATCCTCCAAATATATGCCATTCGAACATTGACTGTTGTTTCTTTTTAAAGTGATTTTAGTCTGTGTGCGGGGAAAAAGCGGAAGGCTTGGGGGGCCAATTGAGCACGCATTGTGTGCTGACAATTTGCCTCACTCACAGGCTCACACGTTGCACTTTGCCACTCAGCTGACGTTTATTATGCAGGCAAGCGACGCTTCCGCTCTTCACGCCCGCTCGTTCCACTTGCCCAAGTGGCAAAGACCCAAAAGTGTGCAGTCTGATGATAAAGCACCAAGCCCGAACCGTCTCCCTCCCTCGCTCTCTTTGGGCATGTGTGAGAACTTTTGCATAGGCTGCTGCTGCTGCAGCTGCTTTGCATTTTAATTACCAAGTGTCTTTTTTTTTTCTCTCTCTTTTTGGAAGCCGCACTTAACATAGTTTGTCTAGCAAAATGTAGTTAAATATTTATAGTTTCTTTTTTTTTGGCAACAGTTTGTGTACTTTGTGGCAAACGTGACGTATGCGCAACATCAAGTCGCGTACACAAATTGAAATGTGACTTTAATGTAGAAATAAAATTATTTCAAATGGAAATGCAGTCAGGTAAAAATAACGTTGCATATGCCCGACAGGTGTCTGAGGCGAGGGTGGGAGAGGGGGTAGACGGAGACTTGTTAGCTTCTGGGTGCTTCGCTCTGTCTGGGCCATGTTGACGCGCGCCAACTTCAACTAATTGCACTTTGCGCTGATGAGGCAGACGTGGCTGTGTGTGTGTGTGTGTGAATCTTAGATCCGACTGACTGGCAGCTGCAGACAGGTTGCATTTCAGCACAAATGTTTGCATGTGCATTCCCTGAATGCGATGCTAAATGAATTTGCCGAGCAAAGTGGAGGGAGAACTGAATCTGAATGCAGCATACGCCTGGGTGACCGCTTTGAATGTCAACCAGCAGATCTCTAAGTGGCAAACTTATGTTAATTACCGGAAGATATTAACACTTGACCTTAACTCCTTCGTTGCAGGAGGGCAAGCGTGGCTATTTGGAAGGCCTGGCCGCTCACTACAGCAAGCAGATCAACATGCCGTACGAGGATGTGCTCGATGCCATTGAACAGGTGCGGCTGTCCAAGTGGAAGGAACGGCATGTCCGCATCTCGACTGGCCACACGCTAACGCGACGCATGCCAAGTGGCAGCTCCAGCGGGCTGGTTAGCTCCTCGGTAATGCCCACCAGCCACAGTCAACCACTCTATGTGCCTGGCAAGTATTTGGTAAGCAGCGCGACTTTCGAGTGTTTTTACGACTCCGGGGCTAATCAAGACCCGCCTCTAATTCATTTCATTTGCTCATTTACTATGCATGTGCACAGCCCTCCAGTTGTCTGTCGAATCGCGAGGAGAACGAGATCTACAGCTACACGCAGAACGATTTGGCCAATCGCATGGCCCGCAACGCCATCGACTCCAAGTCGGCTCTAAATTTGAATGGCATGCAGCACAGCTATCCGGGTGCGCGCACCAATTTCTTTTACGACTTCTCGGCAACAGGTAAGGGCATGCCGTGTGCACATGTGGTTTGGTTTTTATGGCTTTTAATTCAATTAAATTGATTTGGGTTTAAACTTGGTCTGTCTCAACAACCCCAATGAATGTTTGATTTGGTTTTTCATTGCTGTCTTTCCAGAGGGACGCAATAAGCACAAACAACGACGCACGGTCTTTGCCCGTTTCCTGCAGGGCCTGAGGCAGAGCGGCGATGAGCTGAATGCCACCGATGGAATGCAATTAAAGGTGAGTCAAAAAGAGGAGGAAATGAAAAAGAGGAATGGAAAATCCTTAATCAGAGATTGGAGTGTTAAGTAGCTCTCGGATGCAGCTAGGATCAGGGAACACAATTAAAAAAGCATTTGACACTTGTCAGACCAGCTGGTAAATCCAACAGAAAAGCTATTTGGAATAGGAAGTGCACTTGACATGGCACTTGCTAATATGGTTTGAATTGTGATACATGGAATTGGTATAGCATTGACATTCTTTTACTTTCTGAGACGCTTTTTACAGCCGCTTAAGCTTTCGTATTAAAGGCTTTCAGGTCTTCAGGACTCATACATAAAGACACTTTATACTACAGGGGCATATCTTGTATAAACACGATAGCAAAAATTTTTACCTCGGTGCTCCATACGCGACTCGAATCTTGGGTAGATACGCAAAACAAGCTGAGTGAATTTCAGTCTGGATTTATACTCTACGGTGGACAGTCTTTCCGTGCTTACATCCGCAGCGATCACGTATCTGGAAGAAAAACGAAAACTCTATCTATGCTTTGTAGACTGCAGAGCGGCTCTCGACCCAATAAACCGAAGAAACCTGATCTATAAGCTAAGCGGCATTGGAGTGTCATCAAAATTTTTAACGGTAATTCAAGCACTATACGAAAACAACTCAACATCAATATGGGATGGCTAGCAACTGTCTAAATGGTTTTCAAATAACTCTGGAGTTAAGCAGGGATGTCTTTTAAGTCCGCTCTTGTTTGCACTGTTTATTGATGATTAAGCAACGACTTTTACGGGTGGAATATGTCCGAATATGTAAAAATAGAGGGAAGTTAACTTTGGCTCGGCCGAAGTTTTGTATACCCTTGCAGTTTGTTTTTCTAAATAAGACTACTTTTCGGACATTACTTTTCTATGAGAGCTATACTATATAGAAGTTCGATTTAGACCAAACTTAGTGGAATCATGGAAAAGCACAACAAACTAACAGTTTCGAAACTTGGAGGCGATCCCATTTAAAACCAAAAAGTTTTTCTCACTAGAACTTTATTTTCGACCGATCATTCGTACTGCGCTATTTTGATTTTGAAAAAACTTTGTAAAATCATATATTTTTCAATGATAAAGACGTTCCCATTGAGATCAAAAAAGTTTTTCTCACTAGAACTAGTTTTTCGACCGATCGTTCCTATGGGAGCTATATGCTATAGTCATCCGATTTTGACCAAAATTTGTAGAACTATGTAAAAGCATTCCAAATGAATTAAAATTGGTGGAATCATGTAAAAACATAACAAACTAAGAAATACAAAGTTTGGAGGTGTTTATATTTAAAACAAAAAAGTTTTTCTCACAAACCACAAAACTAGTTTGTCGATACACGTTTCCCAAATCGTTCGCTAAAAAAAAAAAAAAAAATGTTGATAAACGAACTGTACACAGCTTCGATTCGGGAAAATAACTTAACCTTTGAACATCCCCCTCATATGCTGCCGAAATCTTTTTCGCTCAAGTTTGGAACATAAGAAATAATAGCAGAGGAGCTAAGTCTGACGAATAAGGGGCGTTAGGTAGCAATTCAAAATTTTAATTCATTAATTTTAGCCATTGCAACGAAAGAGGTGTGAACCGGCTGATTTTTATTCAGAAGTCAGCAAAAGCAGCACAAAAACATCTTGCGCACAACTTTTTCATGTCCAATTTTTCGGTCAATATACGATGTACAGCACTTATTTGAAAATGCTACACATTCAGCAAACTCAAGAACTTTCAATCGCCGATCACTCAATACACACTATTTTAATTTTGGCCACCATTTCTGAAGTGGTCACCTCATTTGGACGCCCATTATGATGATCATCTATCGCAGCTCAAACGACCTCGCCTAAACTCAGCCACCAATATTTTATTGTTGTAAACGAGGGAGCAGAATTACGTAAGGTAGAATCCAGCTCTTTTTTATATTGATTGGACTAAGACTTTTTATATGAAATTATTGTATACACAACGATGACCAATTTTGTCCATGTTGACAAACAATACTAAGCCGATGTTCACAATTTTTTCACAGTTTGTTCATGTCGATCAGGAAAGTGTCTTAGGCTAAGTCTCATGTCTGTGAAATGGACCAAAAACGGCGAAATTTGCAAAATTATATCGTTAATCAGATTGCAATGGAGTGGTTGATCACTTGCCCGGGAAGGTTTCTAATATAAAGAAATTTGCGGAAAATTGTCCAAAAACCGCGAAAATTGCAAAATTTAGGGGATTGGTAAAAATTTGCCGAATGGTTCTACGCTTGCCCGGGAAGGTCTCCAAAACCGCGAAATTTGCAAAATATTCGATTGTGATAAAACTTTGGGCAATGGCTTTCCTGCGAAGGTTTTTAAATTGAAGAAATGGGCGGAAAGTGGTCCAAAAACCGCGAAATTTCAAAAACTGAAACGTTCATCCGGTTGCGATGATTCTTTGGGCAATAGTTAGACGCTAGCCAGATTCTAAGAACCGCGAAATTTGCAAATTGTATTTATCAAAGCGCTTAATGCTTATATAACAATGCAGGCGTTGGTAAAGAGAAGCTGTAGATCAGCGATGGGCAAGCTCTTGCTCCCATTGCTCTCATTGCTCCGAGAGTAATTTTACGGCAACTGGCGCTGTGCAGTCGAATTGAAAATTGCCTGGGTTCTTGGCGCCAGCAGCACACAGTTGTCTCACTTCGAAACGAGTTAAATCAACAAATACATTGCGCATCAGCGCAAGGTACAAGCAGTCAGCAAAACAGGTGCAGTGAGCGCGATCGAGACAATTGCAAAAACAAATATATGTAAGTGGGTGTCTGCTTGCCAACTGATGCCTCACCAAAAAGGGTTGTGTTTTCTGTAGTTGTTTTTGGTCTGCTCCCAAACTCAAATCTTATGCCCACCGTTGCTGTAGATTATTTTGTCCAAAATATTGCAAAATTTGCAAATTTTGAATTTCAGCCTGGATTATTGTGAAGATTTGAAAGTAGTTAGACGGGTAAATAGGAAGTGTAAGCCGAACGGTCAAAAAAGTTACGAAATCATTATGAAGACGGGTAAATAAAGGAAAAGATCGGGAAAAGACTCAGCTCAGAAAGTTGAGGTGACCGTAAGTAAGGCCAAGCGCAGGATCTTTAAAAACGCTCCGGTTTGTCAGTAGTTCCAGTATTCTCCGGAAAATGGGGCATACCGTCTAAATGCGAATCCATATTCTAGTCGTCAAAAGAAGCGGTTGTAGTCCCACTATAATTGGCTGTTCATTGTCCAGGCTCTTCAGGGTAACCTAACTTGTTTGAATCCTGCACGCAGATGAGAAAACTAGTTGCTAACTTTAGAAACTCATTTCTTTTTCCATATGTCTTAAATTGGTTCTTCACTCTAATTGCAGCATCACTTTTCTTAGTGCTTAGGAATTTTCATTAATTTTCCCTCCCTCCCACCGCACGTATGCAAACTTCTATAATTTTCAAAAAACCCCCAACTTGAAAGCATTTTCATCCACATTCAAAACAAGAAAACTTTCCAAACGCTCTGTTTAATGTTCAATTTGTGCAATGGACAACTTCGCCCGCCTGTCTGCTCTTCTCTCCGCCTCCCCGTTTGGCGGGGGGGTGGGCTACTTAAAAAATTAAATTAAAATATAAAAACCGCGTAAAACCTACAAATAACACCGACAGCAGCAACAACTAGAAAAGTTGACTCGCTGACAAAAAGTAAAAAAAAAAAAACAAAGAGAAAACTTTATCAAGGCTAAGCCGATAAAAGGCAATTACCGTTAATTGCGTTGACTACTTGGGCAAGGAGCGGGTCCAAAGTGCCAAGAGCAAGGCCAGACAGAGAGTGGGCCGGGGGACATGTGCAGGATGCAAATGGTGGCCAAGCTTCCCTGATATGAACTGTCGGTGCACCATTTGCACCTTGGCTTGGCGTTGGCTTTTTGTGGTTGACATCCGGGAGCAAACGATTGTTCTTTTTCGGCAACAAGGCAGTCGCATTTGTTTTTATTATTTCAGGCGTGCCAAAGTGTTTTGTTTTGTGATTCCTTCTGTACGTTTTTTTGGTGTCCTGCTCCAAAGAGAGTTTATAACTTTTCGTGTTTTACGGTTGTTGTCCGCTCGTCCTTTTCGGTTCAGCTTTTTTGCTTCTTTCGGGCTATTTCATTTAATATTTAAGCACAATTTGCCGCTGCTCTGGTCCAACACGGCGGCAACAGACTTTCCATTCTCACTCCAAGTTCTGTGGTCAATTTCGAGAATGACTCGGTCTAAGCACTGGCGACAATTGTGCTTCGTGTTGGGGACAACTTCTTTTGTGTTTTGTCCTTTGGCACTCATTACCTTTCTGCCAACTGGAGGAGGAGCTGGAGCTGGAGCCAAGCAAGAGGTCACAGAACGCGTATGTATAATTCTAAACTTGGCTGCGACCAGGCTCTCTCATTATGCGGTCTGCTGCGGAAATGTTGCTTTAGGGAAATTCTGTGTTGGTCTTTCATTATACTTATTTGGCTGGCATTTTCATTTTGTTTTCAAGTTCGGGCTGTGCGGTCTGGCTTTGTTGTGAGGTGTCGATTCGTTGTTGTAGAAGTTGGCTGCTTATTTTAATGAAGTAATCATGGGTCTTAATGCTTTTGCATTTGTATTTACAGACCAACGAGCGTTTGAGAGGTTGCAGCACCATGAAGCGACCAGAACCGCATCAGGACTTTGAGAAGACCATACAAAGGGTAAATACTAAGTATGTTGCATGTGTCAAAGACACGCTAACCTGTGTTATCTTTCTAACAACACAGCTAAAGACCCAGAAGGCCGCCCAGAAGAAACCCGCCAGTGCACCCATGGACATTGCCATACACGAACGCAGCAAGGAGGTGGCCCACACGCATGTCAATGAAATGCCACTGAACAATTATACCAAGCATCCCTAGGATTCGGCCATCAGCATTGATGCTGCCTAAGACGTACACATTTAAGATTAACATCTATGGAAATATAGTTTTTAAAGTATTTGTTTACATACATTAAACATCAGGTGATACACATGTTAAGCAAGCAAAACGAATTTAAACGATGAAGCGGAAGTAAGGAAATAATATATATACATATAGTTTGTAGGGCCGTGTAAAAGTGATATTGATAATTGTCAGGCTTAGAGCTTAGTTTTAAAAGCACCACGAAAAGAAACAAGAATTTGGTTCTTCATTTCAATTTCAAATCATCAAGCCATCCCCATTTATGCAACATATTCTTAGAAAAGAAAAATGAGGTGAAACTAAGTTTTTATTATGATTTTTTGTTTGTTAATGAAGTAAATTCAAAATAAAGTAAAACAATTATTATTTCTGCAACTACAGGTTGGCTGATGAAAGTTGCTACCTTAAGAAACTCAAATAGTTTTTTTAACTTTATTCACTTAAGAAGGATCCCAAGACCTTGGGGTTATTCAGTGTAAAGTTTGTCATGAAATCAACTAAAAGGTGAATTCATGTTGATATTTTCAGTCTCCATTGATCGATTTCTTCATAAAATAAGTCCCCAAATCTCAGTGTGTTTCACCCCTGGAGCTCGATAAATTCTCGCGTATGCGAAATATCACTTTAGGTGGCGCTAGCTTTATCCCACCCAACATTTGGAAGATCGTTTTAACAAAAATCCCCTTAATGAGCCTTTTTCGAGCCCTTTTGATGGTTAAAAAGAGATTACCACCTACCGATCAAAAGAAGACCCGAAAAGGAGTCATGAATATGCTCAAAATGTGATTTATTGAAATATTTATTGAAAGACTCGCGAAATTACTCGGAAATGAGTCGAAACTGATCAGAAAAATGGGTTAAAAACCTCAGTTACCATTTCTCCCGACAAAAGTATAATATGTGATCAGAAAACGAGCACATTTATGATTATTTTATTCAGTTCAAGGACTCGAATGTGATCAAAAATTTCATAAAATGTTTGCTGGGTTAAAAAGAAGTCATTTAGCCGGGTGTCAGGCATATTGAGGGGTCCGTGGCAATTGCAGGAAAAGTAAGAATTCGGATGTTTTAAGTCGGTTGGCAGCTTTTTCCTAAATGCTTCTTTAATCCGTTATCGCTAAGGATCAACTTCTTCCAAAAATTGGTGTCTCTTGTGGAGGGCCCAACGGCTAAAGTCGTATCAAACTTATCTAAGAATACGATTAATATACTCAAAATGAACAAGTACCATCAGACTCGCAAAAAATATTCCCTTTTTACAGGCTGTCAGTTACCCTAGGACACCTGGAAAATGGAACCGAAATGACCAACCACCTCAGTCTCTTCTCAACGCACTCTATGTTCAACCAGCGAAAGTTTTTTTGCTCACTTTGTTCATTTCGATAAGAAACTTTGCTGGGCAGAATCCACCGAAAGTGACTTTAGCGCATGTATGTGTACTCCGCAAATGCCTCAGTAAACTGTAAGTGTGCATGCGTGCTTGCAAAAAACTAAGGCAACGACTCGGTTTGCTCAGTTGCTTATGCTCAGTAGTTGAGAGCCGAACGCAATCAATCCCCTTAAGCCAGCGATGCTCCTCCATAGCCCCCAGGCGCCGAGCGCAATCGCCAATTTACACGCACACGAGCCGAGCGCATGCCGAAGTCGAGCATATGAGCCTAAGCAGCGCTCTCTTTGCTTGCATTCGATGCCCAGACGTCAAGCAGTACAGTACAAAGCTGGGCTGTGTCGCTTTAATATCGCACACCAATACACTCTCACTTTCTGGCCTCGCTCTTCTTGAACATCACTGCCTTAAGCTGCTATCGCAAGACAGCATCATGTGTTTCTCTCATCGAGAACGATGAGTAATGAAAGTGTTCTGTTTAAAGAGTGAGCAAGTCTGTTTAATTTGAAACTATCATTTCGATAAGCACAACCCTTCAGTACGACCCTGGCTTGATTCAGCCCTGAAATGAAAGGCCTGGTTCTAAATTCATGGCATCCCTTGGATGGCTTTCAGCCATAATTTAAACACAGGCTTGGCCTAGGGCTTCATGACCTCCGCTTCTTTCAGGCATGATTTCAATGCTGAACTTTTGAGTGAGTTTTATGGGTATTACTGCAATCAGTCATGAAAATCAGCTATTAACAAGTTAGAAAGTCGGTCAGATCTGTGAAGTGATGCCTATAACCGTTGTGTACCGGTACTGCCCATAATACCATAAAGAATCCTGATTACTAAATATGTCCAGAAGGAACGAAACTTCTATCTATAAGGGGGCGTGGCAGAAATTGAAAATAAACTTGACCTGCCTGCAAGTATAAGATGCATATGTCCCATACATGTCAAACCTCTAGCTCTTACCATCTCCGAGATCTGACGGACAGACGGACGGACAGACAGACGGACAGAGAAAGGGCCCTACAGGTTAAAACGCCGAATCCCAAAGGCAAAGTTTGAAAAGCTTTTTTTTGACAAGTTACTTCAAAGTTGTCACCAATAGCTGGTGAAGGTGACCGGGTGTGTAAGTTTTCAAAGAAAAAACTTTTGTTTTAGATGTCCCGAGGCGGGATCGAACCCACGACCTCTTGCACAGCGGGCGCACACACTAGCCGCTGCACCACACCCGGCCAATTCTGCTATTTAGTTCTGATAAATTCGATCTGAGCGGAGAACTGCAGGGACAGTACAGAAAAAAATCCCCTGTAAACTAAACCGAACCGTTTACATTTTTGGTTAAAGGTTCGGTTTAGCTTCTTTTAAAAAGAGACACCGGTTCGATTGGGATTCGGATTAACTACGCGAACGAGCGGTTTGGTTATGCTTGGTTTGCATCCCTGCTTTAATGTTCAGTGACTCTATGTTGCACAGCTGTTTTTTGCTTCAAGTACGTTATGCATCTTTCTGCTTTGCTTTAGATTCTATTTAATCAACGGCATTTAACAGTGACATTCCATTTGAGCGTGTGAAGAGTATACGTCTACCATGTGGCAATTTGAAACGCTAAAAATCAACTTGTAACACAATGAGTGGTTTTGTTTGACTGCAAGTGGAGTTCTTTCTACATCACAGCTAAAAAAATTGGGAGCTGCTTTGGGAACACATTTCCAACAATTGAGAAGATAATTTTGCCCGAGAATAGCGAGAACTTAGAAATAAAACACACGCGCACCGAGACACTACAGGTTATAAAATCCAAAAAATTCAACAATGACTTCCCGAACTTTGTAAAATCACTTCGGAAACAACTGAAACTTTAGTAACTAATTAGAAGAATGCATTTCTGTGGTGAAAAGATTGTCTGAGCATACATTCACAGAGGAAATGGAAAATAAACTTGACCTGCCTGCAAGTATAAGAAGTTTTTGTCCCATACACGTCTCACCTCTATCAATTACCATCTCTGAGATCTGTTTGTTCATACGGACAGACAGACGGACTGACGGACATGGCTAGATCGACTCGCCTGTTGATGCTGATAAATAATATATATATAGGGTCGGGAATGCCACCTTCTGGCTGTTAAATACTTTTGCAACTTAATATACTCTGTGTCTCTCTGGTGCGGAGTATAAAAATCTATTCGCTCTTTAATTTTCAAGTATTTTGCTCTTAAAATCGAGCTAAATTCGATCTCAGCTTATTGTTTTTAGGCAAGGGGAGTGAGGTAAAGAAATTGAGACAGGGAAGCAAGCACATTTGAGAGAATAGCGTTGAGTCCGCTCTTACAGTTTTTGTTTTTTATGGAAGAGGGTTGTGTGGCGAAACTACAAAGCTGAGAGCGCCATCGATTTTTGCACTTATGTTGCTTTGGAATTCCCAAGCAGCTATGTCACTGCTGGCATGGAGTAGCGGATTTTGACAGTTGATAGGCAAAGACTGCTGCTGCTTTGTAATGTTGTGTATTGCCCGAGCGGGCTAAGTCTTTGCCAATTAATTGTTGAAAAAAATTTAAGCAAAAAATAAAAAGAGTGAACGAACTTACTTTTGAACATGATGAACCCCTGACACTAGAACAAACGTTCTTGGTTTTTGACAGTGATTTAAGAACGAGCAATCTTGGATTTAAAAATTTTTTTCTCAACTTGAGAATTTTTTTACTTTGTTTTAAGTATTGAAGATCTTGGGGCAAGAAAAACGGTATTGAATATTCATACTTGGATCAAGGATTTATGCTCTTAGATCAAGAATTTTTATTCTTATCGAAATTTTGACATCAAACATTCTTGATCCAAGTATGAAATTCTCAATTTTTTCTCTAAGTATACTTTGCGACTACTGGGAACGCTCCATCGTCGCTCATGCTAGTAAAATCCACTGCTTGCTCTTAAGCAACGTTTTAGGGAAAAAAGAAATGTATGAAACAGCTTCGACTTTGAGGTTCAAGCGTTCATATAGCAGACCCACAGACGAACGGCCTGACGGACTTGGCTGTTGATGCTAATCAAGAAAATATATATTTTATGACATCAGACATTTTCAAAACTTTATGATGCTCTGTTAATTCATTGCAAAGGGTATAAAAATTGTTAGGTTTTTGGTGGCAACAATTATATCTTTCATGTATTTGCTGATTCTTTTAAGTTGACTCAGTTCTCAGTTTGAGGACTTATTAAGGAAAAGGTAGGGTTCGCATACTAACATCCCTACAAATAGATGTACAAGGCTGCCTCAGAAGGTGTATAAAACAAAATGGAAAATGATTCAAAAACTTAAGGAAGTAAACTGCATAATGTTAGTGCGAAACTAGCTTGAACCATTACTTAGAGTTTTACTTTGTACTTCTAAGCTGTAACTTCCTTTTAAAGAAGGCTTATAAACGATAAGTATTTTCTTATATTAGAGTATTATCTTTTAAATACTTTCACATTTCACCTCAAGTCCTCCAAAAATATCAACTTTTAATCAACCAAATCAATCAAAACTCCAAACGACAACATACCAAACATTTGCCAAAACGCAAAAGTCCATTTTCACTTATTTGGATACCCGAAAACGAACTGAGTGCAAATGCATCAGAAACTTTGCAGAAGAGAATGTTGACAAAACGCAAAAATTCAACAAGCTTAACGCTAAATCAACACACACGCACGCACATGGCACACACACACACACACACCCCAAACTTGTGCCAACCGCAGACGCTGCACAGACAACAGGGCGGACAAACTAAAATTGGAATGGCCCCGGCCGGAACGGGTCTGGCATTTCCGTTTCAACTTTGCATTGCATCGATTTTGGTCTTTGGTTTTTTGGGGGCCAGCTGAAGGCTCCGGCAGCCATTGCCTTTTTTGCATTTTAATTGCATGTTGCGCTCGAAAGTATGCAACGGAGTTGGCGCTGGCCACTGCCGGGTGCGGTGAGTCGGTGCGTCGGTGTGTGTCGCCGTGCCAGCAAATGCGATTTGCATTTTGAAGCCGTCGAAAAGCATTTGAAATTCGCTTTTAATTTTGTTTGCTTTTTGGCCAAAAGGCATAAAAATAGTCGATGGCAGTGCTCGCGGTTGTCTTTGCAATTTGCACACGGATAACCGAGTTTTCTCGACTGCATTAAACATTAAACGTCTGCGGCGCCTTATTGAGCTGCCAAAATTGAAACATTTAGGGGCTACGTGCAAAAGGCCAGGGCGTGCGTGCTTGCGTTTCCGTTTCCGTTTCTGGCTGCAATTAACCGAGGCGCTTAAGCGGTTGTCTATTTTCAATTTAAGCTCGATTCGGCTTATTATTTGCTACTCATTTTTTTGTTTCTGTTGTTGTTGTTGCCGTGCAATTAAGCGCTTCATTTAAATTTAATTAAAAGCCCATAGAGATACATATTGGAGAAATCAACCAGCAATAGTGAAATAGTATAGACAAACAAAATGCAAACAGTGAAAAAAAGGTGAAATTAAATATAGGCAAAGTGAAAACAAAACAAAATATCCAACTGCAACTGGCAGTCAAGTGTAAAACAGTGCGCCAGCTTAATATACATAATTGTTTAACTACATATATAGAAAATACGACAACAATAAGAACAATCAACGCATACATACACAATCACTTAGACAGCGATATTTAAACCATAAACCTGGCGAATGGAGAGGCAATCATTTGAATGTAAAATTCGTTGCACGCTTGTTTTTATTTTAAGTACACAAAAAAAAAAAACCAATAAATCGTAATCAAAAGAGAAGTATTTTTAAAACGAAGCCAGTGTAATTTATGTATCTACACATAAGCAAGTTCACAGCCAAACGGGCTTCAATGTATGCTAAGTAATTGACATAGTCTAGAGTTATGAATCAATATGCATAAATTTACTTAGAAACTGCTCAAGCAAATGACAGAATTTACTTGGCTAAGTGCACACACATGACCACGACAAATCATAATGAATAACAGCCACAGCCACAGCCACTGCCACTGCCACTGCCCTCCCTCCTCCACACTTCCATATACTATTTATAACTTTAGCGTGGATATTGATATAAATTTATATTTACAATTAGAATATTTTAATAAAAAAATAACAGTTCATATATTACAATTTGCATTTGCATATGTGTATTTAAGTGTTTAAGCATTTGAAATGCGCGCAACATAAAAACAAACCAAACCATATTCATTGTGTCAGAAATAATTGACTTTTATATATTGCAAAAATATACAACATACAATACGTATTTTAAATAAACATTAAGCAAACGTATGCCAAATTATTATACTATACCTTTTCTGTTTTTACACACACACACACACACACACTTACGTTGGTTTTGTGTTAACCAGAAAGTACGAAAAAAAATATGTAGAAAATTTTCATGTGTTATGTGAGACTTTTTGCAGCAAATTGAATCAAAATTTTTAATGAATCTCGTACGGAAGTAAATAAAGTTTTTGAAAATGTAAGTGCAGTGCAGCAGGTGTTCTTTTTGGTAATTTGGTAATGGAATGGTTAAAATGGGGACAGGTAAGGGAACTAGAGTGGTTTGATTTTTCTAAAAAGAAATTGGTATCACAAAGAAATGGCCATGGTTCGCACCCTGAATAGCTGGATGTAGATTTTCTTTAAGTTATCAATTTTAAGCATAAGTCAAAACTGAAAAAAGAATGTAGAAGCTTAAGTCTGCTAATAGTCAGTGCCCCGCAGCAAGCAATATTTGCGTGACTTGACAGTTTTGTGAAGCTTTTATATGAGCATTCACCGTCATAATCGGGGGTGTCCTGGAAATCTCTAGAGATTTTGGCTTCGGTTGGTTTGCAAATCGCTAGAGAATTCCGTCGGTATCCCAGATATTTGAAAGATTTCGTTCGAAAGGTGTGTGTATAAGATTATGGTCCTAGTACAAAAACTGTGATATACGAGTATAGCGTGGGTTCGTGAAGTCGCTAATGGTTGGTTAGGGTATTGGCTGGTTTGTGTATTGGTTGGCTTGCCAAAATCTCGCAACAAAATACGAGAGGTTTGAAACCAACCGAAAGAGATTTCTAGGACACCGAGAATTGGTTTTGGGTTGGAATTTGGTTGGAAGAGATTTCTGGGACATCGCCGAATGTGCTCAATTTTTCTATGAAATCTGACTCTTTTCCAACACAAATATAAGTGCTTTCACCCTCCCAGTGAAGCATATAAAAACCTCATAAAAAACACATTAAAGTTACTTTTCCAGGCTTCTGAAGCCAAACATCCAACCAATACAAAATTTTCGAATTCCTGAATAATTCCACTAGGAAAATGTAAAAGCTCCATTTACACGACCGACGCCAGGGAGTTTCGAGTGACTGTCGCTCGGTAAATTGCGACTGGTAGGTACCTGATTACCGGTGAGTGATCAGGCAAAATAGAACCGGTTCTAATCTGATACAATTAATACGGTAGTGTCATCCGAGAGTGTGCTCTCTTTTTTTGAGTACTAGTTGTCAGCGCTAGGTGTCGTTGAGGTAAGACGTTGATGCGGACGAATTTTTTCTGTTTGTTATTTTTGTTGTTTACAGTTGACTATTGGAAAGCCGTACTGCGTACATTTGCGCATCAAAAACCTTAATACTAAATTTATTAATATTTAATTAAAAGTATAATTTTATTTGAATCGACAGCGTTTTACTTATTTTTTATTTAATTTAAATGTCACACAAAGCAACCAAATGTATCGGCCGCATACATATAACAAAACACTTTCTATACCTTACTCTATCGCACTTGCAAACAGCCCTTTAACAGACTCGAGAGAGTAAATTGAGAGAGCAGCAGCCCTCTCTTTCGCACTCACACATTATAGGCAAGTACGGGCTGTCTCGATGACACTACCATTTAATTGTACATGGTTCTAATTGACCTGACCACTAGCGAGCGTCATGGTTGCCGATTGAAGTGTGCGAGCGTTGTCACTTCCTGGCTTTCGATATAAAATTGCTATCGATTTTTGGCTATCGGTTTAGTTTTTATTTATGTCAAATCACGGCTTATTAAAATAAAATAATAAAATTGATGAAACGCGCCTTATGACTTGTACGAGGCTGAGCCTGCGCTGTATGACTCCTCCAAACCCACCTGTAGGTCAGCAGATCGTACGGATTGCCACTTTGGAAAAGTCGCACAACTAGCAAAATGTTAACCAAAATAGGCAATTTGCGCAGCCAATCACAAATGAACTAGATAATTTCATGACCAATGGTTCGTAACGACCAACTGAGCTACCAGGCAGTGTAAACGATGAACTGAATTGTTGAGTTGCTCAGGTGACGAAAACCAGCTGAGGACGGCGTAAATGGAGCTTAAGACTTAAGTGCTTTTAATGAGCCCGTGCACATAATGCTCCAAATATGCTCCGAAAAACCTCATATTTATGTGTTTACTACAAAATTTCTCTTAAGCTTGGCTCTGTTCAGACACATAATTTGGGCAGCTCCAAGCTTTGCTTGCTGGGTGATATGTGCCTTCCCAACTAACCACCCAGCAAGCAAAGTTGCATGAATGCTCATAAAAAAGCTTCAGAAAAGTGTCAGATCACGCACATATTGCTTGCTGGGCATTTGCGGAGCGCTCTGAAGCAGGAGTGGAAAGGGACTCCCAAAGCAACACCTCGAAGGAACGTTTCAGGAGCCTCGAGCAGGGCGAGCCCACCGAGAGCCGAGCCCCGAAGCAGGAGTGAAAATGGAGTCTGAATGAGAATTGTGAAACGCCGAAATCACTGATATAAGCAAGGCTGCAAACCCTGAGAACCAGTTCGGCTTCGGCTTTTTGGGGTTCGCGAACCGGACCACGAACCAGTCGCCTTTAATTTTTGGTTCATCGAACCCGAACCCGAACCGGACCTCTTTTTCGAAAAATAGGGTTCGGTTCATCACCAATTTAAGTAATTTTTTCAACGATTCATTCAAAATTCATTGGATGTCTGATTTAAACGATTCATTTTCAAGAAAAAAAATTTGATAATTAGCTTGAACAGAAGGTTTGATTCGCCTTACTTCATCTAATATCCAAGTATATTTGTTAATCTTCACATATAAAGATGGGCTAAGCGATGGAACATTGGGCTAAACCTGGATAAATGTGCCAGTGAAACATATACACTTCGTCGCGATTAGTGCCCAGGCGTCTTTCTCAATGAGCAGCTTTAAGGCACTTGCCTGGACATAAATACTTGGCAATCTGGACAAGCGCCTTACATTCGGAACCCATATCAACGAGCTTCTAAGTTCACTCTATGGCAGAGTGAAGAAACTGGGATGTCTGCTCTCCAGTAGGAATAAACTCTCACTCTGTAACAAAGTGCATATTTACAAGGCACTCAAAGCACCAGCTTGGAGATATGGGATCCAAGTGTATGGAATAGCTGCAAAATCTGATCTGACAAAGATTCGTGTCCTCCAGTCCAGGAGACTTTTTAAATAAACAGGCAGGCAAATACGTGGAGAGATTGAGAAGTTACCCCAACACTCTTGCCAGAAGACTGTTGGGTAGTCGCTGGGGAAGAGCTCTGAGGAACGCTTAAGGAGGCACCCCTCCAACCAGATTTCGGCAACACTGCCCGTAGTGTTATCAATAAGAAGAGGAAAGGGCAGATGGATAGATTCGCTTCTACGATGCTTGGAAGCCACTGCAGATTGCCTTCAGGGAGGAGTATTCTTCCAATTGTTGTGGAGCCTACAGATGAATGAACTCTTGGAAAACCTACGGTTCCAGGGTATAATATGTCAGGTGTACGCCGATGAAATAGTTCAAGCTGGACTTGGGATATTAGTAACGGAAAAGGAAAGGCTTGACTCAATGGGAGAATTCACAAGCCAATATGCAGACCAGAGAACTGCAACGAGCCGCCACGAGTACAATCGCTCAGAGCTCAAGGTTTGTCAAACTCGAGTATTGCCCGTACTTATACTCAAGTTGATGCAGAGCTTCGGCAGCGAGCGAGTCGACGCAAGCCGCTTGTTGCTAGAATCGAAGTTCTGCTGCGAGCCGTCATAAGAAAAGTTCGTTTAGTACAAATGCTCGCGATTATTTCTAGCTTCGGCTGCGAGTACTTGTTGCCGAAGTCAAAGATCTGCTGCGACCTGTTACGATCAACGCTTGTACACAATCGTCACAGGCACACGAAAAACCACAAATTGTGAGAGCAAAAGAGTTAGCATGTTGGCCGATTTTTTGCATTTGTATTTTGCATACGCTTTCTCTTTCCTTCTTGTGGTATGTTGTTTTTTAAAGTGTTCAAAACAGAGCAACATTTGCCTAAGTGGCTTATGGAAGTAAATTCTGCTGCGAGTGCGAGTAAACACGAGTATAGTGTCGAAAAGGCTTGTACATTGCTGGCAAAAGGCTTATTATGACTCGTGTTTTGAAAAGTTTGTTTATATTATTACTCGTGCAAAGCAAAAAGCTTGCTCGTTCTGACTCAATGTGCTTGCGATCGTTTTGAGTGTGTCGAGCCAAGGCGCAGAGCCCAACCAAGCCAAGTAAACGCACGAGTGTGATCCAAAATTAGATGCAGACTTTGATGCAGACCTTTATATGGGAAAAAATTACCATAGCAGGGAAAAAGCCTTCCACTCCTTACAGAAACCGCTGCAGAAACTTTACCGTAGACTGTATAAGCGGTTAGGGCGAGCGCACACTTGCAGCTGAGAGATGAACTGACGGCAGTACTTAAGGCTGATCTTGTCAAATAACTACACACTGTGCATGCAACAGTACACAACTAGCACTGGATTGGTCTTTAAAACTAAGTTCTAAGCTCAGCACTGCGGAATAAATCAAGCATGTTTGTTTATTTCGGCTTGCTGACGTGCTAAAAATATCTTCCTCAGCCATCAGTTCATCTTAGGACTGAACCTTCTGCAGAACTTTAGAGGTTTGCAGCCTTGATTATAATACATATTTTAATAAAGTTAAGGAGATTGAATTGAATTGGGTAAATCTTGGAAATTCAAATTTTAAGATAATATAAACCAAAAATCACAACAGCAATTTCACCTTTATCCTGCGTACAATCTCGGATCCAAATAATAACCAGAACTCCCCAACTGTACACCAAAGTGAAAACTGAGGAAACCCCCATTAAAACTAATGAAAGCAATTTGTGAGCAAACTAAAAACAAAGTGTTGGAAAAGAAGTGCAACGGCAAGCTCGAATGTACGGGCAGAGGACAAACAAATATGCAGAGTTTCCGGTTCGAACTTCGAACGTGTCATTGTGAGTTCAAGTGTAGCCAAGAGCATCAGCATCAGCAGCAGCAGCAGCAGCTGACTTTATGCATTGGACGAGAACAAGTGCTGATGGCTGTTGGCCTGGCAATGGGCATGGGAACGGGACTGATGACTGTGATGGGCACAAAAGCCAACGCCTCATGAAAAATGGATGGGCTCCCTCATATGTTTTATGGCTTGTTGAATTTCGTTGCTGTTGTAGTTCAAGTTGTAGTCAAAGGCGCAGCAGCCATTGCCTGTTAAATTAATAAAGGACAGCAGGACCATGACAAAAATTTGTATGCGGCCAAAGTTGAGGTTTGTTTTTCAACAGCTGTGCAGGAGACGGGCCACAGTCTGAGGCCTGTCAAAACTGCCAGTTGGGATAATATGTTTAATTTTCTTTTACATATTTCCTTGTTCTCCTTGTTATTTTTTTTGGGTTTTCGTTGAGTTATGTTTGGGGTTCGCCTCGGCTTTTGTTTTATTTGATTTCAAGCGCCCATCCCGACGAGCGCGCATTTGTCTAACGAACTGTAAACTTTGCTGTAGCTTAGCCCAGTATCTCGCTCGTGTCCTCTGTGTGTGTGTGTGTGTGTGTGGTGGCCTGGGGATTCCATTTTTTTTTTTTTGATAAATTTTAATTTCCGTTTGCATTTTACACGTTTTTCATAATTCATGCTCTCAAGTAACTAGATTGATGAGGACCATTCCGGGAGCTGAGAGAGGAGTGGGCGCTGGGGGCTTATCCTCCTTCCACCAACACTCACATGCATAATCGTGCGGAAATGCCAGACACACTAAGCTGACCCAGGCCAGTTGGCATGCCCAGACCCTGAGTCTTACTTATATAGATGTGGGCGGTTGGGCTGCTGGGCGAGGCATCAGCAATCAGCCACCCCACCAACCCTTTGCCTTCGCCCTGCCGGTGCATCCCCATAGGGCCATTGACTAATAGGATTTGAAGAGCGTAAAATTGGTTCGTTGTGAACATGAAATATGCAGTAAATCCTTTTGCCAGCGCTCCTCTCATGTTTTCCTTAAATATTTGCAGCAACATTGTTGCAGCTTAAATATTCTTTCCCGCTTGCCACATTTTGCACCCTGGCAGTTGGCTGACTTTTGCTCCCAGCCGGCAGTCGTTTCCCTGGAAGGCCAATGTACGCGCAGTTTGTTACAATTTCGCGGTTCGATTTCGCCTGCATCGTCGTCGTCTTCTCGACGCGATGGTGTGTTTTATTATCGCAAATAAAGCGCAATCACTGTTGTGGCACCCGCTACTGGCAACCAAGCGCCATCTGGAGCCCACTCAACCCGCCGGGGCATTTTTCATGTCTGGGTTTTGTTCATGTGGCAGCTCGATGCAGCTGCCTGAAATATTGCAAATAGTTTTATTCATACTCAATTGCGTGAAATATGAAGAAGTCGAGGGGAGTTTTTTAAGCTTATAATGATAATTGCCACCAATCCATTTCCGCGTGCCTTTTTAAAGGCAAATCCCTTGTAAATCTATACAGAGCCAAGTCCATCTTAAGGCTAAGCCGCTTCAAGACTTCGTCGTCCATTCAACTGCAGCTTGGCTGACTTCCGGCGTTGCCTTTTATGATAAATTGAAACAAATAGCCACCCACACACACACACAGAGAGTGCGGGCAGGACTGGGCTTATCAGAAAATTGCGCTCAGCTGTTTATGAAAGCATAACAATGTTAGCCACGGAGCAGGAGCTGGAGCAGAGGCAGGAGCAGCCAACATCAACATGATCATCAAACTGAATGGCTGCCCTGCCAGGCTGGCCGTCGCAGCACATAATTCACAAGTAGGATAAACAATTTACTTATCGTCGCTGCAGTGCACGCCAAACGCCAAGCGCAGGAGGAGGCTCCGTCGCAGACACAAGACGTTGCCACATCAGCGCACCACATTGGCAAATAAATCATAATAAATAACTTGAAAAACGAAACACCTTGCCGCATAAAAGTTGCACGTTGTCGTTGCCGCCTGCCTTGGCATACAAGTTTTGCCATCAACAGAGTTAGGGGTAGATTACTTCTTGGATGTGGCATAACGAAATTCTTGTGGAGTTTGCCAGGCAACTGAGTCCTCAAGTATGGATGCCACTATCGATTTCAGGTCGGTGAAACGGTTTTATAACTGTATCACCTTGATATGAATGGATTTTCTTATACAATATTCTTTAGTGGAATCGAAGAGAGCATAAGAAGTTACCGAGAAAAACTATAGAAAATTGAATTACTTGAATTACTTTGGAATCTCTAGTTTAGGTGTCTGAAAGTTGCGACTAGGCGGTACACCGACCGATGGCGCCCGAGCATTGAATTACTTTGGAATTTCTAGTTTAGGTGTCTAAAAGTTGCGACCAGACGGTACACCGACCCGACGATGATACATGCCACGCTTGCACAGATAATGGCATGAAGGTTACTTCCTAAAGTTGATAAATTGGGTATCTTCTTGGAGAGACTTCTTGGAAACACATTCAAGGTGTCAAGTAAAATCTTAACTCAGATAAGAAACCCGTTTTAAAAGTACAAAAACATTTAGTTTTTTTTAAAGAAGGTCTACAAAACACGCAGTTGAAAAAACAGATGCCTTTAATCACAGGTGCACTTGAGCGGTCAAGCACTTGTAGGACTATGCTCACTACTCCGAGCGGCGTGAATAACATACTTACACTTGTGGATAACCAAGGGTTGGCTCCCATTCAAATTCCTAACCCTGATATGACTGTTCCCACTGCTTCAAGCTGGATAAATAATAGTGCCGCTGACAATGAGCGCTTTATAATGGTTCAGCGACTTCAGAAGTAGAAAAATTAAGGTGCTCCCTACACACAGGCCCTTCCAAACATTAATGTTGCCAGGACTTCTCTGGATGGTTACTCTGGTCATGGCAATAGTTTTGCTATGCTTTCGAATGATCAAATGGACATGGACGATAATTTGCCCACTGCAGCGGCAGTTGACACGATGTCTCCAACTTCCGTAGATCCATCTACTCCTGATTTTAGCTTTGACTCAACTCCTTGCCCTACTGCTCCCCCTAGGCCAAACAGAACATCTCCTACGTCAAATGTGAAAAGATCTGAAACGCGTCCACCGCCTTTCCTAATTAAGGGTGCCACTTAGTTTTCCATAATTGATTGAACTAATTAAGTCGGCTACAGGTGATTTTCGCTTAAGGACTACGGGTCCGTCTTCGGCAAGGCTAACCGTGAATGACGGGGACACTTACAGGATTGTTCAGAAGATGTTGCGAAAGAAAGCTATACCTTTTAGCTCATATCAACTGAAGGAAGATCGTTCTTTTAGAGTTGTTGCAAAAGGCCTTCACTTCTCTACTGATAAGGCTGACATTAAGGCAGAGCTTACTGCTCGTGGTCATGTGGTCCGTAATGTATACAATCCTTCTGGTGTGGAAGATATGCCTAGTCCCAATATATTTTATATTGAACTCGAATGAGGCCCAACCAATGCCGATGTTTATGAGATTTGGAACCATTGCTATCAAGTGATAACTATGGAGCCCCCGAAACCTCGATCTGGTATTGTGCGCTGCATTCGTTGTCAAAAGTGCTTGGGCACACAAAAGCTCACTGCTTTAGACCTGTTAAGTGTGCAAAATGCGGTGGTGACCATGAAACCCGAAACGTTGAGGTGTGCCTTGGGCAGACTGAGTTATACCTCAGCCTTTGACACTACCTTACAGATGGCGCCCGAGCAGGGACTTCATAAAACTCAAATTTTCTGCCTAGTCAATGATACTAATCCAAAAAGTGGCCATAGCGATTGCCGCACACTATATTTGGCTTAAAGTCTTCACCGCTTGGATCAACTTCACCGAAATAACGTGTTTAAGCAAGCTTAAATTCCGGAGAAAACCTTATTCTTTGTTCACTTATGGTCACTTCTTCAAACATGTCATTTCATTATCAGCAGACAGGTACCCGAAAATGATTTCTTCTGCGTCGTCATCGCATTGCTTCCAAAAATTAATAGATCTGTCCTCGGAAAACGAAGTAAATCTGGACCTAACCGACCCTTGCGCCTGGTAAGAGAGTCAGTCTAAGCTACTGGAGTCAATACATGAAAGAACCATGAGGCAATTGTTAAAAGAGCCCGTGAAAACAACTCCCGAGAGAGTATAACTCCTTTAGCGATGAGCATGACACCGTAACCATTTCCTATATTTGCAGAGCAAGAACACGCGGTGAAAATTACCTGTGCAGCCTTCGCAATATAAGAGCACGCGAAGATGTAACTCACTTCATAGCAAGTCGTCCAATCCTGAGGATCAGCTCATGGGGAAAGGCGTATCTCACAGCGGAAGAGCTCATAACGAAATCATAACGAAATCAAATTATTTGCATAACCCTTGCAAAGGGTCTGTCTGTCCGTCTGTCTGTTTCAACGCAAAATAATTTCTCAGCTTTGAAGCTATGTAGCTGAAATTTTGCACAGAGTCTTCGTAGTCTCTACTAAAACTAAGACTGGACTTACACGGTGGAGCAAACTTCATGAAGTTTTAAAAAAAAGCGACACCACTACACCTGTTTCCTACAAACGAAAGCTTTTTCAAAAACTTCACGAAGTTTGATCACCGTGTAAGACCCGTGTAAGACTGGAGAGACCCTCTACACCTCTTTCCTACAAGCAAGAGCTTTTTCAAGAACTTCATGAAATTTCTTTCACCTTACACGGTGGAGCAAACTTTATGAAGTTTTTGAAAAAGCTCATGCTTGTGGGAAAAGAGGTGTAGAGGGGCAAGCGACACCACTACACCTCTCTCCTACAAACGAGAGCTTTTTCGAAAAATTCATTAAGTTTCCTTCACCGTGTAAATCCAGTCTAAGACTGTCTAAGTCTAAGTCTAAGACTGGATTTACACGGAGAAAAGAGTTTGAAAATTAGGAAATAATGCGGGTGTTTGCCGCACCTCTTTCCAACAAGCAAGAGCTTTTTGAAAATCTTCATGAAGTTTGCTCTACCGTGTAAATCCAGTTTAAGTCTATTTTTAGCTTAGTTCGATAATATTTCAGTGTATTAAGCACTGCGACTTCTTGGCCTCTGCTCATAAGAATGGTTTCTGCTGTCGGTTGGTGTTAGTGTCTGCTTACAGTTTAACACTTTGCCAACTCGACCAAGAAAAAAAAAACAGAACGAAGAAAATCAGCTTGGGCTCATTTTTGCAACTGGTGATAAAAATTGATACATAACTTGCATAAATCAGACGGCTGGCACGCATTACGTACATATCGTGTGTGATGGTGATGCCATGCCATTTATTAAATTAGCCACAGCAATAGCTACTTACCACACCTGCCCCTGCCCCTCGCCAAGGCCCAGCCCCTGCCCACCCAACTGCACATCGAAGCCAGGGGCGGCAGGTAATTTGTAAATTTCTGACAGATGCGCTGATAAACTCATTGCAGAGATTCACGTGCCTTGTGGAACCGTGCCTGATGCGTGTGTGATTTATGTGGGGCTTATTACGTAACAATACTTTATTCGTAATACTTTGGGCCATTCTTAATGTAACATCACAAAGGGGAACGGTAACAGGAATCAATTGCCAACGCTTTGCTTCAAGGCGCAAACTCCTCCTGATTCAGCTTGGTTAGCTCCGGCTGCGATTGGGTTGGCGGCAGCTTCTGCTTCTCGTCGTGTTCAAGCGCCAGCGGCGGCTTTGGCAGACTGAAGAATTTCTGTAAATTAAATTTGTGAAAAATGAAATTAGGCTACGGCTGCTTTGCATAATTTAAATTATAAATTAGATGCGCCTGACGCTGCTGTGCAGCCTAATTCGATTTCGGGTGGCGCTTACCAGCAAGTACTTAAACCATTGATAGAACAAAAAACGAAGAAATTATTTACCAAATTTCTAGCAAGTAATGCTCGGTGTCAAATGGACACCCCTGCATCACAATGTGAAACTTAAGTAGAAGATTTGCCCAAAAGGTTGTGGAATGTAGATCTTTTCCTTCAAAGGTTCAATGTTCCAAAAAGAACAACAAGAAAAAAAAAAAAAAATCCAGTGTAATTTAAAGAAAGTGTTAGAACCAACATATTTTTACCGGGAAAAATTTGAATATATATGCAAATTTCTAATCTGAAATGTTGTCCGATAGAGGGGAGGGAGATAATTTAGCTAAGGCAGATCGAAATGGGTCGCTCAACCTATCTTTAACAATCCTTTGGCGGATCGATACATAATTCTGATTACTAAATATGTCCAGAAGGTACGTATCTTCTATCTATAAATCTGTGAGAGATATGAAGATTTTTGTACCATACTTGTCGAACCTCTATCTCTTACCATCTCTCGTTGTTCAGAAAGACGGACAGACGGACGGACTGATGGACGAAAGGTCAGTGAACATGGCTTAATCGACTCGGCTGTTGATGTTGATCAAGAATATAAAACGAATTTTTTACTTTCTGAACTTGATTTTAAAATACCCAAAATTTTGAGTTCTCCGTTTTTCGCATCTTGCTTTTTTGGTTTTACTTTTGGAAATATTTTTCTGCCTATTTTTTCAGGTCCTTTTTGTCGGTCTTACTTGGTATTCTTATCGATTTTAAATCTTAATTCAGTGTTTCAGCCTGAAATATACATGCTAATTTTATGTTTTCTTTAGATAAGCCCCCTTGTTTTAAGCCATCTTATCGAATGACAAGTCATCATTTGTTCCTTTTTAAGTTATTGAAAAATTTCCAATTTAAAAATGATTTTTTTCTATTTTGTGAGGGTTGTTCTCACTCTACGCACCGTAGCCCAATCACTCGGTTGTTCATCGTACTGATATGCGATTGTACATGTACAATACGAATTTGATCTTTATATTGACCGACTTAGATCTCCTTGTTTTTACGTTTTCCTGACAACTACACTAACTCAATTCTTACGTTTACATCTGAATAGAAGTGATGTGCAGTGCAAACTCTATCCCGTTTGCTTTCTAACTCATTGTAATGTCGTATTTTCTCGCATAAATTTATGTTCTACTGTGATATTTAAAACTTTTTGAAGATCGAGCTTGCCTAAAACAAATTATTATCTTTTCCCTTTTTCTGCTCGCTTAAAAAATATTTTTAATTTTGTCTTTGTCTCTTAAATGTGACTCTAACTCTTCAGGTTTGAGCCTTCCTGCTCAACTTTTTCCTTGATCACTTACTATACCTATCTTTTTTGGCTATGAAACCATGTGAAATCTTTTTAAAAATTTTCCAAAATACTCTTAGACATGAAGAGTTTTAGTTCCTTTCTGCGATTTAGATAACACTTATACTGTTGATATTGATTGTGCTGTTGCCGACCACCTTCCTGTACATTTTCTCTATCTTTTTATTCTTAATTCTAAACTCACTTTCCGATTCTGCTATTTTTTGAGGCGCTTCGTTATTTTCGCGGTCAAAAAACCGCTTCGTTATAATTGAGTGATATCTCTTAAATAATATTATGTTTATTTGACGTATAGATGTAAAGACACTGTAGAACCTTTGGCTTAAAAAATTTTTCGGATGCGTTGGCCGATATATACTTGATATGGTCGGAGTTGCTTCCTTCTGCATGTAACATACTGTTGCACAAATTCAGTGCAGTAGAGCCTGAGCACAAAATTCAATCTGGAGCATTATAGCTTTGCTCCGTGCTGTCAACTCTTTCAGCACTATAAAAATAGCATACAAAAAACTACTATCAAAATACTTTCTGGAGCTATAGCAATAGCAATAGCATAAAAATTCGGAGCAAAATAAGCATAAATTTACTCAGATCAGTCTGCTCCCAATAGTGCTACGTCCCAGTCGGATTTGTCGGAACGTGGTTCCCAAAAGAATGCCTTCTGGCACACTTCTTTTTACTAGGAAGAAAGCACTATCAACTTTTGCAGTATGATTGAAGGCCAATAATCTGTATGAAAACTGATGCACGTTCCATTTGGCAGTAGGTTAGAAGCGAAGAAGTCAGCACAACATGCAAACGTCCCTTCTAATTGCAAGCATGCAGCACCCGTGCTACTGGAATCCAAAATGCGATATAGGACCCGAACGATTGACAAGCGCTCGTTTTTTGCAAACATGTTCTTTTTGCCGTATGTTGGAAGGCATAACATGCAAACGTCCCTTCTAATAGCTTGCATCTAGCATGGAGCAGAGAGAGCCGAGTGTTTTTACGAAGTTAAACCCACAACAACCCATGCAAACGTCCCTTCTAATAGAACAGTTTCTGCGGCGTTTCGCCCCTATACAAAAGCGAAAGGAAGATTGTAGGTTTTTGCAACTACTTCTGAGTGGCAAAAGTTGTATTCGGGATGTGCTTCTGGCACGCTGTCAGGTCCGACTGGGGTATAGCTGCTTTCGTAGTTGTCTCAAATTGATTCCCAAAAAGTCTTATCCTCCTGTTGATGGGTCTGACCAGGTGAGGGTAGCAGTGGGACCTGAGGAATACCCTAAGGTCAACACCAGTCATGAGAAGCTAACTGAACTCGAGGATGCGATCCTGGAGGCATTTTTGGATACGCCCATCAGCTTTGAAGGAATCCATATCCGGTCGAGTCATCTGATCATCGACTGCAACGATGACACGACCGCGGAGTGGCTGATGAGCAACGTGTCAAGGTTGACAGAATGGAATGAAGTGCCGCTTTTTGGAAAAATGGTAGGGAGTATCCACTCGCAACATTTTATCACCATCTTCCTCTCAAGGAGTGCTGCGAAAGCGAATAAATGGGTCCTCACAATGCTGATGAACCAAAACAGAATCGTGACTTGTGGCGGGTCATGTCACGAAAGGACCTGGGGGCGGAGCCCTCATGGCTATTGGCGTCGACGAAGGCTCGATGCAGGCCATTGACTCGATGGGTCACCAGCTGAATTTCAGGTACGGGAAGATACCCCTACATGGCCTGGTCAGACCCATCAACAGCAGACTGTGGCTATTTTGGAATCTATTTGACACAACTTTGGGAGCAACTATACGTAGAACTATTGGGAGCAATATGCCTGCTTTGCTCCGATTGCTCCGATTTTTTTTGCTATGGCTATGCTCCAAATAGTATTTTGACAGTCTTTTTTTCTATGCTATTTGTATAGTGCTGAAAAAGTTGACAGCCCGAAGCAAAACTATAGTGCTCCAGATTGAATTTTGTGCTCAGTCTACTGCTCTGCTCCTATCACATTCAGAGCAGGAGCAGGAGCAAAATATCAAAACTACGAAATAGCATAGCATTTTCAAACGCTGGATAAGAGATCGTATCAAATTACTACTGAAAGATTTATATATACTAGTGTCAATCTGATACAAGTAAGATCAGATATCAGAAATATCATTGAGAAAAAGAGGAGAGACAAAATGATACCCAATAGTATCAAATTGATGACTAAATAATGTCATATTGATGACTTGTTCTTTTTGGTCTTTGAATGAGCAGCTATTTGGGAAATGCGAAATCAGTCCTCAGACGATTTCTTAAACTAAACTATTGTACTTACATCATGGTGGCCAAAGTGATTTGCCTCCTCAATGGTGTCTGGTAACTTCTTGTGCAGTGTTTCGGGCAGAAACATGGCTCCAATTCCGCCCAGCAGAAACAAAACACCCAGTATATAGTAGGGTGCACGTATGTCGACGGTGGTGCCCAGATAAACCAGATATGGAGACAACACTCCAACCGCATTGGCCAGTATGGTGCCCAGGGCAATGCCCGTCTGTCGCATGCACGTGGGATAAATCTCCAGGCACTGCAGGTTGACCGTAAAGAAGGTAAGCGCATTGAGGAACTTAATAAAAGTGGCCAGATAGATCATTAAGTTTTCGTATCGCTCATCCGTGGCATAGACAATGATGGGCAGGCAGGTGAGGAAGGAGATGAGAAAAGAGACCGAATTGGTAAAGCGACGTCCGTACGTATCGCCTGTGGATAAAATTGAAGACACAACAAAAAAACCCAATTGTCAATCAGCGAAAAGTCTTGGCTTACCTCGGCCAGGCACTCACCCAGATAACGACCCAGCATATAGGCTGGTATTTCCACAATGCTCTGATACAAAAAGTTCAAAAACGGATTGCCTGCCATGCGGGAGCTGAAGAGCACCAATGTGAAATAGGAAACGGCTACCACGCACCTGCAGGCACACGGAGGAAAGGCAACGAAAACAAACCAAAATGGACAGCAGTTAGAAATGCAAATTGCTTTTTGTTCTGCTCCGCCCGCTCACCAGCTGAAGCCCATGATGATGGTGTTGCGGGCCAGACGCCAACCGGCGAACAGCGAGGCAATGCCATAGGTTACATCCTGTTTTTCGTCCCTATAGATTTCCGCCAGTTCTTTCTCGGTCACATCGAAGCGGCGACCATTAATTTCGGCAATCTTCTTCAGCTGCACAATGGCGTCGCGGAAGCGCCGCTTGCTAATCAACCAGCGCGGCGATTCGATGACGTATCTGGTCAAAGGGTTGATTGAAATGGGGGAGAGTGCATGGAATTGTCTGCGTGACTTACTTGGAGAAAATTAAAACCAGCGCCGTGGGCGCCGATGTGAGCCACATAAAGGAGTCCCAGTGGCGCAGCCACCAGAACAGCAGCGGCATCAGTGTGGTGCCCACGGACCAGCCCACGCTCTGAAAGAAGGCAATGCGACTGCGATCCTCTCTAGCGTGGGGCGGGACAAAAGTTCGTTAAGCATTTGGGGAAACTTTGCTGCTGCTGTCAGACTTACTCCCTTGAGATTTCCATGCCAATAATTTGGGGCGATTGGAAGAGACTGTTTACGGTGAGGCCCACCAGGCCGGACATGATGAGGAACCACGTGTACGAGCTGGTGCACAGCACGGAGGCCAGGCGACCCACCGAGCAGAAGACAACGCTAATAAAGTACACGAAGCGGCGGCCAAAGCTGGACACGGACAGTGGACAAATTCAATTACCAACTGACTTTGCCTTTTGGCTCTCATAACTTAGTTTCGTTCGACTTCTACTTACGAGTCGCCCATTTGTCCAAATATAAATGAACCAACCACCTCTGTCACTCGACCCACAACGAACACATTTGTCACGAACAAATCCTTGGCACACACCCAGTTGTGCTCGGTGGGGATGGTGCTGTCGTACCAGGTCTGGTCATAGCTCCAGCCGTTCTGGCAAGCTGGAAATGGAAGCGGTCGTAAAATGCAGTCGAGTGCAAAGTTGCAAAAGAAGTACTAAAGTCTCCCAGCTGCATACCTGCTGTTTTATTCGTCCGCTGACTTATGTTCCAGGCAGACCAGTCCGTAATCTCCGTGAAATTCATGTCGTACATTTCGCAATTGCTGAATGTTTCCTTGCCGCGATTGTCGGCTTGTCTAAATAGGAGAAACGGGTTCAATAGCAAATTATTAAGCTGGGGATCTACTCACTCACTTGGGCAGCGTAATGTCGCGCCATTTGTCCAGCGTGTAGTTTGCACTCTCCCTGCCCGGCACCGTGCACCAGTGATCGGGTATATTGAGTGCCAGTATGATGTTCATATAGATCATCGCTCCGCTAAATGCCAAGCCACCCACAAATATAAAATTATAGAGTGTCTGATAGCGTCCATGGTTGCCGGCCTGCTCCATTAGCGCCTGGAACGGATCGTTCAGCTCCGACTCATCTATATCCATCTCGTACACTTTGGATGCCTTCCGGCTGCTCTCCAGCTCCGGCTGGTCTTTCATGCTGCTTTCTTTGATGTGGGGCTGCTTCTATTTAAACAACAGGCAGATAATGGGATTAATCTTTATTGCCTCACTCGGTACAATTGGCTGGAAATAGCATGTTTAAATACGTAGTTCCTAATCGGGCGCCACACCCTCATAAAAATCTCGAAATGATGCTAATAAAAGTCGCCAACACTTCTAAATGACATGACATAAAACGATTAAATAGGTTTGCATTGTGGTTTCATTAGATGAACTAATCAAATGCGTCTAAAATCTGTCAAATTTCAATGACAGTTATTGAGTTTTCCATAAAAAGTAAGAACTTATCTACTTTAGGCATAAATATAATTCTATTTATGATGGATTATTCCAAAAAGCTGAAATTATTCATAACAATACTCGGCAACGCTGAAAATGTGATGACCCACCCTACAAGGCAAACCTGATTCCTCCGCACTTCAAGCTCTCGCTCGAGATATTTCATGGCGAGCCTGCGTCGCGTTAACGAGGCATCTGGCGCGCGCCTGGAGCCGGGGATGCCTTCAGGAACACCATATCTGCCGAGTGAATGCAACAAGGGTCCTCCAACCCTAACATCACGGGGACATGTTTAAAAAATATTTAAAAGAACTCAATTTAACAATTCCGTAGCTTAACCCCACCCATAAAAAATACAATCAATAAAACTCTGTCTGTAACAAGACCTGAAGAGCCGCCTCACCTACTCTAACCTGTTTTAATTTTCTTTTCTTAGAATAATTTTTCGCTTACTAGCTTTCACCCTTGTCAGCTTTTTATTTTTGTTTCATTTCGTTTTGTGTACGCTAACATCTGGTAGCCAATTACTAGGGCAACTCCTTTACTGAAAATGCCTTAAGAAGTCTATTAGTTCGACCGAAATAACGCGGTTTTACAAACAAAGTTGGCCCTGAAAGTTACTACATAATCCAAGGGTCCCAGTAGCTCGTTGTCGTAAATTTACACTTTACCATTTTACGAAAGCTAGTGAATACCCTAAATAAAAACGAGAAGCCGAAGTTTTTATTTCCTTCCAAGTGGTCATTTTGAAATACCTTTTCGAAAACGGTTATAACTTTTTACTTGGGTAAGGCGAATTGTGTCTAAAGTTGTACATACGTCCAAATTGAATTAGATTTTGATCGAATTTGACAGAACTTTTTCTAAACATATTCAAGCTTGTTTCTCGTTTCCGAATTCAATTGATCTGAATTGGTAAGAATTGTGATCTCCAAGAAACGATTAACGAATTCGATTGAACCGTTCCAACAATAATTCCATTTCCGCTAGACTTGATCGAAATCGAAAAAGGGTACAGGCTAGATTATAAACCAAATGGATGAGTTAAATAACGCTAACATTGAAATCAATAAGAGTTTCTCACTAAGATCCATTTTCCGTTAGATGGCTCCTACACTCCTCTTTCAACGATTTCGTTCGTGAAGTTTTTGTTCACAAAACAAACAAAACGATCACGGCAAAACACCAGTTTTTTATAAAAAAAATAATCTTTGTTACTAAAACTAGCACATCCGTTCATAAAACATGAACGGAGTGGTTATTTGTCTTGATTTCTAATTTTTAGGTAAAATTTTATCTCCACGCTCTGGTCACACTACATTACGACAAACGAACGCGTCCGTTCTAAAATCGAACAGTTGTTCGGAAATCATAGGACAATTTTTGTTCTGGTGTTGGTTTCTGCACTTATGCTGCTCTGCTGGCAAGAGAAAACCACTGCTTCTACTCTGATGATAGAACCGGGAGGTTCTTAGAACACCTGTACAGTGGACCAGCCTTCTTGTTGGTGTTGTGTATGCCTGTTTAAAGTTATGTGAAAACATAACAGGTCATGATGCTAGTTTGAATATCATAAATGTCTTAAAATAAGTCACAAAGTATAATAAGAATGTTCCCAAAAAAGGCTCAAAAATGTTCGAATATTGAACACATTCGGGGGTGTCCTGGAAATCTCTAGAGTTTAGCCGGTTGGTTGCAAATCGCTAGGAAATCCGTCGTGTCCCAGAGCTTCGAGACTCCAGCTCGAGTTCGATCGAGTTCGAAAGTGCGTGATAGTTATGTCCTACTACAAAAACATCTATATTTTTGAGTTCGTGATTCGCTATTGATTGGTAATGTTTGCTTTTGGTTGGTTTGCCAAAATCTCCCAACAAAATACGGAGGTTTGAAACCAACCGAAGAGATTTCTGGACTCAATTGCTTTGGGTTGGAATTTGTTGAAGAGATTCGGGACACCCGATTGTGATCCCAAAATGAGACTGCGATGTTTCCCAGATAAATCTGAGATTTTCTACAATTTCTACCAAAATATTGCAAAAGTGTGCACAAAGTGGTCTTAAAACGTTATCAAGGTATTTCTGAGAGAAGCCCGAATGTTCGAAAAATTACCCCAAAATGCTTTCAAGTTGAGCACAAAATGTTACTAACGCAACACCCCAGTCGGGTTTCCAATAGCACGGGTTCTGCATGCGTTCCATTAGAAGGGACGTCTGCATGTTGTGCTGACTTCTTCGCTTCTAACCTACTGCCAAATGGAACGTGAATCAGTTTTCATACAGATTATTTGCCTTCCATCACACTGCAAAAGTTGGTAGTGCTTTCTTTTTAGTAAAATGAAGTGTGCCAGAAGGCATTCTTTTGGGAACCACGTTCCGACAAATCCGACTGGGACCTAGACGTTGATGAAGATCAAACAAAAGGGTGAAATGACACTGCCGTTCAGAGTTCAAGAAAAAGTGGCATTACTCTACTTTTGTCAACGAATGGTCTTGATTTCGGTAGATTTTGAGCGGGTTTGTTTCTGAGTGTATGGCAGCTATAAGATATAATCATCAGATCCGCTCCGTTCCGACGTACTAGCTGCTTGCCGTAAAAAGAAGAAGATAGACAGACTGATGGACAGACAAAGCTCTATCGACTCAGCTTGTCGCTCTTATCAAGAATTTGTATAGTTTATGGGCTCGGAAATGACTATATCTATGCATTGCATACTTGAAAATGAATAATATAACAAAATGTTTATAAATCTCTGCCTGGAAGTGGACTAGAACACACGAAATCGTAGTTTTAAGGTAACGCTTTAAGGCAATGTTGAGTGCTTAACCGATGGCTGCACTCTTTACTCTAATTTGTCGCATTGTCACGATAATGCTTGATGGTCAATTGCGCTAAGATGCCACATTGCGGCTTAAATCCGAGGTCCTGATATAATTTCCCAGACAAATCAGGCCTAACGATGATGCATCACTGAGCGTCAGTCGCGTCTTTAACGACAGGAGCATCGAGCGCTAGTCTAGTACTGGCAAGCAGGTCGTAACGATCGGTACGTTTTCCGGACGTTCGTTAGGTAGGGTAAGGCTAGTATTAACAATTTTAAAAAATTTGACAATTCTAAGAAAAAAAACAAAAAAACAAAAAATTTGGGTTAAAAATAACAAATTTTGTATTTTTATACTCTGTACCAAAAGGACACAGAGTATATTAGGCTTGTGCTAAAGTATGTTACAGCCAGAAGGAAGCATCTCCGACAAAAAGTATACATATTCTTGATTAGCATAAACAGACGAGTCGATACGGCCAAGTCCTTCTCGCAGTCCGTCAGTTTATCAGTCCGTATGAACGCACAGATATCAGAGAAGGTAAAAGATTAAACATTGACAAGTATGGAACAAAAACTTCTTATACTTGCAGGCAGATAGAGTTTATTTTCAATTTTAGCCACGCCCTCTCCCGGCACCGCAATTTGGAAAAACCTCCCACAGTTTTATAAATAGATGATTCGTACCATCTGTCAAGCTATGAGCAAAAGAGTGTTCGCTGCTGTAGCGCAGTAGCAGCGCTGCTATCAGCTGCTACTTTAGCATCAAAATTCATACTGAGCCTATACTTTTGTTGGTACTGAGTATATTATAGTCGGACTTGACCGACTTTCTTGCTTGTTATCTAAGTATGATAAATTTCTCTAACTTTGCACTGTTGCACTTCCTTAAACTTATCAACTAGCTTTTAAACCCCCAGGAAAATACACATTTGTCCGGATGTTTGTAACGCACAGGAGGAGGCATCTCCGACCACATAAAGTATAAATATTCTTGATCAGCACGACGAGCTGAGTTGACTTAGCCATGTCAGTGTTAACCATGTCTGTTTCTATGCAATCTCCTCCGTCAGTTTCAAAGCTTTCTTGACCAAACTTTGCACGAAAGCTTCTGGTACAAATATGCTGCAAATTTGTCGGAACTGTCATAAGAACGATAGGTCGAAAAACTAGTTTTTGTGTGAAAAACTTTTTTATTTTTAAAGGAAACGCCTACAACCTTCATATTTCTTAGTTTGATATGCTTTCCCATGATTCCAGCAAGTTTTGTCGAAATCGGACATCTAAATCGTATAGCTGTCATAGAAAAGTAGAGTCAGATAAGAAGTCTTAGTTAGGCCCGATTTCTCAAAGGTTCCGGTTGGCCAACCGCCGGTCAAATTTGTTCCTCCAGTTGACAAGCGCAACTTTGGTGTTCTCAACAGCAGTTTCGTCCGATATCGATAAATTCCTATTGCTGCCTTAGGGTGACCAGACACGGTCAATAAATTTGGTATTTTTGTTAGGGATTTTTAATGTTGTTGAATTCTGCTGGTAATATTTTTGCGAAACATTTATTAAAATTGATGCGATGAATCAAAAGCAATGACTGGACCTGTTTACCTCAGGAACGCTATACCAGGAACAAATAAGAACCCCCGCCAAGTCCTCTAACATCCTATCACACCAAATTGAATCGAACTGTCAAGGCTTTAACTAAAATCTGTATAAACATTTTGTGGCAGCAAATAATTAATAACAAATCAAATGTTGAGCCTGCTGTTTGTATACCGATAAAATATATCGATAACCATCGGCCTGAGCTCTAACTTAACCATCTCCACTAGTCTGTCCCCGTGCGCCACACGCATGAGACACAATTTCGGTTAAACTGCCTGTCAAGTTGACCAACGCACATTGAGAAATCGGGCCTTAGAAAAACTTTTTTGGTTTCAATGGGAATGTCCCCAAAATTGGCAATTATTAATTTAGTATGCTTTCACACAAATCTACAAAGTTTTATCAAAATCGGATGGCTTTAGCATATAGCTACCATAGGAACGATTGGTCAAAAACTAGTTCTAGTGAGAAAAACTTTTTTGTTTTGAATGGAAACGTCCTTTTCATTGGCATATACTATTTTATATTCTTTTACACAATTCTGCAAAGTTTTGTCAAAATCGGATTACTATAGCATATAGCTGCAGTACGAATGTTTGGGTCGAAAAGAAGTTCTAATAAAAAACACTGCAAATTGTTAGTCAAAGGTGGCATATAGTTTGAATGTTGCACCTTTTTCTGCCAAATTCATGCTGTGCCTTGCCAGCTTTTAATATTATCTGATTCTGATTCGAGTTTGATCAAAATGATAACAAAATGGGTAGCCAAGCGGTCACAGAAGCGGCGCCATCTTGTGATTTCGAAAATCAATTAAAACATCTATTCATTTACTTAATCCGAAAGGAATATGAAATTCGGCGAAACCTAAGTAAGCTTTCCTCTATTACTTTTTAAAATTTGTAAACAAGTGTTATCCAAGTGAACATATTAAAGAATTTGCAGCATGATTGGTCTAAGTTTTCATAAAATTCTTTAAAATTTTGGATCTTATAAAGTATTTTAAGATATAAGCCTCACTCTTTTAATTTAGTGAACACATAAAAACGTTGTTGATGACTACACATTTTGGAATATTCAAGCATATGGCTTAAATTTTTACTAAAATGGAAACTTACCGTAAAATTTATAATCCACAGTGCTGTTTATTGCCAATGGCGAGGTATTATGAGCTATTCATTAATTTATTTTGCACTTTTCTGTGTATCATACAGAATAATTGTTTATAAAGCGTATTTTGCGTAGTAGTTTGAAAATTAAACCGTTTTAGGATATGTATTGTTTACACTCTTCACATTCTGCGCGTGAATTGAAATAGAAATGGTGAAGCAACTGTTACTAACACACGACTGAGCTGTTCTGAACGCCGGTACGGGTAGAAATGGTCGTTAAAAGCGGACCGTGCCACACTTGCCGGCTTATCAGGCCAAGACGGAGAGCGTATAACGCATTATAAAATTAATTGCTGATAACAGAATGTCTTTTTAATTTACACAATTATATACAACAATTGCGAAAGAATTCCCAATCAGGCTGTCAAGTGCATACAAAACGCGCTGCAGATCCTAGGCAGAAACAGAATTGAATTGAGCAGGTTAAGTATTTATTTATATGTATTTTAATACCCTTTAATACCCTCGCGAAAGGGGGATATTTATGGGTTTGATAAATCTAAATATCTACTTTAGGTATTTCACCATCTCAAAGACAGATTTGGTTTTCTTTTAGTTTATTTTGGCAATCACAACTTTTACGGCAAACATAAAATTTGTTTAGTTTTTTAAACTCGTCACGAAACAGCACGAAATGAAATTTATCGGCACAGGCAATCATTCTGTCCAGACTGACTTACATTTGCCAGGGAATATAAAATTCGGCATAGCTAAAGCTATTGGCTTATCAACTTTCTTCAGTGTTAAATGAAGATAAAAGACTGCTGGGTCAACATGCTAATCAGTAAGCGTGGAGAATGCAATCTCGATGGCATCCACTCGAAGCACATTCATCATTATAAAAGTAGATTTATTTGTTAGAAATTTGAATTTAATTCTTGCATTTTCTTGCATCAAGAGCTTATAATTTGATTGGCATTTCTGTTGCAGGTAATTTTGTCTTTACAAGATCTTGTACGTCAAATGAGATAAGATAGACGATTGCAATTGTGGCCACAAAAACCAAAGTAAACGTTGAATATTTAGCTTATCTTCATTAGCCACAAGTTACGGTTATTGCTCAAGCCAGTGGAAATTTCTAACCAGCTCTAATGCACTTGCTTGCATTTGACTCTTATTTTATTAAAATTCTTAATGAGGCAGATGCCGCCACTGGCACTGACTGTGAACGCGCGACAACTGACACTGAAACCGAAATGAGATCAAGTCGACATACTTAGCTTAGTTTGTGCAAATGCCTTAGTATCAATTTTCATATTTTTTTTTCAGTTACTTGTCGAGCGAAAGACAAAAGCAATTTAACAATTTACTAAAGCACTTAAGTGCAAATTCAGTTCCCGGCATTACGAAATAGAATTCCATCACAAGATACTTACTCGTGCCATGTTGATAATGCAAAGACCGGGCTCAAGACCCATGACAAGTGCGATTTCTGTGCTATGAATAAACATTATGATGCGCATATAGTTAGTACACACGCGTGCATCTATTACTTAATCTGGTTTAATAAGTTAATCTGCTCCGCGAGAGCTGTAAATTTAATCCGCTCTGATTATGGAAGGGCGGTCGCCGCCCTATCGAGCGACACGATTACTTGACGGCATCGCCGTCCATCCAAGCGTGGTGCGATTTAAAATTCTGTTAGTTCTTTGTTTTGATGGATTGTTTACATTTCAACTGGCAGGTTAAACTCGCTGCACAATGGTCACAAAGTTAATTTTTGTTGTTACATTTATGGAAGTGATGTTTAAGTTGTTTGGCCGAGCTGACCATAAGAAAGTTTGGAAACTAAATGCAGCCTTTGGGGAGTCTTATACAAGGTCCGTCTGTCTGTATGAATGCCAAGATCTCAGAGACTAGAAGAGCTAGAGCCACCAAATTTTGTATGTAGACTCTTATTGTCTGCACGCAGATCAATAGAAAATATAGAAAAACTCCAACCATTTTAAAGATATCAAATTCATATTTTGCAGTGTAGTGCATGTGCCCAATATCTACAATCACTGAAATTTTCATAAAGATCGGATAATAAATGGTCAGAGTTATAAAAGGTTTAAAAAACGATACATACTTTTTGGCGCCGCATGTGCAGTTTGCTTACATAGTGTTGGAATGTTCTCATTAATGTTAATGCTCTGTTAACTAACATAAGGGAAGGCTATGCAGATTTAATTCCCCGGAGTAACGGGTATATCAGGCAGGACTGACTTTAACTTACGCTCTCGTTTAGTACTTTAAATGTGTTTGAGCCCAACGGACCCAAGTTTATTTACATCTAATAATATGTTCAATCTAGGTTCTGCAGCTTCAAAAGTCTTAAAAAATTACTCTCTGAACAGATTTCTGGATGTAACACTTTAAAATGGGCTTAAAGGATTAAGATTCGATGGGATTAAGGGCGATGCTAGAACAAAAAGGAAGCTTTTGATATTATTTTGGATATGCAGCAACTTTAAAAGTTTGGAAAAAGTGGCTTTCCGAGCAGATTTCAGGGTGACTTGCGACGGTGTACTTAAGGACGGGCTTTAAGAGTTGAGATAGGGTAAAATTAAGGGCGATCCAAGGAAATAATGGAGTTTTTAAACCGTTTTCGGACTGCCTTACCTTTATACTTAAGAACTTTATACTTAAGAAAGGTTTTAAGGCTTGCGACTTGGCGAAATGAAAGACGATCCTTGAACAGAAATTAGATTTTGGCAACTTTTCCGACAGCCTTAGAAAGTCTGAAAAAATAGCTTTCCGAACAGATTTAAGCAAAATTCGGTTAGTTGTCCTTAAGTACAGGCTTTAAGGGTTTCTATTCGGCGGAAATTAGGGCGATCCTAGAAATAAGTTTTTGTTATTTTTTTGAAACTAATCGTTATTTATTGGGTTATTACTCTTAAGGATGGGCTTTAAGGGTTGAGATTTGACAGATTTTCGGCAACCAAGAACATAAATTTCGTTGCGAATTCCTTTCCGCACAGATCTGAGGGAAGATCGGGAATATTTGCGAAAACGGAATTTGGAAATTTATAATAAATTAAAACTGAACCACTGAACCTAACCGAAACCGCGTTTCAGTTGGATTCAAAAACCCTGTAATAAACCGAACCGGTGGTTTAAAAACTGTGTGAACCACTGAACCGAACAAGTCCTTATTTTCGATCGGTTTGCATCCCTATTAAATTCCTTTGGAATTCTTTTAATTAAGAAAAGAACTACCATAACTTTATGGGCGAGAGGCAGACTATTGATCTTACTACAATCATTGAAAGAGTTTATGTTTCTTTGTAGGAGAAGAGATGATACTGGTTTATCGTTAGACATCAAATCTTAAATTGTTTAAAATTTTTGTTGAGCAGAATCGAGACATTGGTTGCGTTTACCATCTTAAATCGATGACAAAAAATCGACTAATTTTGTTAGATTGTGCTGATGAAAGGGCATGATGTGCTATCATGATTGCTAATTTTAGTGATTGTGTTAGATGTGAATCCATCAAAGTATTTCTTTGTTAGATGGCTTTGATTTTTGATTGATATCGATAGCACACAGCTGACTCTGGATGAACAAACAATATATTTTGTGAAAAATAAAACAAAATGCGCATGGAAAAGTCTTTGTATCAGAGGGCATGGTTTCGCAAGTAGCCTTGCTGGTTGTTGTGGAGGAGCAAAGTTTAGAAAGCCGCATCTTCAAGAAGATGCTGCCCCGGTTACGCCCTGTTACAATAGAAACATTTCAGGATATGCCGAGTGACCGTAGCAGTGGCCGGGGATGAGCCAATTGCCAACGTAACTTTGGAAAATAACTGCTTTTTGTAATTTGGATGTTAACAGAAGTCCTTCTTATCATTAGGTGACCGTTTCGACATCCCAAAAAGTTCTGGCTATCGGATAATCGAATTCGTTGTGTACAGGGCTGGGCTTGCGACAACATACATCAAATGGCGGACATACAACCATCTTCCGAGCGTACACAGGGCCAATAGCACTTGTTGACGATCTCCAGGAGAACGACACTAATGCTGACGCCGCCCTCAATGGAGTAGCCAATGTTCTTAATCCAGGTGCCCACACCTTTGACAGCTCGTATTACATTGCTGTAGGTCTCCGCGTCCCATTCATTACGTCCCATTTGCATCTTTAGATACGTCTAGCATGTCTGCACTCGCTTGCCCAGCTGTGCCCTTAAAATACATCGCTTCATCGAGGTGTGCATGACTTGTGCCTCCTTCGGTATGGTTTGCAGCACCTCCAGCATGTTCCAGAGCTGCACATCTGTTCTGACATTTGGTATGGAACGTATTGATCGCCTCCTCAATGGCACACGTGCTATATAGGCACCCAGTGGAATGCACAGACGATTCAGCACAACCTGGGGTCCTCCCGCAAACTGTACAATAACCAAATCGGTTGGGACAGAGCTTCACTCCGAGGCAGTCAAGAAGCTGCAAGAAGGCCCCCAGTTAATTTCTCAAACCTGGCCGCATGAAACTCCTCAAAGGGGAGCATCTGAAAGGCGTTCTCCACTTCGCGCATCAATGGCCAAAGTGGGACAGTTCGAAATTTCGCCAAATCGGCGTTTTTGACGACAGTCAAATTCAACTTTATGGATTATACTTAATTTTATTTATATTTTACTATTTTTTTCATTTGCAGTCAATTCAAAACTTCCGCCAATAAAAAATCGATAATTTTGTTGGCTGCAAATTCTATCAAAAACCGTTCACCAGCAGCCAAACACTTTTTTGATTGATGATTTATGTTAGATGATTGGTGTGTGCTGGTGAACGCGCTCAATGTTATTATAAACTATCAACTTACCTGTGCCCATAACCTGTAACACTAATCCCAGACTTCCAATCAAAAAACCATAATTTGAATTTTTAGATATGTTCATTTTTATTTGAAGAGTTTTACTGCGATTTATGCATAAACATTAATCAATGTTTCTTTTGTTTTTTTTTTTTGTTTTTGCTCCTAACATTTACTGAACTCTGGAATAATTTAGGTTACTTGTTACGGTGTTCTAGTGAAATTTTAGGGTTTTTGTTTTGTTTTTTGTTTTTGTTTTGTTTACTTTGCTTGCCGGCAATGACATGTGTCTCCAATTTGATTTGTGGTTCCTTTTAAGGTTAAACTTTAATATTGCTTATACAATCGGTTCCTTTTTTGTTAAATTACATTATGTTACAGTGATAATTCGAAAATGCTAGCACATGCACCGTTACAAATTTACAGTTGAAACACTTACGTTAAGGTAGTTGCAATTTGGGGGGGTTAAGTCAATTTTAAAAACGCCACCGTGGGGCGGGGCTTGGCTGGCTTTAGCTTTAACATGTGCGCTAGAGAGTTGTTTAAATTTGATTTAAATTTGTTTGGAATTCGAGTAAATTGTATTGTTAATATGAATATATTGATATATTTATATCTTACTAAGCTTCACAAAAAATATGTTCAGGTTTTAAAAGCGTGTTTTAAAATTATATTGTTTTTATATATATATGTGTGTGTTTGTGTATGTATAGTTATGCTAGGCTTTGAATATGCATGTTTGTCTTTAATTTATATGCTATACTGTGTTTGTGGATAAGTGTTGATTTATTTAACTAACAAATTGGGAGAAATGCAAAACATTTGCGCGCTGCCTGACTAATTTCATTGTCTGCCTTTTGATTATTGCTAAGTCGCTAATAGTTATGCATAATTATAGACACACATATCGCAATTTTGTATATATATTTACAGTTGCACTTTACACGATTCTCCCTACACATTTCAAAATATTGCTTAGCGTACATAATGCTTGCTCGTTTTGGCAAATTTACAACTGTCTTGACGGTTTTAGTTGCTATTTTACATTTAAAACTATGTTAAAAAATGGCAGTTGTGTGTGTGTGTGTGTTGAGTGTGTTGAGTGTGTACAGATTGGTCTATTGCTTGGCTGTTAAAATAGGAATCAACTTCAGTTGTGGAAATCATTTTGAAATGCAATTCAAGTTGGACGTTTGGCAATATCACGTATGAGAAAATACAAAGCAAACAAATGGCCACCGATCAAGGATTAAATGTTAAAAAGTCTCATTCATATCTCAGGCTAACTAAAAATAGTCAAACGATTTAGTTACATGCTAAGTAGATAGATATATGTCTCTCTCTGTGTGTCTACATCTAGTATAAATTTGTGTAAATGCCAACATTATCGGAGGAAGGATTGACTGACTAACTGACTGCTTTTGTGTGTGCTCTCTCTCGCTCACTCTCTCTCTCCCCATCTCTCTCTCTCTCTCTCTATACACTATACATTTGAACTGAAAGACGCGTCTTGGCCTTTTTTTTCACTATCGAATCACAGCAATTGAAATACACTTAACTCAAATTAAACTATGAATTTGATGTAGTAAATGGGCTATGGATCCTTGTCATCCTGATCCTGCAGCAATTGGGTGGCATTGCTGCTGGAGTTGGTATTCTTGCGCAAGTGATTGCGCAGCATGACAAGATTCCGATTGAGGGGCAGATGATTGTTGGACAGGCCCAGGGAGCTGCTGCTAGAGGAGGGCGCATGGGGCAGCGTGTTGCAAATGTTGCCCAGCGGGGCGGTGGTGGTGGTGGGCGAGGTGGCGCCGCCGCCCATGCTCACGCCCAGCAGCAGCTCGTGGGCGAGTATGGTTGGCAAATGTTAAGTGCTGCTCTTTAGCGGACCCGACGATAGCGAACTGCTGCTGACGCCCGAATCGCTCGACTTCTCACTGAGTCCGCCACGTGTGAGCGTATCGTCAGCCATAAGTCCGCTGCCGCCAAGAAAGGACTTCTTGCCCACACGTGCCGGCAATGTGGCCTTAAACGGATTATCCTTGCAGCGTCGTGCGCTCTCCACGCGCTTCATTATCTCGCTGGAGCACTTGGAGACCACATCGTCCAAACTGTTGGACTCATCGGTGGAGTTGACGGCCTGCGTGGGTGTCTGTGAGCTGGGCAGCGGGGAACCCTCATAACAACCAGAATCGCGTGGAAAATGTCGCCGTCCAAAGGGTGAGGCGCCGTGCTTCTTGTTGATATTATTCAGGCGCGCCTCATCGTTCTCCGAGCTGGAGCCGGCAATGTCCACATCGGAGCCTGTAAGGGAGAAGAGTGTGTGTGTGTTTGTATTAGGAAGGTATGCATATGTGTAGTCAAACTGTGAGCAACAATGAGGGCTCTGGAATGTGACAAACTTAAAGGAATGAATACTTATTTGCATTCAGTTACATTGAATGTAGATTTTTGAATACTCAAAACGATTGAGTGTGAATGAATGAATGAATATACAAAAAAATTGAGCGAGTGGAAAACACAAAACTTAGTCATTAGTAGACCTCGGATTTTGCATATTTGCATATTTTTAACGGATTAAGATAGGTGAATTCTGATGACGCCATAGTTTGTTTCTTTAAAAAAGGAGTTAAAAACGATTTGCTTATTTTAATTTTGTTTGCATAATTGAAGGAAATGCAAATCAAAACATAATATAAAAGCTATTCAGAGGGTTGTATATTGTCAAATAGAGCAAATGATACTTATATTAATTTGACAAACCCGATATCAGAAGTGGGATCTCTGCCTAAATTCTAATGAATCGTTCGGGAAGAAACGCAGTGCCGGCCATGAGGATAGGACTAAACCTGATCACAAGTGCCATTTCTGAGGAAATCCTGGACACAAAATGTTGGAATGCTGAGTCAAGAAACGAGAAAGTTTCGAGTCTGCACCCCAACGCAGAAAGCCCAAAGTGACCTGTTTTCGATGTGGCCTGCCGGGACACTTAAAGGAATCTATGAAATAAGAAGACGATGAACCACTAATTCGTGTCAGATGCAAAACGGAGTATCAATTAACGGGGTGAGATCTATACGATTTGTTTTGACTCTTGAAAGGAATGTTTATTTATTAAAGAAAGGATTAGTAATAAGTTATCGGGCGATCGTCCGATACAATGCTCTTGGCGATGCTGATAAATACAGCACATTGCATATTCTAGTAAGCATTGCCATTGATGAAATGATAATGGAAATCGTATTTCACATAGTGCAGGATGTGTGAGCAATCAGGCAGCCTGACCGATCTTGACACTGAGATGATTGGTAATGATTGAGATGCGCCATCTGTTTTCCCGCGTTCAATTAGTAAGGCACTGGGAAATCTTGCTCACTGGTATTTAACTGGTAATATGGACGATATTGTGGTGGTTCCACCGAAAAAAGAGCTGGGTTTTGAAAAGTAGACATTGTTGTAAACATACTTACTAAAGGTGGACTTAAGTTAAATGTGGAAAAATTTAGCTTTCTCACGACTGCTGTTCTTGATTTGAGCTACTTGCCTCCGCCGCAATCCTAGCTTCATATTTCCTTAAATTTGTCCCTGGTTATTCCCAAATAATGATACCATATATTTGCTCACTTCAGAGAGGAGTAGTTTAACTATGATCGCGCAGCATGAGGAAGTTCGAAAGAAAATTGAAGCCATTCCCATCGATGAACCAGTGTTAGTGCTCTTTGTCAAATAGTAAAGACCTCGGGGATTAAATTTTACGATGAAATACGTTTGCATATATTTAGCATATTTGCATATTTTGCATATATTTTGAATATTTACGATATGCATTAAAATTTGTTATATTTGAACGAAAAAACGTCTAAATACAAAGTTTGGTATCAATCTGATGAAAAATATGGAAATATGTAAAATCCGAGGTCTAGTCATTGGAATGTATACCTTTTTTGGAAGTTGCTTATCGGTTATAGTGCGTATCCCATTTCCTTTACGGAACGATATTCTCATTATTCTGTCGTTCTTCTTCACCCTCACTTTACCCAGGAACACAGCTTTCAAAGTGAATGTTCTAAAGGAATTCAATTTCGAAATTGTCAAAGGTTCACATATTTACTTTATAAATTTCAAATATTGTCGTAAAAGTTCGAGAAAAATAGCTTTGAGCAAAATGTTCAGTATTCTTAGAATCATTTAGAACAAATAAAACTTGGTTCAACCAAAAACCGAGGGTCTAACACTTCTTGAAACAAGAACTTTTTATTTATAAAGTGTTCGAACCCAACGGACCCAACTTTATGTTACATCAACTAGTATGGGACACCTAGATTCATGGTTTTTCAAACTTCCTCATCTTCAAAAGTACCCAAAAAAAAACGTTCCAAACAGATTTAAGGACATTTATGTATGTAAGACTTAAGAAAGGGCATAAAGTGTTAAGATTCGGTGCAATTAAGGGCAATCTTTAAACAGAAAGAAGTTTTTATACAACATTTCGGACTTGCCATAACTTCGAAACATCCGAAAATATGAGTTTCGGGCCACTTTTAAGAGTAACTAAATCGCGACGATATACTCAAGGAAAAGCTTTGAAAAGTTAAGATAGCGTGAAATTAAGGGCGGTCCAAGAATACACATTTGTTTTTAAACGTTTTGCGGACAGCCATACCTCAAAAGTTTGGAAAAATAACATTTTCGCGCAGATTTAAGGGCAAATCGAGACTTTACATTACTTAAGAAGGGTTTTAAGGCTTGAGATTCGGCGAAATTAGGAACGATTTTTGAGAATTTGCCAACTTTTCGGAGTGTCTTAGCATTGAAAGTCTGGGAAAGAAAACTTTCAAAGCCGATTTTAGCATCGTTGGAATGTTATCCTTAAGTAACGGGTGACAACTAAAAACCTGCACAAGCTTTGAGAGTGCGCTTGCGGGATGACATTTCGTTCTTTCTCTGTTCTCCTGTCAACACGTTTTCATGCCCCCTGATAGGTTGTGCGGTAATTGGTTTCAGAAAAAGTGATTGTCGGAACATGACAGTCTGTTTCTCAAGCAAACAAGATTACTGGTTCTTTTGGATGAGGTAAAGCTAAACATGTCAAGCAAGTAGTCTGGGGTTGTAGAGAAGAATATAGAAGAACAAACAACTTGTGTGACTGGAGCAGTAAGAAAGGTTAATAAACTTGAAGTACTAGGATGAATAGCAATAATATCGGTTCTCGGATGCCGAAACTCAAAATATCGGTTTTTGCTCTGAGTTTTAATCGATTCTTTTCGGTTAATGGTTCCGGTTTCGATTGGATTCCCTTGCACTTGGGTCTCCCAGAGAGTGTGGGTCAGAAGTTTAGGATTAACGATTGACTTAAAAGTATGGGGAATAAATTTTACCCTCACTCTATTCTCAATTCGGCACCTTATCGATCGAAATATCGTTCACATTCACTCAAATTCAATGGAGAGAGTATCAAAAGCTCAACTCATTTTAAAGTTTCTGTAGATTAACTGTCCTACTTACATTCAATGTCGTGCAACAGCTGCACTGCCGTCAACAGCTTGGCCCGATGCTCCTGATTGAGTATGCCCAGATAGTCCAGATCAGCGGGTTCCAGTTCCTTGAACAGTTCCAGGTCCTCGTAGCTGCAAATGGAACGATAGGTGAAACAATCCAACAAAAAATATTGTTGGTAAATTTGTTTCATCTACACCACTTACCCGTTAAGCACAAACACGGAGGTGTATTCCTTTAGGCCGATGCGCACGAGCAGATCCTCCACCGAATTGGGTCCACTGTTGGCGCTGCCGCTGCTGCTGCTGTTGGCGTTGCCTAGACGGGAGCTGGGTGCCAGGGTTTTGCTGCTGGAGTTCTTCATGCGTTGCTCGGGCATTACCTCCACATTGATGAACTTGAAGTGGCCCACACGGCCATGGCAACGGCCCTTCCATATCCCGGAGGCGTTCATTGACAGCACATCGATGAGTTCACCCTTCTGTGGAAATATATTTGACTTGAAACGGTTTCCTTGCGGCCTTTGTTGAGTACCTCTGCTTACCTTAAATTTGAGCGCATCCTTGTCATAGGGATTGGGTAAGCTGTCCACCAGAGCCTTGGCCTTGCAGATGCTGGCCAATGAAGCGCGATCCTCTGCCGAAATGGAGCTGTGCGGACTGCCGGGACGTACCAGAGCCTGGGTGCCTGTTGGAAAATATTTATCTTGCATAATTTCAGGGATCAAAGTTTGTCCAGCACAATTTCCAATTAATGTGCCCACAGGCAATTAGCCGCAGGAGCAAAGCACACACACACACACACACAGTTCGTTTGGTTAATTAAAAACTTTTCAAATATTTTTACACACACACACAGACAGAGGCCTGGCCCCCAAATATTCAAATATGCACTTCAAGTTTTTTATTTGGCCAAAAAACCTTTGGCTAATCCTTGCTTTGTGTCCTGGCCACATGAAAAATAAAGTATTTCTCCTTGCACTTTTCAAAGTTGCCTCCACGGCTGCCGTTTGCTTCTGTTGTTGCTTTTTATTTGGCCAAAGTTTTGTTCATTAAAAACGAAGCGGTTGCCCTTCATTCGGCCACGCCCCCAACATTGCTTAGCCTCCCATGCACTTTGCCACTTGGCTCTCTGCGCAAGTGCATTAAAAATTCATTAAGTTTGCCAAATTTGAAGAAGGAACAAAACAACAACCGCAGCAACAACTACAACTGTTAATAGACCAATATGCGCAGCAGAGAGGCAGGCAGGCAGGAAGAGCAGGGGAGGCTACGATAAGACAGGACAGGAGGATAGGACAGGAAAGGGGGCAGAGCCAGAGCCAGAGCCAGGGCCAGGGCCAGTCAGTCTGGGAATTTTTATAAACAAAAGCAACAGTGCCGATGCTAAACAGTGGTGCATTATTCATAGAAAATGTAGGCATCTATTCAAAATAACTGAAGCTCAGGGTGGTTGAATGATAAAGCAGTTTGAATTTGTAGACTTTGTCGGGATTTACACGATAAATCAGGTGAGATTGTAAAGCTTTCGTTCTTAAGTAATTTGGTACGAATTTCGTTCGTTACGAAAGGTTTTAGTAGGAGTAAAATTTGATTTCAGCGTCACGCCTCGCGTTGTCAGGGTGCGTTGCGGTGGTTGAGTACTAAGTATCGAGTACTGAGTATCGAAAAGTATCGTGAACCTACTATCAAGCTGTTAGTATTGAGTAGTGAGTATCGACTAGTTAGTAGCGAGTATCGAGCACTGAGTATAGAGTACTAAGTATCGATTATCCAGTATTGTGCATCGAGTACTAAGTATCGAGATCTGAGAATCAGGTACAAGTATTGGGTGCTGTGTATCTAGGACTTCTTTTTCTTCTTTGGCCTTGATGATAGCATCACAACCGTTTTACGGTCCCGGCCTCTGCAACTAATGCACGCCACTCGTCTCTGTCCCGAGCAACATCCCACCAGAAGGGTACATAATGTGAAACCTCTTTAAGATCGGAACGGAAGATTTTAGGAGTAAAATTTGTCTATAGCGTCACGCTGACAAGGTGCTTAACTGTGTTCGAATACTGCGTATCGAGTATTTAATATTAAGTACTTAGTTTTGAGTATTGAATACTGAGTACTGAATATTGATTACTAAGTATCGAGTACCTAGTATCGAGTACATAGTATTGAGTTCCTAGTATCGAGGCCTTAGAATTGATTGCTGAGTATCGAGTAATTAGTAGCGAGTACTGAGTATCGAGTACTTAGTATCGAATACTGAGCACTGAGTACCAAATATAGACTTTTTATTAATAAGTACCAAGTATCACTTACTAAGTAACGACTACAAGGATCCTACGAAGCCCGACTCCAACCGACCAATTAGACTGCTACCAACCTTCTCCAAAACGTTTGAAAGAAGATGCCTTTCCAGACCACCAGTTCGGCTTTCGAAGAGGACACTGTGCAGCCCAGCAGCTTCATAGGGACATTCTTGGCTAACCAGCATAGAATTTAAAAGCTTTCGAGAAGCGCCAATTACTGCTCTGCCGTTTTTCTTGATATTCGGCAGGCGTTCGATCGCGTATGGCATGATGGCCTGCTTTTTAAGCTGAAGTCCCTCCTTCCTGCTGAACAATATCTGCTGCTTCGGTCCTTCCTACTTGGGCGCCGCTTTATGGTTGAGCTCAGAGGCGAGCGACCAACCATCCGTCCTCTTTGTGCGGGTGTACCACAGGGGTTTCTCACCAGTAGTCTATACCCCTACCGCGTATCTAGTCTCTCATCGCTCCCTAATCGACACTTACGCTGATGATATCGCTATTCTGGCTTCCAGCAACAGCCGCAGTAGGGCATCAGCTAAGGTCCAGCAGTTTCTGGATGGCTTTGGTCGATGGACAAACCGCTGGAACATAGCCGTAAATGTTTTAAAAAGCCAACACCGCACGTTCTCCCTGAGATCCGGGAAAGTTGCTCGAGTGCGACTCCAAGGGACTAGAATCCGGCATCTGGACTCTGCTGCTGGTGTGTCTCTGCATCGCCGCTTGACCTGGAAGGCCCATGTGATTCGGGCAGCAGCTACTGTCTCAGCTAAGGAGAAGGAACTTGACTGGCTTCTCAAGCCTCGTAGCGGTCTTTCGTTGCGATATAAAGTCCTTGTGTACAAGGCTATAATCATGCCTTCCTGGACAAGGGGGATCCCGCTGTGGGGTACGGCATGCTCCACAACCCTTAATGAACTGGCGTCTTCTATAAGCCGAGTCCTCCAGCGCATCACTGATGCTCCATTCTATGTGAGGCATTCAACACTTTACCGTGATCTGGACATTTTGCCATTATGCGCACAGATAAATGACCGTCTGGTGGCCCACTCCAATAGACTTGCTTCTGATCTGGCGACAAACAGGCTCAGAAGAAGACTTAACCGACAACATCCCTCCAATCTTTGGATCCATGGAAGGCGTCCCTCGGGTCGCCTCCTTAACTTAGCTTAAGTGTATTTTCTTGGCGCCCCTCTCCTACATATGGTTGCACGTTGCTGGTCTCAGCTGAACGACACAACCGATCCCTATATTAAAGCTTGTACTGTCAACCAAATGAATCAAACTGAAAACGCCTAGAATCAATCCAAAATGATTATGTAGCACAATTTTTTATGTACGCTCACCATCTAAAGCTGTTTTGGGGGTCAGATTCGTGTTTAGCAATGAAAATCCTCCACTGATTTTCGAATCATTTTGCTTTTCAACCAGTGTTATCGAGCACTAAGTATCGAGTTCTTATTATTGAGTACTAATTATCAGGGATGCAAGTCGCTCGAAAATAAATACTGGTTCAGTTCAGTGGTTCACACAGTTTTTGAACCGCCGGTACGGTTCGGAATTGGTAGCTGTGCCCGTTTCCAAAAAACGATCAAATTATTTGGTTTCAAAAGTTTTGCCTAAGAGTCAGTGGAATGAAAATGAATGAAAAGTTTTTCATCTGGCAAAATGTTCGTAGGAGGAACTTTTGGCCTGAACACAAGTATTTTTTTTTTAACATGTTAAACATTGTCGAGATTTTGAAGTATCTTGATTCCATACGACTTCTAAGAGGATTCATTATAAATTTTGGTCCAGAGAATATAAAAGTAGAAGTATTTGGCTTAGGCATTTGTTTGCGCTCGTTGTCTCTTTGGTAATTGGAACCTTATCTCTTTCGCTGCTTATAAACTTATATACTTGTCTTTTACTAACAAGTGAGGAAGCAAGAAAGGGTCGAAGCTGCGGATCAGGTTGGCTCTAATTGCGATTCATATCTGATATCTGATATAATAGTTTTCAAGCGTAAGTTTCTTTACTATCTTGATCATCTCTTGAATGTCTTTAGCTTTAGATCTGTTAATTGTTCAGAACTGTATTTGAGCTGTAAAGCTTAAGCCCCTTTTTTCCAACTTTCGGTTAGGATGTTCTAACATTCCCATTTTTATGGCCTTTTCGACCTTGAGCTTGGGTTTTCCAAAGCTGGAGGTGTGATTTCCATTTAGCTTTCAATAGAGCCCAGTCCTTTTCCAGCACACGTTTTCCGACCTTTGGATCGGATACTCCTAATCTGGTAAATAAAATTATTACAACTTAAAAGCCCGAGTAAATTGTTTTTTACTTTCTATGTAGTTTGCCTCACTGTGCGGCAAGCAGCAAAAGCAAAATTCCACCCGAAAACTCTAAATTGCTAGCTCAGACTCAAACACACACACACACACATCCACGTCCGCCCAGAGAAAGCTGCAATTTTGTACTTACTCGAACCGGAAGCGCTGGGCAAACTTTCCACGGAGCTGGCGGAACATGCAAACGCCTGATCGCTCATGCTGCCACGGTCGGTATTATCTTGGGAATTGCTGAAATCCCTTGATGTATCCTTTGTGGCAACAAAGTTTCGTCCATTCTCATTAAATGCGCCAATTTCCTTTGGTGAGCTACGCATTTCGCTCGACTGCCAGGCGGAGTGAAAGTTATTTTGGTCCATTTTTTGTTGTTTTTTTTTTGGCGAGGTCGCAATAAATTGCATGTTGCAGGGAGAACAAAACAGAGAACACAGCAAAACTTTTGTTAGTTAAATCATTAAAAAGTTTAATACTAGCAGCCCAATCGGGGGATTGAGTGGGGTAAGGTTGCATTTGGCTGCATTGCTTCCGCTTTGGCTTATGTACAACAAATATGTGAGGAAGGGAGCCACAAAACTTTGCTCATATTTTGCAGGCCTAGGCGAATAAAACGATTTTCCCAATTTCTCCAAAGTCGAAATGAACTTTCACTTTTTGTTGCTTTTTTGGGGGAGGGCCATAGAAACTCATTAAACTGGCATTTGCATTTAGAGTGCATGTCCTCCTTCTTCCCGCTTAAGCCCCATCAGTGCCAATTGCATATGTAAATCGCCAGGCTAATTACATTTTGCAGGCCACAGAATGTGTCAACAGAGTTTCTTGCAGCCAAATGCATTTGCCCGCTCTTCGTCCCGGCCACATCCAATCACTGATTAATTAACTTACATGATGCACCGTGGCCTTCTGACAAATCGTATTCGCCTTGTGCGGCAAACCATTCTTTTTGGCCTTCGCCGCGAGCAGACTCGGCGCCAGTCCATGCCGTGTGGCTCCGATGTCCTCGTAATCTGATGAGGGGCTGGGCGACAACGATGGCGACTCACCAATGCCGCCGCTCAGCGTCCGATAACGTGCCGTGCAATTGTTGGTGCCAATCTGGAAGAGAGAGAGAGAGGAGCAAATCGCATTAAGAGTGCGTTGCGACAAGTCAACTTTGCAAATGAAATGACCATGTCCAGCAGCTGACGACATCGTTTAGCTAACTTAAGTGCCATCTCCCCCACCGAACGAATGAACTAACGAAAAAAGAAAACTTTGGCCAAAAAGCTTTTCAAGTTTTTATGCGCACCGTCTACGTGCGTTTTGTTTTTCTCCTTTGGCCAGACGTTGGCAAAAGGCGAACTTTGTTTGTCACAAAGTGCACTTAATCAATTTAGACGCATTCAGATGGCCCACACACACATGGGGGAGAAGTTGCAACTTAAATGAGCTGCTGCCAACTGGGATTGGGAATTAGAACTGGATTTGGCTACTTACCGAAACAGCGCTGAGTCGGGAGGTGACGCTTTGTAAATCTGAAATGGAACCCGCATAGTCACCGCTCTCACGATCATGGGATCTGAAAGAACATCAAATAGTGCATAATTAACAACGATTTCAAATTGAAACGAATAAATTAATGTAACCCAGCATTGCCCTTATACATATTTAGAATCGAGGATGTTTCCAATAAATTTAAGTAATTAAGTTAAAATTACCTGACACGGGAAACAACACAACTTTAGATGTGACCGTCTGTATCCCAAAATTAAATATGAACTGTAACAACCCGTGCACGCACAATATTTACACACAATACTTTCGGATTATAGTAGCTTTCGGAATATATTTTGGTCATAGCTGTTAAATAATGATTACTAATTAATCATTAATATTATTAATTTTTTTCAAATGAAAATACAAATTACGATTGTTTTCAGATTCTCTCGATTATTAATTGATACGATTAAAAATAATCAAATATCGGATTAAAATAATCAAATATTACAATGTTTTTTTGATTTTTTTATTATTTTCAAAAAATGTTCACCTGTAAATAAATAGAACGTGAAAAAAAAAATCAGCAGTTCTTCTCCTTTTACATCATCTAAAACCCCTGGTATACAATTCAATTGTGTTTCTCCATCCATTTTTGGTGAAGCGGACAGACACATGTGTTACAACTATTATTAGTCGTTAGATTTCCCCTCATTAAATGAATGTTAGGCATTATTTTATAGCTAAAAGCGATTTCGGTACGAAATTTGCAAATCTAAAATAACGGATTTTGTTTTTGATTTTTGTTAATCGCCATTACCCGATTTTTTGTTTTTTACGTACAATTGTAGATATTTTTATACCGCGGATTAATAATCTTACAATTATTTTTAATAATAATTTAATTGATTATTAACGTAACGCAATTTAACAGCTATGATTTTGGTTAGCTCTCGTTCGAATCGACAGCTTTGTCGAATAGTATGACATCCAAGGCACAGGCTCCTACATCCCTCTCTTATTTTTAGGACGCATAACCTTGACCTTGCCTTGCACCGTTATTTCTCATTTCCGTTTGCTACTCTTCTGGGACCTGTCTATAGCTCAACATTTGTTGCATGGATTGGGGAAACCCAGGTAAAACCCAACCAAGCTATATTTCGTATTCTTCTCACTTGTCCCGATCTCCCGTCACAGAGCCTGGGACCCTTATCGGTATCTTTATCAGATGACAAACGTTTCGAATCACTTGCGAGCGTTGTCTATCGGGCAGCTTGACGATGTCGCCCGACTTCTATTACTTCTATTATACATCCTTCGCCCCTCTCCTTTTTTCCAGATCAGCTTCCCTCTTTGATATTTCTGCTAGTCATGATCCCTTTCTGATGAAAAATGTAATGGGGTCTCCAAACAGTTGTACCAAAAATTCCTCCCAACTGATTCGTCCTACTCGTAGGTCTCTTGCGACATCAAGACATACATTTGCTCACCATAGTACGATACAATTACGCGTCGGACCAGGGCTTCGACGCGATGCATTCGGGCAGTTGCAAATATAGTTACCAGGACTTTAAAAAAGTTGAGTATGTTCCCACTTTCCTCATCAGTAGCCTCCTGTTGACTGCCGGTTTCCGTCTGTCTCTCCATGCCATCATTGCTTTAAGCAGTTGGGAACTGCAAAAAGCAAAAAGGCCAAAAAAAAAAACACAGACAAACCAACTTGCAGCCATCTTTTTGGTGTAGATGCTAAAGCTTTTAGGCTAAAGTTTCTAAATGATAGAGCTTAAAGCTTTCTAGCGAGCTTAGAACTTCCCGTAAAGTTTGAATACAAGCATTCAAACAAATATTTTAGAATCAAATTTACATGGTCCTATACGACGGGGGATATCAAAAGAATATTAAACACACTCATCTTTGGTAATTTGCGCAAAATATGAGAATATGAGCACGCTTGTTTTCAGACTGTTCTCAGTTGAGCTTTTCATGTTTTGCTTATTCAATAACAACTTATAGAGAGCGATCCGACTAAGCGATCGTACATTAAGAACAGGCCTGGCCAGCCATAGCCTCTGAAGTCACTCGCCGATTCACAACGAATGCTTGCCGAAGTCAATCATCACTGAGTGCTAGAGAGAGATAGACATATTTTTCTGCCCTCTCTATTTGGCCAGGCCTGATTAAGTTAGGAGATGAGCAAAAAAATGAACGGCTCATTTCAAAGGGGTTTTTCTTGACTTGTTTTTTTTTCTGAGTGTGTGTGTGGCTTGTGTGAATCACAAGCCCTACCCGGCCAGCCACATGAAGAGCGCTCTGAAAAGGGACTCCCAATTCAGCCCCTCGAAGCAGCGATTCTGGAGCGCTCTGAGGCAGGAGTGAAAAGGTGCTCCCAAAGCAGCACCTCGAAGGAGCGTTTTCGGAGCGCTCCGAAGCAGGACCGAAATCAATCATTTAAAGAGTTCTTTAAGCACACTTTTTTCATATTTATTTAGAAGGCCCTTTTCTCTGGCGGAAATGCTCCTTTGGGACACTTTTCGGAGCCTGCCTAGGAGTCTTAGAGCACCGTACAGGAAGTCCTAATGGAACACCTTGCGGACTCCACTGGTTGGCTGGGAAACAGAATCCTCACTCACACATACACCCACACAAACGACTTTTATTTTCTTCGCTCACGACCAATCGGTCAGTGAATGAGCAGAGCAAAAGGGAAACAAAACCATTGGTTGTTCGTTGAGCACAGACCGACTCGTTCAAGAGCCGATGTAAACGGCTCATCTCTGACTCTTTGCTCAAAGGGTCCGTAAATAACAGTTATTTTTGGACAACGAAAACCGGTCAATTGTTACTGGCGAGCGCTGCTTTTGACGCAACCTCTATAACAATTAACGCAAGTCTTAATAAATATAATCCATTCAAATTTCATAGATTCGTCATATGTAAGCGAGCTATCGGACCGTTCCTTAAAGTGTAAATTTGATCAAGAGAGAGTCGAAAACTAAGATCCCTCCTTACCAGAAACGAAAATCATCAATTCATACCGACTATAATATACTCTGTACCTGTGAAGTCCGTCCGTTCGTCTGTCCTTATGAACAAACAGATCTCAGAGATGGTAAGAGATAGAGGTTTGACATGTATGTGACAAATGCTTCTTATACTTGCAGGCAGATCAAGTTTATTTAAAAGTTTTGCACTTAGAAAAGAGTCGGATTAGACTCAGAAAACTTCCACATTAAGTGCGACCATTTTCATAGGAAAAAACGCTCATTCCGGACTCTTTCTTGTGCATATTATGACGGTTTATGCTCATAAAAAGTGTCAGAAAAGTTTCAGAAAACGAACATATTGCTTTCTGGGAAGTTTTGCCAAAAGCTTTGCCATCAGTTCATCTTTAAGATGCATGCGTGCACGTTTGAACGAACAACTACTGTGCCCTATCCCATTCGCTATTTCCTATAGCTTCGATTTAGCGACAGTCACCAGTCAGTCAGGCTGAACTCCTTGTATATATAGATTAACTAAGCAAGGACTTTGAAAAAAGTCAGCAAGCTGTTTGATAAATTGTTTAAGTGTGGCCTTATCCACACATATTTTCAATCCTTTTCCCAACCCCTTTCAAAAAACTGCCTACGCCGCATGACTTTAGAGTCCCATTCGAATAACTCGTTTGGATTGCAAATAATATTTTGTTGGCAACCAAACACAAATATGGACACAGCAGTACAACAACAACAAAACACAGCAACAATAACACTCGACACCGAGACCCACCGAGTCCAGAGGCAAACAAAGCTCATATAAATAAATATTTGATACCTTTTTTCTGTGCTGTTTTCTCTGGGTGCTTGGCCATTTGACTTTAACACTGTTGAGATTTTAACTTTTGGAAAGAAAAAGTTGTTGTTCGCATTGCCCCAAAGGCGCACGGGGCGTATAAGTTATTTCGGCAAGTCCTTTGTATCGTCGACGGCGGTGCGTACGTGTGGAAAACGGCTCTCGACAGGGCTCCACGGTCTGTCTGATTGACAAGACGACTCTGAATGGCGTTGAAGTAGCAATAATGCCATTTCATTCAAGTGTCGTGCTGTCTGCGCATTGGCCCCGGCCAATATCGTCTTTTTCTTCGATTAGTTTTGGCTTCTACCTGGCATCTTCCTGCTCGTCCTCTCTCTCTCCGTTCTCTCTGTGGTATGCGTAACAATATGAAATTGATGACTTTCGCTTCAATAAGCTTCGATATGTTTGCCAGCAGTCATTCACTCATTCATCCATTCATTCAGTTGTTCATTCGTTTGTTTGGCTGATTCATTCGTGTGGCTGCCAAACGTTGATAACCACACTAATGAAGTGGAGCTACCTTTTTTCTTCCCTGCCTTTCCCAATTGACAAATATAAATTCGATGCTTGAAGCAGCTCTGTTTGCTGGTCTAAATGTTTGCCCCTTTTATGCCAGAGTGCACAAATTTGTGGCACAGTTTTATGGTTCAATGAGCATTCTGCTGACCCTTTGAAGTGTGGGTCAGAAAAAAAGGGTTAGCAATTGTTATTTGCCATATCACAGCTGCCCATCCCATACCCGTCCATAGTTTTATTAACGTTTATTATTAAGGCGCCACCTTCGCCCTTTGGCCATAAACTCAACTGCAAATAATAACAAGGGCAATCAACGCCGCCTCATCCTCCCACCTCCCACTGGTCGGTCCTTTCCCTTGGGCACTCACCTGGCATGCGTTAATGGTATTATTGTCGGTGGATTTGGTGGCTGCTGCGGCACGATAAGACCTCGTCGCGGCGGTCCACGCTGTGGCAATGAAATATCTCCGGCGGATCTTAATGAAATTACGCCCGTGCTCTCGCGGTTGTTCGAGAATCGCACACGGCCACCCTGCAAAAAGAGGAGAGAGAGAGAGAGAGAGAGAGCGTTAAATGTGAGCAAAACATGCGGATTAGCGTTCAAGTAGAATTTGTTGGCCGCTGTGGAGCAACAAAATTATGAAAAATTAACAAAGTTATAAAAGTTTATGCGCAGAGCGGAGCGTCGAGTTTATTTGCCTGCTGTGGCAGTGGCTGCTGCGGCTTTGTTTCATCTCGTTTGTTGGTGCAGTGATTTGTTTGTTGTTGCTTTTGTTCTTCTGGTGGTTTGCCTGTTACATGGAATTTTAAATTTCTAAGCGGAAATTGCAAAGTTTTTGTTTTGTTTTTTTTTTAATTTAGTCAACAGGCAGGAGGCAAAATTTGCCAAAAATCTGTTATACGGACTTGGTTCTTAAACTTGCGAACTTGAATTTATCAAACTTTTTCTCTCTTCCTTTCAATTTAGCATGATCTCTTGCTATAACTGGCACAAAATATTTGGAATTTGTTATCAGTCCCGATGACAAATCATAAACACAGGCAAGACCTTCTGCTTAATCGCGATCGCTTCTATATGTCTTGGATCCCAGTACTGAATTCAAGGTTGAGTTTCTTTGAATTGAACCAATTAAGTGTGGAATCAGTAATGAGTAGAGCTATTTCGAAGCGTCTTTGATTGAGAACAGAGCTCCAAAATATGGTTCTCGATCGGAAATGATATACTAAGTATATGGATGTTAAATTTCGACCATAATACCCAACTAATAAATACGATTTTTGAAGGCGATTCCACTGAAAAAAGTTTTTCTCACTAGTTGTTAGGCAGTTTGAAGGTTTCTGAGCACACATCGGCTATCTAGTATTTTTTTTAAATGTGTTTACAGTGTTTTAGCAAAGATGGCATTATTAAAATTGGCTTTGAGAAACAAGCCAAATTAAAATTAGATCAAAAAAGCTAAGAAAAGAACTGGAATAGAAAAGATATCAACCTATGTAAAAATACTGTCAAAGTCAAAAAAAAAAATACAGACAAAGAATACTTATGTCAAAATACTATTTGTCGCCCTGGCAATATGTCCTTAGATATATTGGACAAGGACATTTAAATTCAGGCACCAGCTTGAAAGACAAATACTCTGGGTACTTATAAATAGAAAAAACCAAAGCAACCTTTGTAACAGATCACATCTGGTAACAATAATATTATCCGAGCAACATATGAATACATATGTACATATGTTTGCATCATATGTATATGTAAATGTTGCGGGTGTCATTCAAAATGTTGCTATCCTAAAAATGTATAAAAACAGAACAACAATCGAAATAAACATTCATTCAGTCACTTCTTGCTCCCCCGTTGAGAGAATAACATCCACTCACAATTGTGATTGTGTTTTAATCATTGTTTTTGGGATGGTCACCGGGACCTTCCTTCCTTCAGTCCTCCTCACGCCGGGGGCGTAATTCCCAACGTTTGGCTGGACAGTTGTTTTAGGCGATCTTTTGGTCGCCTCTTTCGGTGTTGTTATGGTCACCGAAAACTTCCTTCCTACAGTCCTCCTCACGCCAGGATGTAATTCCCAACTATTGGGTCAACTCGATCTTTTGGTCGCCGATAACCTCCTTTCTTCGGTGTTCCCAACGTTTGGCTGGATAGATGTTTTTAGCGATTTTTTGGTCGCCTCCTTACGCAGAGCGCACTCTTACATTTGGCAGGCCAATTTTACCCAAAAGGATCCTTCCTTCTGAATATTTCCTTAGGTTTTTCTTTGTAGGCAATATCTCTGCCGTAAACTATGAATTCTTTTTTTTTCGACCTGAGCAAATGCCGCTCAATTTAGAATATTTGCCTTTTCAAGGACGAAGTACCAATGATTAAAACACAAACACAATTGTTAGTGGATGTTTCTCGCTTAACGGGGGAGCGAGAAGTGACGTTTTTACTTTTAATAGGCTAGTTTTTCCCCACACACAGGGATTTTTGAGTTATTTATGACTTCCAGATGTCAATATACTTATATTACTAAAGGTGAACAATACACATGACCTTTGTACAGGTACTTAGAAATGTGTCCTTTGTGCATATGATTCTGTCTTAAAGTACTTGACACTAATGTTTGATGCGTTTGGTTGTAGCGACTTGGCTATGTCCAATCTTTGGACATACAGAATTGCTTTAGAGTTAACATAAATGCCCCTAAAAGTATACTTTCTGAATGATTGCTGGAAAATTTAAATTTTTTCAATCCCACGAAAACAAGTTTACGTGCCTTTCATTTCTTAAAAATCTCTTCGAATTTTGCTAAATTTGAGCAGAAGCAACATCGATTAGTATGCCAAGTTGTTGAATCACGGATACGGGCCAACCACGCGCAAATACAACGAGATGTTCGTAAAGCAATATGGCTCAAACGATCGGAAATGTGGAAGAACAAATCGAGGATTCTGCATGACAAGCTCACAGATTAATGCTTTTTCGTGGTTTATTGGCCAAAAACAATATAAAAAACAAATATTAAAGCTAAGGCCAAATGTTTTAAGATTTAAAGGCCTAATGTCGGAAGAGTTAAAATCTTGACTTAACTATTTAGCTGTTCCAACAACTCAGGTATCAGTTGAAGAGCATTTCAATACGGTTTTCGATCCACTCGTAGAACACTCAATTTTTTATATTAACTCTCATTAGTGAATAACTAATGTTGAAAACCCTCACTTAAATCACGAAACTGTCCCTACTTTGTAGGCTTCTGCCAAATCGCAGGCCCCTCAGACCCTGGGGGAACGCTTCCCCCCCTGCCTGGGCCGCCCCATCCAAAAATTTTAAGGTTTGTCATTTCACCATGAACAGATTAACAAACGAATCATTGAATTTAATTGTTATATTTTGTGCTCTGTAAATGGAGCAAGGTTTCATGCGAATTTAACTTGGTTGACAAGTGGTTTCAAGAAAACGGTGCCAAAAGCCAAACGGCACGCAAAATATAGACCAATTTAGATGCGAGTTTGCCGAGTTATAATTAACGTTTTTAGTGTTATTTTTTGAGGGGTTACGTGAAGCCTTTCGTGCACGGACACAATTGCATCCCTGGAAGCCAATATTACAACTGCCAATGGTGAGAAACCGACCGAATTGCAGGGAAAACTATGCCAAAATTGAAGCTTACGGAAGGACCACCTAAGTCGTAGCCCTACTTTTACATGAAGTAATCTTTAGAAAGTAAGTGACAGCCTAGGCAAAACTTAAGCGATTCCATTTTGAGGAATTCACTCTCCAAGTAACCAACGTAAGTATTATGCACTTGTTGGCTTTTGAGGATTAAGTAGCCAATTGCCAATCATGCCATTTATTGCATACAATGTCGAGGAATTTGAATTTGCTGCGGCATATCAGCAGCAAATGATCAAAGACTGGCTTCAATGCTAATCCCACCCATTCGGGAATACTCCCCATCACCAACCCCCCACCCCCACCATTACATTATCATTGGCAAATGCGGTCCGTTAAACAAATACAAGAGACCGCGCTTAACCTTTTTAACGGGGCAAAGTGCTCCGCAAACCGCAAACTTTTTTAAACAATTTTCGATTCTACTTTTTATTTTTTTCCGTTTGCCACATCAAAGCGAAAAGCCACAAAAGGCGGCTCAGGGATATCGACTCTCCGCTGAGTGATTTCAATTGACTAAGAAAACAAATTTCTGGAGCCCACCCCCCGGGCCGCCATGGCGATAACTTGCCTAATGCGTTCCGACAAAAGCGCAACTCAAAAAAAAAAGAAAGAATTATGCAAAAGGAACGGAGAAACCCTCAAGACGGCGGTGTCCTCTCCCACTCGCAGTCAGACCCAAAGTCGAACAAGTCAACAAGAATTATGCACTTTTTGGCTGTCAATAAAAAATAAAGTGACTTCGAGAGTTGAAAGGAAGAACGCCAAAGGACATACAAATCGAAGTCGGGCATTGAAATATATTCAGCGTATAATTTAATAAAGCAAATAAAAAGCACAAAGCGAGAGAGCGACTCCGCAGAGAAATCAAGACGGCTGCTGCAACTGGGAGTGGCGGACGGAGCCGTGTAGCCTGTCGTAGGGCAACCCGGATTAACCGGCGAAGACGAATGTGGCGCATAAATCCAAAATGTGATTGCAATGGCGCGCCAGTCTAGCGACATTGTTGGGCCAAAGGATTACTGACTGCTGCTGCTGCTGCCAATAAGTGGGCGCAAGTGCTGGGTAAACCGCGTGGCATAAATCACGAGTAGCCGAGTGGCAAATGCTATAAAATACTTTACGGCTTCTCAGCCACTTACCTGAATGGTGGCAGCCGGTCCACAGTTGAGCCCGGCCATAAGGAAATCATCGGGATCACTTTCGTAGGGTGGCTCATCGTACCAATGACCTTGATGATGCAGCGCACTGACCGCATAGTGGGCCCCGTTGCCTGCGCCGCCGCCGCCGCCTCGCAGCGCCTCGTCGTACATGTACGTATCGTCTGCAAAGGGATAGACTGTGTGTAGCAGTCGCAAGTGCCAAGTGGTTTGTGTGTGGTTAGTACCAGGAGAGAGGGAGGGTTAGGGAAGCTTTAAAAACTTAGCAAGCGCCCAAAAATGTGCAGCTACAAAATATTATTATACGCAACGTTGCACACACAAAACTTGAAATGCCATTTGCCACATGCGACGGCACAAAGTTTGGCATGGCTGCTGTCGTTGTTGCTGGTGCAGCCGGAAACGGACATAAGATTTTATGCTCGCTTATGCATGTGACGCTAGCCAGACGGACCGACCACGCCCCCCCTGCTGCAGCTATTACAGCCTCTGGATCGCTTGCCTACTTTTTAAAGCTCCTCCCGGTTAGTTGAAATGAAAAAGAGTTCATTTTTGGTATTTACCCATGCGTCCCTCGCCACGACTCATCTGCAACAGGCCCTGTCGTATGTCGCGTAAGATCTAAAAAAAAAAATAAGAAAAATCATTTTAAAAATTGTTCTTAAATAATTTGTGCTCTAAATGTTGTACATTTTCTGTCTTTAAAATTCCGCATTAATTCCACTCAACAAAATTGTTTCTAAACTTTTAAAAATATTTTCTAAGACTCTCACATTGATGAACATTGCAAAATTTGTATATTTCATTTTTTTAAAGGATAATAAACCATGGATGTTTCAGGAAGTGCATAAGCCTATTCAAGCATGTACACAAATACTGATCAAATCGAGTCTGCAAAAGGGTCAGAGATTCCGCTAGGTCAGGCGCCTCCTGGAGAGAGGACTGGTCAGAAGGATGATAAGCTTGAGGATTATCAATAATCAATAATGAGACAAGTCAGGCTTGTCGATATTTCTCATATTTTATATGTCGAGTTTAAAAAACATCGACATTTCATAAATTGTGTCCCATCTAAACTAGAAAGAAAATTCGATACCGTCCCCCCAACCGAGCCGAATTTCGGCGCCTCTCACAGTTTTATAAGTGTGGCTTTTTTGTTGTGTGACCTTTAGTTCATTCAGTTGGTTTGATTGTGTACATTTCATTAAATTGATTTCATTGCTGTACTTAAACTTGCTGAGGCCAATAAAAATTAGTAGGAACTGGAAAACTAGAGCTGGCAAACTATCGATGGCACTATCGATATATCGAATCTTTGTCACTATCGATATTTCCATTTTACACTATCAATAGTTTTTATACCCGGTACTCGTAGAGAAAAATGGGTATACTGAAGTCGTGCAAATGTATGTAACAGGCAGAAGAAAGCATCGCCGACCCCATAAAGTATATATGTTCTTGATCAGCATCAGCAGCCGAGTCGATATAGCCAAGTCCGCCTGTCTGTATGAACACCTAGATCTAGGAGAGCTAGAGCGACCAAATTTGGTATGTAGAGTCCTATTGTCCCTATGCAGATTAAGTTTATTTCAAATTTGAGAAAATTTTGAATAACTCCTACAATTTTGAAGATATCAAGCTCATATTTTGCAGTGTATGTGCATAATATCTACAATCTCTGAAAGTTTCATAAAGATCGGATAATAAATGGCAGAGTTATAAGGGTTATAAAAAACTTTGCATACTTTTTGGCGCAACATGCACTTTTTGCTCACATAATGTTGAAATGGTCACATTAATGTTAATGCTCTGCTAATTAACATAGGGAAAGACTATTAAACACTAATTGCCCTGAGTAACGGGTATATCGCTCTCGTTTTTTACTGTTTTTACGATCTTTATACTAAGTAAACCTGCAGTTTTTAGCCGGCTCGACGCGTAAGCATAACATGACCTCAAGCCGGCTTAAAACTGAAAGTTAAATAGGTTTATTAAAAGAATACAACATTCTGACGAGAATATCAATAGTATCGAATCTTTTCTCTAAAACTATCGGAAATATCGAATGGGTCAACTATCGATAGTTTTCCAGCAGTGATAAAATTGCTTAAGTCGAAGCAGCAAATATCGCATAATTTTTACTTTTTCCTGCTTCAACCTTTTTCAACTGTTCAATATGAATTGTGGCTTTTGCCTTTGCTTCTGAGAAAAATCAGAAGTCGCTGTTGAAGCAAGCACAAAAACTGATTTCTGAGAACAAGCAATCAGCACCAACAGTTTTCGCATAAAGCTTTCTTATCATTTTGCTTTTCGCTGCTTACGCAAAGCAGAGAAAGTCGGAGCTGCTGCTTAAGGTCAGCGGCGGCAGTCGGAGCAGCAGGAAGTACCCTGCTTTTGCAAGCGCCGACAGCAGCCCCATCGCTCGTCACTGTTTTTGCTTATTTATCTGCACACACATACTAAAGTTATATGTGTTTGTGCGTACGCGCTCACACTCGCGCTCACTCTCTCGTTATAATTGTTGTTGGTACCATATTTTATTTGTTGACTGGTGCTGCTGACCGAAAGAGACGAGCAACTTCAGTCACGCTTGTGCTAGCGATGAATTTCAAAAGTTGACCGCTTGCTGTTGCTCCGACTGGCGCCGCTGACCTGAAGCAACAGCTCCGACTTGCTCTGCTGAGCGCAAGGAGTGAAAAGCAAAATGATAAAAAAGCGTTATGCGACGACTGTTGGTGCTTTTCAAGTCAAAAGCAGAGGAAATGAAACTTATTGCAGTTTTTTTAAAACTGATTTCCAGCTCTATTGGAAACTATCGGGATTTTGCATTAGTCCCGTCCCGTCATGACCCCGGCCTAAGATTTTGCATGCAATCCATTCGTCCATTCCCGTCCAGCGCCTATCTCTGGTTTATGCCAAATTTGTATCTCATCTGAGTTAGGAAAAAAAACAAACAGATTTTGGTACTTAAGAATATCAAGTGACAGATTGATTTCACAAATCGACTTTCAAGAGAGTTATGCTGGGTTTATACTGCGTCACAAAGTGTCACATTTCAGTGTCACGTCACAGCTCCATACGAATTTGACATTGTGACACTAAAATGTGACACTCTGTGACGCAGTATAAACCCAGCATAAGGATGGTACTGAATAAGCCTTATCGTCGAACAAAAATATCGATAAGTCGATCAAACATTGACAAACCTTAGTTGCAAGCCAGCAAAATTAGCTCACTTAGGACAAAAATCAACCTAAAATACAGAATGAAAATCTTTTCTAGAAAAACCAGATTGAACTACCATGAAATGAGTTTAAAATTCTTAAGTATAATTAAAAGTTGATTTTGGTAGCAAAGTGCTGGTTAAGATATAAACACTATGTTGAATTTTGGCAGTTTGGCTGATGCCCCACTATCACGCAAGTGCCGGGAGTTTTGTGGCCTTAACATTTGATCCCAGATTATGGTAAACTGATATACTGCATTTTTGTACAACTTATAAGATTTAAGTTGATCTAACAAACCAAACCTCTACAAAAAAAGAGTCCAGCACTTATTCCCCCTTATAGTCTCGACGCAGAAAAAGCAGATCAGAAGGCGATTGGTAGGCTTTTAGTTCATTAAAGAAATCGTACAGGCACCATGGACGTTACATGGCGTATCACACAACCATGCAAAAAACAACTTCTTTCTTGTGGTTGTTGTTGTCTGACAATTAATTTTCCTCGTATGCTTAGGTGTCTGCCCTGCCATAAGCATTGGCACTTAGAATAGTGATACAATTAGGAGTGTGTGCGCGAATACACCGCATGACTAAGTTGATTGAAGCTCTTATATAAAAAGTAAGACAGACGCAGACAGGAGCTAACTTTGTGTATAAGTGACTCTTGCAGGAATCGCAGTAATAAGGACTTCAATGAATGTCTAAATAATGAGAACGTATGCTTAAATAATATTGATTTATTTTTACATAAGATTATTTTGTTCGAAATGTACAGATTCTGTGGTGCTTGTTAAGTCTTTATTTAATCACCTCCCTCTTCCGTTTTTCCCTTTAATGCAGGCTACACTCTCAAGTCTCGCATTTGCCTAACACACTCCTTACACCATAAAAATGGAAGAAAAACTTGGCTTGGGTTATTAAAGTCATCGCATACATTTGTATGTATATTTTTGGGGTGCACTTTGTCTGCATGCCAAACGTGACTGCTGTGCGAAATGAGGAAAATACGCGACAGGGCCAAGACGTTGTCAACTTTGGCAGGCGTCAGCGAGACGAGCTCTCGTCTTATTAGCTACCGGAGGCGGGTGAGGCAAAGGCAAGGCAAGGCAAGGCAAAGGCGTTAAAATTACAAAATTCCATTTGAAAACTAAAACAATTTTCCAAGCGCAAGCAAAACTAGAATGGTTTGGCATGTTGGCTGGTCCTGCAACATAATAGCGCAATGTGTGCTGCATACTAATGCGTCCATACATATGTATGAAAATGTGCAAAACTCTCTCGTCGGTGTGTGAGTGCAAAAAGCATGCCAGGGCCGAAGCTGAAAAATTAGCTAAAAGCTTTTTCGGGCAGCAGCATAAAAAATGCATTCAAAATGGTGCCTTAGTTTGGGTTTATTATGGCCAACAATTGGTCCAACTGAAATCTACGTGGCCAAGACGCAAGTTTCTTGGAATTGTAATCACATTGTTCGGTTGGCCTGTTTAATTGCCTAAAAACTAAGGGCCAGGCTAACATTTATACCAATTCTGTAGCCTGCACTTTCCTCTCATCATAAATATTTCATGTGCATAGTAAATTTATATTTTTTTTTTTGGAAAATAAGCAGGACTCGGTACAGAGGAGGACAGCAGCCATGTCCGGGCAACAAAAACAGCAATTACAATTAGACAAACAGAAAGTTGTTTGCCCAAGTTAAGCAGCAGCACTAACAACAATCTCTACCTCCTCCTCTTTCTCTTTTCTCTCTGTGTGTGTGTGTGCTTTTCATTTATGCACAAAAATTATTGCCATTGCTTAGGCGCACACGTTGCCGGCTTGCAAACAGACAAATTGTCGTGCAACAACACAGAAAACGTGTGTGTGTGTGTGTGTGCTTAGCCTTCTAGAGCTGATAACTAGGATAATTAACTGTGGATGTCAGGCACTGCTTTTTGGCAACAGATGTGGGCAGCAGTTGCAGTGCCACGCCCACCCAAGCATACAACACTTTCAAGTGTGGCAAATAATTTTTTATGACAGACAAAAGTTTATCATTTGCCACATGGCACTTCATTGCTTGGCTGTTTCGTCTGTTGACCATGTTTACCTACCGTTTGTTATGCCTAAAAATAATTGCCACATACAAACACACATTCATATATACATCATATATGTATGTACAGCAACATTTTTAATAGCTTTTTTAATTGGCCTCTGCATGTACAATTTCATAGCATTTTCATTCGAATTGCCATGAGAAAGTGAAAAGCGGCTTTCTTTGCCAACTGCAACTACTCGTAGACATCCTACTGTTTTATTTATGCAAATAAAATGCCTCAGTTTCTGTGGAATTAATTGTGTAAGTCGCCTTGTAGGCTCTCGTTGTGCAAGCAACTGGAAATGTTTTATGTTTATTTAATTTGCAAAAAATGCAAACCGAAAGCAAATAGGTTTGATTTATATTTGCAATTGCAATTTAGTTGAAGAAAAGCCTACAGCAATTCAAGCATACAGTGCTGGGAACTTAAATAGGTTCGAAAATTTTACACTTAGATTTAGTTAAAATGTCATCCAAATCATCATCTCATCAAATTAAAAGATCATAAAAATAGATGTTTCTAAATTAATTTTTGTTAGTTGCTTCCTCAGCTAAGTTTTCAAAATTAACAAGTAGGAATTCACGACGGCACGGACGGGAAGGTCACAGTGGTCGATCTTAAGTCCCTGCTCGGGCGCCATGGAAAATGATTTAACTAATTTTTAAATCTTGGTTTTAATTTGATTTGTGTTCTTGGACAGTTGTTGGTAATTTAGTTTCGATTTTTGCGTGCGCTTTCGATAATATTTCAATGACAACTGAAACTGAGAGAAGAAGCCAGCGACTTAAAGCCCGCTCGACCCTTTTCGAGCGCGCCAATTGTGGCGTCGTTCTTGCTGTCTATTACTCGCACTATTCTAATTTTAGAGCTTTATTACACGCTACTACGTCATTCACTTTCATTTCATTTCCAAATTTAACTAAAGAAACTGCCACCAGCTAAATTATTTAAGTGGTGAGTGAAAGAGCGGGTGGAGCTAAAACGGAAACTGGAACTGCAACAGAAACTGAAACCGGAACTAAGACTGATGCAAACTCAGAATCGGAAACAACTGGAACTGGAACACCAGTTGTGGTCAGACACTGCTAGCTTTGGTATGAACAACAGGAGCCATCTCGTACGAAACTGAGTCGAGCAACAGAAAAAGAAGCAACCAAAGCCAGAAACAAAAAGACGTCGGTTTTATATGCAAAGATATGATAGCTATGGGTTAAAGTTCGTACTGAGAAAGACAAAAATTACTTTCCTGAAAGTATCTATACTATAAATTTGTTGCTTTGCTTATGCAAACCATGGCTGGTTAAGGAAGTGAGCAATTTTGGTCAATGAGATCAACGCATCTATTTTGAATTCCATCCCAGGAGAAATGGTTGCGTATAGGTCGATTGACACAATTCTCAATCAAGATTTGTAAATTATCCAGACGAATTTCTGAATTCATTGGATTTACCTTGATACTATTTACAAGTAAAAGTTGGAGCCACCATAATAATGCTGCGGAATCTTAAGCCACCACGACTTTGCAATGGTTCAAGACTTGCTGTGAAAAAAGTTATGACAATTTTACTTGAAGCAACTGGGAAATTTTGTGGTGAACACGTTTTAATTCCGAGAATTCCGACTGACATGCCATTTGATTTCAAACGACTACAATTTCCCATTCATCTTGCTTTTGCTACGACTATTAAAAAATCAAAATTGCAAATTTGTGGTTTAAATTTGGAGCATCCGTTATTTTCACATGGTCAGTTGTATATAGCGTGCTCACGAGTAGGCAAACTATCGTCCTTAGTCACTCATTCTACCGCCGGCAGAACAAAGAATATTGCAGTAAATAAAATATGTCATTACATCAAAATTATCATTGTTTAATTTCAATGAATTCCTAAACATTAAATTCATTCAGTAAGCAGCGAAGCGCGCAGGTCATCTAGTAATATATGTTTATCGGATGAATAAAACCCAAAAACTGGTCATTACCAAGGAGGGCCAACAATAGAACATGCTACTTAACATGTGGGAAGAGAATTTTAAGGCATTCAGAAGGAACCAGAGAAACTCGAAACTGTGAAAATGGCGGCCAACTTTAAAGATGCCGCGCTCGAGCTGTAGAGTAGAACGACGAGCGGACAAAGATGGAAAATGTGACCCATAATAACAAGCTTGTAAGCGAAAGTAATCAAAATCCCATTATTAATTAGGAGCGAGCTGAAAGCAAAGGAAGTGCCTGGAGGACAAAGGGTCCTAGTGCGAACGAAATTGAGAGGAGGAAGATGTCGAAGGATTTTCGGCTAGCATATCAGAGTAGTACGGATCTTCAAGAATGTCGCCATTTTTGTTCTACGCGACGCACAGTTCTTGCGTTCTTTAGTTTAAATTTGACCATTCGCGTGTAACCGTGATAAACATTCGTCAGTGAAACAAGGAAAATTCACTTTTTGAGAACGACCTCAAGTAATACTCAGTGGAACAAGGGTACTACAAATAACAGAGTAAATTCTAATTTTATCTGACGCATAGCAGCAATGTGAAATCGGGCCATAGAGAAGTTTTTTCTAAAATTTAGGGGGAAACTCCTTAGGGTGAGTACTGTGAACGTTCGAATTTTCCTTTAGCTGTCGAATTCCATATAAAAAAATTATTTAAAGAAATTTTACCATTTTGTTGTTTGAAACTCAGAAACAAAGCAATACACATAAGTATTTTGAAAATTGTCACCAGAGCTGGCTCGGCTGTTGTGGATGGTGTGCATTTTGCGGTCGAAGCGTATTCTGGGTTGCCTCCCCAATTGGCCAAGTTAAAACCAACCAAATGAAATTAATACGGCGCGCAAATAATTTAACAAACTTGTTTCAGTTCTCGTATGCAAGTGACTCGCCTGCACTTTACAAAAGTTCTAATGCGACCAAAGCGTCGCTGGCGACTGCGCTGCTACGAGTGAGCTTGAGAGATGTCTTAATATAGAACAGGCGAGGGAGAAATGTGAATAACAAGAGCGAGTATCAAAGCAAACAAACATAATTTGGTGGCAGATGGCCATTGATTTGATTGACATTGTCTCAGAACTTTACATGGGCGGCAAAGCGCGGGGGTTCTGGCCCGAACATATTCTTTTGGGCCTCTTTCAACTTCTTGACGGAAAATTTGAACGTTCTCAGTACTAACCTTTAGACTGGAATTTAAGTACGAACTTTTAATTTTCAGGCTGAATTTTGGCCTCTTTTTTTTCTTAACTGTATGACAATTTCCCCAATGGAACAATTTGTGTATCCTATTCAAGTGCACGGAAGTGTACACTGTACATGTTTATTTTATGCCTAAATAATGAAAATTCTTAGCAGACAAATCGATTTCCGAAATATTTGCGGTTAGGACATGAAAATGACTTACCTCCTCGTGTTCACGTTGAAATTTTTCCTTTTTTCGCATGGCTTCCTGAACTTTTAACTGGAATTGAAAATGTGTAAGAGAATTTGGTTGGTTATCACTTAAGTGGTTATTTGAAGAGTGATTAAGTTGATGTATGGAGGTAAAATTTAAAGTCTACTTTGGGGGGTGTTGCTCCTGTGCGTAGCTGCAGCTGCTGCTGCTGCTGTTGTTGCAGCTGCTGTTGCCGTTGCTGCTGTCTGTTTGTTGTCGTTGCCGTTGATTGCATTTTGTTGCTTGTTTTTAGTTGGCGTTTGTGAGAGCGCGCGCTGTCATTAATAATGAATGTTGACGGCAATGAACTTTTAAATGTTGCATGCATTTGCAGCACTCTTGTTGCTGTTGTTGCTGTTGTGGCATGCCATTACAGGTAAACGTGCTCAAAAGCAACAGCCACAGCTTTCGTGTTGAAATTGCATTGCAAATGCATGCAGCACGTTGGGTGGGTGGTAGGAAGTTTCTTTGGCAGTGAAGCAGCTGTTGCTGCTGCTGCTGCTAAATATTTATGCCAAATCATACATATTTATTGCGCATACGCCCTGTGGTGGTACTCACCCTATGGATTGTCTCCTCAAAACTATGCTGCTGTCCGCCAGCGCCGCCGTTTATCATTTGGAAATGCCTCAGACGATCGTTGGCCGCCTGAAAAAGAGAAGAGAGCGAAGGGAGGCGGGTTAAATCAATTTCAAATTTCTGGCCAAAGTTTCAGCTTATTAACTCCAGCTACTTGTCCGGCCGCCCTTCATAAATCAACGATTCCCTCGTCCTGCTGCCAGGAGTTGGAGTTGAAGGCAGGCAGCACGTGCTTTATCGTCATTACGGCGCCATTTTATATATTTCACACCTTTCAGCGGGGCTTTAATTTTTAATTAATAACAAGTCAAGGGGCAACGAGGGTCAGGTTGGCTCGGGTCGCGACCCTTGGACCCTAGACCCCAATTCACGGCTTTCTAATGCGTTTGTTTTCTTATCATAAATAGCAAATCAGTTGGCCCTGGCCCTGGCCAGGTGGAGTGCCGTTTAATTATATTTTGAAAGGCCCTGCAACGCGCAAGGATGCTGCTACTTAGGCACATATCCTTAGTCATTTCCTGCGCTTATCTGCAGCAGGTCCTTATGCCCACCAGCTGCCACCCCCTTGGCGGGTTATTATTTATACTTCTTCTTTTATTTATTCTTTCGTGTTTCGTTGGCTGCTTTTGAAAAATTTATGCATGTCCTTGCTTATTTATGAGCGGCGCCGTCGTCGTTGTCGTCCCGGCCGCGTTATCTTTGGCCACAGTTTCATTGCCAGGCTTCTGCTTTTGTTGCTGCTGCTGCTGCCCCAAGAATAGTAGTGCTCCGACTCCCCAAAGGTTGCCCGGGCTCTAATCAAAGGCGCTCAGAGCTCTGAATGAATCCTTTGTGAGAGTGCGCAGCAGATAAAGTGAAGTGGAGTACACAACATTTCGCCAAGAAAACGAGAAGTGGCAATGTAGACATGGCCCCCGGCAAAAGCATTTTTAACCTTTTCAGTTGGCGCATAAAAATTTACATGTCCCCAGGGCCAAGATTAAGTACGGCAACAGCCAGCCAAGACGCAGCAAGTCATAAAAACGCCCGGCCAAGAAATGGAAACGAAAGCGACGAGCAAATAAATTGAAAGAATTACCGCAGTTGATTTAAATGAAAGGCAAGGACAAACAATTTGCTTGCGGTCATAAAACGAAGCGCGAAAATGAGTTCCAGTTGTTGTTGTTGTTGCTGGGGATTGGGGATTGGAAAGCGGAAATGCAAAAACGCAAAAACTTACCCTGGCCTGTGCGCCATTTTGTTGATTGTTGCGATCCCGTCGATTGACAGTTTTTAAGCCTTTCAGCAGGCGGGCCAATGTTGTGCGTTTCTTTGTCTCGCGTCCCTCTGGCAACAGCGAGGGAGAGAGAGGAGGCAGTAAAAGAGACAGAGGGAAAATTGAATTAGTTGGGGAATTGCACTCGGATTTCCATTTCGACTGTCTTACCTGCTGTCGGTGGAAATTCATAGAAATATGCAGAGCGTGGACTCAGGCAGCTGTGGGCGAAAAAGAAACAAGAAAGTTGCAAGTTCTTATAAATTTTCTAGTGAAAATATCATCCCCTGAGAGCATACCGTAAGGGTGTGTATCTACTAAGACTTTTATACAAAGAAAGCCACAAATTTCTAAGTTTTATGTTTGAAGTGCAATAGATTTTGGAAACTGAGTTATACAAAATCTAAACCAGGAAGCATAGTTTTTAGAATGAATTTTGTTTTTGAGTCTATTATAATTGGAGCTAAAAGCTAGTCCAAATCCGAAAATCTTCCTCAAGTAGTCTGTTGTTTATTGTCTCCACACCTTTCTGGATACAAGGAAAACTTAACCACTACCGCACAGTCAGCTTTACTGAGCATGCAAAGGTCTAAGCTTTTCAGTGATTGAGTAGCTTTTCGTTCGTATAAATCTTTTGTAATGAGACAGTTTCGTCATCGGGAAAGAGGTATGTGGTAGGAGCTGTCCCCGAAGTTTGTCTACTTTTCAGTTGCTTTGGGAGCCAAATGCATGAAACGCACTAAATTGGTCTGATAGTCTGAAGTAAAGTAAACCGCGTGTCGTATTTTTCTTTGTAACACAAACAAGCACGACTTAACAGTGCAGTGTGGACACCAACTAAAAGTTTGAACGAGTTTAAAACACCAACAGGAGTTAAGCAGGGATGCTTCCAGTCGCCGCTACTATTTGCATTCTTCTTCAACGATATACACGAGCAACTTGGTACAAAGGACCATTAGTTGGAGCTGAAAACATTAGGATCCTACTTTATGCTGATGACATGTTGATACTGGCGGATGAAACACAGACTATACAAAACATGGAGAATGAAAGTTAATCCAACTTAATCTGAGATCATGGTGTTTCGTAAAGCTGGTCGCCGGGCGTCGGGGGAATCATTGAGAAGAAAGAAGACAAAGCACTAAATATACATATCATGGCGTGATACTTCCTCGTAGCACGTCCCATATTGAAAAAAAGGTGTAAGTTTAACTAAAACTCACAAGGCATTGATGTGACACATGCTGTATTAGAAGTGCTCCGACTTTTACTCGATACTCATAATTCAAATCGAGTGACTCAGTATTTGATTCTCAGATCTCGGTACTCAGAACTCGATACTCCTTATTTGATTCTCAGAACTCAATACTCAGTACTCGATACTCATATCTTAATACTCAGTACTCGATGCTCAAGATACTCATTACATGATACTCAGTTCTTAATACTCAATCCCCACACCGATACTAGTACTAATACTCATACTCGAATATATTCGAAACTCGATACTCAGATCTCGATACTTAGTACTCGATACTCAGATCTCAGATTCGAAAATCGATACTAAGTACACGACAAATAGTACTCGATACTCAGTACTCAATACTCAGTACTCGATACTTAGATCTCGATAATTAAATCTCGATGCTCAGTACTCGATACTCAGTACTCGATACTTATTTCTCGATACATAGATTTCAATACTCAGTACCCGATACTCAGTACTCGATACTCAGAACACGATACTCACTACTCAATACTCAGTACAGGATACTTAGTACTCGATACCCAGTATTCGATACTCATTGCTCAATACTCATGACTTGATACTCAGATCTCAGTACTCTTTGCTTAGTTCTCGATACTCAGATCTCAATAGTACACGATACTCAGTAATCAATACTCAGTACGCAGTTCTCACTACTCGATACTAAGTACTCAATACTACGAACTCGATACTCAGTACTCGACTACCGTATTAGTATTCGAAACTCGATATTAAGTACTCGATAAACAGTATTCGATACTAGGCACTCCACATCAGTATCAAACGCTTTACAACACCACAAAATATGCCATGTCAGCGTGACGCGTGACGCTGAAATCAAATTTTGCTTCTCTAAAATCTTCCGTACCGAAATTAAAGATCTTTCTCAGCAAGTAGCTGGTGACAACTCAAAATCTGCACAAACTTTAAGATGCCGACATAACCACAATTCTCAAGGGATCTTTATGAAAATTTGACAGCTTATTAATGACTACATATACAAAAGAATTGCTTCAATGGATTTGTTCGAAGGGACCGTTATAAGCCACTCGACGTAGCTTCCGGAAAATTTCTCCGCAGGCGGCCTGTACGACTTTGGGGTCGTATTTCCGTATCCTGTTGGTCAGTTCTTTGATATTTTCGGCCTTCCCATTGTTTTTGTAAGCTGCAGCACTTAGACTTCCAAAAAAATCGTCAATTGAACGACACTGCGGCAAGTTTGTTGGGTTCCTTTTTTTTACAAGGTATTGAGGGTATATTGAATCCACCGAATTGATTTGACAGTTTGTTTTTGGTCAGGTTGAAACTTGGTGCTCTTTGCACGCTACATTTATTCTTACACTTACTGATGTTGTGCTGCATCTCTTGACTTATGTTGCTTTGTTGTTAAAAAGTTGGTTACTTTCTGACAGCTCCCGTCTATGTTTGTTTCCACCACCTCCAACCTCTTTTTATTGTTTTCGTTGCAAAATTTTTTTAGTGCGTTTGGACTTGCCCTTTTGGGTTTTCTGTAAACACTTTACCTTTGTCAGCGTGCATTTCGTAGAATTTTACAACGCGATCACAAAGACTTTCTTGCTCGGACGGCATGATGGCGCCTACTTGTCAAAATTATTTTCAGGGGGGCATGAAAACGTGTTGACAGGAGAACAATGAGAAAGAAATGTCATTCCGAAAGCTTTTATGTAAAGCTCAGCTAAGGGCGCGCTCTCACAAAGTTCGTGCAGATTTTCAGCTCAGTACTGGATATTAAGTACTCGATACACACTACTTAGAACTAAGTTCTCGGCATTTTGTACTCGATACTATGTACTCGACCACCTTGAAATATGCCATAAAAAATGTCATGTCAATCAAATTTTGCTCACACTAAAATTGTGCGTACCGAAATTAAAGATGTGTCACATCAAAAAATTTCCACAAATTTGGAACTAACTTCGATAACAAATTCTCAGCGTGGTTTTAACTCATCTCGATAAAAACTATAAAAGAGTATATCCCTCTGTATCTAACTGCATACTCACTTTTGTTGCACAAAGTTCAAGTGCGCTACATTTGGCGGGAGTGTTTGATGTTGCTGTGGTCCAACTCCGGGCTGTCCGCCCGCCGGTTGGCCCGGCACAATTGGTAGTTGCTGCTGTTGCAGTTGCTGTTGCTGCAACTGTGCTTGTTGCTGTTGTATGCTCTGTTGCGTTTGTAGCGTTTGCTGTTGCAGCAGATGCTGCTGTTGCGTCAGACCGCCGCGTGCCACTCGCGGAGCAAATACACCATAGCCAAAGCCATAGATTTCGTCCTCCTCCTTGTCGGACAAACAGCTGGAGGGCTGTAAAAATGAGTAAGTTGGGTTATTAGACAAAGGTTATCAAGACAGAGTTTGTGGCCAGGCAAGGGCAGGGAGGGCATGCGGCATGCAGAGCAGAAATAAAGTACAAATTGACATGCGAAAATAAAAAATATTTACAATTTGAAATCGTTTTTGCTTTTGCCATATCAACGCCAACATCAATCAGATTGCTTTCAATGATCTTTCTCTCTATTTAGAGTGTAAATATTTTCTATATAAAATTTTTGAGGCGGGGGGACCTGCTGCTAATGGGTCTCTGGGTCTGTGTGCAGGGGGGATGCTGGTGGTTTGGTGGTTTTGGGAGGTGGCATACATACCGAATACTTTCCTGGCACATAAATTGGCTGACTATGACTATTGGGCAGGCCGGCGCCGTGCATTGAATGGCCACGATGGCCATGCTGCTGGCGGTGCTGAATGCCGCTGCGGCCGCTACCGCCGCTTCCACTCGCGCCGCCGCTGCTGCCGCCGGCGGGATGAAGCGGACTACGTTCCGCCCAAGCTGCTTGTCTAGCATTCTCTAAAGCACTTAAAATATCTCCAAAGGGAGCCATTAACAATTCACAATAGACGGATGCAAGACCCTCTAAATGACCGCGTTGTCCATCCTGCAAAAACGAAAATAGCAGCAGAAAATAAAAGTTACGTTTACGACGCAGAGGCAGGGGTGTCAGACAGAGAGAGAGAGAGGGAGGAGGGGAGTAGTTATGAATGAGCAAGCAATGCTAATGTGCAGAAGGAGCTGATGTGATATCTTATAGGGGGTTGGGGGGTTGGATGATAGCGGTTAATGTTATTGATGCTGGCGTTGGATGGTGGGTTAATAAACAAATTAGTTAGTTAGTTGGTTTATCATGCAGGTTGTGTGTGTGTTCCACAAATTATGGACACGCCTTAAGAACTTCCCCCCTGTCTCTGTGCATAAATTAAGTCTCAAGCTTCATAAAAAATGTGCTCAAAGAGACCCCAATGACTTGCTCTCCTCCACACACCCCATAAAGTCATATTGGCCACTTTTTCATTGCATACCTGAAGGGGCAATTTTTAAATAGCAGCCGCAGCAGCAGCGCCTGCCCTGACACTTTGAGTGCCGCTCGGGGCAAAGTTAAACTCTTGACATTGTTCCATGGTTATACCACCGCTGTGCGATGGCATCAATCAAATATGACACGCATTAAACATCCTCCTCCCATCTCATGCGTGTGTATGTGTGTGTGTGTTTTTTTGGGTCGCGCAAATTGACAGCCTTCTCACCTAGGACGAGCGACGCGCTGCGCATTATAAAATGACTGCTGCTTTGGTGCTTTATGCCTTATTTATAGTTAAATTTCAGCAGGAGCTGGCAATATTCTGCTTTGTATATGTGTGCTGCGCAATTTCCTAGGAAATTGCTGCGTTTAGCGTAATTTTTGCTACTTATTGCCACTTTGCACCGCGCCAAGTCTTTTTCATTTGTAGCCTTTGGCTGTTTAGAGTTCCATTATTTTCTGCCCTCTTTCTTGCCTTCTCTACATATTTTCTTTCTTTTTTCGTTTTGTGTCCGGGTAATTTCACAATGAGCCCTTTAGGCGCCCAAGGTGTTGCTTGTTGTTGGCTTTGTTGGGCTGTTTGTTTGGCCTTTTTATTAGTGGCAACCCGGTTTGTTGGACAAGTGTCTTGTTTTGACTGTTAGGCCAAGTGATTTAAATGCGGACTATTTAACTTCAATTAAGATCCAAAAGAACAATATTTAATTTTCAGAAAATGTGGCACAAGAGAAAAAGTTTAATTTGAAAGAGCATAAAAGCTAGCTAAAATGAAAAAAATCAGCCTTGTTCCAAATTCCACTAGAGGACTTGCAAATGTAGTAAGCTCTGCGCTGTTAGACGCAGCCCCAATATGTGGCTGCGACGATTATGTGCTCTCGCGTGAGCTGCGCATTCCAAAAAGCATGATGCAGCATTGCTGATAGCTGGCATCATCTCACTGAATCTCGCAGCCCAGAGATCAGGAAACAATTGACAGCGGCCCCGTTGACTGCCCCCCAACGACTTGAACTTAAGAGTATGGCTGGACAGAAGACATAGTCATATCGGCTACTACCTGACCCAACTTTTGACAGGACATGGGTGCTTTAGATCGTATTTACATTGATTTAAGCACGAAGATAGCCCTTTCTGTGTGGGCACAGGGTCCATAGAAGACGCAGAACATTGCTTTTTTGTATGACCGCAGTACGAACGTAATGAACTCAGCATGGACACCAGCCGCTTGTACCCTGGTAAACATCATGCTTGAGTCGGAACAAAATTGGTCAACTATAGGCCATATGACATCCGTAATACTCCAACAACTGAGTAGCGCTGAAAGGCAGCGCAATGCACTTCATACAAGGAGTGAATCCTACTAGAGCCTTGGCCATTCGCCCCGGCGAAGTAACACCTAACGGTGGTACCGCCGGGAATCGGGAGTCGATCTAGTCGCCGAGGAGGCTTTTAAAACTTTAAACCATCCTCAATAAAAAAAAATAGGGGAAAGTTAACTTCGGCTCGGCCGAAGTTTTGTATACCCTTGCAGCTTCCATTGAAAACAAAAAAGTTTTTCTAAGACTACTTCTTGGACATTACTTATCTAGGGGATCTATACATAAAGAGTCGATTTCGATTAAACTTGGTGAAATCATGGAGAAGCATAATACACTGTTAATTGCGAAATGTGGAGGCGATCCCATTTAAAACAAAAAGTTTTTCTTACTAGAACTTCTTTTTCGACCGATCATTCATACTGCAGCTATATGCTATAGTCATCCGATTTTTTTTATAACTTTGTAGAAATGTGTCCAAAGTATATAAAATAAGTGAATTCCAATAAAAACGACGTTTTCATTAATAACAAAAAAAGTTTTCCTAACTCGAACTAGTTTTTCGGCCGATCGTTCCTATGGGAACTATATGTTATAGTCATCCGATTTCGACCAATCTTTGTAGAATTGTGTAAAAGTATATAGATTAAGTGTATGCCAATGATAAGGACGTTTTCAATAAAAACAAAAAAGTTTTTACAGATTTCACTAGAACTAGTTTTCGACCGATCGTTCCTATGGCAGCTATATGCTATAGTCATCCGATTTCGACCAAACTTAGTGAAATCATGGGAAGGGATAGTTAACTAAGAAATACGTACTTTGGAGGCGTTTCCATTTAAAACAAAAAAGTTTTTCTCTTTAAGACTAGTTTTTCAACCGATCGTTCCTATGGCAGCTATATGCTATAGTCATCCGATCCGGCCGGTTCCGACAAATGTGCAGCGTATTTGTACCAAAAGACTTTGTGCAAAGTTTGGTGAGGATAGCTTTAAAACTGACGGAGGAGATAGCATAGAAACAGACGGACAGACAGACAGACGGACAGACGGACGGACAGACGGACAGGGCTAAATCAACTCAGCTCGTCGTGCTGATCAAGAATATATATACTTTATGTGGTCGGAGATGCTTCCTTCTATGCGTTACAAACATCCGGACAATTTTAGAATACCCTTTGCAAGGGTATAAAAAGAAATAGGGAAAAGTTAACTTCGGCTCGGCCGCTAAGTTATTGATCTGACCAGCCGCAAGTCTCGCTCTCGTTGTGCTTTGCATCATTTATCGTAACAACAGGGATCAACTCGGATTCGCCTGTGTGTTAAACATTAACTTTGTAAACTTTATGTTTCTGTGACGACCGGTCTTAGTTAAACTAAGCGGACATTTGGTCCCAAATCAAACTTACTTTTCGTTGTCTATCGCTTACTTTTGTATTTAATAAATTGCTATTCTTTATTGGACTTTTCGTGCAACAATTTCAGCGATAAACCACACATCCCACCTGCCTTGGTGCATTTTTAAAAGAAAGAAAAAATTTGGTCGGACTTGTCTAGAGTCTCTCAAACACAACGACGTGTTAGCACACTGCGCCATTGCGCAGGTTTTTAGACGCACGTCTAAGTGGCTACTTAAGCATTTCTCTGCGGTGGTTGAGTTGACCTGAATTGTGTTCATTTCAAGAACATTTAAAACATTTGCTCTCGAAAATTTTAGAGAACATCATGTTCTGATTTTGAGTAAGAGTCAATTTGTATTCTGATCGGTTATCATCCCTCTGAGTACCTATGATGAATACGAGTTGACAAGTCAAAATCATTTCTTAGTACCCGTTTCCAGGATTTCGAGAAGGCTAGTACCACTGCTAAAAAGAGGGAGTTCAGTCAGGCTCACTTGCCACGATCGGAAGAACGCAGATGAAGGAACGAGGACTTATATTAAAGAAAATAAACTTATAGGCGTTAGTAGAGAGCGAAATGGGGAGAAAGAAACACAACGGTGCAGCAGCAGACCAATAATAATTAAGAAAACGAGAAACGAAAAGCTAACTTTCCATAATTCATCATTACGAACTGATTAATTAAAAGATAATGTGGCACAGTTTTTAAAATATTATCTGCCCACCCGACAATCGAATTTGAGAACGGATCCGTTTTCGACATTTACTAGACACTTTCTCTTACAAAAGTATCGAGAACGTGTCCGATTTTGGTCCGAAAAAGTGTTAAGTTTAAGATGTCGAGGCAAGTTTTCGATAGCGAAATCAGATCAAAAACAGATGTAAAATTGAACATTTTCCGTTTGAAACCCACATCTCTAAAGCAGTATGTCCACTTGTCTGATATCTTATTAAAGTTTCCAATTTGAGATATCAGACAAGGGTAAAAGTCAATCTGAGAAACACAAAAATATAGAAATGCACTAAAAAGCTGAATATATATTTCTCAAATGAGTTTTTTGACAGCCAACTCACAGTAAACTGAGGTATTTCTCACACATTTCAAATGAGATCGACATATGAAAATACAGATTTAAGGCGTATACTCAGATGAGATAAAAATTTAGTTTTTCACAATACTTCATTTAGATAAGACTGCTGCTCTAAAGCATATCAGATTTCAAAACTGTTCAAATGTGGTTCTATTAATGTGAAATATTGTGCCGAACTAAATTTTTATCTTATCTGAGTTTAGACCTTAAGGAAAAACGGATTTCGAATTTAAGAGAAACAATCGTAATAACTGATGTTCGTTTGAAGACCGCATCTCTAAGGAAAAGCAGACTTTGATTTTAAGAGAAACTTACGTAATTCTTGTAGGTATACTTCATATTTAGCGACCTTTAACAATGATTTTCCTTATTCAAGCACACAATACTTGATTAATTATTATTTTTCTTGAGTCTTCTTTATACACTTGAAAAGTGTATTATAGTTTTGCCCAGAAGTTTGGAACGCATAGAAGGAATCATCTCCAACCACATAAAATATATATATTCTTGATCAGTAGACGAGCTAAGTCGATTGAGCTTTGTCCGTCCGTCCATCCGTCTCTCCGTCTGTCTGTTTCTACGCAAACTAGTCCCTCCATTTTGAAGGTATCGAGCTGAATTTTGGCACAGAGTCATCATTTAGCTGCACACTGCACATATGTCGGAAGCGCAAAAATCGGATGGTCACTTCTTGAAGCTGCCATACAATTTTTTTTTTTTTTTTTAGTTTTTTATTTAATATTCCAAAGACACAAAATTAAGTCAGTGGTTACAAAAGTTTCAAGTGTATTTAAACTTCGACACAGACGAAGTTAGCTTTGCTTTCTCGTTTTTTTTGAAAATCCTAATTATTTCTTCGAAAAAATCTTGTAGCTTTTTTTGTTAGTATCGCAAACTCTAACCATCCCATTGTGCCAACAGAATCTTAGCTCATGCCTGTACATTCTTTCCGCAAACTTGCCATTTTGCGTTGAGGCTGAACTTGCTAATTGATGACGTTTGCCCAGCTTGGAAGGGTATCTGCAATTTTGTTGTTATTTTGCTGCTGCTGTTGTCATTATTGCTGGGGCAAAGCCGTTTAATGAGCAAACAGAACGCAGGCGAAATAACAAAAGAAACCTGCCAGATCCGGCGCCCAGGCGCTCTCTCTCTCTCACTCTGTGCTGTGCTGGTCACTCCCCGGGCATATATTTACATAAGTCTTCGAGCCACATGCAAACACCAATTAGAGTGACCGCAAAGCAAATAAAGGTATCAATTAAGGGGCTCCAGACGACGCTCAGCCTCCTTCGTCATTCAGCAAATTGGTAAATCACAAGTCACAATACAACAATCACCGCCAGATGCTTCCGTCAGCCGTCAGCTGGCGTAATCAGCTAAAAGAAATCAACTCGGAATCAACTTGATGCGTTCACTGAAGCGTTGATGTCTCTGTCAGAGCAGCCAGAGAGCACTTAAGGGTTAATTTCATAAATTGTGGATCAAAGCGAAATTCTTGCCCTGCAGTTGACAATTTTTGAAAGTCAGTGATTTGTAAATAATCCTTTTATAAGCACAATGGCTGCTCGTTAAGGGCAAATGAGTTTTGACATGGCCAGCAGCGGACACACGCCTTCCCATACCCATTCCGCCCACTCTCCGTATCGCTGTGACAATCTGAGAATGAGGCACTGAATAATGCGTGGCCATTAACACGGCCATCATCGTCAGCTCCTGCTCTGGCTATGGCTCCGGCTCTGGCAATTTCAGGCAACACAGTTTGTTGTTGTTTTGTTGTTAGTTTTTCGGTGTTAATATGCGCCATGCATGCAAAGTTGTGCGCCCACAAAAGTATGCAAAGAGGCTTTCCATTACGGAAAATACCATTTTGTAAGCTACATCCTAGACATGGAAGCACCAACAAGGATGTTAAGTTGTTGCGCGAACTGACGGAATTCATTAGCGAGGCGCATGTATTGACAGGGGCAGCAGGAGCAGGGGTCGGGGGCGTGTGGCAGAAGAACCTGAAAGTATTTTCTAATTAAATACTCTTGTTTTACAATATGACGCTGACATTTTGCGGAAATGCCTTTTAATTTCACATTTGAGATGCGCTTACACATGTGCCACAGCTGCTGCCAGCTTCCCACCCTTTCCTGGCGTCTTTCACATTTAAGTTTAATTTGGCAGAAATGAGTTTTAGTTTTGCCCAAAATTGTGTGTGTGTGTGTTTGTGCTCCGTCGACTGCTCTTTACTTTTTGCTGTATCATTTCCGCTCCTCCCCCCCATTAGCAGCAAATAATTTAATTTCTCATTTGAAAGTGATGGGAAAATCATATGAAAAAGAAGTCAACGACAGCTGGCAAAAGGGGTTGCTCATCGAAATGAAGCATACGCCATGTTTGACATAAAAGTCAGGCACATGCACACCCACACTCTTCCACTCCCGCTCTCTGTCTCTTTCGCTGCATTACATTTCAATTTCCATTTTTCCTGTCATTTAATTTTAATTCATTTGCATTGTCTCTGTGCGCGCGCGTTCTTTGTGCCTCAAACTGGAAATGGAATCAGGCATAATTAGCATAATATTTCATACTTAATGCAATTTAAGTTGGCGAACGAAAAGAACCACTGCTGCTCTTCGAGTGACAGTGACAGCCAGGCCAAGGCATGGCCTGTTCCATTTGACATATGCACACGCAAAGTGCACACCGTTTGATTGTCACAGCCCCAACCCCCCGATCCATCCCCCTTGGTTACGGTTACGCACGTGCCCGCCGGCTGCTTGTCTTTGCCAATTTATGCGCTCGCCTGACGCAATTATGCGAAATTTTCGCAAAGCGTTGGGCGTGGCTCTACATTGCGCGGGGGTGGGGCGGCGTTTTAAGTTTTGTTCGGGTTTTTTGGTTTTGCAGCGTAATTTAATTACTTTTTTGTGGCCAGAGAGTTTACGCCTTGCGGGGATACCGGGACGAAGTGGTAGTTCAGGCTGGACAATCATTTCTCTGTGGCAATTTAAATTTTGTGGGCAAAATGCTTGAGGTCATATTAGAGGAAAATTAATGTTGTTTTAATTGTAAATGAGTTTGTAAATGGACAATGCGACAAGGGAAAGGAGGTTGGCTTATTGTGTCTAGACATTCAGTGAGGAGACGGGGGACGATGAGAAATTATGCTGGATAAACAAATGAATTCGGTGTTTAGTAATCGACTTTGGCTCTTAAAGAGTTTTATTTGTAGGATGACTGTCTGTAGATCAGTGGAAGCCAACGCGAAAAGTTGAAGAGAATTCAGAACGACGGATAACAACAGAGTTTGCTGGAAGAAAAGAGTGTTTGGTACCCTATGTTCCACAACTGACTGGATCAAAAAGTTAATTTGTTCACAACTATAAGAAATTTTTGCATTGAATACAAAAAAAAGAGCTGGTTGCCTACACAGTACTGTTTCAATAATCTACCGGTTCAATCTTTAGTAGGCTTTTTAAAGATTATATCAAGTAAATGCCCAGAAGCTTGCCTTAGGTGGTTCAACTGTAAGCTCCAATTTTGGAATACTTGTTCCAGGTATCTTGTTTGTCCGGTATCTCACCAATAGCAGCTGTAATGTTGTCTCTCAGGGCTGCCTTGTGCCCACAAAAGAAAGTCTAGTGGGGACGAATCACATGATCATGTTGACAAACCTATTCGGCCCAAAATGAACTCTTTTGTGAAAACAATTTGCTCATTTTAAAATTTCTCACAAAAGACGCATTTTTATAATAAAACTGAATGATTTCCAAGCGCTATTCGTTTGTTGGACTATTTATGGTGAAATGGCAAATCTTACTGAGCATTTTTGACGTTGTTACCCAAATAGCAACCAACTATAGTCTTCTCCAGTAAATGACTCAACCACTAAGCGGAAAACCCACCAACATAAATCTAAGGTTTATAACAAACCCTCTGAAGGTGACCTGATAAAAACACCTAACTTCTGATAAGTTCATTGAGCAACTTTTTTTTCGCTTTTTTTTGCCTTTATTAATAGCTTGGATATTCAAAAATATTTCGAAAACTCGAATTTTTAGGAGATATAGTCCTTTTAGTGACCAATGTGACCTAAATTCCCAGCAACTGCAAATAATCAAATTTAAACCTTTTAACTCCTAATCAGCTCTCAAACTCTTTAACATTTTTGTTTTTTTTTTTTCCAAAAAATTAACCAAACTTTAAACGCGTTTATCTCGAAACCACGTTTTTCGAACTGGCGGCCATGATATCTCCAGTTCAACTGAACCGATATTTCATGAAACAAAGTAGAATCGACGCAAAATTTCACCACTCGACCTCGACCATAATTTTAAAAAATTTTTTACTATTTTTTTACACTAAACTACAAAAAAACGAAATTGAAATTTTTTTTGATGGCCGCCATTTTGTCAAAAAAATCACAAAATTAAGTTTATCACCATTATACAATCCTTTTTTCTCACGCCCACCCCCCACGACACCTTTTCACCACCACTAATCCTTCAGCTCTCAGGGTTTTCACTCCCCTTGTCGATTTCGAGAGCGAAATTATTGAAAACTCAAGAAGGTATAGTTTTTTTTTTCAAGAGCCTTCGTTCTCGTTCTGCTTTTTTCTGGGTGTATGGGCCCTGACTGGACACTGCCTAATTGTTATCAGACACAATGCCTTCTGTAGAAGCTGCAGTTCAACTGATGAAGTGGAGAGTGTTTGACACCCCTTCTGTTACTGTCCAGCTCTCAGCAGAAGGCGATTCGCAGTTTTGAGTCGCCCTTTCTAAACGATCTGTCAAACTTCTCTGAAATGGATGTTAACTCTTTGCTTAAATTCGTGCTACTATCCAAATGGTTTAACGAGGACGACCCTCCCTCTACGACCACATCGTAGAAAGGGTTAGATGTTAACACAACGGGCCTTCATCGGCCCAAGTGAGAAAACTGGATTTTTCCATTTCAACTATTGCAACTTAACCTAAACTTAGGGTCAGAAAATAATCTCATTCTATAAGAAAATCTAAATACGTTTACAGAAATGAAAAACCGCGCACATTGGACTCTAGATAAGCAGAAACGTTGTCAAATGCAGTGTAAGAACAGTTTTCGTAGTACATCGTTCTTACAACTTTACAAATTTTTTGGCCAAGCAAAAACTTGATTTGAGTTGAATCATTGATTTCAAAAACTTCAAAGACTTATCCCATCTGAAATGATTGTTTTAAGTCTTTCTGAAAAGGCACAAAAAAATTTGTATTGTCTTAGAAACGAAACCGAAACGAATACCAATGGAAAGGCATCTTAGCGCACTGCACCATAGCACACAAAAATTCTATACTTGCTTCGGGATGAAATTTTAAGTACTTACTCCGACTGTACTTAAACTCTGAGAGCTGAACTTTGGTCTTTACAAAAATAACTCTTTTAGTGTTTATGCCATCAATTTTGGCACTCTCAATATATATATATAAATCATCTAGATAATAGAAAATTCAATTTTTCTACATTCGGCAAAGTATTTCATAAACTTTATACGAGATTCGCCATCCATTTATCATTTTACTTTTCTAACATAAAATTGGATGTCTTATAGAAATTCTTACATGTAACTTTGGTATATACATACACATATGTGCAATTGCTCATTATGCGTTCTGCACAAATTTATTATGCAATTCCAAGTTTATGTCATCGCGTGCAGAATCAATTTCAACATAAGATGCTTGGGTCATTATGCCGGAGCTCCTATACGGATGCCGTTTCCCATCCACTTACCCACTCACTCACTCACTCACTCACATGACAGAGTCGTAACAACAAATTCATAAAGTCATTTGCAATTTGCTGCAAAGGGAAAACGAGAAAAACGAAAGCAAATGCGATATGACAGCAAATATCGAGAAAGTTTCAATTTGGCTGGTCGGATGGATAGAAATATGTACAAGCGTATATATTGTGGACGCTTGAGCAAATTCATAAAAAGGCAGCAGCATCAGAAATAACAAGTGCAAAGCAAGCAAAATAACTGTCGCAATAAAATAATTTATTGAAGTTTTGCAATGCCAGCGACAAATGCAATAAACTGGCTATCCCCGTTCGGGGATCCACATGACGTATGCGTTATAAATTCATTTTCAATGGCTCGGCAGGAGGCTGGGCCATTGGCAACTACTACTCGTGACACATATCCGCGCCATGGCGGACCAAGACAAACAGCATGCGCGTCAGTTAGTTAGGAGCAGCAGCAGGATAAAGTGATGTATGAGTTTAACGCCCTCACGTAGGAGCTGCTGAGCTGCAAAACTTGTCTAAGCAAAAAAATATTAAGCTAGCGAATGTGTTGCTACGTTATTGACAGCATAATTCGGGGGGGCAAAGGGTGTCAAAGCCGTGCCAGGATTTGGCAATGACAGCGGCAGAAGCAGCAGCAAAACTTTTTGGCAGCAAATTCTGTTATTTCTGCTCAACAGAAGCTGGCCAAATGACTTTGTTTATTTCTTGTTTTATGTGTATTTTTGGTAATCAGCTTTTTGGCAAAACAAATTATTTGTCAGTGCAAGTGTATAATAACTTTTGACATGTGGCTGGTAAGTGGCATTAAGCAATTGCTATGACTGGCCTTTGCTCATTAGTTCACCCTGGACAGTGTACAGTGGGATGAAGGGTCAGTTTTCAAAACCAAGAATCTTGAACCTTGAAATTGCGAAAGCTTTGGTATTGAGTGCTTACCTGCTACGCTTGTCGAAGTTTCAGTATGAGCGGTATGAGCGGTTAATATCGATTTAACTCGCAAAAATTTAAGTACTTTTTGTCTTGATTTTAGTTCAATTTAGTTAGTCATTTTTAAGTATTAAAGTGTCTACTTATTGTACATACTTAAATTAAAACATACTTCGTACTAGTAAATCAGTATGAAAACTCAGTTTAAAACGTGAATTTTTCTCATACGAATCTGCCCTAAGCAACTAATTTCATCACATTGCTTATAAAGTGGATGGTTTCTTGATCGTTGACCAGGGCTGCAAACTGGTACGAAGTTAAACCACTTGGGAATAGGAGTCTCTGGGATATGTGAAAAGTTCGAATTGAACCTGAACCGTGAGGCGTATCACAAGTTTATAATAAAGGGTGAATTTCATGCAATATTGTTTTCTAGAGTAAGTTTTTCTACACTCCACGCGTGATTCGTCACATGTGGCAATGCCAAAAATGCTCAGTAAGGTTTGCCATTTCATCATGAATAGACTAATACCCCTGTTCCACTAGAACATTCTTGAGGTCATTCGCTGGATGAGCTGAATGACCTCATTCTTTCTGTGTATTTGCTAATAAGAGATAAATGTCCAATCGGCAAATCGATCCAATCGGATGATCAAGGGCTAAATTATCTAGCCTTTTTCCCGCAAAAAGCTAGATTTTCTATCGATATGCTATCGAATTCAAAAAAGTCACCAATAGGAACAGCTGCTGGTCAGTGGCGTAGCCGTGGGTGGAGAGGGTTTTATCTCAATGAGAGAGGGGGTTTAGCAGAGTGGGAGAAGTTTATGGCCCCGTTAATTGAAAACTGACTACGCCCATGGGTTGTGCATGGCCAAGGAATGTTAAATTACCATTATGTTTCTTATGATTACATTCCGAATACTACTCCAACATGAAGGGCCAACCATAAGAGCATGTAGCTTGACATGTGAAAGGCGTACTTTGACACACAATTGCAAGCCAAGCAATCCAACCGGTCTTTTTTAGATTACCGTAGCACCTTGTTCCTCTGTGGAACAAAAAAATTCCAGAAGAGGCCAGTGAAACAAGGGTATCCGCCAGCCTGCAAATTTTTAAATTCTATTATCATGCGTGCTCTGTAAAAATACGGTAAAACAATCTCATACGATATCAGAAGTCCCTCAATCCCGGACTTTCTCAATTCAAGTACGAAAAGGATTGACTTCAGTAGGTATTTTTCAATCACGGCATTCTTGTCTTGTCTCGGGAGAGCTTGATTTTAGCTCGATATAGGCTTGACTAAATCACACATGGAATTGATTTTCCCTGTAGTTCAGCTGGTGTCAAGGCACTACCAGGCCTAACAACCTGATGCATCACTGAGCGACAGTCGCGTCGTTAACGACAGGCAATGCATCACAGCGCTAGTCTAGTACGTGAACTATAGTGTGCACCCATCACCACACTAACGACTGATAATGCAGGATCGTACCGATCGGTACGTTTTCCAGAACATTCCCATACAAAATTCGTTAGGCAAATACTTGCCTGGTGGTTGGTCTGGTGGCGAGTGCTCACTACGAAGAGCTAAGGGGTTCGTTAGTGCCGCACCGGTGCATTCGAAGTACAGGGTAACGACGCGACTGACGCTCAGTGATGCATCAGGTCGTTAGGCCTGACCAGCTGAACTTCAGGGAAGGGCAGATATAGGTCATATAGTTGAAATTAGATTTTCTATCTCGGATAATACTCCGTCTCAAGGCTAAGAAAACCGAAACAGAACCTTTAACCGAACATTCATTGCGGGACGTCCCGGAAACAAAATTCGTTTAGGTATTAATCCTTGTTTAAAACTTATTTGTACCAGTATAAGTGCAAAAAGCGACACAAAAATTTTACATAGTAAATCCGTACTCACTTTAATCGCGAGTCAGGATTATTTAACTTTTAAGAACTATTGAAGTCCTGAGATTGAATTTAGCCTTTTCGGTTTGATACACGCTTTTCAGTATTGCTTCAAGCCTTGTATCAAGCTCGATCTAGTACGACTCGTACTTGAATTTTGAAAAGGTGAGATCAAATACCACCATAGTTTAAGGCCGAAAAACTACAGAAGAATGTGGAATGCCAAACGTACGTTAAGAATGTTAACTTTTTTTGAAGCTCAGCGATTCTAACACTTTATCCTCTTAACCTTAATTACAATTCAAAGTAGAACAGCCAATAGTTCAGTTCACTAAGCAAGTTGACCAATATATGGCGAATCTTTATTTTAGCCTCATTTTTGCTCGAACCACTTTTGACAACGAAAATATCAAACTCCATATAACCAGTCAACAGACCAAATTTTCAGTTCTAAACTCAAATAGTTTCTAAATTATGTTTCTAGCCCACTTTGAGTCGGTTCAGCTGGCTGGTTTGAAACTGAATTTTGCTGGATATTGAAGCTGTGTCAATTAGCAAGTAAAACTTTTGGCCAAACAAGCTGTCAGCATTCTATTGAACAAAACATAACACAAAAAAAAAAAACACAACTTTGAGCCAAAATATTTATATAAAATTAAAAAGGCAAATGGACTCAAGTGAGGGGGCAGACGGAGACTGCTGCTGGTGGCCACTAAAACTTTCTTCATCAAGTCAACAGCAGTTGGCTCGAAGCGACGCCTAAAACTATGCTTAATTTTTTATCAACTGCAAGTCACGGCGAAAACGTCGACGACCCAAAGACCAACTTTAGTCTGGCAATGGGCCAAGCTGGTAGATGTAGATAGAGGGGCGTGAGACGTGACATTACAGATTGTGCTGCTAAAAGCCGCGGAAAATGAGAAAAAAGCAAGCCAAGCTAAAGAAAATGGCCACATTTGGCCTACACCTAGGCAAAACAAAAGCGCGTGCATTGAACTCTCGTTGAGCGAAACACTTGGAAAACAACACCGCCACCACCCAACCAGACCCTGCAGAAAAGAGCAGCAAGTGTGCCCAAACGTAAATAGTTTGTAACGTCAGCAAAGGGCAAACAGAAAGACAGCAGTCAGTTGGCACCCTCCTAATGAAGCCAGCCAAAAAAAAACCCCCCCAGACACAATGTCTGTGCCGAAAAGTGCATACACATGCAATCTGCCAGCCATCTGCGAGGCGTACACACTTGTCAGCCAGCCGTTAGACACTGTTGACAGCCGCACCAGGAGGAGGAGGAGTCGTCGCCGCCCACTTGGATACCTGGGCCGCTTGACAACTGTTTGTCCAATCCTTTGTCTGTGGCTGTTGTTTGGCTTTTAGTGCACTTGCCAATTGCCTGACCTAGAAAGTGGTCCCGCCCTTTCTCGCCCTGACTCATTGTCAGGTTTTAGTGCAGTTTCTTTTTTTTCCAGCTCTATTTATGGCTCTAAATCTGCTAAGCTCTTGAGTGCAAATTAATAAAATTTTATGTAGCTCTCACACTTGCATTTATTATGCTAATTTCCAGTTCCAGTTGGCCCCATGTCGATGATTACAGCTTATCAAAGCAATTCAAAGCTTTTCTGGCTATTGCATTTTTATTTTTATGCGAATGTCATTAAAAATGCAAAAGTGATTATCTCTCTAATGGCCGCATATGCAGTCATGGCCAAATGAGGGGCATATTCTATTGTACTTTAAGTGGGGGGGAAATAAGGGAGGGGCGTTTATTATGAATTGTGTGCGTGTGAGTGCAATTTGATGGTGTTTATAATGGCATTCTGATTAAAGTGATTAAACAGGGGAGGAGCTGGGGAAATCGAGGAACTGATTATAAAATGAAAAATGTATTTCAAACAATTTATTTTGCTGGTATGTATTTAGGTCTGTCATTTTATAGTAGCAATTGGGTTTGGAAGTAGCAATCTAACTTCAACTTCTCTTCATCTTTTCAACTTCTTATCAACTTTTTTCGACATCTTTTCAACTCCTTTTCAACTTCTTTTCAACTGTTTTTAACTTATTTTCAACTTTTTTTTAACATCTTTTCAATTTTTTTTCAACTCCTTTTCTACTTCTTTTCAACTTTTTCCAACTTATTTTCAACATCTCTTTTTACTTCTCTTTAAACTTATTTTCAACTTCTTTTCAACTGTTTACAACTTACTCTTAACTTCTCTTTTAACTTCTTTTCAACTTCGTTTCCACTTATTTTAAAATTCTTTTCTACTTCTTTTTAACTTCATTTGAACTTCATTTCGACTTCTTTTTAATTTCTATTCAACTAGTTTTCACCATCTTCCAACTTCTTTTCAACTTCTCTTTCAACTATTTTCAACTTATTTTCCGCTTCTCTTTCAACTTCTTTTTAACTTTCTTTCAACTTTCATTCTACTTGTTTACAACTTCTTTTCAACTTTTTAACAGCTACTTTTCAACTTCTTATTCAACTCTTTTTCAATTGATCAATTTCATATTCTCGACTTCTTTTCAAGTTCTTTTCAACTACTGGTCATCTTCTTTCAGCTTGTTTTAACTTCTTTTTAACTTTTGTTGAACTTCTTTTTCAAATTCTTTCTAACTTCTTTTTATATTCTCTTTCTACTTCTTTTTAACTTTTTTAACATATACAACTTCTTTTTAACTTATTGTCAACTTATTTTAACCTTCTTTCCAACTTCCTTTCAACTTCTTCTTAGCCTCTTTTTCAACTTCTTTTCGACTTCATTTCAACTTCAATTGAACTACTTTTCAACTTTCCTTTCAACTTATTTTAAACTTCTATTCAACTTCTTATCAGTTTTTCTTTCAACTTCTCTTTCAGAAGTGACTTCTCTTCCAACTTCTTTTTAACTAGCTTTTAACTTCTTCTCAATTTCTATTCAACTTCTATTCAACTTCTTTTCAACTTCTTTTCCACTTCTTTTTCAACTTCTTTCCAACTTCTTTTCAAGATTTTTTTCATCTTCACTTTCAATTTCTTTTTAACTTTTTCAACATATTTTACAACTTCTTTTTTTCAACATCTTTTTACCTTCTTTCCAACTTCCTTTCAACTACTTTTTAACTTCTTCTCAACTTCTTTTCGACTTCATTTCAACTACTTTTCAACTTCCATTTCAACTTCATTTTCACCACAATTTCGCTCCAATTGTAAAACAATAATAATGGGGCAGACCGTTGTTCGGATCAGCCCATGCCCCTCCGTGCCGACTCGTTTTGGTTTAACAAGTGTGTCTAGGGAACCACCAGTCCCGAATCCGTGATACTTTGCCCGAATGCTAATTTCCGTTCAATAGACCAGGATATTGACACTTTTTGTTCAGAGCGACCTTGCCCTACTATAAGTCGAGCATTATTTCAGATTAAGCATGTTCCGTGCAAAACTATTGTAATCGATTGCCATTGTTTACCTCTGCCTGCACAACATGCACTTTCGGTGATGAACGGCATATCAAAAACGATGTTCCACAGGTCAACGCATCGTTGCTTCTTCGAACGTTTCTCTCTGCATTAATACTAAGGTTATGTGCGTTTCCACATCCCTGACATCGCTGAAGCATCATTTTAGGACACACGAGAGTCGGTTAATGTATGTCGCAAACTTCTGAAAATAATCTCCATAACGGATCAGCCTAAGCGATGAACTTTTTGCATGTGACTACCTCCATAACGTCGCTGTAAAGCACGCTTCATAGCTTCATACATAAATTTATCTACATTGGTGCACCTCAGCGGCAAGCCCTTTTAAACACAGAACCAAAGCTATGAGGCGATCAGCTTCTTCACAATTATTCCTTGCCGCTAACATTTAAAAGCAGCGAATTTAATAGGTTTCAGTTTGTGAGATTGTCCGTTTGTCAGCTTGTCAGTTTTTCAGATTGTCAGCTTGTCAGTTTTTCAGTTTGTCCTTGTCAGTATGACAGTTTGTCTGTTTGTCAGAATGTCAGTTTGTCAGTATGTCAGCTTGTCAGTTTGTCGATTGTCTGTTTGGCAGTTTGTCAATTTTATCAAAACATTAGTTTGTCAGTTTTTAGTTTGTTAGTTTATCCGTTTGTCAGCTTATAAGTTTTTCAGTTTGTCAGTTTGCCAGATTTTCAGTAAATCTGTTTGTCAGCTTTTAAGTTTGTTAGTTTGTCCGCTTGTCAGTTCGTCAGTTTGTCAGCCTGTCAGTTTGTCAATGTTTCACTATATCACTTTGTCAGTTGTCTCTTTGTCAGTTATCCAGTATGTCAGTTTGTTAGCTTGTCAGTTTTTCAGTTTGTCATTATGTCAGTATGACGGTTTGTCTGTATGTCAGTTTGTCAGTATGTCAGCTTGTCGATAGTCTGTTTGGCAGTTTGTCAATTTTATCAGAAAATTTGTTTGTTAGTTTATCCGTTTGTCAGCTTATTTGTTTATCAGTTTGTGAGTATGTCAGTTTGTAAATATGTCATTTTGTCAGTTTTTTAGTTTGTTAGTTTGTCGGATTGTCAGTTCGTCAGTTTGTCAGCATATTAGCTTGACAGTTTGTCAGTTTTTCTGTTTGTCTGTTAGTCTGTTTGTCCGTTTCTCAGTTCGTCAGTTTGTCAGCCTGTCAGTTTGTCAATGTTTCACTATATCAGTTTGTAAGTTGTCTGTTTGTCAGTTTGCAATTTTGCCAGTTTTTCTGTTTGTCAGTTTGTCAGTTTGTACGCCCGAACGCTCTCACACAATTCAAAGAACCCGAGTGAAATAATACAGATTAGAATTCATAGAACTTCAATTGTTACTTTGTGGCAAATGCGTTAAATTGAACAAATATATTGAGGGCGTGCCAGCCTCGTTCTTTGGTGGTTGCAGCCAGCCAAATCTTACCACATGCCTGCGCATACTAAGTGGCACGTGGTGGCAGTATCCATATGTGCGGCATAATGAGGACGTTGTCAAGCCAAGTCGTGCATGCAGCTGCCGTGGCATCAACTGACAGCAAATCAATTCATATGCCTCAGCCTACACCCCCAACCGCCCAAACAGAGTGGTAAATCCATCAAAACGCTGTCCATTGTTGTGTGCGGTTAGGTTAACTGCACAACATGACTCGAGGGTGCGACAGTATGATTATGCTCTGCTGTCCAGACTGAACAATGAATTAAGCCATGGAGGTGGAGAAGGAGCAGCGGGCTTTATGATTTTGTCTTTTTCCTTTTAGTTAGACAAATGAAGTCAATTGGATTCTGACGTACGGACGACGGGAGAAGGGGGAGCAGTCGTTTGCCACCTCAAAGTAAATTGTTTTAAGCATTCAAAGCTGCTGCCTCGGATTAGCATCAGCTTACCGAGGAAATGATAACGAACCTGGGACTCGTTCGTTAGTTTGTTGGCAATTGCACTTTATGCCCCAACTTTGACCCACCCACTCGGACCACGTTTATTACACACTCATTTGTTTGGCCCTTCATCGGGCCAGCTGTCATATTAAGCAACTTTGGTCATTCGAGTGGCCAACGGTCGAGATAGAAATCTTTTTTGTTCATTTCATTTTATGTCTACTTTGCTGCACACACACACTTTTTGGCAATTTCCTGGCTTTTCTCATTCGTCTCTAAGTGTGTGTGTGTGTGTGTGTGTATGCTCCTGTCTGGCCGATGCCTCAATGTGACATTGATGTGCCAAATGTGGAAATTTCTGTTCACTGACCAGCGACGAAGATGGAGAAAAAAGTGTAACAGCAAAAGGCTGTTGAAATGTAATTTGGCAAAATATTTCTGCACTGCTGTTTGTCCCCCCGAAACTCTTTCAGCAAATGAAACTCAATCTGTCTGTCTGCCAGTCATGCTCCTCCATCACCCATTCATACGCTCTCATCCTTCAAGTCGTGCGTTAGTCATTTTGGCACTTTCTCATGTTGTCAGTCGTTTGCCCTTTTACTCATTCACACAGAGCAACGCCTACTTTTCCACATCTTCTGCTACATACTGCTGATTTTTTTTATTCAGGCGTATTTTTGCTTGCTTTTGGGTATTTGTGTCTTCTGTGTGGCAGATTAGTGTATGTACATTTTGTTTGTTGTGTGTGTGTGCGTGTGTCGCCTTCTTGTTTTCTGCCTCTGTTCGATTGTGCATTTAATGTCAATTTGCTACTAAGAGGTGGCAGCTCTTTGACTAATGTTTGTGAGAAAAAAAAAAAAACAAAAACAGGCTAAGTATTTGCTTGTACCAATTACAAGGCATAATTAGCCCCTTTTTTCCTTGAGCTGTTTTGGGCAAAATCCTTGTTTAAGAACATATTATTAATGAGCAAGCATAGTATTCAGGTTAGCCCATGCTTTGGGCTTTTTATTTAAAGACATTTCCCTTGAAAACAAAATAGTTTTTCAACTGTCAACTGATCTGGATAAAACATTGTAGAACTGTGTGAAAGCATATACAATAAATAAATGCTAAATTTGAAGACGTTAACAATGAAAGCAAACATATTTTTCTTACTAAGATTATTTTTCAGACCTATCTTTTCAATGTCAGCTAAAAATACATGTCCGTCTTGGATCCAGCTAGGTGCAATTACGAAAAAGCGTAGAACACTCATAAATATGAAGTTTGAAAACGTTTCCATTGAAACATAAAAGTTTTTCTCTGTATAGGCTTGATCCCAGATGACATAAAAATTGATTTTGGCACAATACTTCATTCAAATAAGACTGCTTTTCATAAGCATTCAGAATTCAAAGCAATTCAAAAGTGTTTCTATTCATGTGAAGTTCGACATAAAAATTGATTTTCGTGCGTTCTGGAAATCAGCCTTTAAACTTGATTTTCGTCCGATCTTTCGTATGGCAGCTACATGCTATAATCATCATATTTACAAACTGGACCAAACTTCATGAAGAGAAAGTATGAGACCAAAGGTTCGGATGGGTGCTGATATATATTACCTCGAGTGATACAAATTCCATGAATGATCTCTCAGAATTTTTCACAATAGTCTGACTTTGTCGACATAGGTAACTGCTCAGAAGGTTAAGGGCAGTCGATGTGAAATTGTACCATTTGCTTAGTTTTGTGCAGAGAATTTAATGGTTTACGGAGTCGAAAGCCTTCCTAAGGTTCAAGATACCGAGCCAGTCCTGGAGTATTTATAAGGTCCGGTTCGAGGACCGGTTCCTTAACATGTCGAACCTGAGTTTTTGGTTGAAGACTTGGTTCATAAAATCGGAATTCTTTAAAGTAATGTTGCCCCTGTTTTCTATCAATTTCAGCAAATTGGTTTAAGTCGAAACCGGATTGGCCTTATTTATAGCTATAAGTCCCCTAACAAAAGTTCCTGGTATTTCCAATAAGTTCTTCTAAATACTTATAAGAACTTTGTAGTGCCGAGTTACAGTTTGACTATTGATTTATGGTATTTCCTTTCCCCATACTCATATTATTTCGAGTTTGGATATGACTTTCAGAACGGACATTTATTAGATAAGGCACCAACCGATCTAGTATCACACAACCATTTTTTCCCAGCTAAAATATAAATACACTAAAAACAAAAAGGAAAGGTTTTAGTGAGGCTCCGACTTTCATTTACATGTTTGCATGTTATTCGATATTCGATACTCGGAACTTAATACTCAGTACTAGATTATCAGTACTAGTAATTTGAAACAAAGCACTTGATACTCAGTACTCGATTCTCAGTACTCAAAGTTAAAAGCTCGAATCACAGTGTACTTGATACTCAGTACTTGGTAGTCTACACTAAGTACTCGATACTACGTATTCGATTATCTGCATTCGATACTCTGTATTCGTTACTCAGTTATTGATATTCAGTCCACGATACTTAGACTTCTATACCCAGTTTTTGATACTCAGTACTCAATGCTCAGTATTCGATACTTAGAACTCAATACTACGTGCTGGATACTCTGTTCTCAAAACTCAGTACACAAAACTCGATGTTAAGTACTCAATACACAGAATGGTTCAGGTACAGGTATTCCGTTACTTCTGAGCAAACATTTAGAAGATGATTTAAACAATAATCACTTTGATAAAACTTTTTGGAGCCCTCTTGACGATTTAAAATAGGGGAAAGTTAACTTCGGCTCGGCCGAAGTTTTGAATACCCTTGCAGTTTGTTCTTACAAATAAGACTACTTTTCGGACCTTACTTTTCTATGAGAGCTATACTATATAGATGTCCGATTTCGACCAAACTTAGATCAATCATGGAAAAGCTTAACAAACTGTTAATTACGAGATTTTGAGGCGATCCCAGTTAAAACAAAAAAGTTTTTCTCACTAGAACTTCTTTTTCGACCGATCATTCATACTGCAGCTATATGCTAAAGTCATCCGATTTTGAAAAAACTTTGTAGAATTGTGTAAAAGTATATAAAATAAATATATGCCAACGTAAGGGACGTTTCCATTAAAAACAAAAAAGTTTTTTTCACAAGAACTAGTTTTTCGACCGATCGTTCCTATGGCAGCTATATGCTATAGTCATCCGATTTTGACCAAACTTTGTTGAATCGTGTAGGAGCATATAAAACAATTACATGCCAATTTTGAGGACATTTCCATCGAAAACAAAAAAGTTTTTTTAACTAAGAATGATTTTTAGACTCTACTTTTCTATGACAGCTATACTATAAAGATGTCCGATTTCGACCAAATTTGTTGGAATCATGGAAAAGCAAAGTAAACTAAGAAATACAAAGCTTAGAGGCGTTTCCATTGAAAACAAAAAAGTTTTTCTCACTAAAACTAGTTTTCGACCGATCGTTCCTATGACAGCTATATGCTATAGTCATCCGGTCCGGCCGTTTTCGACAAATGTGCAGCGTATTTATACCAAAAAACTTCGTGCAAAGTTTGGTGGAGATAGCTTTCAACCTGACGGAGGAGAAAGCATAGAAACAGACAGACGGACAGGGCTAAATCAACTCAGCTCGTCGTGCTGATCAAGAATATATATACTTTATGTGTTCGAAGATGCTACCTTCTATGCGTTACAAAAATCTGGACAATTTTATAGTACCCTCTGCAAGGGTATAAAAATATATTACTTTCATGTGCGTAATAATGTGATGTATTGAAAGTACACTAACTGAATGTAGAGAAGTTTGTTTTGGCTGTTGCTGTGCAGTCATATTGCGCGCCGAGTAAAAACGGCCACACTAAAACTAGATCAAATCTTAATCAATTATTTAATTGTCGATTAAAAATTGACCAGCCTCAAATCAGCTGATTTCGTTAAATCTTTTAGTAAGACCGTTACTTCTTCGCTTTTTCTGGGCACACTGGATATTTTGTATGGAACAGCTGATCGACGAAATCTAAGTCGAATCTAGATCTCTTTCAGGAATACCACTATTATTGTTTTGTAAAGAGTCAAAATTTTTTTTTTTTTTTTTTTGGATAGTTTTGATTCAGTTAGTTTTATGTAAATAAAATTATTTAGATAATTTTGTTATGGTAGCTGGAATTCTGTCGCCCCTCCGCCTCTCTTTCCGTATGAACAAACATATCTCAGAAATGGTAAGATATAGGGGTTTGGCATGTATGGGACAAAAACTTCTTATACTTGCATGCAGATCAAGTTTATTTCAAATTTATGCCATCGGATGAACAATAGTCAAGTTATAAGGGAAACCAAAAATTATGGGCAGCACCGGTCGCAGCGGTCAGGCTTGACCGACTTTCTTACTTGTTTGAAAAGCAAACAATATGAGTATAAACTGATCAGCAAAACGTTTTATAAAAGACTCTTTACATATGAACATGAACAGTAGCTTTGGCTGTGTAGACGGTGGCAGCCGAAACGGCCGTCTACACAGCCACAGTTCATATGTATTCTCTGTTGAATTTTCTGTTGATTATTGAATTATAATCAATCCTCGACCTTGAGCCTGCTAACATTCATTTTGACTAAAATCAAAACAGGTCATAAAAACCCATATTCAGATACTAAATGAAAAGCTTAAGTTCTATGAACTCACAGTGGCCCGTTGTGCCCTTGCAGTGATAACCAACAGCTGTTGTGGGATTCAATATTCAACCATCGCCACTTACGTTCATATTTCCCATTTCCAGAATTTTCACCGAGTCCTTACCAAACTCATTGACAACAGCTCTTTAGCCTTTCAAATGTCAGCAGATTTCGCCTTTCAATTACCAGCTCAATGGATTTTGTTATCCCTGCCACAGCAGCAGCAGCAGCCAAATAGTTGCACTTTTCCTTGAACAAGATGTCTGTGTAGCAGCTTTTTAGCTTCTCAGCTTTCTCTCAGCTTTCAGCTTCATTGAACATTGGACATTTATTGTTGTTGTGGCGCATTAAGGCATTAGCGAGTGGCAAGAATTATGAACGTATTTTTGAGTTTGTTCGACACTTTTATTGCCAAAGTATTCGCACATTAACATTAAAGTCAATTGCGATTTTTTTTTGTTGCATTGCTTTGGGGCACGTAGTACACCCCCGCAGTCAACGTCTGGCTGCACACACACACACACACACACAAACTTTTTGACAGCGAAACAAAGAGGAGAAATTCTTGTGTTGCCTTTGACTGACATGATTATAAGTTTGTCTGGCTGGGTTGTGCTGTATCGGCTGCCTCGGCACGTTAACTCAAACGAAACTAATTTAATGCGCTGCAAAAGTATTCAAACAATTGCACAAGGCGAGGCAACGAGAGGAGCGCGTGTTCACATCAAACGAGCGAAAAGGAAAAAGTTTCGTCTCTTGTATTTTTAGATACATTTTCTTCCTTTTTTTTTGCAAGAAGAAGAAGAAAATTCAATTGTAAAAAATGTTTACAATTTTATTTATGTTTGCTTTGAACTTGTGTTCATTATTGTTATTTGTGTTGCTTTAAAAAAAATCTTTAAAATTTGAAAATTAGCTGAAAGTGGCGGGGAAACAGCCATTAGTCTCTGCCGAAACTAAATACATTTGTGTTAATTTCCACTCACATGAAACAAGGTATGCGAGGGCCAAACTGGCAACCCTTGTGGAATTTGCATATGTGTGGCTGCCTTACATACACGAGACTCATACATCAAACTATTAAAAGCCTCATAGAAAAGCCTCTGGGGTATTGCCTGCCTTGGCCACAACTTCCGTCCCCTCCCCCCCTCCTTTTAGGTACTCTCTCTAACACAACACAATTTGGTTTGGTTCTGTCCTGTCTTGCCAACATTTGTCAAATGTTGCGAGGCTTCAGCGCCTGAAAGTTGGCAGCAGCAACAGGGCGTCGTCGTCCCAAAAGTTCCACAACCCAAAAACTTACCACAATTTCCAGCCCTCCCACACACACACTCGCTGTAGCAAAAGTTTAAGTATATGGGATCAGAAGCAGGTGCATATTTACATATTTTTGTGTGTTTTTTTTTTGTGGCAAGGATTTTTTGCGGGTAAATGATTTTAAGCCTTCCTTTGCTTAGTTTCTGGGCTGCTCACTAAATTAGTTTCATTTATTTTGCTTGACTCACACGTAAATCTGCTGGCCAGACATCATAAACCATATATGTGGCCATCATAAATTGCTTTCGCCTCCCGTCTGGGTCATTTTTTATGCCAGACTTTCTTTCTTTGGATTTCTTTGGGGGAGGCAATTAAAATAAATTATGATGTGCAGATTTTTGAAAATTAAGAGATTGTTTTTGCAAACTAGAAAGGATAAGTGAAATCAACTTAAGGGCGGGTACCAGAGCACGTGCTACACCTGAAGCCAGCTCAGCTCTCTCTCTTTCTGTGTGGACGTGTGTGGGACCGTCCTTAATCAAGAATTCAGGTCATGTGCATGTGAACTCAATTAAGCAGCACATAACTTACAAACCGGATTACAATCATCATCATCAACAACAACAGCAAGGGAAGAGTCGCCGCCCGTTCGCCTTGAACCTTTTTCTTGCTTTGGCATGCAAAGCAGCAGCTGGAGCAGCACAAGGAAGCCATTTCTGAAATGCCTCTCAAATATGTTACTCATCTGTGCAGCAGCATGTTAACCTTTTTGACTTTTTGCCGGGTGCAAAACAATTTGCAACCATAAATTTTGCCACAGAACCTTGCCTCCTCCCTTCAGGAGGCACTTTGAGGTAAGGTCAACAGCTGTCGAATGTTCAAGTGGAAATTTTCACTTGAATAATTAATTGAACTGGCAGAGGTTGACCCTTCTCCTGTCTTGTCTTTGCCTTTGCCTTTGCCTTCATTAAACCCTCGCTCTCGGTTGCAGCATAAAAATTGTTATCTACAATCGGACACACGTTGCAAAGCTTTTCCATTTCCATTTATGTTTTCCCTAAGCCGCTTTAAACCGCCGCCGCAACAAGCAAAACAACATTTAAGCCTTTCGTGATAAGCATTTAAATAAATTAAATCCTCTTTCCTCCAACCGTCGTCTAACCGCATGCAAACTCCTCTCTAATGAAAAATAGCGAGAATGCCGCGCATAAACAAGCAACAACACTCACACACACACACACACATACACAAAAAATGCAGGCACCATAAAGATTTGTCAGCGTTGATAAACAACAAAAGCCAGCGACGCGACGCGACGCGCCATGGTTTCTGTATGAAATTTTAACCGGTCATGGTAAAATGATTGCGTTTGGGATTGGGTGAATTCTCCTGTCAAATGTGCAATTGTTTGTTGTTGTTGTTGTTACTTTGACGAGAAGCGCCCATCGGCCACAGTATTTGTGAACAGTTAAATAAAAGTGTCATTTGCCACATAATGGGCGGCGCCCTGTTAAGTATGCTATATTAATTTTCATTCTGCGGATTTGCATTGACGCCTCTTGATGCCTGTCTGGCGGCAAAAATCAGGAGCATGGGTCAGCTTGTTGGCAAATTGAACGACACAAATAAGGAAAATATATGCTTAAGTATTAATTTTTGTTAAATTTGATTTCCGCAGCTATGTGCTGGTGCAAGGACTCCTTAAGTCAACTTATGATAGGTGGTACATCCAATACTAAAATTTTACTACTTTTGTAGGCAATGGCAAGCGCAGCAGATAATAGTGCTATTCTTCCATTAGGTATCCTTCAAAAAGAAGTGTACCACTCTGCAAGAGATGGGAAAAAGTCTCTTCTGAGGGATAAAAGAGCGTCTCTTCTAGGAGTTTGGAAAGCATTTCTTACTGAAGACAAGAAATCGTTTCTTCCCATAGATTAGACCACTTGTAATTCTCAACTTTGAATTCCGTGCACTTTCAGTATAAAAATCGCAACTGAAATTCGGGTCTGCTAAGTGATTGTTCAGCGAATAATCGCCAATTCACAGATTGCTTGATTCAAAACCAGACAAACAAGACCAATTATAAATAAAGTATTCCTTTCGTGAATTCAATGTGGTTTTTGAGGAATATATATCACCAATTTTCCGATTGTGTGAAAAAAAAGCGAAAGTTAACTTTGGCTCGGCCGATGCTTTTGTATACCCCTCTAGCCTTCATTGAAAACAAAAAGTTTTTCCAACTAATATTTTATACTATGTAGATGTCCGATTTCAACCAAACTTTGTGAAATCATGGAAAAGCATAACAAACTAACAAGTAAGCCATTTGGAGTAGAATTGTGTAACAAGTACATATATGCCAATGGGACGTTTCCATTGAAAACAAACAAGTTCTTCTAGTTCTTCGACCGATCGTTCCTATAAGAGTTATATGCTATGGTCATCCGATCCGACAAATGTGCGTATTTGTAATAAAAGACATCGTGGAACGTTAGGTGAAAATAGCTTACAAACTGCCGGGGGAGATAGCATAGAAACAGACGGACGGAAAGACGGATGGACAGACGGACAGACATACGGACATACGGACAGGGCTAAATCAGCTCAGCTCGTTGTGTTGATCAAGAAAATATAAACTTTATGTGTTCGGAGATGCTTTCTTCAATGCGTTACAAACTTCCGGACAATTTTATAATACCTTCTCCAAGGGTATAAAAAGCGATACCAAATATCGCTTATGCGATAACTAATGTATTTTGTTTGTGTAAGTTGCCAAACTTTCATCAAACCCTCCCAACAAACTATCGCCAAACTTTTGGCGATAGAGATAAGAATTACGACAAAATGTTTGCAGGGTATTACTGCATATGCTTGAATTATCTGTGTTTTCCACCGACCCCAATACCTCACATCAATTTGGGTTTAGAGCAAAGCATGGGACTATTGAGCAAGTCAACCGTTTAACTTCAGACATTCGGACTGCGTTTGAGCACCTCGAATACTGCTCTGCAATCTTCTTAGATGTTGCCCAAGCATTTGACCGCGTTTGGTTGGATGGTCTTATATTCAAGATAAGGACAATGCTTTTCCCAAATACTCACAAAGTACTAGAAAGTTACATCAGTAACAGAGTATTTACAGTTCGTCAAAATAGTACCCAGAGTCCTGTGCCGAGGGTAGCGTACTCGGTCCTCTTCTAGTGTAATGTACACGGCCGACATACCAACAGACCCCGACACAATAAGTACTTTTGTGGATGATACGGCAATATTAAGCACATCACGATGTCCAATTACCGCAACAAGTCTCTGGAGCCACTAAAGTGGAAGAGTGGCTGGCCAACTGGCGCATAAAAATCAACGAGCAAAAGTGTAAGCATGTGACGTTCACACTCAACAGAAGCACCTGTCCCCAGCTATCCTTAAATGCAACACAGATCCCGCAATCAAACGATGTTGTATACCTAGATAGAAGGCTCACATGGCGCAAACACATAGAGTCGAAAAAGCTTCAAATCAAGCTAAAGGCCAACAGCCTTCATTGGCTAATCAACTCCCGTTCCCCTCTTAAACTGGAATATAAAGTCCTGCTGTACAAAAGCATCATAAAGCCTGTCTGCGTATGGCTCACCAGTTATGGGGAAATGCTCTGAGCGAGCAGTGTGGACATCCTCCAAAGATCACAGTCAAGAATTCTCAGAACCATCACTGGAGCGCCATGGTACATTCGCAATGAGTGTATCCACAACGATCTCAGCATCCCATTGGTCGAAACTGAAATAGAGCATCTTAAACAAAAATATTCTGAGAAGCTTCTTACCCACCCAAATCAACTTGCAAAATCGCTTTCCATGCTAGCAACGATTCTCGTCTCAGAGACCTACCAACCCAGCGACTGACTTGAGCACGCGAACACAAACTATCTCCACGTTTATAAATATCTGATTAGGTCTTTCTTGAGCAACTTTTTCGACTTTTTTTGATTTATTTATAGCTTGATATTCAAAAATATCCCCCAAAGGATTTTCGAAAACTCGAATGTTTAGGTATATCCTTTTGACCTGTGACCTTTCCCAAGCAATTGCAAACTAGGGGTCTTCTCATTGAGCAACTTTTTTAAACCCTCGTATTTTGACCTATGCGTTAAGTTTTCTCCGGTTCTACCGGACCGATTTTTGACAAAGTGAATTCGACTAGAATTGGCTCTTTAAAACTGCATTTAAACATTTTTGATTTTTTTTTCCAAAAAATTACTCAAACTTTAAACGCGTTTATCTCGAAACCACGTTTTCGAACTGGCGGCCATGATATCTCCAGTTAAACCGATAGAAACAAAGTGGAATCGGACGCAGTTGTCACCATTCTCGGCTGAACCTCGACCATAATTAAAAAATTTTTACTATATTTTTTACATAACCGCGCAATTAATTTTTATGGCCGTTTGTCAAAAAAATCACAAAATTAAGTTAGAGGTTCAGCCGAGAATTACATCTATACTGTTATAACCCTTTTTTTTTCATTCGGACGCTCCGGACCCACGTCCACGACACCTTCACCACACTGAACCTTAATACCCAAAGTTTTCAAATAGAAAAGGGTCAAAAAACGGGTTTTGAATGAGAAGACCCCCTTAGTGAAAATATTGTTAGTCTCATTAAGAGCAAGAATATAGAAACCGAATAAATAAGAATCTCTCTGACCAATACAGTGAGGCTAAATGGGTACACACACATACGCAAAGGCGTTTATATTTACAAGGCACTCGGAATTCCCTAACAGTTAGAGCACTCCTCACATGAGAAGTCAGCTGATGATTTGCAGTCATTAGGCAAAGTATACTAAGGATAGACAATCCTTTTCGGATTTTATGAAGTTTGAATATCGAGCTCAATTTAATCTCGGGCATTCTTGCACCAAGCCGATTTTAAGATCAAATCATGTAGGAAAGTCGAGCATAAATCACAATCGGTACTTTCTCGAGCTAAAATCAATCCCGTGTGTTATTGAACAAAGCCTTCATTGAGTTTAATATCAAGCTCTCAAGACAAGAATTCCTACATTGAAAAATCCGTACTCGAGTCAATTCCTTATCTCTTCAGAAAATCCGGGAATTCTGTGACACAACATTTCTTGTCAGTCACTAACGAGTCACAAGGAAATCACGGAGCATCACTAGCAGAAATCACGGAGTCAAGTCACGAGCACGGTACGGTCCCACTAATACCAAAAAGGAGGAGGCAAGCGAAGCAAGCGGATGGGTGAATCATCCCAAGGAAACCGGCAACGAGATACAAGAACAGAATAACACGTGCACAAGGATCACAACGAGACACAAGTGAACAACAACATGTACACAAAGATCGCGACGGAAAACATATTTTGATTTCGGTGTGACCAGATTACCTGCAGAAAATGGCCAAAAACGGTCACATCTAACCAAAATCAAATCTCTTGGAACTATGTTTAAGTTTTCTCGCACAATTAATGACTGCTTCGTAGAACTCTAATAGTATGTGGTGGCTGTAAATGGATTGTAATGAAGTTTATAACACAAATTGTGCAACAGACATGCAATTCGAGCTATGTATACCCCACTCCAAGCCTCTAAAAGATGAGTGTGTGTAGAGCAAAATGATTCTCAATACTTTGAATCATAATTTATTTAACTTAAGTTTTCTGCTTTTTCCTCAGAGTTTTCTTTGGCTTTCTTGTTTATATTTGTTTTTATTTGCTACTCTAATTGAAGTGACATTCTGGAGTGGGGTGGCACAACCCTTACGAAAATTATGCAATTTCCATAATGTTCGCCCGCCCTGATTGAGATCATTTGCTTGAAGATACAAGACGGCGAACCCCCCTGGTGACTTGGCACGCGGCGTCGGTAGCTTCAACATTTTTGCGGTAACTGCTGAACCATTTTCATAACTTCATTTGCATTTAATGGATGGCGGAGGGAGTGAGACAGAGGGGGTTGTGTGGGGTGCCAAATGCAAATAGAAATAACAAAAATTAAGCAAACTTTTTCTGTAGCTGCTGCTGCTGCTTCTGCTGCTGTTGCTCTGTGTCATGACAACGACGCATGTCAGCATGAAATAAATCACTAAACGCTGTGACAGTGTCAAATGTCAGAGTGAGAGAGAGGGACAGCTGTTGTCTGCTGTCTCACTTGGTAGGCGCGCAGGCGGGTACAATGACCGCTCAACCCTGTTGCCGTGCTGCGTCACTTCATTGTTGACATTTAACGTGTTCGTGTTTGGCGTGACAAGTGACATGCTGTGCGCGACCTGACGTTAGCGCGACCAACTGTTGAGGTTGAGGTCTTTTGGGGGTGGGTGGTGGCCAAAAAAAGGGTTGCCAGGAACAAAAGGTAGCGTATAATTGCATAAATATGCAAATTAGTGAACGTTGGTGGGGTGCCTGCTTGTCGCATTGTCGCCCCAATGTCAACGAGTGTCGCCTCACACACACACATGCACACACACATGCACTCTCAGGATGTGCGAGGCGCTCGAGCAAAAATCTATAGCATACTTTGTGCAGCTGCCGCAGTGCATTTGCCATATCAATGTGGAAATATCTGCAGCCGTTGGCATTTTGCATGAACGGAAATGTGTCTAATTTCAATACAAAGTGACTTTGTCAAGGCAAAGAGCTGAGGTAGAGGGAAAATTCCTCGTTTGTCTTTGTGCCGGTGGCACTAACAAGCACCCTTACACACACACACACACACACGCGCGCATGCATTGCCTTCATTTGGCAGCAGCAGTTTTCATTTCCATTTCAATGCACAAAGTGCTCGCTCAGGTTGTTCCTCCCCTTACGATATTTATTGAAAATTGTTATGGACTTTGGGCTAAAAGGCTTCCACACAGCAAAAGAATCTTAATTTGGCTCAAAGTTCCTTCAGTTGGCTACAAGAGAATTCCTTTGGCGTTGCCGGCGGCACCATTATGACAAAATGTGCATTTAAGTGCAACATTTATGTAAAATGTGCGTCTGGCAAGTTTCTCGCTTTAAAATATGCAGTCAAAAGAAAACTCGAAAAGTTCAGAAATTAAGTTGTCTGACAAACTGAAGGAGAGGCAACTTTTGCCAGGCATTGGCAAAACTTAAATAAACGCAAGTTTTGCCCCGGCACATGTGCGACTCGACTCGACTTGGGCAACTTTTCTAATGCAATTAATTTCTGCACTCGACGAACAAACGATGGGAGCAGCAGGCAAAAGTTCGTTCGCTGCTGCCGCCGCTGCAATTGGGCAACGTTTTGTTTTTCTCACCCAACTTATACGGCGGCAGCGGCAGCAGGTGGTCACGTCATAAATTTGTCCTCTCTGTTTGATGTAATTTAAATTTTTAATTAAGCACACAAATTGTTTTCGGCGGTTTGGCAAATCTCTGACAGATTTGCCTTGTCAGCATAAATTTCTCTGTCCAATGTGCGTGTACGGGTATGTGCAAAATGATAATGAAAATGTTTAAATATTTACCACAATTTGTAACGACAATCAGAACACAAACACACGCACACACACACAGACAGACACAGAGCGAAAGGATATTTTGCACACGCATACAAAATCAGTTTTTAGTTTAGAGAGTGGAAAGCAACACTACGGGAAATGATGAAGATTATGTGAGTGGGGGGTGAGTCTGGTGATGTGCGCAGAGAAGAGAATACATTGATGAAACATTTAGTTTTGGAAGTTGGGCGTTTAACATTTGGATACCGGGCTGGAGGCACTTACCTAGAAAGAGAAGAAAATGGGAGAAAACATGGTATTAGTAATTTTGAATAAAGCAAACGAAAACTAAATTAGTTTGACTAAATTTGTATTTTCAGCCAATTTTGATAAATCACGTGAAATATTGTGCTAAGGCAGAAAATATTAGCTGCCATTGACAACAAAAAAGTAGAACAAGTTTTTCCACCGATCGTTCCTATGTCATCTATATGCTACAGTCATCCGATTTTGACAAAACTTAATAGATTTGTCGGAAAGCATATAAATACAAAGATGTCAATTTTAAGAAAGTTTCCATTGAAACTTACGAAGACCATTTTCAGACTTTACTTTTCTCTGGGATATACTATATAGTTATCTGATTTCAACCAAACTAACTGAAATTATCGAAAAGCATAGAAAACAAATAAAGACAAAGTTTGGAGACATTTTCAAACAACACATAAACGATTTTCTCACTAAATGTAGTTTTCGACCGATCGTTCCTATGGCAGCTATGTGCTATATACATCCAAAGTTGATAAAACTTTGTTGAATTGTGTGAAAGCACATAAGTTAAGTCCATGTCAAGTTTAAGGCCATTTCAATTGAAAACGAAAAAGTTTTTCTTATCAAGACCATTTTTCAAACCTCACTATTCTATGGCAGCTGTACTATAGTTCGACTGCGAGCAAACTTAGTGAAATCATGAAACTGAATGTAAATCTTATGAGTACGAAGTTTGAAGACATTTCCATTAAAACCAAAAAAGTTTTTATCTACTAAAACTAGTTTTTCGACCGACCGAACTAATGCAGTGCCATTTATTTCTCGATTCTGACCACTGTGCAATGGTACCCACATGCAACAGTCTTCTGATACGGCCAGTTCCGACATTGAACAACAAGATTTCGTGCAAAGTTTTGTAGAGACAGCGTTTAACCTAACGGAGTTAGCACAGAAACTGAGGGGCGGAAAGCTTTTACTCACGTACGTAAAAGTTCATGATTGTACTTGGTTTAAAAGGCTTAAAAGAAACTTTAAATTTGTGTATCCATCCAAAAAAAACTCATTTCAAGTATGAATCCTACTCGAAAATCAAATAATCCTGCATCAAGATTAAAGTAAGTACGGAATTGAATAAAGAGCTCAATTTAATCTGGATCATATTGCACCAAGCCGATTTCAAGATCAAATGAAATGCGAATATCTTGCCTTCTTCATTTGATTCGATCCGTAAAGTAAAGTAAAGTAGTAAAATGGCTTGGCTTGTCACGTTGAAACAGTCCCAAAGGGCCAAAGCCGAGCTCCTCTCAATCTCTTGGTTTGTGCGCTTCTAATTTTCGCACAAGAGAAAGGGACCTACAGTTTAAGATCAAACCCACGACCTCTTGCACAGCGGTCGCGCACACTAGCCGCTGAGCCACCCGGCCACATAAAAATCCGTTTTCAAGTCAATCCTCACGAGCTTGGTTTCAGAAAATACGTTATTGACCGACTTCTGATTGATTGATTGTATCAGAGAACTGTAAAAATCACTTTTTATACTCTGTAACAGAGGTACACAGAGTATATTAAGTTTGAGCAAATGTATGTAACAGCTAGAAGGAAACATCTCCGACCTTAAAAAGTAAATATATTTTTGATCAGCATCAACAGCCGAGTCGATTTAGCCATGTCCATCCGTCTGTCCGACCATATGAACAATCAGATCTTAGAGATCGACATATATGGGACATATGCTTCACTCAACAAAACTCAGCCTAGAGTAAAATCAGCGTCAAGTCCGGTTTCTTGCTCACCAATACAAACATATTTTTCTGTTCTCTCCATTTGACTGGCCCAGATAAAAACGCCCTAGCAAACTCTCTCTCTTTCTCTCCGTTCTTATACTCTGTACCAAAGGTAGACAGAGTATATTAAGTTTGTGCAAAAGTATGTAACAGGCAGAAGAAAGCATCTCCGACCTTATAAAGTATATATATTCTTTATCAGCATTAACAGCCGAGTCGATATAGCCATGTCCGTCTGTCTGTCCGTATGAACGCACAGATCTCAGAGATGGCAAGAGATAGAGGTTTGACATGTATGGGACATATGCTTCTTTTACTTGCAGGCAGATCAATTTTTTTTTTCAATTTTTGCCACGCCCCCTCCCGCCCCCGCAAATTGGAATAAACGTCATATCTCCCACAGTTTTATGGATAGAAGGTTCGTTCCTTCTGGACATATTTACTAATCAGGATTATTTATCGATCCGCCAAAAGAATGGTAAAGATCGAATGAACGGTTGTCGAGTTATAAGGAAAACAAAGATTTATGGGCAGCACCAGTCGCAATGGTGATGGGCAGCACTTCACAGGTACAGAGTATGTTATAGTCGGGCTTGACCGACTTTCTTTCTTGTTTTTCTCTCTGTCAGCCCATGTAAAAACTCCCATGTAAAAACTCACACGAGGTGATTTTTGCTCACTCGTTGTTGATCACCCGAATTGAGCGGAGTGAAGAAGAGTATGATTGTAATCAGGGCGCCAACAAGGGTTGGTTTTTTTTAATGAACCAAAATGAACAGAAAATGTGTAGAACGTTTGAAACCAAAGAGATTCGGATGCTGATTATTAGTGAACGAAGCCGAAGCCGTTCTCTGGTCAGAATATCTCAAAATTTTTCCTGGGTAAAGATAGGATTTAAGTGGATCAAATAGAAGTCGATATGTTCGTGTTTTTTACCCACGCGCCATCGTACAAACACCTTCCTACTTTCTATCGCAAATCCATACTTCGAACAGAACCATTTCCAACACTGTTCAAAAGCCATTTAGCAATCGGAGCGCAAATCTTCTGTAAGCGCCTTTGCCACCTCGACGTTCAAGATAATTGATCTGATTCTACTAAAAACTCTAATGACATTTTTGAAAAGCCATAAGAGTCTAAAATGCAATATCAAAATATTCTTTAATAAGCTCATAAAATACTTAAATTTATGAGGTCACTGTCTTGAATTCAATGCGTCATCTTACACTCAAAAAAAGAATAAAAGCTCATCACGACTTCAACTTTCAAAGTATTGTCCTTTTTCCCTGTCTGCAAATGGTCTTGTTATCCACTTTAGGGTCTGGGGGTCAACTTTTTAGAAGCAATTATGAGCAAATTTCTGCTCTCATTCTTCTGCAGCCACATTTTCAAGAAGGCCAATCTTCATAGCTTCTTCGTTTCCCACTTCTGATTTTGTGAGAGGAAAGACGAGTCAGGTTATCCTTTTAGTTTAGTCTCTTTTAATGTTCTTGTAATTTAATATACACTTCCACTCTCTACAACGACTTACGATAGAATGATCTAGTCGAGTCTCTTTGAGCATACACGTTACAGTTCTTTTACAGAGTAGTCTTTTATCAAGGGGTATGCGAGAAAGAGATGACTATGAACAATAATGTTATGACTATGTTAATGTTAAAAGGAACAGTCGTTAGGGTGACCATGAGTCTCTATCCTACTACACTTTCAAAATCTCTCTCCGGCACTGCAGTAAACTCTTTCATCTCACATCTCATCACCACGTTTTTCCTTAGTAGAGCCATTCCAATCGAAGTTAAATTCCCCACATTTTGAACAAAGTGCCAAAGTATCGTTTTTTTTTTTTTTTGAGAATTGAGATTAGTTGGTTTTGTCTGAGTCAAGTTTTTCCAGACTTGCACACACTTTCCCTAAGCTCATTGTTTGCATATGCAGTCCTCTCACCTATTTTTTATACTTTTTCTCTTACGAGACGGAAATTTGAATATATACCAAATCCCAGCAATCTGTTTGCATTTCAAGTGAAACCGAAGAAGATTTATGATGGATAAAAAGGGAAACAAATGCCGTTGCTTATTACGTCGCCTAGTTGTCAACTGAAACTGAATACTTTGACGGCAAATCTGAGAGTACCGAGAAGAGTTTTCAATCAGCAAACTGTTGCTGTCCTGGGGGAGAGTAGGATGTCGTATATAAATCACAAGATGTCGACTTGACTAACTGGCGCACTGACTAGCTGAAAACATAATTAATTAGCTTTTAATGCTGCCGTCGGCGAGACATGAGCAGGGGAAGTGGAAGGAAGGAGAGGAGTTGCTGCTGGCAGTTTGAGTGCATTTAGTCAAACGGAAAATGATGCCAAGAAATGCCAAGCCGAATGCAGCGTTGTGATTGTGACAAGCCCAGACGCACACACTCACACACACTGGAGTCAGGACATAATGCTTGATCCTTTGTAGACATTTCGTTAAAAGTTAGCTGCCAGAGCACTGCCAGCAATCAAATCAAAAGCAAACAATGAACAAAAATGTAAGAAAACATAACCAAAGATAAGCGGCTTGCAGCTACAAAAAAAAAAACCAACAAAAAATAGAAAGAAGATGGCGACAGCAGGAAACGCAGACCAGGATAAAAGAATAGACAGAGCCAGCTACACAGCAGTGCAAATGGCGGCGTGTCCTTGTCGTCCTGCGGGGTTGCCTGTTGTCTGCTGCAAATACCGCAACATGTACTCAAGCAGATAATGTTAAATACCACTCGAGAACGTAGGAAGCAGCAAATCCACGAAACAACAAAAGACGGGCAGGCAGGACACCAGCAGTTAAAAGGACACAGGCAAAACTGAAACCGAAAGCAGCAGCACCCGGTCCAGTCAGCGAAACAAAGGTTCAAAGACACGCCAAGCGTTGTTCGCTTGGCCACTGCCGACTGGGACTGGAACTGGGAACTGGGCTGAGTCAGTTAGCTGCCATGTGGCTGAGCCGGAAAATTTAAGCGTAGCATTAAATAATTTACAAACAAATGGCGGCGCTGGCTTAATCGCCGGAAATACGCAAAAAAAAGGAGGAGGAACAGCACCACAGCACCCAAGCTATGTGGCAACGCATGTGCATGTGCCCAGCCAGAAAAATCAATAAAACGTGCGAGGATGCGGCTGGGTTTGCCACTTTTACTTTTTCCCAGCAGCAAGATGCGACGGCTGGCAGGACAAGCAGCTTCCGATGTCGTCGCCGTCGCCGTCGCTTTGTCATTTGTTTGGCCTGCAGCTAAATTTGCTTGTCTGTCTCTCTCTCTCCAGCTCTTCAGCTCTCCACATCTCTCTCCTTTATGCATACACATGCCGGGACTTAGGTGTGGCACATGGCAGCTGTTTCAACTGTTGGCTACAAAGTGCAACAAACCGAATTGAAAATGTGCGCCACTCACGATTTTTGCATTTTTATAAAGGACCGGCAGCCCACCCAAGCCGTGTAGCCCACTCAGACGACGTCAGGGCTCAGAGCTGACTGGGGCTGACAAGCGTTAATCTCGAAATAAAATATTTGTTGTATCCTGGGCAGGCTCAAATTCCAACCACCAAAACACATAGCATACTTATGAGCGCGCACCAGGCCGTGCTCTCTCTCTTCGCTGTGTCTCTTTAGTGGCGCAATTTTTTGATTATCTTTGGGTAGCAAAGCGACTTTCCATAGACTTTGCATAAATTTGGGCTGCTTCTAAGCTCTTGCAAATTGACAAAGAACTTCAGTTGGGTCGCACTTTTTCCCTTTTTTTTATTTTTGTTCCAGGTGTCGTCGTCTCGCAGTCGTCTTGCTATTTGCATAGCAACTCTGCCTCAGTGTGTGTGGCACGCTAACATTGTGTTTGTATTTCATTAATATTTCAGAGGTGGCGTTGTTTGAAATCAAAACATAAATATTAACATTCACGAATTGAAACTGTGTATCGCCGCAAGCGCATTTCCTTTCCCTGGCTGAAAACGATACAAAATGTCGCCCGCACAGACCACAGAAACCCCACCAAATAGCAAACACCCACTCTCACACACACACACACACACGGACAGACAGCATATAAAAATCCACAAAACTTTCAACAATTTTTGAGCGGAAAAAAATAAAATTAAACGCCGCTGCATTGGCTAGGCAAATATTTTTGTCTAGCCGAAATCATTCGCATGCGCTGAATTTTGCAGCTGTTGCTGTGATTCTGCTTGTTTTCCATTTAACACAAAAATATGTTTTGTTATGTTTTATAATTTCAAGCAAACATGTGAAATGCATCTGTCGAGATACATTGCTGTCATCGAGAAAACTGTTGAATGAATTTTGGAAAAATTTCATTACTTTTATTTATTCAGCTGCTTTGTGTATATCCAACAGTCCAAAACTTGAAACCTCTTGAAAATAACAATTAATGCAAATTAAAATTCCCAAATGGTTCTAACACTTTGATAATGACGCACTATCAGGTTGCCAGATTTTGGTATGCCAATTATCTGGCAGTCTGTTCAGACTGAGTAAAATACATGACATGACATTAACAGATTTCTCTGACCTTATCTAACACCAGTCAACTGACACTACACTGGCAGGTGTTCACACGTGTATGGCAGCAACTGACAACTAAAAATAAGGCAACCTGCTAGTGTGTCTGAATGCATCCTTAGTACAAACGACTTCTGACCTTCAGTTAAAAAAGGTTTGAGTGTGACTAACACTAACGGGGCCTTGATGTGAAACATATTGTATACGAAATGTTCCGCCTTTCACTTTATTGCGGTTGTGCATAACTTTATCCTCCATAATCAAAACTCGATACTCAGTAATCGATAATAGTACTCGGTTCTAAGTATTTGATACTAGTTCTCGATATTAAGTACTCGATACTCAGAACTCGATTCTAAGTACTCGATACCAAGTTCTCGATACTCATTACACGATTCTAAGTATTCGATACTAAGTACTCGATATTAAGAACTCAATACTCAGTATTTGATACTCAGTACTCGATTCTAAGTACTCGATACTTATTCAATACCAAGCACTGGATACTCAGTACCCGACTCTAAGTATTCGATACTTAGTACTCGATACTAAGTACTCGATACTTATTATTCGATACCAAGTACTCGAAGTACTCCTTACTTCCTTTTAAAGTATTCGGCACGTAGTACTCGATTCTAAATATTCGGGTCAAAGTACTCGATGATAAATTTTAGATACTTAGTATTTTGTGTATTTGTATGTGTTTGTTGTTATACTCTATACCAGAGGTACACAGATTATATTAAGTTTGTGCAAAAGTATGTAACAGGCATAAGGAAGCATCTCTTACCATATAAAGTATATATATTCTTGATCAGCATCAACAGCCGAGTCGATCTAGCCTGTCTGTCCATCTGTCCGTAAGAACAAACAGATCTCAGAAATGCCAAGAGATAGAGGTTCGACATGTATGGGACATATGCTTCTTATAATTGCAGGCAGATCAAGTTTATTTTTAATTTTTGCCAGGCCCTCTTCCGCCCCCGCAAGTTGGAAAAAACCTCATATTTCCCACAGTTTTATTGATAGAAGGTTCGATCCTTCTGGACATATTTAGTAATCAGGATTATTTATCGATCCGCCAAAGGAATGGTAAAGATCGGGTTAACGGTTGTCGAGTTATAAGGAAAACAAACAATTATGGGCAGCACTGCACAGGTACAGAGTATGTTATAGTCGGGCTCGACTGACTTTCTTTCTTGTTCTTCTTTGTTTTTGTGTTTGTTTTATGTTTGTTTTTATATTTGTTTTTGTGTTTGTATTGTGTTTGTTTTTGATTGTTTTTGTTTGTTCTTACGTTTGTTTTTAGTATGTATTTGTTTGTTTTTTCTTGGTTCTTATTTTTTCTTTGTTTTTTTTGTTTTGTCTTTTTTTTGTCTTTTTCTTGTATTTGTTTTGTCTTTGTTTTTGTTATGTTTTTGTGTTTGTTTTTGTGTTTGTTTTTGTCTTTGTTTTTGTCGTTGTGTTGTTTTTGTCTTTGTTTTTTCTGTTTTTTTCTTTGTTTTTGTATTTGTTTTGTCTTTCGACGAATTTGTGGGGCCCACGTGGAATATAGGTGTTAATTGAAGACCAGATCTCTTTACACTTCTAGGGCAATACTTCTCGACTCACTTTGGACGGGCTGGAATTGCCCATAAGAACACCACACTTCTTGTTACACTGCACGGCTCACTTGACCCCACGATAACCGGTGTGCCCCTTTAAAACCGAAGATGGACTGGTTCTTCGACCAAGTGGCCTTTCCCTTAAAGCTTGTCGGCTTTTAGGACCATAGTCCTCCCTCTTTAACTGGGTATTACTCTTGGGGAACGGCCTGCACCACCACCATTAGAGAGTTGAGGTTTGTGTAAGTAAGGCTCTTCGATGAATTAAACGCGCCGTTTGTATGAAATACCTCACCGGGACTTAGGCATTCCCACTTTTGCGAAACCATTGGAAATATTCAAATCGATCGGGGCGGTTAGTTTCTCACATAATCGACTGCCACAATTCAACAAGGCCTATTCGTCGGCGTAGGCTGAACAGAATCCACCGCGGTTTGTGGATATTTGGACGAGCACCTCAAGGACACCTTATTTAATTTGATTTATTATTGAGTTCTTTCAGCATGAAAGCGTTCAAATGAATGCGAAGCATGCTTCAATAGACTATTTCAAAAAAATGTTTGTCTTTGATTTGTGCTGGTTTTTGTCTTTGTTTTTATGTTTGTCTTGTTTTTGTGGTCATCCAACTGTTATTGCACAAACTGATCGTTGCAAAATACTTTAAATAGTGCGTTTGGACTTGTCCACTTGGGTAAAATGGTTTCCGGTCAACACTTTACCTTTGTCAGCGTGCATTTCGTAGAATTTTACAACACGATAACGAAGACGTTCTTGCTCGGACGGCATGATAGCGACTACTTGTCTACATTTTTGTCGGGGCTGCATGAAAACGTGTTGAAAGGAGAACAAGGAGAAAGAAATGTCATCCCGAAAGCTTTTATGTAAAGCTCAGCTAGGGGCGCGCTTTCTCAAAGTTTGTGCAGATTTTTAGTTGTCACCCGTTAGTATAAATCGCTAATAGCCAAAATAACCATTTAAAATAGCCAAAATAAAGAATGCAAACGAACGAGAGCTGGGCAATAGCAGTTAACTGGAAAAACAAAAAAATCAGAAAGAACATTCAATGAGGTCAAATTGGCATGACCGCCTACAGCGCCGCGTGTTGAACTGAAATTGAATTGAACAAAAAATCGAAATGTGCGTCTACAGCGACACCTGTTGAGAATCTCCGATTTTAGTCTTTTTCAGAACTTTCACTTTCCGATTACGAACAAACGACGATTCATTTTTATACCCAGTACCCATTAAAATGGGGATATCATGAAGTTGTCTGGTACCCAGATCAAGTTTGCTTCAGATTTGAAAATACGATTCATATTGAAAAACTGTTTCCCCGAGTGATGGCAGATTACGCCAAGTCATTAAATATCGTTTTTCGGCTGAAAATTTTATTATTTGGACGTGTAGCTCTGTCGTGTAACTTTTCATGGTAACTTAGCATGTATAGCTACAAACTTATACCAATTTGGATATCGCGTTTGTGGGTTGAACCAAAGAGTATTTAGTACTATACTACTCGTTCTGTTCGCGCCACCCCCAGGCGAAATATGCAGCATAAAATTCATTTAAAAAATTCCAGAAACTTGGTACGTTAAAATGACTCACAAATGGGGAAAAATGTGCTTGTTATGTTTGTTTTTTTAACAGGCTTAAACAATTTTACACACTTGACAGTTTTTGCTCCTGTTCTCTGTTAATGTTAAGCAATTGCATGTCTCTCGGTTTCCTTGCTTTGATTTGCTTTTGTGTGTTTGTGTACTTCTTTTATTACTTTATTTGCACTCACATAACAAAAGCATAAAAACAGTAGCAGCCATTTCATGTCAATTGTCAATAAGCTGCAAATGAAATGAAAATATTATGGGGGATTTTTTTTTCATGCTGTGCTACATTTTTGTACTTCCGCAACATGAAATACTTTGCTTTGCTGTTAAGTTTTTATGACACGAAACAGACACAAAAGCATGTAGGAATTTACACATAAAGTAAAGGACAACGAGTGAAAGGTGTGTGTGAGGTCTTGAAGTGCGTGAGTTTTTGGTTATTTTCAGTTTAAATCAAAATCCAAACATGCCACACTTGAAGCTCAAGACAAACACTTCATTTATAACAACAAAAAAAAAGAGTTAAAGTAAAGTCAAGTGCGGCGAGACAGAGTTTCGCTTCATGCGCCATTTGGCAGACAAGAAAGAGAAACAGCAGCAGCTGCACTTGAAACGTCGCATGTGTGTCTCTTTCTCTCTCTATCTTTTGGTACTAATGAAGTCTCAAAGGCGCGATTAAAAAATGTAACTTGTGCAAAAGAAAAACTACGTAAAAGACTTTTCTACTCTGCTGTGGCACATGCAAAACGCAGATAAAAAGCAAACATGCCGTGGGCCAAAAGAGTAGGAGGGGGGTTGATGGCTGATGCGCTGCCAAAGTGCTGCTTCAACACTTTCAAAACTAGGCAGGCGGTGACCAGGGGGCGAGGAGTACACAACTCCTCTGCTGCTGCTGCTGGCCAAGCGAACTTCAAATGAAGTAAAGACAAAAAGCTGTAGCACATTTATCACAGAGTAGTCGTCGTCGTCGCTTGGAGGTGGGAGTTGGTGGCTGACTTGGGGTCTGATTGGAAGTTTGTTTTGCTGTTGGGTGCTTAGCGGTCGACAGGGGATGGGGTGAGGTTGGGTATTGTGCGATTGCTATAGCTGTTGTTCTTCTTTTATATAGATTGCGCGCACGAGACGCCTGACATTGAAAAATTTATTGCACGCCTGCGAGTTCTGATCCTAGGGGTTGTGTCAATGTCAATGTGTAACATCCCCCTTTTTTCTTCCTACTTGGGGTAGAGGACAGAGAGAGAGAGAGAGTGAGATCTGGTTACATTTTAGTTTCATTTAACACCTCAAGGGTACACAGAGCACAGGCTGCTCTCCTCTGGCTGTCATTGGAAATGCAATTAAAAAGCATTTTGAGCACTTGCTCATCTTGACATTTGCGTGATAAATGAACAATTTCACCACCTACACACACACACACACACACACATATATATAAATGCATTGACTGTGAAATTTGCAATCCTTTCACTCACACACACATATAAATTTTCACGCGCCAAAGCAATTTGAAAGGGAAATTCCAACCCCTTCCATTTGTGTTTTTGTTGCCTATTTTTCGGCATTTAAATGTTTTACGGTGTCCGCCTGCCACGTTGTCTGTTGTTTGCGCCTCTTCAGCGTGTTTTAATTGCGTTTGTATTACACACCGAAAGGCAGGCAATGGAAAATTAAAGCATTTACCACCCCCCCGCGCAATCAGACCTCTTACCGAAGAAGGACTCGTCCGGGTCTGCCTTTTGCCAAGTTTATTATATTTCAGTTGCCTGATTTTTCAGTCTACGTTGCGCTTTTGGCTGCTGCTGCTAAATTAACTTAATTGTTTTTGCATGAAATTAATTTCGTTGCATAAATTTCAGTAGAAGAAGGAGAGGAGCCTGTCAGCCTTAAAGTGTGAAATGCGGCACCTTTTTAAAATACATAAATATTATTGCTTTTCATTCATAATGAGTTCTTTTAAGCAATTGCCAGAGACAAAGACAGAATGGCACTTAATCCCTTGAGCTGTGGGATTGCCAACTATTTTTTAAGAAAATTTTCTCTTAAGCTGCTGCTTATTCTGCCGCTTTGCTTATTTGCATAGCCCGAAAGAGTAAATTGAGATTTGTTAGAGTTTTTTTTTTCATATGCAAAAACCCAAATCCATTACCATTTGTTTCGATACCAAAAGGCGCCTTACAATCAGCATAATTTCCCTGCTTTTCAATTTATTTTCTCTTTAGCTGCTGCTGCCGCTGACATAAAGCGCCCACCAGCCCTACATATACAGATATATAAAAATGAATGAGCGCCCAAAACCTGCGCATTTAGAAAAGTTAACAAGGATTTAAAAGGTTTTTGCTGTCAAACGCACACCCACACACCCAACACCCACAAGGACGTGCTGCATTGCAGCTGACAGTAAAAAATAATAATAAAAGAAAGTCGCGTAAATTGTCAACGAGACTTAAGCACCAACAACACGAACAACAACCCTAGCCAACTCACATGATTAAAATGCAAAAAAAAAAAAAACACAATTTTTATGAAGAAATATTTTTATCAGCTTTGTAAATTCCCCCTAAATTTTCATTTTGTAAATGAAATTTCCTCAGCTGTTGTCTAGTTTATCATCATTTTTTCTTGTATATTTTCTGTCAACACATGTCCTTGGCAGTTTAATTTCATTTCAATCACGCTAAAAGCAAAACATAATAATTTATCAACTGTCAGGAAAAGTGCGAATTTGGCTCAGTGTATTGCCAAGAAAAAATCCTATAAATATCACATAAATCACCCAACCACGGTTTAAGGAAACTCTGAAAATCAGAAAACTTTAATTCACTTGAGTCTTTTACCTTTCTGCCTTACCCTGGGGAAAAGTTGATGATGTTTATGTGTACTAGATTAGAAATGGGTACGAAATACATAGGTGGGTTTTACTCATTTGCTTAGCTCTTGCTCAAAATGAATCAGTGCAATTGTTCCAAATCCATCTAGATTTGCAAAACCAGGAATATCAGAAAACTGCACTTAGTACAATTTTTAAAAACTTGCACATGGACGAAGTCTCGGGGGCTTAATACGTTCTCTACTACGGCTTACAAAAAAATTTTATTGGTTTTTTTTCCCCCCCAATTTTACCTGTTTCTATATCATGAAGTTGTGCAGAAGTATGTAACAGGTAGAAGGAAGTATTGCGACCCTATAAAGTATATATATTCTTGATCAGCATTAACAGCCGAGTCGATTTAGCCATGTCCGTCTGTCCGTATGAACGTGTCGATCTCAGAGACTATAAGAGATAGAGCCACAAATTTTTGCATGTAGGTAGGTGTATACTCGATTCAAATCGAGTATGCTTCAGATTTGGAGAATTCCTCCCACTCCCCAGGTTAAGCGCAAAAGCCACAACTACACCCTCGAGACTTTATATATATCATGTGAGGCCCTAATATCTATCTATTCTGAAAAGATCAATAAGATCGGACAAAAAACTCCGAAGTTAAATACGAATCAATTTTGCTTGTGGGAGAGAGGGGAGGTCTTGCATTGTCAGTTATCGCTCGCGGGCGCATGCGCGCATTGGTTTTTGTGTATGTTGGAGTCTGCGTATGTGTGAGTGTATGTAAAGGAAAACACACGAAATCAAGGGAACAGAGTATTCTGTAGTCGGGGCACTCGACTACAGCTCCCTTACTTGTTTTATGTCGATCTGTCACATTTTTGTGAGAGGCTGGCGGCATCACTTTGTCACTGTGTCACAGCTCCATACGAATTTGACACTGTGACACTGAAATGTGACACTCTGTGACGCAGCAAAACCCCAGCATAGCACAGACAATGGTTGCGTTCACCAGCATAAATCGATGACCAAAAATCGACTAATTTTGTTAGATTGTGCTGATGAACGGGCGTGATGTGCAATCATGATTGCTAATTTTCGTGATTGTGTTAGATATAAATCAATCAAAGTATTTCTTTGTTAGATTGATTTGATTTGTAATTGTTATCGATAGCAAACAGCTGTCTGCAATAAAAAAAGAATTAATTTTGTGAAAATTAAAACAAAATGGGCAAGGAATCGTCTTTGCTTTTTGCAGTTTGGATGTTGGCAAAACGGGAGTCCTTCTCATCAGTTGGAGACTGTTTCGACATACCAAAAAGCCAATTTTCTTAATCCAGGTGCCCACAACCACGCACACCGCGTCCCATTCACTGCGTCCCATTTGCAGCTTTAAGTACGTCTCGCATGTCTGCCACACCACCGGCACCCGCTTGCCCACCTCTGCCCTAAAGATGACTCGCTTCACCGAGGTGTGTATGACTTGTGCCTCCTCCGGTATGGCCTGCAGCACCTCCAGCATGATCCAGAGCTGCACATCTTCACTGACATTTGGTATACGCTGCTGCTGGAACGTATTGATCACCTCAATGGCACTCGGCCAATCCTCCTGCAGCATGTGCACTATATAAGCTCCCAGTGCAATGCATTGACGATGCAGTACAATCTTGGGTCAATTTGTACAATGGTTTTGAGTGTTCGTGCTCTGCATCTCATCCAAATCGGTTGGGAAAAAGCTTTCCTCCGAGTCTATCATGGAGCTGCAAAAAGGCCCCCAGTGGATTCCTCAAACCTGGCCGCATGAAACTTCTCAATGGAGAGCATCTGCAAGGCGTTCTTCTCTTCGCTTACAAGTCGCCAATCTGGGTACTAGGACAACCAGTCGCCACCGAAGAGGTCGAACTTTCGCTATATCGGCGTTTTTGACGACAGTCACATCCAACGTAATGGATGTACTGATGTTATTTAATTTATTTTTTTATTTGCAGTCAAAAATTCAAGACGTCCGCCAAAAAAATTATCGATAGTTTTGTTGGCTGCAAATTCTATCAAAAACCGTTCACCAGCAGCCAAACATTTTTATTGTGATTGTGATTTTTGTTAGATGATTGGTGTGTGCAGGTGAACACGCCCAATGACTCTTCCGAGACCTCTTTTTTTTCGTCGTTGACGCATGCCCTTGAGGATCAGCAGGTTTGCTTTTTTAAAGAACTTCAAAATTGAATTGGTTCCAGGATTGGATCAAAAGACGCCTCGATTTTGTGCCAGAAAAATGGGAAAAAAGTATTGGCTAGCGAAGGACAATACTTAAAAAAAAGGAGAAGTCATATGATTTTAAAAAATATACAGAAATTTTCTTAGTCCGGACAATATAAGGAAGTGACAGTTTCTGAAAGGAATGAATGAGGCTATTCTATCGAAAGGGTTTGGTTCAAGGTCCGGCTCAAACTGAACCGATTTTTCGGGGTTCGGTTCAGGACTATTTTGCAAACTCTCAGTTTTTAATGTGAAACATCTCTCTTGGGATTTCCAAAAATCGAATACTTAGAATCGAGTGCCTAGAATCGAGTACTGAGTATCGAGTACTTTGTATCGAGTACTTAGAATCGAGAACTTGGTATCGAGTACCTAAAATCGAATACTGAGTATTGAATACTTAGTAACGGGTACTAAGTATCGAGTACTTAGTATCAATTATTTCGTATCGAGTATTCAGGATCGAGTATTTCGTAACGAGTTCTTCTAAACGAGTATTAAGTATCGAGTACAGAGTGTTAAGCGCCGAGTATCGAGTATATCGTTAAATGCACAATAACTAATATGTAAATGTCGAAGCATATCGAATGCAACATGTTTCACATGAAGAACCCGTTTTTTTTAAATATTTTAAGCCACTTTTAAAATGGTTCAATTGTACTGAGCATCGCATACTGAGTATTAAATCGATTAAGAATCGAATACTGAGTATCAAATACTTAGGAATCAGTAAAATGTCTATGCCCCCTTGTAGCAATCTACATACTTACTTTCAATTTCAAAACTTTTAGTATAGTTCCATTTTGTTAAGAAAGGTTGGTGAAATGCAGAAGACCAAAATGTATATAAAATAACTTCTGAGTTGTGGTTCTAAGCCGCTTTGAAACCGGTTCAATAGGATTCGGAAAAGGTATTGATAAGTTAAAGTGTCTGAGAAAAGCGTAAACATCTAGCTTAGTTTGAAACAGTTAGCCTTTGACTCTTTAGTGATTGACATAAACATACTGAAAAAAATTGCACAATTTATTGTGAGGTTGTCTTTTAATAAACAAATTTAATATCTTTGAGTGCATGCAACATTTTGTTGACTTTTGGATGGGAAAAAGGTTGCCACATGCTGGACTCTTGTTGAATTATTAATGAAGAGTAGCCTCTGGCTGTAGCAGGAGGAAAGGCGTGTAGGCCAACATATGGCCGTCTATTTGCCAAATCAGTTGCGACGGAACAAACTTGGGTTGGTAAATCAGTGAGCAGCAGCAAGTGACCTTGAGAAAACTGAAGTTAAAGTTTTAATTGGCGAGCAGTGAAATGCTTAACAACACCACACACCCAAGCAAAGAGAATCAGCCAGGCCTTAATTAAATTAACACAACAAACCACATATTCCCACACACTCACAGCCTTTGGGCGTGTTTGCGGGCAGCAAAGTAAGCAATTTCTTTTTTTTTTCGTTCGTTTTTCACTTTTATGCTGTTGCCTGCTGATTTTTATATAATTGCATGTCGTTCAGGGCAGCGTGCCGTGTTGTTTGTTGCAACCTGCTGCTGCTGCTGCTGTTGCTGCTGCATTAAAAAGCCACTTTGCGGCTTCCTGTGGACACCGCCCTCTTGGCGTGCCAGCTTGTGCAAATTTGTGGGCGTCGCACTTTAAAACGCTTTAAAGCTCAGGCCAAGTGGGCTTCTCGTATCTAATCCTTGGCAGTGGCTAACTCAGTTTTACCTGCCTTGGGGCTGCTTTTATGAGGCCTCGTAAAAACTTTCTCTAAGCAAACATGCGCCTAAAAGTATGCACATACAATTTTAATGCTAGCAAAGTAAAGTTTATATTGTCGACGGTTTTATTGATATCGTAAACACGAAACTGTCGCCCTCGCCTCCTGCACACAATTTGCATAGTAAATTTATGAGACAATTACGAAGCATTTTTGATTTAATGACAATTATTGTCATAATTTTCATAAAATTGCCTGCCGTCTGGCTTAGGCTATGCTTTGGGCCACAAAAAGAGAAAAAAAGGAGAAACGACGCAAAAGAAAGTGGATATTTATGCGTTTTTCTTTGTGGCTCATGAATTTTTTGGAGCATGCTTGAGGTTCTTTTTGCATATTATTGCTCTGTTGGTCTCATTTCAATTAATCAGTCACGCAATTCCCTTATAAAGTTGTCTGCCACGCTATCATAAATCAACGATTCTCACTATTTTGGGAAAGTAGTTGCTCCGCCTCGAAGGGTCGGACAAAAGCGAAAACTTAATTAACAAATCGACGACGTTTTGTGCAAATCAACATATTTGCCTTGCAAATGACTTTTGCGTATTTAAGCTTTATTTTATATTAAAACAATTTAGAAGGGGGTGAATGCCGGGGGCCACACCCCCCACCCATTTCATTTCACAACTCTGTCTGTTTGCAGGTTTGCGGTTAACTCCCCGTCTGCCATCAATAAACCCAACGATGCTTATAAAAATGCAAACAACACATTTCCAACCCAGGTGCCATCCCTGATCCTCTCCTCTCCAATGGCCGTGGGGCACTCAATTTGTCACATTTGAAATACGATGACAAACAAAAGCAAAACGAAATCCAATTGCATTTTTATTTACAAATGCTTTGCACTTCAACAGAATGCACAATATTTTGCCCGCAGGCGTCAGGAAATGTGAAACTGTGGAGGGCAGCAAACAAGAAAATCAACTTAGAAAATTACGACTGCTCCCTAAATTAAACAAAAACACAGAGGCAAAAGCATAAATGAACATAAAAAAACATAAAATAAATGTAATAAAAACTAAGAAGAAGAAAACAAAACAGCAAACAATGCAATTTTCGGGGCGCGTATGTGTGTGTGTGTAACAGGCCACAAAGGTCATAAAACCATATCAACGCCATTAAATGTACAACGCGTGGGTCTTTCCACCCACTGCCACTCTCATGTGTGTATGTTTATAAACACCTATGAGAGGCTGGGGACTCGGAGCCTGAAATCATAAAAAAGTGCTCAACAAAAAAGTTGAGAGAGACCGGGGGTTGAACAACGATACACCTGGCTACCCCAAATAAGACCCATACACTTGTTCAGTTGGCCTTGCCCGAGCGTTTAGACAATGTAAACGCAAGCAGAACAGAACAGAACAGAAAAAAAACTAAACAAACTGAAACTGAGGCGGAGTCGTTTGGGATGCGGCTGCGGCTGGCACTCAAGTGTGAGGACAAACAAATTTTTTACGTAGTTCCAGACCCGTGGTGTGTGTGTATTGCTGAGTGGGAGTTAAGGGTTTGCGGCCATGTTGGCATTTGTGGGCGCGTCAATGAAATTACGCTGGTCAAAAAAAAATATCAAACACAAACCGTTTCAGCACAATAAGCAAACAGAAAAAGGTGTTAAATAGCCAAAGAAAGCCAAAGCTTGCTTAAAGCTATGAAATTATTATAGAGAGACAGACAGCTAGAAGTAGCAAAGTTTATGTGCTTTTGGCAATGCAATGTTTTCGAGTTAGTCGACTAAAAACATCGAAAAAAGTGATTTGTCTTTAATAATTCTGGAAAAATCGAAATAATTTTAAGTAGTTAATTTTCTTCTCTAAACATTTTATCCCTGGACGGTCATCGTTCGTCGTTACGACGACGCTTGCTTGCATTTAGCTGTTTTTGTTACTTATCTTTGTTGTTTGTGCTAAAAAGGGTAGCTGAAATGACGAACGATGAACTATGTGTGCGACAAATGACCAAAATATTATGCCTAATGCTTTTTGGAAGGCAGGAACTCTCCTGTGGTCATGGGGACGTATGTTGTGAGGTAAAGTTGCTGATCGGTTTGACATGGCAAACCCAGCACGATCCTGGCTTACTGCGTCTCAAGTCGACTCACACCTCCCCGTGGTAACCCCAGGTATCAGAGCGATGCACCCGCAAAGCAGCTGACTAACGTGAGCGGCTATCCTACCTTGGGAAAAATAGGGGGCGTTACTTTGGGCTTTGCACCCGGCTATCGTCTATAATATCCGCTAATGAAAACTGCGACAACAATGCACCTGGAATGTTCGTATCCTCAATGGAGAGCGTGCGGATTCAAGCTGATTTGTGGATGTGCACGACGAAGATACTCATCGGACGTTACCGCACTTGAGGATGTGCGATGGACTGCACTGGACAGGGGCGTAAGGTGATGGGAGATCTTCTACAGTAGACATGATTCAAAGCATGAGTTTGGCTATGGTTTTGTAGTCAACGAAAGACTGCGTCGCTCTGTCATCAGCTTTACCCCAGTTGACAAGCGACTTGCCGTACTCAGACGTAAGGCAAAATTTTTTAATATTAGTCTTATCTGTGCGAGAGACCCGACAGAAGACAAGAACGTATCGGAAAAAGACGTTTTCTATGAACGCCAAGAGGACCTATATGAGCGCTGCCCCGATCACGACATCAAGATCGTGCTAGGAGAGTTTAACTCAAAAATCGGGAGAGAAGTTTTAAGCCGGACTATCGGCCGATTTAGCACACACGAAGAAACCACCAATAATGAAAAGAGGCTAATAGACTTCGCTTCGGGCCGGAACATGGTCGTTAGTAGTACCAGATTTGAATACCGCGACCTGGAAGTCCCCTAATCAATCAACGCAAAACCAGACTGATCATTTTGTGATAGACGGAAGGTTCTCATCGAGTGTTCCAGACGTACGTGCGCTCCGAGGAGCCAATATGGACTCGGCCAAGGTACTCACACGGCTCAGTGTGCCACACGTCGCCCAGTCTAGCCCACGTCAAAAGCTAAACGTCGAGAAGCTGCAATCAGAACGGACATCCGAAGCCTTCTCAGCAAAACTCACCCAGTTGCTCAGGGAAACCCCACCTGGACCTTCTGGTAAAGGCGAACAGTGGAAGTATATTACACACTCAATGACTACAGCTGCCAAGGAGATTCTTGGATTTGCGGCAGTAGCCGCAGCGCTACTGCGTACAGGAGAACTCTGCAGTCGGGAGCACCGCAGGCTGTAAGGAAGCTATACCGGGAGAAAAGGAGAGAGGAGAAGCGCCTTTTCAGGAGGAAAAAAAATGAGCAGGAAAGGCGCATGAGGGAGGAAGTCGAAGTGCTGTTCGGAAGGAGTGAGACTCGGAAAGTCTACCAAAAGATTAGGCAACTAACCAAAGGTTTTAAGCCCGGAGTCACACAATGCAAGGACGAGCACGAAAATTTGGTCACAGATCCGCAAGTGGCACTAGACAAATGAAGGAACTATTTCTCCAACCTGCTGGGAGGCGTAGCTACACCATCAATCGATAACATAGAGATAGATCCGCCGGACCATAATGACCATTGTTAGCCATAAAAAGGCTAAAAAATAACAAATCTGCTGGCGCTAATGAGCTGCCCGCTAAATTGTTCAAGGCTGGCGGTGAGGAGCTGATAAGGTGCATACACCAACTGCTATGCAGAATATGGTCCGAAGAAAGCATGACCATAGATTGGAATCTAAGTGAACTATGTCCAATATTTTAAAAGGGAGACCCTGCAGTTTGCGTCAATTACCGCGGGATAAGTCTCCTTCACATTGCATATAAGGTTCTATCATGCATCCTATGTGAACGTCTAAAGCCGAGAATGAGTGAACTGATTGAACCTTATCAATATGGCCTTAGACCTGGCAAATCCACCACGGACCAGATATAGACACTGCGACAAGTCCTGGAGAAGACCCAAGAGAGACAGATCGACACCCACCAACTTTTTGTTGACTATAAAGCCCTATCTACATTTGGTAGACCAGCAACGTATGTTCGACTTTGCATGATGACGTTGAGACCCACAAAAGCTCCGTCAAAATAGGAAAAAACCTCTTCGAGCCTTTCGACACCAAAAGAGGTTTTAGGCAGGGTGCCACCTTATCCAGTGACTTTTTTAATCTGCCGATGGAGAATATACTGCTCCAGTGCCCAAATGCTAACAGAACGGGCACCATCTTTATCATGCTACTTGCGTATGCCGATGATATTGATATAATCGGCAATAGCGAAAAGTTCTTCGGAGGATTTATGGACCTCTAAAAGTTGGCTACGAACTTCGCATCCGAATGAATCATGAACTGTACGTTCTCCATGAGGACACTAAGCTTGTCCAGAGCATAAAACAACAATTGCGGATAGGTATGACATGTTACCCGTATGGAGGATAGAGCTCCAGCAAAACGGGTGTACAGTCGGCATGCGAACGAGCTAGGAGGCACGCCCGGGCCGGGTCGACCAAAGCGAAGATGGCGCGATCAGGTGCAGGGAGATATTTCGAAGCTGGGTGTGCCCATGTGGTGGGATATCGCTCGGGACAGAGGCGAGTGGAGGACATTAGTTGCAGCGGTCGGGACCGTGAAACGGTTGTGATGGCCAAAAAAGAACTATATGCTCATTATAAGCACGATTTTTGAGAATCTCCTGCGGTCATTAGGACTGGTTCGCCGTCGAAGCTTTGGTTTGCTATAACATCAATCGAATTCATCAAACCTATCTTTGAAGGCTTATACGCCCGATGAAGAGTGAAGTACTCTCCGAGATGCCCTAATTCTTAACGGTCTGTTTATAGGAACAGGGAATAAACTTCAAGCTTGATATCAGTAAAATTGTATGGGCAATTTATCACTTTATAATCAAGATTATAAGTAAACATTTTTAAAATGGATAAATCTAAGGAACAGCAAAGGTTTTCCTTCTATTTTTATTTTTTGCTTTGATTTGGCAGATTTCACGGTTGGCCCCCTTATTCTTTCGGGCCTTCATTTTATTGTTGTTATTGTCTTTTTGTATAAGCGAGCATAAAAATTTGTTGCGCTTGTTTATTTATTGCCCAGCTTTGCCACACCCCAAAAAAGAAAAACAATAAAAAGCGATTTTTATACCAGAATTGTGTAACATATTTTTTTGTACATACACATTTTTCGCCTTCTTTAACTTTTAGAAAAAATTTCTATAAATAACAAATATCACTTCTAACCACTAGCAATCTCTTTAATGTCAACCACCAAAATTCTTTTTCATTAAGTTAAACCCATTTGAGGCAACAATTGTGCATCATTTTGCAGGCCAATTTTCTATGTGTTTGTGGGGCTCATTAAATTTTTTATGAAGTGCAAAACGAAATGGCGTCACTTTTCGCTAAAATGCGCTTTAAGCTCGTTGAAACTTTTGGTGGCCATTTAAAATTTGTGCCGACATAAAGCATAAATTATGGCCCAGAAGCCCCCCGTGGTGCTTAAGCGTTAAGCGTGCACACCCAGACAAGCACACACACACACAGATACAAAACATGTTCAGTTTTATAACCTGTGCTTGGCATTTGGCAGACATTTTCTTGTACATTTTGGTTGTTGTTTATGTGAAACTAGCGCATTGAAATTGCATTTTTAATACGCTTATTAAAATGATAAAATGCCCAAAAAGCTAGACAACTTGTTGGTCTGACAGTGGAAGGAGTGTAGGTGTGTGAGATTGGCAAACATTTTGCCTCACGTTAGGGTCATTAATGTTGTTGTTGCTGTTTTTGGCCAGGTGCAATACCATAAGCTGAGCCTTTTTCTTTTGTTCTTGCTCAAAGTTAATTAAGCTGCAAATGCCAAGTGAAACTACATTAAAATCTAATTGCTGCATCGTTAACGTTAATGTTAGCTTTGCCGTTACGTAACGCTTGGCGAAACTTGATATAGAGGCACACTTGAAATAAAGCAATTAAAGCAGATTTCATTTCATTTATTTAAGTCCATTTCAAGCACATGTCTGTAGGCTTAGGTATCAGCAACTTAGATTGTTTGTGTATTAAGCATTGAGGATAAAACAAGGTTTGTAAATTGGACAAAATTTAATTTTGTCATATGAAATGGTCTATAAATATGCTCTTTTCAAGTTGGATTCGATCGTAGGCAATTTTAAAACTTGAAAAATTTGTTCTGCTGCTGCGTTACACATACTACATTCCTGAAAGTGATTAAGATTTGATTTAGATTTGATTTTGACTTCGTCGATCAGCTGTTCACAGATGCTCCATTCAAATTGTGCAGTGTGCCCAGAGTAAGTGAGGACTTAAGGGTCATACTAATTGATTACAAATAATCAACTTTGAGGCTGATTTAAGCGGACCATCCAGACACGAATTTGTTCGGTTCGACGAAATGTTCGTCGTTAGTGGAGATGTTCGATACAAAAATCTGCCCGACAACCTCCACTAACGACGAAAATTTCGTCGAACCGAACAATTTCGTGTGTGGATGGCCTGCTTAAGATTTGGCTTAAATTTGATTTCGTTTTGTTGTGACCGTTCTTTCATGGCGCGCTTGGTGTTTGCTTAACTTTTGCTGTGTTGAAATCACGGAGAACGTTGCGAGTTTTTGCATTTCAAGTTTTAATAATTAGTTAAATAATTATTAATTTAATGCATTTAAGAATGGTTACGAATCTCTTTGAAGCTCCAGTTCTTAGAGCTTGTGCTTGAATGAGTCAAAGATATTCTGGATTCCATTCTTGCACAGCTCTCAAAAATTATTGCACTTAAAAGAATTGCATAAGAGGCAACCGCCAGAGAAAGCTATGAGGGTCTTCGATATAGTCGTCGTAAAAGAGGACAAACTTCCGTCCAATTATTGGCGCCTCGGTAGAGTTCACGCAGTGTATCCGGGCGCCGATAATAGAGTCCGGGTTGTAGATATTAACACCACGCGTGGCGTTATTCGGCGACCGATCGCTAAGTTATTATTCCTTCCTACCCAAAACCTTGAACCTCAAGAATAATTCCAGATCCAAAATTCATCCATTTGTTGTGGTCCTACATTATTGTTAACGCTAGATCCTAGTACTAATTCTAATTTTTCTTAACGTATTTCTACCGTACAGTTCCGAAGATTAAGATGGCACCTCGTCCTCGGGATGTACGCGCTTTGGAGAGCAGATGTTCGCTAGGAATTCAATCCTTCCGCTGCCGAGTAAGCTCCGGAATCCATCCTCTTTGGAAGTGTCGGCGATTTCTACGCCTCAGCACAGAGAAGCGGCTCCGCGCAGTACTGGTGAACAAGTACTGCTCAAACTGTCTGGCGCATCAGCATTCAGGTAAATCAAGCCGCAGTGGCGATAAATGTCGCATTTGCCATCAGAACCATCACTCGCTCTTGCACATGCGTGAACGCCATCGATCTCCACATCCTTCCGAACGTTCACCGTCTCCAAGGCCTTCAGAGCGCTCACAGGCTTTGCTGCGTACCGAGCGGATCCGATCTCCATCTCCGATTCCTCCTCCATCCTTGTCGGTCCTTCTACAGCACCAGAGTACCAAGGTCCTTCCGACGGCATCGGTTCTCATCGATAATGGGAAGACCTTATACGACACAAAGGCACTACTCGATCCGTTGCACTCCATTCAGCCTCATCGATTCCTCCTCAGCTAATGTTGGCTCCAAGAAGGTCAGCCCAGCCGTAATCCGGTCAGGAATCCAGGCTAAGTTTTGTCTGGAGGTGTTTCTTAAGGTTGTGTCCCACCAGTACGCCCTTCGAACTCCTTGGCACTCGCTAGATGATAGCGTCAAAGCGAAGTTCAACAACTTGCGTCTGGCCGTTGAGCGGTTTTTCTTCCATCAACGGTATACTTGGTGCTCGGAGCAGATGTTTATCCGCGTATTATACAGGCGGGCTTCATAGCGAGTCAAGACGGGCTCCCCGTAGCCCAAAGCACTATGTTTGGATGGATATTGTCTGGATCCTGAGCTCGATAAATTCCGGGACCATATTTTATAGTCTCACTTAGTCAATTTTTAGAGTCCTAAGCTAATGAAGTGCCTGTTATATAGTCTAAGCCAGTCGTAAAGTAAAGACCTAAGCACATGAAGTCCTAGATTTAAAACTTCAAGATCTCTTTAAAATTCATTTTTTTTTTTTTTTGCATCGGAGAATGCAAGGCGGCCGGTATGTTCGCGTTCCAATTTCGTCATTCCTAAATAATAGTTAGCTCATAAGAAACACATCCCTAATCTGATCAGTTTGTTATCGGGACGAGGGTGTCAACTCTCACCGGCTGTATAGATATATATATATGTGTGTTTAAGCGCTGCATGTCTAAGTCAGAGAAACGAAGTGTGAAAATAAAGTCAAATATATAAGTGAAACACCCCCAAGTTGTCGGCACTTATTTGGAGCACCCTGGATAGCCACCCCACTACGATCACTATCTGTCTCAAAAAACTCACAGATAACAGAGTAAATTGTGAGTTTATTTGACAGTTAAAAACTATCTAAAAGATTAGAAAACGGCATTTAGATTATAATTGCACAAAGGGTACTCAATAGTATCAAATTGATGACTAAAAATAACAGTTTGATGATAACTTTTTTTGGGTGTTTTAAAGTACATTGGTGCATATTCTGAACATCTTTACCAAGCTACTGGAGGTATGAAGAAACCAATAATAAGGTAGACTCTTAAATCAAACGGTGCCCAAAACAACAACACAATAGTGGGAACAAGGGGAAATACTTTGAAAAATGTATAAATTACCATTTTTCCGCAATAAATTCTCAAACTTTTGCAAGGGCATAAAACGGCCAATAACCTTTTCAACCTTAAACAGGCGAAAGGCCACAGCACACACACAGGCAAAAACACAGTGACAAAACTAGGTAGAATCATAAAAAATATGGCTTCAAATCAAAGTTGACTAAGGCTGTCAACGCCCATGAACGAACATTAAACGTTTATTAAAGCGCCAGATGACAGATTACAGGTGTGCAATGTGGGGACAGCCCCCAAATATACACACTTACTACACACACACACACACAAAGAGAGTCTCGAAGGGGCAAAGGCAAAGTCAACAAATTGACACATTAAAACAAATGAGGCCACTGCGACCGTTGCCAGCTGTCGAACACGACGGCGGCGGCTCCTAACTAATGGAGCTTGTTATGTGTAGTAGTTCTTCTTGCTTTGAGAAAACTGTAGCATACTTTCCTGTATAAGAGGGCGTTCCAAAAAAAAAAAAAAAAACATTCAAGAAATTAACGCCTGGCTGCAAATGTGTTTGCTGTTTTGTTTTTCCTCAACTTTTTCTGTACCCGGCACCTGGACTAAAGTGGCAGGAAAGTTTGTCGCCACACGCATAAATCAAGTTAATCATTTGGCGCAAAAGTTGTGCAGACGCCAGCGGGCGTCGCAAATTGGACATTTATATTTGTAGCAACAAAACAAACCTTAAATTATGAAATTTTAAAGAGATTTACGGCCAAGGGAGTGTTGCTATGTTGTGTTGCTTACCTGCAAAGAGAAAGAAAGAAAAGTATACAAAAATTATATTAAGATTGACAACAATTGGAAATTTACGAGTTTTTTGGAAATTCAAATCTAATGGCAATCAACAACAATAACTGAGAATTCAATTATGCATTTTGTCAAACTAAACAAAATTTTGTGTTAATTTCTCTAGGGAAACCAAAAAGTTTGTGGTTTTCTTCTATATAGAGAAAATTGTACTAAAAGCAAGTCAAGAGATGCAACTCTCTACATAAATAAGTGAACAGACAGTACAAGGGAAATCAATAAGAGCACCAGAGCCCGAGCCAGGGCCAAGTTGTATCAAGCGGGAGCAGGAGTGTAGCGGAAAAGGCAGCTTACACAAACCAAATTGAAATGTAAAAGAGTTGGCTTGACTTTTACCTCGGGTTTTTGCAGGTGCACAAATTGTGCGTATGCACACAAGCTGAGGTAATCTATTGGGGACTACAAATGGCCAGCAGACACAAGGAAAAATTTAAACAAAAATTCCAAGATTGATCAAACCGAAACTGTGGACGATGCCCCCAGATGCCTGGTTGATTTTGTTTACTTGTTGGCACTTGGCCATTTTATGAGGTATAAAAATGAGAATTCATTGATAAATTAGTTTTTAGACATTTGTAGACAGTTATATCTTAGCATATGAAATGCAATTATTGCTAAGAGAGAGAATTCAATTAAAATGCCAGACAATCGACTGACTGTCAATTGCCGTAAAATGCATGACAAACTGTAATGCCCCGTGGGCAAAAACAAACCATAAACAAATCCGCTTAGCTCAGCTTTTTGCCTGTGTCTTTGGCTTGAAACTAATTTTGCTCGAAGAAGCACTTACTACTTATGCTGGTGCGTGTTTTGTTGCAGCACTTTTCCGAACGATAGAAAAGCAATTCACTTTGAAATTTGCACCTGTAAACATTGTCAAACAAGCGGGGTAGGGGGAGTGGTGCGGAGTGCAGTGGAGTGGGCTAATGCCAGGACAATGCCATAACAGCACTTGAGTGCAGGCCACCACCTGATGTTGCTGTTGTGCTTTGCAAATCGCCTTAGCCTGGTAATTGTGTATATGAACAAACAACGACAAGACAAGACAGGCACCAAGACGACCTCGAGAGCAGCCATCGACAGCAGGACCAGCAGGAGTTCTTAGTGCTCGTTAGCCAACGCCTTCCCTTTTTATTCTTCCTTTTTTTTTACCGTGTGCACACAATGTGCTGACTTTGCTTCCGCTTCCACAGGAGCTTCCAACTTTTTATGCTACGTGAGATTGACCAGCTGCAATGGTGAGGCGGCGGGCAGGCAGGCAGGCAGGCAAATGCAATCATAAAATGTGTCATTATATTAAACTCATTCTTAACGGTCGCCTTCCGTTCGATTCGCTCTGCCTTCCGCTTATTTTATGCTTATTGAAAAGCCAGCAAAAGTATGCAACGATTTCTTTTTCCTGCCGTTGCACAAGCGAAAGTTTAAGTTTAATGCAGCAGTTGAAAAGACAAGTTCATTTAAAGTTCAGTTAACATTTCAGCCATAGAAAATCTAAATTGAAAATCGAAAGTTGTTAAATTTTACGACTTTGCATTCGACTGAGTGCTGTTTCGACCCACCAGCCAAGCACAGTGATACGAAACAAGGAACAAGGTGTCAACTTTTAAGGGTGAAACTTCTTTATTTACAGTGCGGAATATTTTGACTGAGTATCGATGGTATACTATGTATCGAAAAGTGAGTATCGAGTACTAAGAATCGAGTTCTGAATTTCGAGTACTAAGTACCGAGCAGCAAGTAACGAAAATTAATCATCGAGTATCAAGTTACACACAGACATAGACTTAAAAAAAAAATAGGGGAAAGTTAACGCCCCGAAGTTTTGTTACCTGCTAGCTTCCATTGAAAAAAAAAAGTTTTTCTACTAAACTACTTTTGGACCTTACTTTTCTATCGGATCTACATATAGATGTCTGATTTCGACCAAACTTGAAATCTTGGAAAAGCATAATACACTGTTAATTACGGGCGTTATTTGAGGCGTCCCATTAAAACTAAAAGTTTTTCTCCAGAACTCTTTTCCACCGTCCACTTTAGTATAGTTATCCGATTTTGATAAAACCTGAGAATTTGTAAAGTTATAAAATAGAATATGTCAATAAAATGACGTTTTCATTAAAAACAAAGTTTTCTCCAGATGTCTCGTTTATGGTAGATCACCGCGCCCTATTGTGTAAAAGTTTAAAATAGTGTATGTGTAGGACGTTTTCTTAAAAACAAAAAGTTTTTCTCCTAGACTAGTTTTTCACCGATCGTCTATGATATAGTATAGCATCCGATTCACCAAACTATATTGAAAATAGTAAACTAAAATACGACTTTGAGGCGTTTCCATTAAAAAAAAAAGTTTTTCACTTAAACTAGTTTTTTGACCGATCGCGTATAGTATGTCACCGATCCGGCGGTTCCGACATTGCGTTTTTACCAAACTTCTGCAGTTTGAATAGCTTTAAAACTACGAGATACAAAAACAACACGACGGCCGCAGCTCGTTCTACAAATATATACTTTATGTGGTCGGAGATGCTTCCTTTAATGCGTTACAAACATCCGCACAATTTTATAATACCCTTTGCAAGGGTATAAAAACGTGAGTGTGGTTAACACTTACGGGGCCGTGATGTGAAACATGTTGTATACGATATGATCCGCCTTTCTCATTCTTGCGGTTGGGCGTTACTTTATACTCCAGTTTTAAAACTCGATACTCAGTAATCGATAACAGAACTCGATTCTAAGTATTTCATAGTAAGTTCTCGATATTAAGTACTCGATAATCAGTTTTTGATACTCAGTATAAGTACTTGATACCAAGTTCTCGATACTCAGTACTCGATTCTAAGTACTCGTTATTAAGTACTCGATACTCATAATTCGATACCAACTACTCGATACTACGTACTCGATTCTAGGCATTCGATAAAAGGAATTTATTCTAGTTGAGGAAGTTTGACTCGCATCAAAATTTTGAATCCTGTGGGTTTTGATTTTAGGCATTTCGTGATCAATCCAAAATCGCTACCGCTTTAAGTGTATTTATTTTCCTGTTTGTCAACATCCTTGGTCAAAAGCACCAAACTTTGACGAAAAATCTACTTGGCAAAAAATGTGAAAATTAACAAATTAAAATCAAATCTGGCAGATGCTATCAAACCATTGTTGAGATTAATACACATAAGCTATGTGAATCGGTTTCCAGGTTTATGAACTCCTTTTCCATTATTTTCTGAAAAACGTAGTTTGTAACAGAACTTGAGATTATCGGAGGTCGATGAGCATCCGAATAATATTGTGAAAAGAAACAGAGACTAACATTTAGATTTTTTTTTTTCTTCTTGAACTCGTGACAGCTAAACATCCATCCATTCCGTCTATGCATAACTATTCACTTTTCGCTTAAGGTTGGCCTATGCCATCCCCATTTGGCAATGTATCCGGCCTGTTTAAGGTCAAATACATCATGAAAAACAAGCATATCTCGAATTTCCCTCTTACACAAAGGCTGTTCTATTTAACACGTTAACGGCTTCAAGAGCTTTGTTAAATACTACCAAAATTTAGAATGTTCTGGTCCCATAACCTGTTAAGATTATTTTTGATGTGAAACATCTTTAATTTCGTCACGGAAGATTTTAGTAGGATTTAAATTTGATTTCAACGTCACGCGTCACGCTGATATGCCATTGTTATGGAGTATAGAGTACTAAGTATAGGGAACTTAGTAACGATTACTTTGTACCGAGTGCCAAGTGCTAAGAATCGAGCTCAGCGTATCGGGATCCAAATCAGGGCTGCAAGCCAAAATTTTGTCTCGGAGATCCCGTTCGCGGGCTCGAACAAAAGTTTACAAACGGTTAAGGTTCGAGTACTTTGTTTCGAGCTGAATATCGAGTACTGAGTATCGTACTTAGACAAACATAATCAAATATACCAAAACAAAAAACCAAACTACAAAGACAACTTATATACAATATCACAAAGGACATCAACAACCCGTAAACATACATAACAACAACATACAAACCACCATACAACATTCAACAAATCATACATAAAAAAACTTATCATACTAATATTAACATACGTACTGAGTATCGAGTACTGAGTATCGTGTACTTAGTATCGAGTACTGAGTATCGAGTACAAATTATTGAGTACAGAAAACTGAGTACAGAGTATCGAGTACTGAGTATCAAGCACTAAATATCGAGTACTGAGTATCGAGTACAGAGTATAGAGTACTGAGTATCGAGTATTAAGTATCGACTATCTAGAATCAAGCATGGAACTGCACACACAAACACCTATGCCTTGTCAAATTTCGTCTTGAAATTCCCAAGTAAGAATTGAGAGGACAAGATAACCAGTAAAATGTTTCTGTGCAGCGAATTGTACAACTTTACACATTTTCGATTTTCTTATCGTTATTCATAGCTTTTTAAAAAAGTCTCTTGTTCGATTTTCGTAATAAGCTCCTGTGCTACCAATACACAATCACCAAAACCAATCGGGTTTCTAAGTGTGGATCTCCCCCTTAATAGTAATTCGTGGAGTTTCATAATCCACCTCTTCTACGGTTTCGAAATAAGCTTTATTATAAAGTTCCCAGATTCCAAATCAAATATTTTGCATACACGACTCACTGTGCTCCGCTTCAACTAATGGCTGCAATTGTCCACGAAAAAACCCCGCAATTGGCATTCAGCAACATCAGCATTTAGCATATTCACTTTCATTTTTTTTTTTTTTTTTTTTGCTTTTTTATATTCTTCCTCGCTCCATAACAATTCAATTGTGCGTTTTAGGTATTGTTTCGCCATGTAATTGATTTTCAGCATTCATTAGTCTTTGGTTGCTTCGCTCTTCCACCTCAGCAGACCCTTCTTGGCTTTGGCTGCTTTGTTGTGGCAAATATCGTTCGACTCCTGGGTTAAATGTGGCAGAATTTCACTTTAAATGTGGCCGTGGCTGTTGCTGTTTCTGTTTTCTTTTCCCTTCAGCGAGCTCTCACAATTGTTTGAATTTTTACTTTCGCATGTGCGACTTGATTTCCGTTGCAAATGGCTTGCGCGGGTTGAAAAGGAAACTGGGCGCTGGGGGGCGTGGCAGAGCATTATAAGTGATATTGAAAGCGCGTTCTTTTGTTATTGTTAAATGGCGCGTATGATATACATTTTATTTTTATTTTCCAATGGCAATTTGATGGTTTTTGGGACTGATTTGGGAAACACGCCGAAAAAGGGGACGAAATGTAAATGAGTCACAATTAAATCCACATTCTGTACACTTGACCAAACAAAACCGACTACATAAATTATGTCACAATTGCGGCCACTTGCGGGAGAGAGATAATAATGCACATAAAATATGTCAAAAATGCTTAGCAAAAAAAAAATATACACAAACAAAAAGCTACGGTCAAATGTTTGCATGTTGGGACCGAATAAACTCGAAACGAAAGAAGCAGCCGCCCCACAACAAACTAATAAACCCAAAAGGAATGCGCCGCCGCCCGCCATAAAAAAAGACAACTGCAAAATGCCTGAAAAGCAAAAGGAAATTGTTTTGCCCGAAAAAACACACAACAACTTGGGATAAGGCCAGAAATGTCTAGCGTTGCAGAAATAATAAAAAATACAAATAGATTTTAAGCAATTTCACTTGTGAGCGAACGCAATAAAAATCAAGAATATTTGCACACATTCAAACACGAAAAGCGGAAAAGTAAATCGGCGGCAGCGATGGCGTCTAGAGATAAAGAGGCACGAAAGGATAACACAAGACAGAAGAAAAAACGATTAAGTTGGCTCAAACTTACAGACATACATGCAAAATGAAAAAGAAATGAAGTAGTGTGTAGCAAGTAGGAATATCTTTATAGAGAGAGGCGACAGGCAGCCAGGCGGGCAGGTGGGAAATTGAATTTCAGAGCCTGGAAATATGTAATAAAATAATGCTTAAAGAAAATTTACGCCATCGAACTGGAAAGTTTAGGGAGACGTCTTTCTCGTTCGTCGCACGTGCGAGCAGTCAAAATGAAAATCGAAAGCAATAAAAACCCCAACGGCACAGCATGGCGTATACGTAATGCGAACAAGGTAAGCTCCGGGAGCTGCTCAGGAAGTTGACAATGGCCACAGAAAACGTTGTCATTGTTGTTGTTGTCGTTGCATACTTATTACGGGGGCTGGGAGTCATGCAATTGTCGTGCGGCTGACACAGGCAGTTAAGCTATTCTTGTAAAGGAAAAAAAATCAAGTAGGAAATGTTGAAAATATGAAAACTGACAGATTGGCAAAATAAGCAGGAGCAGGAGCAGGAGTGGAAGTGGGATTGGAATTGGGTGTGGCGGCCACACAAAAACCAAAGGCATTTTTCAATTTATTTTCACTTGTATGCCTAAGAATGACAACAACCATAAATGGAAAGCTTTAAAAACACACACATGTTGACTTTAAAGTTCTTACACCAAAAAAAAAACACTATCTAAAGCTCTTGAGCATCATTTTAAAAAACAATAAAGTTAATATTTCAAAAAAACTTCAGTATTGGCTCGAGGTCTGTTTGCTATTGGCATAACTTTAAAAAGGCACACTCTACAACAAAGAGGCTTCAGGTTGATCGGACGCGTTTCATGAGGAACCAAATCCTCACTCATCAGCGATCTTGAGGCTGAAATGTCTATCCAAAGAGCAGCCTCTCCAAGCCAGCGACGGCAAAACTGTTTGGGAATTCTAAAGGCAGCTATCCTTTAATAACTAGCCTTCTGCTACCCTTTTTGGCCGCTTATGCTAGTGTGATATTGGGTTGTAACAGTACTTGGCAGTGTCCATTTGGGCTTACCGATAATGTATGTGTTTTACTGTAGGTATTTAGTAAGAAAGTGTGAGGAAATTTGTTATAAATGGTGTCCCCGCCGTGAGTTGAGGTCCTTGGGTAAGACTCTCTTTAACCTTCTCCTTTGACGTACACCTTGGATTCTCCGTCTTCTTAACAAGTTTTTAGCCAGTTTGTTGGGGTGGTGAGATAGCTTATCAAGGTATATGGCGGCCTGCTTGTTGATAACATCTCCAACCATGGGAACTCCAAGGTCCTTTTCAATATCCCTGGTTCTCAGGTACCATTCAGCTCCCGTAGTGCGTCTAAGGATTTTCGCCTGGACCACTCTCAGGTGAGACTTGTTCCAGAGTGACAGCTAGTTCTTGGAGTTCAGGAGCCACCCAATGCGCCGTGCTTTGGCAGCCACTGCCTGAGCTGTTGCCTTGACATGGTGTCCAAAGGTCAGTCTTCTATCCAGTGTCTCCCCAAAATATTTTTGGGCTGCTTTGTGCTCCATAAGCAGACCGTTCAAGAATACTCCCGGGCAGGTGTCACGACGGGTGGAATAAGTCACCAAAGCACACTTGTCCGTGTTTATGGCAATGTTCCATATAGCGGCTCAGTTGCTAAACCTATTCAGTTACTCCTAAAGGGAATCTGAGGCAAGTATGACAGTATCGTCAGCAAATGTTTCGATTAGAAGATCTTCGGAGTTTTCAAGCGGAATGCTACAGTGAATAGGGAGTATAGCGTAGGACCCAATACGCTACCCTGCGGTACACCAGACCGAATGGTTTTTTTTGGGATGTCGCATCCTCAAAAGTTCTGTACGTTAGGAAGCTCTTGATTAGCAAGTACAGTCGGAAGAAGTTTCTGGATCTTCGAGAGCAGACATTCGTGCCACACTCTATCGAAGGCCTGCTGGATGTCAAGGTAAGCTGCCACTACGTACTCTTTCCCGTCATACCTTTCGAGGATGCATTTGACCGCTCGATGTAATTGTTTGGCAGTTCCATGAGTCAAATTGGAAATCGGGTATGTCTTTTAGAATAGATCGAACATCAAGCATTCTAAGAAGGTAACAGCGCTCGAAGATCTTTCCAAGTGGATAGTAGGCTAATCGGCCGGTAAGAGTCAAGGCAGGAGGGCGGTTTTCCATTCTTGTGGAAGAGAACTATTCTGGCTTTTTTCCAGGATGATGGGAAATGGCTAAGTCTCAGAACCGCGTTAAAGATGAGCACCAAGAACAATATGGCTTTGTCTGGCAGGAACTTCATTGTCCTGTTGTCAATGCTTGGGGTCTTACGTACCACCAGATCCTGGATTTCCCCTTTCACCTCAGGAAAGGTGATGGGTGGAACTGGGAGGGCCATTTGGAAGGGGCTATCGAGGTCATCTGAGACTAGTTGGTTCCGGCGGGGCGGCTGGAAACGCTTTTCTAAGTTTAGGGCAAAGGCTTCAACTCGGTCCTGTGGTGATTTTGCCCTGGACTTTGGCGCAACTTGCCGCTTGAATCGTTTAGTGAGCTTCCAAAGCGCAAACTTGGAGCTCCCATCCGCAGTAGCTTTCTCCAGCATGCGGTCTGTCGCCTATCGCCTGAGTGTGGCAAGGAACATTTCTTACTCTGTTGGCAACTCTGCGGTATATTCTGTGAATCCGAGGGTTATTTGTGCGGATATACTCTCCTCCTATAAAGCAGCTCCTCAGCCGCAGGGTTGAGTCCAGTAGAGAGTCTTCTGGGTTGATAAGTTTGGCCCGTGGGGGGAGTTGCCTTCAGGGCAGCTTGTTGTACTTCCATTTAGGAAGATAGCAATAGCATCTTCGACTTCCTGCGTGGTTTGTACCTCCATATTAAGGTTGACGGAATTCGCCAACTCGGTTCGGAAGGTTTGGATGTTGGACCCAGATGGGAGTAAGAATTGCCTCTTGGGGATTCTTTGTGGGGACGTGTGGATAGTGGCCAGAATAGGAAGATGATCTGAGGATAATTCGTACTACTCCTCTTCCTTTGTATATGAAAAAGTCAATAGCTGAGGGTGTGCTTCTTCGATTAGAGGGGTAGTAGGTCGGACGTCCAGTAGCCAGAACCTGGGAGGAGGAGTCCGTGATGACGTTAAAGAGCGCTGTACCACGGCTTTCTGCTCTAAAGTTGCCCCATAATCGATGTTTGGCGTTAAGGTCCCCTCCTACAATAAACTTCTGTCCAAGTTGGTTGAAGGTAGGCTGCAGCGATCGCAACTTCTCTAGTTGTCGTCAGCACCGTCAGCCAGTTGGATATGGGCGATAGTGACTGTGCGGTGTTGGTAGTGAACAAGCCCCTGATTCACTACAGTACCATTAAGTTAATATTTCCAAAAGTTTTAAATTGATAATTTGAGGATATCAAATTGATATTCAATTGTACCAAATCGATAATTTTTGCAATAATTTCTTAATATCATTTTGATAACAGCTTCTATTAATTCAAAGTTTCAATTGTCAAACTTTTGGTATCATTTTGATACTGATATTTTCATCAATTTTTTCTTCTTAGTATATACCTAAAACTGTCAAGAAAACTAGTTTTAAATTAATACTATTTCGTTTTAAATTCAAAAGCCAAGGATCAAATTGATACCCAAAATATCAATTTGACAAATTCTAGTATAAGTTTGATACCGAAAAATAATACTGGTTTCAGTTTCAATTTGAGAAAACGCGTATCAAATTGATAGTGAAACAAATTCTGGCGGGGTGAACACAAACTCCAGGAGTACAAGAAAACTTCATAAGCATCCGATAGTCGAATTTTACTAAAAGTCCAACAGCGAACTAGTCGTAATGACCCCTGTCGATTCTCATGCAACGAGCCAAGTATCAAACCTCAACTAATCTCGATCTCTAATTGTTGGTTGATTTTCCAGTCCGACTAATTGGACGACTAATAAAGAATCTTTATTTCTAACTAATTGCCCACATTACCTTCTTATTTGCCCGGCCTGGATTGGTCTTGCACTCTGATTTGCTCAGCTTGTCTGGCGAACGGCGGGATCACATTCTCCATGGTTTTTGTTACAAGAATTTATTGTGGTTGACTTTAGAATTTATAAGACTTCAACAAAGAATATTCTGTACAAGCAAGTGAAAGTGAACAAGGAGCGAAGCATCGCATAAGGCAGAGTGAGAATGTATGACTTTTTTCCAGGGTGTGAGATCACCAGGTGGTAAAATCCAGCCCCCACCTGGGCTTTCATTATGCTTGCTCAGTTTTTGGCTTAGGGGAATTTCAAGCCATATTTAGAGAATTTTGTCCAACTGCAGCTACTGCCCTTGAGTATCTTAAGAAAGTGCCACCAAGCAGCTCTGACTTGTCAGTTTGACTTGATTAGTTGTTCAACTTTATGTTTGGCCATTTTGCCTATGGCATGGCAACAATTGTTGATAAACTTTTCCCCCTCTCTCTCTCTGTTCCCCTGCTAGGTTAGGTATGCCTTGCAAAATTTGCATTTTTAATTCACATTTTGCCAGTCAACGTGTGTCACCATACTTTCAGCCAAGTTTGTTGTTCCCGCAAAGGGTCTTCTGGCCAAAAGTAAACCCCAGCGAAATTGTCCTGTCAGTTAGCATTTGTCGCTGTCTAGCGTCAGAGTTTGGTATTAATAAATATGCACAATTGCAAAGCTGAAGGCGCATTTAAATCAACAAACTAAACACGTGACAGCAGCGCCTCGTCGAGGGTAGCAAAACTTTTGTCACTTTCATAAATATTCATAAATTCATGGGGATATACAGGAAGCATATTTTCCATTTGATTGCCTGGCCAAGTTTTGTGTACAGCTCGCGGCCTTAGAAATGACAGTCGATTCGGGTCCAACTGTCGCGCGATGTGATAGAACTCATTAAAGATAAGAGAGAGGACACTGGAATGTCAGCAGCCAATTGCTTTACAAGTCAGTTCCGTTACTTATTCTTTGTTGTTAATGAAGCCCATCGCAGGCTGATCTCTTATCAAAGTTTCTGGCTTTGATGATGATGGGGCAACAAACACCCAACCAACCACCCGCTGGCTCCGGCGGGGGCGTCGCATCTGGGCACAAGCAACAACTAAATTAAAATTTACAGCACTTAAAATGAAAACGTGCCTGTTTTATTAAATCAATTTTACGACGAGAAAAGCAGAGCAATGGAAAATGAAAAATACTGCGCTGCTCCTCCTCCTGCTGCTGCTGCTGCTCCTCCTGGTGTAGTAGTAGTGTAGTTGTTGTTGTTGTTTTGAAATAAATTAGACATTTAATGATGACCGCAGGCTGTTTGTTGATTGCTCTGCAACGGGCAGTAGACGAGAAACAGAGAGTTGCGCATTTCTACTGAGATTTATTTAATTTAATTCAAGTTTTATCGAGAGCTGAGCGCTACTTTCCAATTATGACAATATCCAGTTGAGGTCTTCTTCTCCCACTCGCAATTGAATTAGAAAACATAAGAAGAGCAACTAAGAAAATGGATTTTTGCACTAAAAGCAATTACTTTCACTTGAGCGCCTTTAAAGCTTACGACACTTGCAAGGACATGCAGTTGTTCGGTCAACAAGGGACTTCATTTGCTAATGAAAATAAAAGAGAGCAAAGGCAGACACAGAGTGAAGCAGAGAGAGAAATAGCAACGCTGGGCATACATTTGAATATGAATTTCAATTTATGCCTTGCACATGCTTAAGAGTCGCACCCCAAGGACAACAGCCTCGCCCACATACGCCACGCACACACACTTTAGGGGTCGTCTATCTGTCTGTCTGCGCCGCCAGTCAACAACCTTTGCACAAGTTTAAGGTACATAATCAGCTGTAAAGAGGAAAAGAAAACATTGTCTACACTTGAAAAGAAAACGGAAGAAAATTAAGTACAACTTATACCAAAGGGAAAAGACCTCATTATTGCAATTCAAAACTAAATTAATTACACGGAACACCTTCAAAGACTTTGCATACTTTTCGGAACACATAAGCACGCAGTGGTTTCTACACAACAATAAGCATTCACTGTAGTCCCCAAATGCTTATTCTATACTATACAGACAACCCTTAAAAAAGTCCCAGAAAACAAAACTGTCCTAGTTTCGACTAGTGAAACTTCAACCAGAACTAATAAGTGAAACTTCAACCAGTTGTCTAAAGTTATGATTCTTCCTCATTGAAACCAAGTACCCCCCCCCCCCCCCCCCCCTCCCCCCCCCCCTCCCCCCCCCTTTCACGTGTTCATAACTGGAACAAGAATATGTATTTTGAATATCCGGCTCGAAGGACCTTTTGTGATTGTTTTCACATATTTAAAAGATTCGAATCGATTTTTATATATTCTAGAAGTTGAATTTCGAACAAAAGTACGAAGCGTCGAAAGCTTCATTCTAAAAAGTTCCGGAATTCGGAAAATTGCTTGCGGATCGAAGGACCATTCATTCTGATTCTTCACCCTTCTCTAATTAGATGACTGAAATATAAAGATATCTAACATTTGAGTTTATATTGAGAGTCGAATCTAGTTTAAAGTTTTCTAGAAGTACAGTTTGATAACAAAGTGCAAAACGTTAAAAGCTTCAGTTTAAAAAGTTCTGTTTTTCGAAAAATTGCTTAAGTATATATATCCGGCTCGAAGGACCATTTATTCTGATTCTTCACCCTCCCCGTATTGGATGAGGTAAAGATAAAAATATACTACTTTTCAATTTATATCGAGATTTTTCACCCTACTCGAATCAGATCACGTATAATTCATGTTATTGAGAATATCAAGCTCGAAGGACGTTTTGGGATTGTTCTTGTTCGTACAAGGTGGCTGATGATACCAAAAAAATTTTGAATTACTATTTTTCTATTTGGTGAATCTGCTTAACTTTGTTTGTTATTTTGTAGATTGATCTTTAAATTTGAGGAAAATGGATAGCTGGGACACTGAAATAAAAAGTTGAATTGTCCGACGATATCACGCCATGTAGTCCATAGTTTTGATTCAAAGAGAGCATAGGCGCACGTTTGGCGGAGATCCTCCGAGCAGATGGACCATAATGAGACTTGTTAACAATTTTGCCGAGCGTGGGACAGTCAAAAGAAGACCTTACCATCGAGTCCCTACAGTTCAAGCGGAGGCAACAATCGCTGCTGCCGTAAAAAATAATCCAAGAGTTTCGACAAGGACTATCAGCTGAAAGTACAGTATTGCACAATAGCGGGGAGGGAAGCAGTAAACCAGCCCGGTCGAAGCTAGCCGCTCGACCATAAACAAACAGATCTCAGAGATGGTAAGGGATAGAGGTTGGACATGTATGGAACATATGCTTCTTATACTTGCAGGCAGATCTAGTTGATTCTGAATTTTTGCTCGACCGACTTTCCTACTTGTTTTGGTTCTGTTAATGTCAGCTGATAAGAGTGTTTTCGTTCGGTTTCCTAGCTCTCTTCCCGCTGGTAGTCTACTTTTCAAAGTTCGTATAGTCAACAAGGTTTGTCCTTTGGCATTTAAAGAGGGGAGTGTCAGGATGTCTCGCTTTCAATTTGGGTAGAGCAGTTGAATGGACCTAGACCAGTACACTAGCCAGACAGTAGAGTAGAATCCTCTTCAGGGACTTGATAATGGTGTCGCCTCTTATTATTTTTTGTATATTTATTAATTGTAGAAGTAGAGTATAAATAACTTCGGTTATGCATAGTTAGTTTTGTTTTATTTTTGCTGCGCAAAATGCAGCCGAATGAGCAAAAAAATATCTGTATGTGGCCGCAACACAAGTCCTTGGCCAATGCGTGAAATTGTTGTGGGCCACCACTGCTACTGGCCAGAAAACTCATTGCCCAACTGAGATTTCTGGACCGAACTTAATTGCATTTGAAGTTGCTGCCAATGGTTGAGGTTGTTGTTGCTGCTGTGGCTTTTAAGTGCTGAAAGCAAAAGTTTTTTTCCCTTTGCATTGGCAATTTCTTGCGTTGCTTTATTTGTATTGAAATCGAAAATGCGTAGCCAGGGAATACCACACGCTCTGGACTGCTCAACAATACACGTTCATGTCCCCAGAACCAGGAGAGAGGAGTGGTTCCAGCCTCGCCTTCGTCTTATTATTATATTTTCTTTTGCTCTCTCTCTTACTGTGCGCGTTTGTTTTGCGCCCCGTACGCATATAGCATAATAATTAGGGGGTGTCCTGCAGACGTCCGTTAATGCGAGACACAGTCAGACAACAGGACATGATGGGTTGGGGGTGCTCAGCAGAGTTCATTTTGCGGCGTACAAAGTTTCTTAATTTTTTCTTCTTTTTTTTTTCGTTTCCTTCTCGTTTTGTCTTTGGAGAAAAGAAAGTTTTAATATGATTTGAGTCAGACATTGCAGTTGCTGTTGCCGCCAGCTGAAGAAATAATTATAGCAAAGAATCAGTGGCAGTGGCAGGCAGTAGCAAAGTCAAGCATATTAAAGCCTTCAGGTGGATTAAGTTGATGGAACTTTACATCTTATGCATCTTGGAATTCAATGTAAAGAAATGCCTTCATATAAGTGGATGCCTCTGGCAGGCAAATGCACTTGCAAAATGAAAATTGGGGTAAGTGTAGGGCAGCTTCGTTTCTATACTGTGTACCAAAGGAAAAGTGACTTAACTAGTTAGGAAAAATAAATATGTTACGAGTTTTTTTTCTCGGTTATTACATGTCTGGGCCCAATTAAGGCAGCAGCAGATCAGCAGCAAGTGAGCGTGTGCTTAAATATAACTATGACCTGCTGTGCGCTCTTATCTAATACAGTGACACGCAAACGAATAGAACTAAACCGCTTGGTAATACGGATTGGTTCAGTTTAGTAGTTTTAAGACGTAAACGTAATCGGTTCAGTTGTTAACTTGGTTTTCTTAAAGCTAGGTGAACCGCGGTTTTGGTTCGGTTCAGTATTTCACACTTAATACATAATCGTTCCGTTTTTAGGTCCGTTGAGCAGAATATTCTGAGTATCAAGAATTATTCGTGATCTGATTTGAGTAGAGTGAAGAATTTAAATGGTCCCTCGAGCCGGATATATACTATGAAGGAATTTCCCGAAGCTTTTGAGCTTTTAAGGATAAAGCTTTCGACTTTGAGCACTTTTATAATTTTATAATTTTCTAAAAAAAACATTAACGGGTGGCAACTAAAATATCTGCACAAACTTTAAAATGTCGCCATAATCACAATTCTCAACGAATCTTAATGAAAATTTGACAGTATATTTATGACTACATATACAAAAGAATTACTTCCGAAAAATGTCTCCGCAGGCGGCCTGTACGACCTTGGGGTCCAATTTCCGGATACATTAGCGAATCCTGTTGGTCAGTTCTTTGCAATTCTTGGCCTTCCAGTGGTTTTTGTAAAGCTGCAGCACTCAGACTCCAAAAAAATCTTCAATTGGACGACACTGCGGCAAGTTTGTTGGGTTCCGTTTCTTTGGTACAAAAGGGATATTGGCAAAAAGGCGATATTGGTTGCACATCCACCGACATTGAGATTTGAAAGTTTGTATTTGGTCAGGTGTGTAAATTGGTGCTCTTTGCTTACGTCTGGCAACAATATTATTCTTTTTCAGCACTTTACTGATGTGATGTTGGCTGCAACAAAATTTTCTGGCTGCATCTCGTTGTCTTATGTAGTGTTGGTTGTTAAAAAGAGGGGTTAGCTTTCTGACAGCTTGGCCGGTCATAATGTTTGCTTTCCGACCACTTCCAACTTCTCTTTTTATTACTTTTCGTTGCGAAATACCATAAATAGTGCGTTTGGACTTGCCCTCTTGGGTAAAATGGTTTCCTGTAAACACTTTACCTTTGTCAGCGTGCATTTCGTAGAATTGTACAACGCGATCACAAAGACGTTCTTGCTCGGACGGCATGATGGCGACTAGTTGTGAAAATTTCTTGTCAGGGGGGCATGACAACGTGTTGACAGGAGAACAAAGAGAAAGAAATGTCATCTAAAGGCGCGCTCTCTTAAAGTTTGTGCAGATTTTTAGTTGTTATTGTACTTTATTTTAGTGTTTTCAATAAAAAAAACGAATGACACATGACACAACTTTATATAGTAGTCCTCCCCCGTCATTGAACATTTTATGGCTTACTCAAGTTTTCAACTATTCTGTGGACTCTCTCTTATCTTTTGCGTGGTGACGCCCAAGTAATGGCAGCCAAAATCAATCAGCGAAATAAAAAAAATAAATGAAATCTTGTATAAATCAAGCTTTAAGGCGTGTGAGCATGCCACAAAAACCAAAAACAAACATGCAATCCGCCACACACACACACACCCAGCCACACCAGCCAATACAGGCAGCAGGCAGCTTTTCGCCAATCAAGGGAATTTTTCATGACAATTTTTTTATGCCTCAGTATTGGGAGGAAAAGTAGACAATTTAAATTCAACCGCAGAAAAAGCGTTGCAATGTCCTTCTGTCATATGGGGAGTTTGTGCAGCCTTTGAGTGCGACAAAACAACCGAAACGAAAACGCAAATTACCCGCATTTTTTTTATACGAAATTTATGCGTTGCGCTGGCGCAACTCCTCACATCAAAAGAGGAAGCGAGTGTCGCGCCATTCAAAGCTGATCCCTGTCATATCGATGTCATCTTCTTTTCGTTTTATTGATTTTCATAAATTGAAATTTGTTATTTCCAGCCGTGAACTGGAAGGTATCGTTTGTTTACCCTTTTCACAAAGGGTTGCCAAGTGTCCCGCCACATCATTTGCATACTTGGTGCTGCCTACTGGCAGGGGCCAAGCATTTCCGTTGCCTGGGCACGCTTGTTAGTTGGCGGGTTGGCGAGTCGCTTAACGATTTCGTGTCATTTTTTGCATTTCCTTGTGCATAGCTTTCAGCTTTTCAGTTTTTCCTTCCCCTCACTTTGCGGTTGTCGGGCTCAAGTGTGCTGCGGCCTTATCGCGTGCTACATAGTCGCACCTCCAGGCAGGACGAGAAAAAGAGAGTGATAAAAATTAAAGCAAAGGCTCTCCAAAGAAATGTTCCTTCCTTCTCCTCCTCCTTCAAGTGCAGTGCAAATAAATCACAGAGTGTGGTGGTGGTAAAAAAGCAACAGCAGCTCGTAAATTTTTTTCTCTGTGTACGTGTTAAAAAGTTTTCACGTGTCAGTCGTTATGGTCCATATCTGCAATGCAGCACCCAGAGAGGGAGAGATAACTTGCATTTGCATTTGCATTTTCTTGGCGATTATGAATTTGTTTTATTTGGGCGCATGATGAATGTGCAATTAGAGGCAGAGACAGTGTTAAGGAGTTTCGGCGACTTACTTTTGCCCACTGTCCCGCCATCAACCCGCAATAATGCAGCGTGATTAATTTCAACGCCCATTTGCATGCGCTTGGAGAGTCCTGATGCCATAATCCTGTCTTACCCTCTCTTCTCTCTCTCTCTGTCGCTCGCTCTGTGTGTTTTTAAGTAATTTTTTTGTAAGAAGACGAAAGAAATTAAAAAAGCACGCAGCTCTCTCAGTTGGGTTGGCAAGGATAAGGCTTAAGTGTGTCTGCTTTACCTGGCTACCATGGACAAGGGGCAGGTCCACGACCAGGACTCGTCGTTCGGGTTGCACAAAATATTACAAAAAACGTGCCAAACGTTTATTTAAAAGGATTTATGTGCGTTACGTGCTAAATGTGAAATAATAATTTTTCTTACTCATTCCTTGCTTTACTTTAGTTTTTTTTTTATTTATACCCTGACATAGAGGGTATTATAGTTTTATCATCATTTAGCGGTTTATGTCTCAGCTTGTGCTTCAACTGTTTGAACCAAAAATTGGCCCAAGTGCGACCAAGTGAGAACAAAATTTGTTTGCGTGTTTGCAAGTTTCGCTCTTTACGGGTGACAGCAAAAAATCTGCACAAACTTTGAGAGAGCGTGCCCTTAGCTGAGCTTTACATAAAAGCTTTCGGGATGATATTTCTTTCTCTTTGTTCTCCTGTCAACACGTTTTCATGCCCCCCTGACAAAAATTTTCACAAGTAGTCGCCATCATGCCTTCCGAGCAAGAACGTCTTCGTGATCGCGTTGTACAATTCTACGAAATGCAAGCTGACAAAGGTAAAGTGCTTACAGTAAACCATTTTACCAAGGAGGGTAAGTCCAAACGCACTATCTATAGTATTTTGCAACAGAAAATTATAAAAGAGAAGTTGGAAGTGGTCGGAAAGCAAACTTTATGACCGGCCAAGTTGTCAGAAAACTAACCCAACTTTTTAACAACAAAACAACATAAGTCAACGAGATGCAGCCAGAAAATTTAATTGTAGCCAACAACACATCAGTAAAGTGCTGAGAAAGAATAATATTGTTGCCAGACGTAAGCAAAGAGCACCAATTTACACACCTGATCAAATACAAACTGTCAAATCTCAAAGTCGGTGGATGTGCAATCAAAATCATCCGTTGTCGTCCAATTGAAGATTTTTTAGACTAGTGTTGCGTTTACCAAAATGAAGACAAAAATTTGCCGCAGTGTCGTCCAATTGAAGATTTTTTTGTTATACGGAAATGTAGCCGGAAATACGACCCCAAGGTCGGCCAACTTTTCAAGACGCAAATCGAACAGGCCGCCTGCGGAGACCTTTTCCGGAAGCTCAAAAAGTGCAAGAAAGACTTTAATCATGGCAGTATCATGAATCTCGCTTAGAGTGCGCTATCGCATTTGTCCACGCACCTCATCTTCTCCGTAGTATCCTAGTCGCCGCTTGGGGTGCTTATTGCATACAGTCCCGTGGCTCAGAGTGCAGCCTGCATCTGTCCATGCATCGAATCTTCCTCAACCTCGGGGCACGGAGTGCTCAAAACCATCTGGCCCTTTCTAAGCGACGCCAGGTTATCGTACTTCTTGTCGGAAGTGCGCAAGATACCCCGCTCATCATTGCTGGTGAACTCCCAACACAAGGATCTAAGAGCACAAAATCCAGTACGATTATCTTTCTAGCATCCTTTCTAACATGCAAGGTCTCGACACCATCAATTTGATAAAATTTCTATAAGACTATAAGACGGTAGATGTACGTTTGGTTCCCCGGCTAGGCCACCTGCCTGTGTACTTTTTATATGGTTTTTGTATCGGGTACACTAGATACACTTAGTCGAGATTTACACAAACTTTGCAAGATTCATGAAGTTTCCGACTAATTAGCCGATGTTAACTCCAATAATTTAATACAATCGTTAAGGATATACCTGTTGAATCTCAGTTTTGGGTCTAAAAGTACACTTAGCTGATTACCTCAAAGTAATAGCATTAAGTTACAACATTTTGAGAACTGGCTTGACTCGGTAAAGTGTCGGTAAAGTGTCAGGGACAGATATTTAATGAGAGTCACAGTTTCATGTACATTAAAACCCGCCAGTTATCAACATTTGAGCAAAGGTGGACTTGGGTAACTACCTTGAGGTACGTCAATAAGGTAAGATAGCAAGTGTTTAAAGCAGGGATTAATGCCAAAACGAATTTCGGGTTCGGTTAAGGCATTTATATTGGCCGAATGCATTTGTTTAACTGTTTATTTTACGAACTACTAATCTATAACCGCTTCCCATCATAAACCGTAACTGAAATATAACTATCGCCTGAGATATACAATTTAACTGATACCAAAAATCATTTCGGTATTAATCCCTGGTTTAAAGATGACTTTTTTATTCTATTTTTGACAGAAAACAAGCGATTCCAAAAGATTTTATTAAGTGAATCAAGAAAGAGTTAATGATTTACAAAGTCTAAAGTGTAAACAATTTTCAGAATATCCGGCTCGAAGGACCAATGATTTTTTAGGGAGTAAAATAATCCCAAAAGGGCAAGCCAGAGGTGACTTTCTTAAGTTAAGATAGCGAGTTTTTAAAGATTACTCTTTGAGTTCATTTATGACACATAGCTTACAATACAATTTTAGAAACATCCGGCTCGAAGGACCAATAGTTTAAAGGGGAGGTAATGATAAGAAACAGAATTGTATGGATCCAGCACAATGACTTAGTTAGGTCAAGCCAGAGCTAACTTTTTTAATCCATTTTTTGAGAGATAAATTTTCAAAATATCCGGCTCGAGGGACCAATAATTTGTAATGTAGGGAAATAATTTCAAACAGAATTAAGTGGATCCAGAGATTTTCACTACGTTAAAGGGGTTGACAAAAGCACAAACTTTAAGAAGGCTAAATGCATAGATATTTCTATAAAGTTCTTTAAACCAGCAATGGGCACGAAATTTGAATTTGGGAGCAGTTTTACAATAACAACTGAAAAAACAACCCTAATTAGCAAGTCTTGAGTCGACAAGCCACACACACTGCATGTATTTGTTTTTGCAGTTGTCTCTGCTGCGTCTAGATTTGGAGTTCTAACTCGCTTCGAAGCGAGGCAATTGCACTTGTCATTCAGGCAACTTTGAATGCAACTGAGTGGCGCCAGTGGCCATAAAATAACTCTCGGAGCAATGGGAGCAAGGGTTTGCCCATCGCTGCTTTAAACAAAGTATGAAAAGAATTCAAATAGATGGAAAGGATTTAAGCAAAGTAATTTTCTATGCGTAATCCTATTCGTTGGAAAGAGTGCGGTTACATAAAATTCCCAAAAAGCAAACAAAAATTTATTTGTTAATCACCAAAAACATTTCCATGTGCCAGCATTTTATAAATATTTAATGTGTTTCTAATTGTGCAGAATCTGACACGCACACAAACTAGGCAGACGCCTAAAATTATGCAACCAAACATTTGGCTTGGCAATTTATCACACAGCTCGATGCACGGTGCATTGTTGTGTTCCCCATGATTTATTGTTTTAAAATTAAAATTGAATGGAGCTGCTTACGTGTGTGTGTGTGTGTGTGTGTCTAAATTATGCTAAGTGCACAGCTGACAAACCAAAACATGCCACACATGACGTCGCTTAATACAAAAAAAAAACAAATGAATTAAATTGCATTTAAAACTAATTAAAATTGTAGACAAGCACTTACGCTAATATTATAAATTGTAGTTGTTGTTATTGCTGGTTGCCTTTGTGGTTGTTGAAAAGTGTTTTGTAATGAGCTTACCTGAAATTAGAAGAATAAATATGACAAATTTTAGGATTAGTGTTTCACTTTTTTACAAAGTCTCCTCCTAACCTAGTAGCAAAGTACACAAAAGAACTGACTAGAAGCAATTTCTAGCTATCAATTGAACCCTTTTTTTTCCATTCCGTTCAACAAAAACCCCAGAGGCAGGAAAATTGAAAAGACATAAAATGAAAATTCCAGTACGTGCCGCAAACAATATAATCCAATATCTCTGGCTCTGCCTTTCCCCAGTTTAGTGTCCATGTGAGAAAGTAATCAAGGGGAAAGTAATCAAATTGCAGAATGTCACAAGTTGTTCAAACCTCTATCAGACTCCACTGCCTCTGCCTCTGCTCTGTTTATGATTCCATTTAGCGCCCGCACGCCAATTACAATGACAATGAATAATTATTCGACTAGGACAGGAATTTTAATGGCAGCTGCAGCTGCTGCTGCTGCTACGACAAAGAAAAAAGGGGCGCAAATTGTTGGCAGATTAATTTTTGTGCTATTTTAATTTGGACTCCATCGTCCTCGTCTCCCTTTGTTGTGCAAATTTTCTTATATTTCCCAAATGCAAATGCAAATGCATTGCCATTAATTACTTTCGAGGCGAGGAGAATGATAAATTGGTACGTTGGCCGTTTTATGGCCAAAAATTTTCGCACATATGCAGCAATTTGTGCGACAATTGTCCAGCGATAATAATGATAATGATGACGAGCCTCATCACAAATCCAAATCCCATTCACCATTAGGTGGGTGGGTGTTGACAACGCTGACATTATATCAATTACTCACTCAGACAGGACACACGGTATAGTCGCAGCACCCTCAAACCGCCATCAACCACCGCTCTGCTCTGAAATTGAGCATTGCAATTGATGAAATAATTTGCTGCACTGACATTTTTGGTTGCCATTGATACCAATCATTGAATGTGCGTTGGCCGAACAGATGTATAGTTGGCCAAGCCACGCCCCTTTCCCGTCGCTCAGTCTCAATAACAGCTGGATTGCATATGCGTTCGTGATGTGATTTCCTAAGATAATTTTGTACTTGACATGTGCGCACATTTTTTTGAGTTCTGCAACAGTAGAATACAAACTGTTGGAAAACTAGGGACAGGATTACGTTCGAAATGGACATTGGATGATTTCTTAACTTTGGAACTTTGTATTTTCGTGTGAAGACTGGACACTTAATTGTCTAGTACAGAGTAGGGTTGTCGATATTTCTCAAAATATCAATGTCGATAATATCAAAAATTTCAGTATCGATATTTGATATATCGAGTCTAAAAAATATTGATATATTGATAATATCGATATTGTCTAAAGCTTACAAAAAAAACTGAAAAGCTGTTACAGAAAGTCTACACCATCAGACTACTAATGAACAGTGCCAATGGCCATTCTATCTGATCCTTCCAATAGCAATGGCATAAGATAAAAATGACTTAGTTTTAGTCTTATAGCCTATTTCCACTATGATCACATATTTCAATATGTACATATTTTTTTTCTGAGCGTTTCCATATGATATGTACATATTTTACAGTTTCGTAAACATGTGAATGGCAGCTGACAATTCAAATTTGAGTTATTATGCATTACATCTTTGCACTAAGTTCTATGGAGCTCAAAACAATAAATGCAGTTGCATTTAGTATGAGGCATTATTTTATAATTATTGCTTAAATTCTTTCTCAAATAAAATTGACAAAAGACAAACAAATTACAAGTTTGATTTGTGTTTGCCAAATAAAATTAAAGAAAAAATTCCGAAAGACTAAACAATAAATAAAATAAGACAATATAATAGCATCTATGTTTTTCTTAACATTTTATTTTATAGTTTGAACATATTAGACTAAAATTCTATAGTGGCATTCTCCATGCGCTCCGTAATCTCCAAGCGAGCAGTTGCTTGTCGATCAAGTACCTCCATCCGCTCTGTTGTGGCAGCCACCATAGCCTTTACAAATGGTGTCATCTCGGCCTTGTCCAGTTTGCGTTTCTTTAGGCATACTGAATTCCCATGTGAGGCCAGTAAGCCACACGAGTCACTTTACCTCAACACAGTTTGAGAAAGAGGATGATGGCTGCACTGACTTTACGGCTCTCATTTTGATAGAGCACCGTCTGAAACACGTTGCGTTTTTAGTTTAGTTTGTATTCAAAAGGCCCTGCTTATCTTGTATTTACTTGTATTTGCGCTTTAAATGTCCAATTTTTTCGCAAACATCTTTCCATTCAATTAATTTGGCAACCATCCTTCCAAATAAATGGGTGTCCCGCGACAAAATTCTCCTCCCACAGATCCATGAGCATGACTTAATGGTAGTCCTTCCAAGACACTGACTTACGTTTTGGAGCCATTTGAAATCAAATTTATTAATATTAAATATAATATTATGAAACTCGCCCTTACCTTCAATTATCATTTAAAATTAATTTTAAATCAGGGTTGACTTTTTGTGACATCGATAACATCAGGGTTGACTTTTTTGTGACATCAATATAAAATAATCTAGTATTTTCTTTTACAACACTGTTATCACTCGTGGCGAATGGACACATATATTAAATATGTACATTTTTTTTCTATGGAAAAAATGTTACATATTTTTGGATATGTGATAAAATGTGAAAATATGTACATATTTGCAATAGTGGAAATAGGCTATTAGTGAAACTAGACTATATTTTCAAAGTAAGTTAGTAGTGAAGTTTTTTTCCATTACACCTTAAAGACTAACAGACTTAGAGCCGATTTCACATCTTCCATATAGAGCTATCTGTCACAAAAACTAACAAATAACAGAGTAAATTGTGTGTTTATCTGACAACTTTCAGCTATCTAGAATATGAGAAATCGGCCCTTAGCTTACTAAAATTATAAAGTGACCGATTGATTCTCAAATAGATTGTTGATTGCTCTTTACCAATAGTGGTTGGCCAATGACCTTAAGAAAACCCGCTGCTTAATGTGTTCCCCAGTCATTCAGCTGCGGGTGTCGGAAACCACTAGTTTGATTGCGGATGCCATCCGTTCAGATGGTACAGAACTTCTAGGCGCAATTAAGTATCGAAATGCGATTTCAGACAGCTTGGGCCATTCATCCATATTAGCTCGCCAATAAGTAATTGGGTTCATGTCGTGGGCTAAGTTGGCTTTCTCTAAGTACTCGCTCATCTCTTTGGAGGATGGTTTATTCGGTGAATTGTGGGTCAGTGAGACATCTTTAGTGCCCTCCCACACTGATACCTCTGAAAAAAACATTTGTATTGAAAGCATCTGTTTTCAAGATCTGAAAGAAGCACATACCTTTGACTCATTTGGTTGGTATTCTGGTATATCATTCCCTGTTTCGGAAACTATAGCGCGCATTGCATTTGCAGCAGCGAGTCTTGTCGTAAAATACGTCTTTTTAAAGCTTGGATCCAATAGCGTGGCTTTTGCAAGCATCTGGTTGGATTCACTTGGTGAAAGACGTCTCTCTGCAGCTTTCTGAAAAAGTTCCTTTGCCTGTTTCCACTTTAACTGTAGCTAGGTTTCGCAGCATTAATGTAGTCAGTGGAATTACCAAACTTATGGTGACATATTTTCCCTGCTTACATTTTCTTTGATGGGGAGCAACAGTTTAATTATGTCACGAGTGATGTTTAGTTCATATCCGGTAGCCACGTCCGGACATTTCCCAGCTCTGCTCGCAGCGTTGCGCTTTAATAAAACAGCTGGCACAAGTTCGGACATCTTTATAAAAGACATCATCATGTCTAATGATGAGTTCCATCTAGTATCAACGTTTCGTAGTAAAGTGCATACACATCCTTCTGGAATATTAGCTTCTGTTTAAAGCTTTCTTAGCTCGTCCATAGCAAGGACACTGTGCTTAAGAAACGTCTCGACTCCCTTGATGTGAGTAACTACGTCCGAATATTGTTTTAAATTTTTTAAACTTACAGTGTGACCAAAGTAATTTTTTTCAATATATCGTTTTTAAAAATATCGATAATCGATTATATCGGCACAAAAAATCTCGTATCGGAATAACCCTTATCGTCTAACTAAAAATATCGATATAATATCGACAACCCTAGTACAGAGTTGTCCAGAGCCAGCTTACCCCGGCGTAGTTACCAAACCGTATTTGTTGTTGAGTTCAATTTATGATATGAAAAGGCACTCAGTTTATATTTTCCCGAAGTTATGAAAACAAAGCTTACAATTTCTAAATCGTTAAGCTTCCCAAATAGATTTCTTTGATTTGTATATGGGATGGGTAGGGGGTTTTTTATTTCCTCATTTTTTTTTATAAATGTTTTTTTTTTTTTGGTTGGCGCTGTCTTTGAAAGAGAATTATTTTCTTGGTGGTTTTTCAAGGTTTAAGTTACCAAAATCTCTTTAAAATGTGTGTCAAAGACTAGTCGCGCTATTTTTTACATTTTTCGACTTTTCTTATAAAAAAAAAAGTGTGTAGTTTGTGTTATTTTTTTTTGGGGTTTTTTGTGTGAAGGATGTACAAAAGTTTAGATTTGTATAAAAAAGTGTGCAGAGCGTTGTAAAAAGTGTACAAATCGGGCCTTTACTCTTCCTTACTTGGCTATAACTGCAGGGCTTTTATTTTAGATTTTTTTTTTTGCATTTTTGAATTAATTTTCTAATTTTATAATTTTAGTTGTTTTTTTGCGACCGAGTTGAGTGAGGAAATGTGTTTTATCTTTTGCTTTTCTTTGGTCTTTTCTTTGCTTTTTTTTTTTTTTTTGAGCGAAATCTCGCAACTGTAAAGAATCTAAATTTTAAATTTCCTATATAAGTGTTCAACGTAAAATTTAAAGGTGTAAATGCGTCACAATCTCGGCAACTACTTAAAAAAATCTCAACCTAAAATTTTTTTTGGTGCTGCTTGATTAGCAGGCATCTACGAGTAAGAGTTCTGCCTAAAGACCTAAGCTAGTGGTGGGGATGGTTGTGTTGGTGTTGGTTGTGTTGGTTGTGCTGGTGGTGGGTACGGAGGTTTCATTTGTATGGTGGTTGTTGGGTGGTGTTGGTGGTTTTTCATGCATATCACACCACAGCGCCGTGGTGGCCTTGTCCACCATGAGCTTGCACTGCCTGGGGGAGATTAGCTCCACGTTTGACTTGGCTAAACCAAGCTCAAAGTCCATCAAAGACGGCTGCTGCTGCTGCGGCTGTGGAATTACTATGCAGGGTCCCACATAGTCCTCCAGTATTGAATTCATATTACGTGTCGACTCCAAGCGCCTGTAACTGGCCAAAAAGATGGCTCTAATGCGCTCAAAAGTCTCCGGATCATAGACAGAGCGTGCCGTATTGGTCTGATCGAATGGCTCCTCAATGCACAGCTCGTTCCACTGATGTATATCATTTTTGGCTGCCTTCGCAGCGCGACACACCTCCACGGGCAGGACTCCGCCCACACGTATGGATATGGCATGCTTGCCATACTCAAACACGCTGTAATAGTGTAGAAAGTTGAGCAACAGCTCGCCCAGTGTCTGGTTATTCTCCGACTGAAACGGGCCCATCACCTCGTTCATATCCACATAGCCGAAATCGTTGGGCTGCAACAAACCAAATTTCTCCGGGTACAACTTGTGCAGGCAAGGCAACACCGGAGGATTGATGCCCGCCTGCAGGAAATGTATGACCATGAGCATGAGGGAGTAGCTGGAGATGGTCATGTTCTTGGCATTGTTAATGTTGTGATGCTGGGCCCACTGTTTGATGGTCAAGGCCAGGGGGCGCAAACGCCACTCCAGCTGGGAGTAGCAGTACAGCAAATGGGTGTTGCGTATGCCCACCGAATTGTTGAAATTAATGTCCACCTCCACTTTGTGGCGAGCATCGGTAAAGCGTAGTATGGGCACACGTGCCTCAATCAAATGGAAATCCTGGAAAACTTCGGTGCCACCGAGAAGCTCTCGCATCAGTTGTAGATGATATACGGCCTCCATGCGTGCATCAATATTGGGATTGGTACGGGCCAACATGCATATATCCATATCCGAGCATTTGGAACCAAAATTAGATATGCTGGAACCCACCAGATAGAGGCCATATCTAGGATAGGTGTTCTAGACCAGAGATGAGGTGAGTTGATTTGTCATGAGGAAGGATAAATAGAGAAAAGTTAACTTCGAATAGGCCAAAGTTTGTATACCCTTGCAGCATTTTATACAATAATTTCATTTTCGCTTTGAACAATGCTAGCTGAGTGATTTCCAAAGTTGCTCTGTGACCAGTTTTTTATATGTCATTGATGTCTGATTTCGACCAAACTAAGTGGAATCATAGAAAGCATATCAAATTAAGAAATACGAAGTTTGTTCGTGGAAGGAACTTTGTTTTCTGCAAATAATAAGCCTTAAACGTAGAACCTTAATCTACTTTGGGATGCATATTTCTTGAAGAAGCATTTGTGAAAACATTCCTCAAACATTATTTGTCATCTATCCAAACGATTAGCAAACATTCCATTTTTGCTATTATACAAGGTCTAACACGGACAATACCTAGAATGCGAGTACCAATCAGTTTCCTTATCCTTTAGCAGATCTTTTATCTTAGTCAGAGAGCAAGTTTAGCCGTCTCAAGGTCGGGGAGTTCTTATAATTCAATAATCCTCAGAAAATCAACAATAATTGATATCAACATATGGACACAAGCATGACCATGTTTCGCCTAGTACTACAAATCGAGACTCGTCAGTAAGATTCTAACCGCTTTCCACACCAACAGCCGTTAACAATTGCTGAATAAGTGAAGAAGTAGCCGAATTTGAACTTGTGAATTGTAAAGCCCAATTCAAACGACCTGATCTCTCAGCTGAGTTTTGTATCTGAGTATATGTCATTTGAAATATGTCCATTGAAAATAAAAAACTTTTTCTAACTAAGACTACTTTTCCGAACTTACTTTTCTATTGGAGCTATACTATATAGATGGCCGATTCACCAAATTTAGTGGAATCAAGGAAAAGTATAGCTGAGAAATACGAAGAATGAAAACAAAAACAAAAAAGTTTTTCTCACTAAAACAAGTTTTTCGACCGATCGTTCCTCTGAAAACTATATGCTATAGTTAACCGATTCGGCCAGTTTCGACAAATGTGCAGCGAATTTGTACTAAAAGACTTTGTGCAAAGTTTGGTGAATATAGCTTTCAAGCTGACGGAGAAGACAACATAGAAACAGACGGACAGGGCTAAAAAATCTAATTTCCTCATGCTGATCAAGAATATATATATACCTTATGTGTATGGATTTGCTTTCTTTAATGCATAAAACCCTCTGCAAGGATATAAAAACTTACCATGGCCACATTGTATATATAACGCCATAGTCTCATTTTAATCTTGTACAATTGACTCGTTTGCTGTGCCTCCAAAAACTTCCGCCATATGGCCAAAGAGAGTGTATCCCATTTGGAGCGACTGGGCACGGTACGGGGTGGACGTTTCAGTCCCACCATTTTGGCTCTAAGCAGAAAGCGATCGGCCGGCGTATAGCCAAAAAATTCACGCCAATAACGATTGTGTACAACCAGTGGCAGTTCATCCTCCAGGGACTCAGTCTAAGTGTAAAGTTTTCAGTTAGTTTAGCTGTTAAAATTACTGCCTTACCACAACCTACCCTCAGCGCCACTGCGATTTGGTTTGAAGAAACAGAATGAGTACACGACAAAGCCGAAGCCTCAGAAGAAGCATCATCATCATCATCTTCTTTTTCCTTAAGCTCTAGCTCCTCCTCCTTTAATTTGTGAACACTTCCCATATCTCCACAGCAGCAGAGACCACCTAAAATATAACCATTGGTCACAGTATCCTGACGCTCCAGTTTCTTGAGATTACCCATATCACCATAGGGTACCAGATTGGGTCCACTTAAGTCCAGCAAGGGGCTACCCGTGGCCGTAGCTAGACACTCCACTGTTATATCTCCTACCAGTGACTTCACTGAGGCATCACTTAGCTCACTCTCCGAGCTGTCACTTTCCGAGCTGGGCGCCCAACTGGCATAAGAATGACCATCATCTAGCTCGGAGTTGTCGTGCTGTTTGTAAGCACTAGGCGTTTCCATGTCTGAGGAGAAATCATTTCCATCTGCATATTCCAGTGGAGCTGGCTCACCCTCTGAGTGAGAGTCCATTTCAGTGGTTTGCTGCTGTTGGGTATGGTAGGGCTGATAGTTAAAGCCTTCCATGTGACGGGATTGATAGTAGCGTGACTGTTGGTGCTGTTGGTGATATTTTGGCTGAGGATGCCTGACGGCATATCCTCCACCAGGTCCTGCGTTGACTGTTTCACTGCCTCCATTGAAGTATCGCAGACGATTACGAAAGCTGCGTTGCGGATGCTTTTGGGGTGAAATGGAAGTATTGGAGCCGACCTCACCACGTTTTTCCAAATGTGACTTGGAGGAAGAGGTGGACAGAGAGTCCGATGAATTGGAGTCACGTTCCTTGGCACGCTTTACATGCTGGCGTTCACGTCCGCGCTGCTGCTGCTGCTGCTTGGGTCCCATCGATGAGCTGGGGTAGCTGCTACGATTGCTGAACGGCTCCTGACTTCCTGAGGCATTTTGTGTATAATTTCTGGCGGATCTCTGCTCAAAAGGTGGCTTGAAGCGTGGTCCATTTCCGGCTCCTAGAGTGGAGCTGTTGTAATACGTCTTGGACTCGCGCTGATAGGGCACAGCTGTAGCTGTAGCCGAGTGACGTCCACGCTGTGAGGTCGTCGGACGGCTGTAGCGCCAGGTGCCATTGCCCTGCTCAGCAGGAACCTCCGCTTGATGGCATTCGCCATTGGCATTGCGATTGCCGCGCGTTACTCCCATGCCCGGTGTGGTGGCACCCGCCGGCTGATTATAATAACCCGGATAGATGAAGCGCTGCTGACCGTAGGCATGCTCAAAGCCCGACGGCATCATTTGTATGCCATATTGTGAGGAATAGCTCTGATTGTAAGGATAGTTTCGGTCAAACTGCCAGACAGCATTCTCGGCATGCCACAGACGTCGCTGCGGTCCGCTGGGTATGTAGCCCGGATAGATAAATTGGGGGGCGATTAGATTACCCGAGGTTCCTGTGGGCGCCGTTGCTACTGTCATGGCTCCGCCAGCAAAGCGTGGGCTGGGCGAGTTGCCACCCGAACGCGCCGGTCTTTCTCCCAGGCCCAACGAACTCGGCATTAGTGGCAGCTGCTGATGTGGCGGGGGCGGATTGGTGCGTAAAGTGCGCGGAGTGATGGATAGAGGCGTTGGTATATTCAGCGTTACGCCAGCCATATTGGTGCCAATATTGTAGAGAAACTCCATGGAGTACTTGTAGCCACCGGGCGGGCGGGGATATGTGTGAACCACAGTCTTACCCGTTGTCGTTTGCCCAACCGCCTGCTGCTCTTCCTCCAGCTCCGCTTGAAAGAGTTGACCTTGATTGGAACTTATCATCTCTGCTGCACCCGTTGCCGTGCTAGTGCTAGGGGTGTTGTTGGTGATGGTGGTGGTGGTGGTTGTTGCCGGAGCAGTCGTGGCCGTGCTACTAGGTGCACTTGCCGCCGCTGCTAGCGCAGTGGACATTGCTACCAATGCGGCGAATCACGAACCAGACGACATATAGTTCTGCTTACACGCAACTACAAAAAATTGTGTGTTTCCTTTCTGGGCCCTCCAAGAAAGCAAAGAGACTTGACAGCAAACGGAATGTTACTTTGAGTTGATTAGGGGGGGAGGGAGGAGTCGGAGTGGGTATCAGTGCGCCGCATACGACCAAAACATTATGCGAACACGTTGTAACTGTTTTTATCAATTCTTCTCTTAATTTATACATAAATTTAAAACCAAATTTCACTAGGAGCACACCGAACTTACACACACATAAAACACTCTGTCAAATTGTGGGGAATAAAATGATTTCAGTGTTGGTGAACTTGACAGTAAAGGAGACAGTCACCCAATTTATCGATAGCTTTAGTAATGAAATGTTTTGTAGAAGGCAGCATAGTCATTATGACGTCAGTCTATTTCCTACATCAGTTGTAAAGCTATCTTGACCAATCTCTAAAAGTTAATATAGTTTAAGCATTTGTCGGAACTGGCCGCATTTGAAGACTCTGGCATATAGCTGCCATAGGAACAATCAATTGTCTTGTCTTTTTCTATGTTTTCTATGCCTTTTCATAGCTAAACCAAGTCAATCATCCATATCCGACAACTATGCTGTGTTTGTCTTTAAATGTTCCTCACTCTTAGCCAGCTTTAATCAGAAACCTTTATCAAAGTAAAGAAGAAAGGATTTAGAATAAAGAGTGTTAGGCCAGAGCTGCAATCAATTTTTACGTACAAAAGCTCGCAGGCTGTCCTAAGTGCTCAATTGATTGGTAGTATCAAGAAGAAAAATTACCAATTTCTTAAACAATCCATTCACTTATAGAATAAAACTTAATTCTGAACGTAAACCAAATCTATCTAATCAGTATAAGGCGACGAAATCAACAGCATCTTGCACGCGATTCACTGCTCTAATTTGGAGTTTGTCAAGAAAAAGTGACAGTGTATTTTGGTGAGCGAAAATAAAGCAACACAAACTAGCTCTGACCTGCCCTCATCGACCGCTGACTTGCGAGTGAAAGCAAACAGAACGCTGTTTGATATTTTAAGTTAAGCCTCTGTTTGAGTCTGCTCGGCCCCTGTGGGCAAGGCTTGACCACAGCTATTTTAGATCCACTCCCATTAGCAAAAAGACAGTTAAGCGAACCTTGAAAAGCTCTTATCACATAATCAGCAGTGTGATAAAGAAGATACCAAGCCTCCAGCCTGGCCTTAAACTAGCACGCTGACAATTTAAAACAGTTCTTGGGACTCGGTATGGTGTTTATACCACATCCTCCTTACTGAGAAAGTAATGCTTTTGTTTATTCAAGTAATCTTTTCTGATGAAAAGAAATCTACACAATCCTCTCCTTTCTCATTCTCAATGAGGAATTTTACACATGTGGCACTCTGCAACTGCGTTTTGAAAGCTCAAGAATAACTAGTTCTAAATATGTGCTTATGTTCGAACGAAATATATGTTCATTCCTGTAATTAAAAAGACAAAGGGGATTCATTTTAATACAGCATTCCTAAAATTCTGCTCAGTTGATGTAATGTAGAGGCCAGCTTGCACAACTTAATCTAATCAATATCGAATAGGCTATACTTAATAGGTTTCTTTACCCAGAAAACTGAATATTTGATAGAGTTTGAGAGTGTAAACTCACCATTTTAGCCGTGTGAACAAAAATTATATAAAAATATTTTCAAAAACTTGATACTTCAATGAGAATGAGATTGTGTGAGCTGGGAAAGCTAAATCTAAAATTAACAATGGGCGTATTCAGCAGATAAATCCGATTTTCGATTACTGATTTATGAATGCCAATTTTAAGCGGAGAATACAGTGATTGCCGATTGCGACTGATAAATTTGGTAATCATGATTGGTGAGACAGTTTATCGACTGTACGGCCACGCTGCATTTTCGGGTACGCCGCATTTTCGGCTTGCACCACTCACAGAAACACGTCGCGCGGAAATGCCTGTCCTGACTCTCCAGGTGCTCGGAGACAACTGACCAGCCGCTCGTTCGCTAGCTAGGAACGTCCTCTACCGAATACAGACGGTGCGCGCACGCTCTGAAGTACAGTCGCGGCGGAAGAAATTCAGTCCTATTACTTTCCGGACAAACCCTGTATACAGTCGGGCTTAACGGACTTTCTTGCTTGTTTTATCTTTGAAAATGGGTTTGATAATAATCGGTTGAAAATCTAAAGAGATTCATACAACAGGTATTCGACATTGAGGGTAGATATTTCAAAATTGGAAACTCTCGTATTCCGTATATTTTTATGTATAGCTTCGAAAATGAGCTTGGATCTCATCGCTCTAAAACTAAACTTTCGTCCATAACATCTTGACCAACCATTTTCCACCTAGATAGGTGAATTTCCGGAAGAATGGTAAGCAGTCATTGATGATTTTTTTAAAGGTCTTGTCTTTGAGAATGAGTTTTAACCTAATCGGATACTATATTGAAATGTTTTACACTTATTTTTCGACTTTGGGAGTAGATTTTCTATATTTTTATATGTGTAGCTTTGGAATTAAGTTTGAATGTTACAAGGAGAAGATTCATTAATGAATTTTCATACGGATCGATTGTAAACAGTTTGATTCTGATTGAATGAAACCCCTAAAAGTTGCATACAACAGCTTTCCGGCCATTTTTCAACTTTGTGGGTAAAGTTTCCAATGTTTGTAACTCATATATTCCAAATTGATGAGTGTGATGATTATCAAAAAACCTCGAGTCTGCCTTATTTCCGGACAGAATTTTCCCAAATCTAATCTTACACTTCGATTTAACTATATTTACCAATAAAACTTCACCACAGTGTTTGATTCAGCCTTTTATGTATGAGGAAAAGGCTGACTCCTAGCGTAAATAGCCTATTAATACTCACTTTCAGCATGAGATAAACCAACTTTACAAAATTTAACTGAATATCTCTTATGCTTTGGGTTGTGCGGTAGTTACCAGTCTGTCAGTTAAGTTGAACTCTTTTAACAAAAAATTCAAATTTAAACTATAACCAGATTCAGTTTTTTGGTATCGAAATAATACTAAAAACTGTCAAATTGATATTTTGGGTATTAATTTGATCCTTAGTCTTTAATTTGATACGAAGAAGTATTCATTTTAAACTATACAATTCCAATATGAACAAATGCTAGTTCCAAATTCGAAATGTCATGCTGGTCGCAACATTAAGTATTGAGATGGAAGAATGGACACATCAGTACCTCGAACAGGAAAAAGCAATAGTAGAAAATGAGCTACTGTGGTCGGACACTCCCCCTGAAGATGCGTAGAAGATAAGGTAAGGTACAAAACTCCACATACTTAGCCAAAATGAAGCTCAATGCGGGAAGACCGAAACAAAGAGTGCCACTATCTAGAGTGGTTAGTAGTCTAACATCAGCTAGCACACAAAGCTTACAGTGTAATAGAGCAATGTCTGGCATACTCAACTTCAACTTACAAACGCCAGACTTTGAAACTTAAAGTTTTACAACTGAAATTTCAGATTGATAAAAATTGATAAATTGATTGAGCATTTTGAAGACACTTCACATATAAAGGCAAGCACTTTTATTACGAAATAAAACCGTTTATACGAAAATCTCTAGAGATTTCTGGGAAACACTCGATAATTACAAAAATATTTTAACTTGATACCATTCAATGTCAATTGGATATCCTTGAAATATCATTTTGATACCTCCGAAAATATCAACTCAATACTTGCAGAATTAAAGGCAAAATGATACTCAATAGTTTAAAATTGATGACTATTGATAGGGTCAGAGTACCAACAGTACTTACCTACCTACCTACTGTGTACCTTTGGTTTTGGTATACAAACCTATATTCAAAAAAATCATTCACTCTGCAAAAGGATTCCACACATTTCGTTGTGCCCATTGTTTAAGATACTCCCCAACACTTGTTCCAAATTCTTTGACGCATAGACGACAACAAAAGATAAAAGGCAAACAAAGAAACTCCTCTTGGAAGTTGTGACACCATTTTCCAAGACGGCAACCACTCAACATAGTTCCAGTTCTGTGACATAAAAGACAGCCCCCCAAATTAGATTTACAATTTGATTTGCTTATGTAAATTATGAAAATTGCCCACAAAGAGTAACCACAAGTAAGATTCGATTTGGCGGCTTAACAAAATGCAGCAGGAGCAGAAAAAGCAAAAATAAAATTGTTCATTGCGTTTTTTTTTTTTTTTTTGTTGCTGTAATTTGAAACAAATCAAATTTATGTGCCCAGACGCACAGGCGCGTCGCCCGCCATTGGCAATTTTCAGATGCGGCCAGATGCGGCAAGCATATGAAATGAGCTGGGGAATCAGCAATGTACGTGCATATTCAGATACGGGGCGCCGCACATATTCTAATTAGATTTATAACGCAACAATAACTGTGTGCGGCGCACAGAGCTCGGCCAAAAGATTTTCAAATTTAAAATTTGTGAATTATGGTCAGACACACACACAGGAGGGGAGGGAGCAGAGATAAGCCCCGCTCAATGTGAAAAATCAGTGAGTCATGCTGTATTAGTGGATTGCCTCGATCCTCCTCCTCCTCTTCCTACAGCTACTGCGTGACGCCGCTTGTTTCCCTGACTCATGGGTAAACTAAAAAAAATTAGCCCGTAAAGTTTCATATTACATGCAAGCAATTTGGCAAATAAACTGTCAGCAACTGGGTCGAGGGACTCTCCAAAGAAGATGCCAATGCCTTAACGCGGCAGCCTCATCGATTGAGTCACTGAATAATTCACGCAGTGAAGGAAAATGGCAAAATATGTGCAGCTTTTGGCTGTCCCCAGGGCACGACGCACAATAAATAAGGCAAGCCTGAGCCACAGGGTTGGTTAGTCCGAAAAACGGCCTCTCACATTACCTTTTTGGTGCGTGTACCTAGAGAAGTCTCTATCAGAGCCCCAGGGGTGGGTAGAAACAGCAAAAAAAAAGAAGAAAAATCGAGGCAGCTGATTCAAGCAAGTTCACTTTCGTTACGCAACAAAAGTGCGTGGCAAATAATCCGTGACAGGTAATTAGATTTAACTAATTTTGGCTACGCTTCTGCAAATTTTTGGTTAATAATTTTATTAGTTCTGCCCCCGGAGGAGGGATGAAATCTAAGAATCTTGGAATTTGTTATAGCTAAATATATTTAAAAGCATCTCCAAGTTAAGGCAAAAACTACTGACAGAGTTCTAGAGCGTTGGCGATTAAATCTAAAACGTTTTCGACTTGAAGTTTCAAGTAAAATCTGTTCTTGGGTTTTATAGGAACAAACAATCGTGAACAAAGTTTATTGTACTTTCGATAAAATTTTGAAATCATTCAAGCACCAAATTACTTGGGCTGAGACTACGCATGCCAAAATTAATATCGATATATCAAAGGACTGAAATTTTTATTTCAAAAGCGATATGTCATAATGAGGAACTTTTTTTGAGGCAATATATCGGATATCGATTATATTTTGATGATGTTTTTCTGCAATAAGTTCTTGAATACTGACAATGTGGTCAAATTTGAATTCAGAATCACGCGTCACGCTGTCACGCTGGTGTTGTTGTTAAGCGTTTGACGGTGATCGAGTCGAGTGGCCAGCAAGGCGAATAGGATGAGTTGGCTACTCATTGCCAACAACAAAGGAATAAGGTCCTCATATACAAAGTCATCCTGGCACCGATTTGGAGGTACGGCGTTCAGGTGTATGGCATTGCAGCTAAGACAAACCTGAACAAAGTCCGGGTATTTCAGGCTAAAATACTTAGGCGAATAACAGGTGCAGAGTGGTACATCCGAACTCGTGACATCGATAGAGAGTGTGGCGTCCCCTTGGTTGGCGATATTATCAACAACCAGGCAGCGAAGTATTTGGATAAGGTCGCTGTCCACCCTAACAACCTCGCCAGGCGACTCCTGAGAACTCGACGCATCAATGGGATCAGGGCTAGGAGAACAACAACGATGTATTGGTGCTTTTCTTTGTGAGTATTTGTGAGTGCTCTGCTCTATGCTTCTTTTGGGCATGTCTGCTTTAAAGGATCCATCCAGCAGACCTGGCAAATCGCAGGATTTAATCCTTAAACAACAAACTGACATAAGACAACATGCTTAAAAGTAATAACAACTCAGACACTTTAAAATTAACCACCTGATTAATCCCATTACCTGACCTTAAAACTGACCCTAGAGCTGACCCTAGACTTAACACAGAGCCGAACCTAGAGCTGACCCTAGAACTTTCTCAGAGCTGACCCAAAAGCTAACCACAGAGCTGACCCTAAATCTGACGCTAGACCTTACCCTAGTACTGACCGTAGAGCTGACCCTAGAACTGACCTTAGAGCCTACCCCAGAACTGACCCTAGAACTGACTCTAGAGCTGACCCAACCCTTACCCTGAGCTGATCCTGGAGCTGACCCTAGAGCCGACCCTAGACCTGACCTTGGAGCGGACCGTAGAGCTGACCCTGGAGCTATCCCTAGAGCTGACCCAATTCCTTACTCAGAGTTGACCCTCGAGCAGAGCCTAAAGCTGACCCTAGACTTTACACAGAGCCGAACCCTAGAGCTGACCCAAGACCTTTCTCAGAGCTGACCCAACAGCTAACCACTTAGCTGACTCTAAAACTGACGCTTGACCTTACCCTAGGACTGACCGTAGAGCTGACCCTAGAGCTTACCCTACGGCTGACCCAAGAACTGACCCTAGAGCTGACCCAACCCTTACCCTGAGCTAACCCTAGAGCTGAACCAAATCGAGTACTTTGTATCGAACACTTAGTGTTAAGTAATAAATATTAAGAACTTAGTATTAAGTACTGAGTATCGAGGTCCGAGTTTCGAGTACTGATGCGTCGTTGCATTTGCTCATAATTTAGTCAAAAGTCGAAGAGCACACAAAAACGTGACTAACCTTCTCAGTTACCAAAAACAAACTACTAATCGAAACTGGCTGCTAATACAAATATATGATAAGCATATGTATTCGAATATAACAAGAACAAAATATCAATAATCGAATGTACACAGCCCGCGAAAATTCAAAATTCACCTTTTCCTTTGAACACACCTCGTATTTGGAAATACGAGCCTAGAAAGCATAGAAATGTACATCGAAATAAAGTTTAAACATTTTAAAATTGTAATTTTGTGAATTTCTGAACTATGAGTGAAAGTCTAATTTATCGAGAACCTCAAAAAGAGCTAGACGAGTGAGTGTAATGAGAAGTCAGGAAAAACTTTTTTGCAAGCGGAGCTCAGAAGAATGCATCAGGTAAGCCGTCAAGAGGATAGGAGGGCTGCCGAAACAAAAGAACAGGCGAGCAATCGACGACACGAACATCAAATTTGACACTGCACAACAATCTCACGGATCGAAAGAACAGGCTAGCAATCGACGGCAGCACATCAAATCCCAGAAAGCCGTTGAGAAAACAGTGAAAGCAGAAGCTCGGAAAAAAGTTGTTATATGCCAATTTTTTATATCAGCTTAGATTACTTTGCAGATTTGATAAATGGCAATTGTTCATTTCGAAAAAAAATTGCAAAATTTTCATACAAGTTTTGATTCTGATGAAAATTTAATAGATGACAACGGAAGACGGGTAAATAGGAGGTGTAGATTGAAGGGACTAAAAAAAAACGAATTTTCCTATGAGTTCAGATTACTATGAAGACATAGAACAAAAAGATTAGTAACGAACATACAAGTGAATGACGGGAAAGTTTGAAGGAATTTTCAATAGTTTGCTTTCTGTTTGCAAAGTTTGTTCGGCAGGTCTCTCACACGCACAGCACCCCGAAATTTTAAATTGCCATTCACTTTTATGGCCGTTACTCATCTTTGTGAGTTGTATATTCGACTGATGACTGATAAGGATCGAGCTTTATAATAAGTTTAGATTATCTTGTAGATTTGATAGCTGGCCGTTGTCAAATAAGCTTCGACTCTCCGTTTTAAGCTTAAAGTGCTAAAGGGGCCGCAGCCAAGCATGCCGGGTATCTGCTATCCGAGACAACAAACTAAAAACGTAGAGGAATGGTAGAAAAATAAGAGCAAAATGATTTTCAGTAGAATGCGACGGCAACGTTACCAACTGAAATTAATTCCGGATGTTGTTCCATCTCTAAAGAGAAATCCTGCCCATCTCACAGCATAGTGTTGCAAGCCGCTGTCAAAGTAGCTGACAGGTGACATTTAATACCGCAATGCAACACTGTAAGAGTTATCTATGTGAGTGCGTATGTCGGTCTGTGTGTGTGTGTGAAAAGCAAATAATTAATAATTCATGCCCCACGATTGACAGGGGGGCACCCAGTTGAACTCTTTGGCTCCTGTTTCTTTTATTATTTATTTATTTTCTTGTTGCGTTTTTTACTCTTTTTTTTACGGCACGCTCATAAATTTACAATTACACATGCGAGAGAATTTGCACGCGGCCTTTTTACACTTTGTTTTTAATTTAATAAATTAATAAAACGGCAACGTGACAACACTGGCGACGGCCACGCGACGGCATCAAAGTGGCAAAGTGTCGCCATTTGCATTTTTAATGCACTTTTATGCTGCGTCTCGCGTAAAAATAATTATCAACGGAATTGGTAATGAGATGACAGCACGATGTGTGTGTGTGTGTGTCAATAGGGAAGGAAATTTTTAATTGAATTTCCCCCGACTTTTCAATCATCATATTTTTCTTAGGCAAACTCTTCACGGCAGTCGGAATTTTACTTTTCCTTTTGGCACACTTTGCCAGGCACCTGGACGTAGTTAACCCCAATTATGTGTACAAAAGACCGCCCAGACACTCAGCCAGACAAACTAGAGCTACCCCAACCACCAGGTAGTGACTTCTTCGTGCAGTACTTAAAATATTTAAGGCAACAAAAAGAAAAAAAATGAAATAGAAAAGAAAGAAAAATAACACAACGGAACGAGGGAAAAATGTAAGTAAGATGAAATGTTGCCGCAGGCATTAAAATAATAAGGATAAGGAAGCGGTTGTTAACCACGAAACTGCTCAAAAATGAATGAAAGCCAGTCAGGAGTCGCGAGTTTTGGACTGTGTTCATTATGCGTTTCCTGTTTGCATAAGCCCAGCCCAGTGCTCCTGCCCGGGGAGTTCCTCTAGTTGTAATTGTTCTACATTTTCGCTGTTGTTGTGGTGGTGCTGGTGGTGGCTGTTGCTGCGGCTAGCAGAAGTCCCATTGTGCCAAGCGTTAAATTTGGAAAGTTTTTGCCCAACAAAAGCCTGGCGGCTATTGACAGAATATGAGCAAACAGACAAAAAACAAACTAAAGGAAAAGCTAACTTTAAAAGTGCGCAAAGTTTATATGCAGAACTACCAAAACAACAAACCCAACAGGTGTGTCGAAGTTTTAGTACTCACTGAGCTCACTATTTGCAATGTAAACCGCTCACAGCAAAGACAGAAAATAATGAAGCAAAGCCGGAGTTGTCCTGTACAAAACAGTTAATTCTAAGCAAAAAAAAAGTTGTGAAACATGATGTAAAAGTTGCATGTGTGTTACTTTATATTGAGTTCTCAATACTTAGTACTAGTTACTAAGTACTCGTTACTAAGTACTCTATACACAGTACTCGATACTCATTACCCGATTCTCAGATTTCGATACTTAGTATTCGATACTCTGTACTCGATAATCCTAATAAAGTATTCGATACTCAGTACTCGCTTCTAAATACTCGATGCTAAAAACTCAATACTAAGTACTCGATACGTAGTTCTCTGTGTTACTTTATATTCAGTACTCAATACTTAGTACTCGTTACTAAGTACTCGTTACTAAGTACTCTATACACAGTACTCGATACTCATTACCCGACTCTCAGATTTCAATACTTAGTATTCGATACTCTGTACTCGATAATCCTTACAGAGTAATCGATACTCAGTACTCGCTTCTAAAGACTCGATACTAAAAACACGATACTAGGTCCTCGCTGCGTAGTTCTCGAGAATCAGTACTCGATACTCACTATTCGACACTCAGTACTCGAAACTTAAAACTAAGTACTCAATAATGTGTGCTCTCTACTCAGATCTCTACACTCGATACTAACTATTAGACACTCAGTACTCGATACTCAGAACTCGATTCTTAAAACAACATACGTTACTTAGAACTGCATACTCACTACTTAGTACTCGAAAGTAAGAACCCGATACTAGGTACCCGATGCTCAGAACTCAATACTCTGCATTCGATACTCAGTATTCGATACACAGTACTCGATATTTCGCACATAGTTCGATACTGAGTATCGAGTACTGATTATGAAAACTCAACCACCGTGAAGCACTTTATACCAAAACCAAAAAACAGGCCATGACCTCGTGAAGGGTAACGCTGAAATCCAATTTTATTCACACTAAAATCTGCCGTTCCGAAAATTAAGAAGTTTTACATTAAAAATAACTATATTTTGCGTCGAAATTTTTCCAGTAGGTGCCTTCCTCATTCGTTGGCGCTGATGATTTTCATATGTCTTATCCCTTACCTACTTTTCAATGTCGAATCATTTTTCCTTCCATTTGGATACCAACAAATAGCTCTAGGCAAGTAGTTCGACGTCAGATTGCTACCTTAACTCATGTCTCTGTTTCTTTCACTTTTTCTCATCGTACTAACATTATCTGAACTCTTCTTGAATAAGACTACAATATCGTTTTGACTCTATAAATGACCATTTATTAATGATTTATTGTTCTAAATGCAACATCATGTACTTAATACACACATCCCTCCAAGTCTCTTAACAACATGTGTGCTTCTCAGTTCAACGCTTCCGTTTGGGTAGCAAACACTTTACAACTCCAACCCACACTTATAATTCCAACATCTATCTCTGTCTGCCCCAGCATGCTCTTCTAATGAATACACCTTACCAAAACTGTGCCACATTTGCTTGATTAGCTTCTCAGTCTGGTGGCTGCTGCGTGCATCCGTCCGTCCCACCCACTCCAATGAAATATATTTTTAATCAAGCCAAATCGAATTCAAAGCAATACACCGGTGCCTCATTATTTAGGCAAATGTGCTGCCATTAACTACACAATGCTCCAAACTGACCCCAAAAATCCAACACACAAATTGACAAATGTTGCCACTTAATGTGCCACAGGGCCAAATGTTAAACAATTCAGATGTTATTTCCTATGCCAAAAATACAAACTAATTAATATGAAAATCGTCAAGGGAGTTTCATTTGATTTTTTTTTTTTCTCTCAAAAATTTCATTTCGACAAGGAATTTTTCGGGGCGGCAATTTCTCAATGTTGTCTCGCAGGTCTTGAACAGAAAATGAAAATGAAATAAGTGAGTGAGTGAGTGAGTGACTTGACTGACTCTGACTTCCTACAGTTTTGTTAAGGGAATTTTGCATTTTATTTGAATTATTGCCTTCATTAAGATGGCGTTGTTGATTCTTTTTTTCCTCCCAAGTCGACAGTGAGCGACAGCGTGACTCCGCCTCGTGATTGCCAATCTCATTCCCAGGTTCCGTCATGCCTTTGTTACACCTAGAGCAGCACAGCACAGCCCAGCCCCTACGACGAGCCGTGAATGTTGTGACTGCACTTGACAATAAATTTTATGGTACAAACTCGCGCAGACGATACACAAATGTCTTTGACGTATTTTTAGGCTAATTGTGAATGAAGTTGGTCGGTCTCTGGCTTTTGGGTGGGAGCTGTTGCTCTGCTTGGTGCGTAATTGTGTGAAATTCATTCATATGGAACATTTTTGCCAGACGGTGAATGAGCCTTAAGGTCATAATTAAGCAAATAAAAACCGATTTTAAATCACAGTATTTCCTGGACTTTGCTTGTATTAAATAAACGTACACTGAGAAAATAATCCACTTCAAATCCAGATTGAGAGTTTTCCAAGAAGTTTGTTATGTGGGAAGAAAATATTATGTGGACTTTAAATGTATTTTAAAATTTCAAAACCAAGATTTTTAAGCTTTTAGCTTATCAACACACTTTTCGTCTTATGCAGTGAAGTTTGCGGAAAGATTTAAAAATATAGATATCAGACTATTTGCTAGGCTTTTCGATTATACATACATTTATTTTGGTAGTTTAGGGGACAACGATGTTACCATCTGCCCCACCGAGCTTTTTGCACGTTGAAAGCTAAATATATGAATATATTCTTTAGTGTGATTTGTTGCATTGTTACGCGTGTGTCCTGTGGCGATCTACGTGAAGACGCCATGTCGCTAGTGTTGTGTTAAAGCTTTGTTGATTTTCATAATGAAAAATCTAAATGAACCAACAGATAAGAAAATGTGCCCTCAACCAAGGAACAACCGGTTCTGGTTTAGTCGTGTCTACTACGCACACGCCTGTAAACTTCAACACAAAGCCCTCAACCGAGGCACAACAAAGTCCTCAACCGAGGCAACACGAAGCCCTCGACGAGAGCCAACTTCACCCTCAATTTAGGCTCCTCAACCAAGGATCCTTAACGAGAGGCAACATCATCCCGGCTCAAACGAACTTACTTATCGGCGCCCACTCGGACCAACCACCAGCCAACGATCCAACTACGCAAATCCATACTCTGTTCGCATGTTCAGTACAACGGATTCCGCAGTTTCTACCAATCTTATATGTTCGCTCCCACACGGTCACTGGAGGCGGAGTACTGTGGCGGTTCCGTTTCGGTTTGGATTTGCTGTTCTCAATTCCGAATGAATTTGCTTACGTATTACTTTTAACAAACCACGGCCCAAACGAAATCGGCACGAGAGAATCAGGCGGAACGGTCGAAAACGAAACACGAGGAATTGAGAGAGGTTTACCTCTACGTTTGACGTTTCGTTTTGGCTGGCACTGCCAATTTCTCGAGACATTTTACAAAAAAATTATTTTTAGCTCAGTTAAAGACATAAATGCAATTCAATTTACTTAAATAAGTTCTAAATTGATCAAAGAATTAAGTAAAATTAACTTAATGTACATTTCGCAACTGTACGAATGCGTAATTTGCCAATTACTTTTCAATTCACTGGCCGACAAGCAATAATTTTTAAAACGTAAAACGCTTTCCGTTTTTGTGTTGCGAGAAACTGAATCAATTCCGTTTCCGAAATGTTGCAGTGGAAGTGGAATTGAGAACATGCCTGTATATTTGTTCTTTGCCAATGACGTCGCCTTTATCAATGACGTGATGCTGACTTGGCGGCCACAGTAAACTGCAAGTGTGTATGCGTGCTAGTGTTCTGCTAATGCAACAACAACAAACAAGTAATACAATCGGTGAAGCGGGATTATTAGCGAAAGTGTATGCTCAGCTGGATGTACCATATTTTGCTGCTTCAAACTTTTTTTTGTCATAACTTAAGTGTTGTTCATTCGATCTTTGCAAATCATTTCGCGGATCGATAAATAGCGCTGATTATTATATATGTCTACAACAGGGTTTGTCAAGAAGAGCGGAGCCGAACGGTGAGATTGTTTGGTGTGGGAAAATAAAGCTACGAAAACCAGCTCTGACCTGCCCTCGTAGACCGTTGGTCTGCGACTGAAAGCAAAGAGCGCGCTTTACGCTCTCTTGGGCCAAACCGAGGCATGCCCTCGGCTCGAGTCTGTGTGAGCTGCGAAATGTGTTCATCCCTTGAGTGAAAACTTTGGGAGATATGATGTTTTCCAAATTGAGGTTTACCAAATTGCAGTGGCGAGAGGTGGCGTGGCTTTAATGTGTACCTTTAGTACAGCGTTTAAAAAAGACACTTTGAGCTGGCACTTGGCTCAGTTTGCTCAGCTGGTGAGACCGAACGAAATTATCCCTTTCAAGCTGTTATCGTAGGACAACTTCATATGTTCTTTCATCGAGAAACACAAAACAGACAACACGAGAAAAGCAAAAACAAGTATTCTGTTCAGAAAGTGAGCGAGTGTGTTTAATTTGTACCTGTCATTTTGGTGAGCGGACAGCATAGAAAATATTGGTTGACCACAATTAGCAAGCTCTGCTACTTAGCTACTAGTTGTGAAATTCAAAGGATCAAACTGCTCTCTTACAAAATGTCACAGTTTTGGGGTACATTTCTTGAAGACGCAAACCCTCAACTTTTGCATATCTAAAAGCTTCATTCCAAGCCGACATTCCTATCCATTGAGAGCATAACACAATTCAAGTCGCTTTGTAAATTCTTCTCAAGCCGCAGAAGTTCTCAAAAGCAACCAAGTTGAACAAAGAGGGCGCTGCCATTAAACCACTCACTACTCATAACCCAGATACGAGTACTTTGATGCAAAAAAGAAGAAAAAAAAAACAATAAGTAGATACGCCAGCTTGTTGGCCGGTACTTATGCCAAATGCGTTTGCGATTTGTGTCAATAAACGCTGCAGCAGCAGCAGCAGTGGCAGCAGCAACTGAGGCAACAAAGCAAGAAAGAAATTTCTATTATCTGTGCAAAGTGTGCGCGAAATTGAAAATTGCTAGCTTCTGGCTGCTGCAGTTGTCGTCCTTCTAAATTTTCATAGCCCAAGCCAGTTGATAAACTCTAATATGACATTATGGGATGGTTGGCTTGCATGTTGCCAAGGCGCACGCCTGCACTTATGCTAGCATTTTGTGAAATTGCATTCGAGGAGTGGAGACGGGATACAAACACACTGCGGTTTCGCGAAAAAGTCAATTACCAGGCGCTGATGCTGCCATGACTACAACAGCAGCAGATCCACCTGCTGCCCAACCCAGTCAATCAGTTGGGTAATCGATTTTGTCTGGGCGGGAAAATCGGAATATCAATCGTCGTTCGGTCTGTTGCTTGAGGTTAACAAATATGCCGACGCTTTTTACGCACAATTCTCCTGGCGAAATTGAATGTAAATATTTATTTTTATTTGCAAATGTTGTTCGACATAATTAGACGATGTCTGTGCCGCCGCAAATGAGGACTGGCTTCATATAGAGATTTCCCATATTTACCAATGCAAATTGCCTTGAGCCACAGACGTGGAAAGTTGAGGAACCTGCTACCCCAACATATTCATAATTGAATTTTCATGTTTTGCCACTGCATTTATGAGTTAGTTTTTTAGAAAAGGCCAACATAAAACACGCAAGTCCTGTGCCTGTGCCAGTGCCTGGAACTTAATAACATAATTGAAAAGTGGCTGAGCAAGGTAAATGGAATGCTACCGGGCGGGCAGCTGGCTTTGATTACACACCAAGGATTGAGGGTTGTTCGTGGTGTCGCTGGGTCGCGTGCTACGGACGCCTGGTTAACATGCGTTTGTCCTTTGGGTGGCAGTGTTAAGCAGTTGCAGCCATAAAATGGGCGTCCTTATTACCGTAAATCAATAAGCAAACACACGGCCCACCCCACAGTTGTTAATGGCTGGTAAACGGCCGCCTCATAATTAACTGCAATTTCCACAGCGATAGATGGCCATTCCCTGATATTGATTCGCTTCGTTCCGTTGTGTCAGTCAGTCATTTCCTTGTCCTACGCTTCGCTGATGAATAATGAGCATTCCACGCTTTGGCATAAAATTGCAACTATTTTGCATACCACTGGGGGAGCAGCATTTTAATTTGAATTTCTTTGCAAGCGATCAGCCATGGACAGGAGCCAACCGCCTGGAGCCTCCTGGCAGCTGGGGCCAGCAGAGTCCATAGTTGCTGGCAACATTAAGGATAATTGTTGTAGTTAGCATGTAATTTGGCATTTATAATGCGCTGCTTCTTTGCAATTTCCTTTTTTTTTTTTTTTGGGAAATACTTTACTTTGCATACTTTCAACGCTAATGATAAAAATGTTGATTATGCGTTTTATTGCTTTTTAAGGTGCTGCTGCTGATTGCGGTCAATTGTGTGTGTGCGGAGAATGAAATGAAAGAATTGTAGAATTAGAACATTTTGGGAAGACTTTTATAATTTTCAGAAAAAATTAAGTCAGGAATAGAGGGAGGAGAAGCGGTAATGTAGCTTGCGTTAGGTTTGGTTGGTAGCAGCGTTAAAGCTTCTACACTTAGAAAGAAGCACAAACTTGCGAAGCATAACAATCTCTATTTTAGACTATTTTAGATTTATGGAGCGAAGCTTTTTTACGGACGTTTGACTGGTGGACCTAAACGAGAACATTATTGTATTTGCGAAAGATTTCTTTGTCTAGGCTTTTGACTTTGACAAGTCACAGCTTTGCAATTTGCCAAAGCAGCAAGTGGGTTGTGTGTGGGTGGGTGAGGAAGAGGAGGGAAACGGTTAACAAAAAGTGACCAAAACAGTGACTAAAAATGTGACCAAACAGTGACCAAATCAGTGAACAAAACAGTGACCAAAACAGTGACTGAAAACGTGACCAAAGCAGTGTCTTAAAAGTGAAAACAGTGACCAAAACAGTACTTAAAGAGTAACTAAAACAGAGACCAAATAACAGTAAACAAATATCGTCTCAGTGGCATCCGAGCCAAGGAGCACCTTTTGCCCTGAATCGTGAGCTGTTCTCTGGCCTGCAGATTCAACCCCCATTGGTGGCCGCCAAGCAGACACAAGAGCACCCGCGCCCGCCCACTCAGTGCCTCAACATCCCACACACTCACATACATGCAAAAAAGAAAACTAACAATATTTTATCAAAATACATTTATTGTGTTTGTATTTTACCGTTTTTCGAACCTTATTTTTTTCCTTTTGTTGCCTTGGTTTACCCCCTTTCTCTCTTATGTCCTACCGCACCCCCTTCTCGTCCCTTCTATGGTTCACGCCGCACCAGTTGTTGCGGGACCACCCGAAGCCTAACTTTGACGGCTTAGTTTTGATACCACTACGTTTTAAATTCACTGTGATATGGGCGGAGGCCGCAACCCGGTTGCGTCAAAACCCTTTCAAAACGACACTTACCGGCAGGCTACCCAAACCCGTTTGCTTACATTTGATTTAGCCTGTTTGGTTTACGGCTACTATTTAATCAAACGGTCAAAAAATCACAATTTGAAAAATCGTTTTGATTATCAGGCCTATAAAAAGATCCACGGCCAAAATGTTTAACCGCCCCCTAAATAATCGCTCTCTTAAGAATCATGAACCCGGGCCGGTGTTCTAGTAAAATAAAGTCGTGCGTGTCGTGTTTTTAAATTTTTCTTGTGCCATGCGTGTAGTCGTGTCGTGTTGGAAAAATTCGACACGCGCCCATCTCTAGTACCATGCTCGCGGCCGAAGCTACGAGTCATCGCGAGCATTTGTACTGAACGAGCTTTACTCATGACGGCTTGCAGCAGAAATACGATTTTTAGCAATAAGGTTCTTGCGACGACTCGCGCCCGAAGCTTTGACTGAACGCGAGTATATGTTCGGGCAACACTCGAGCTTGACAAGCCTTGAGCGCTGACCGAGTGTGCTCGTGACGGCTCGTTTCATTTCTTTGGTGTATATAAATTATTGTTCAGCATTAACAGCGGCATATAGCCATGTCACTCTCTCCGTCCGTCTAAAACCCAGCCAAATTTGAAATGTAGACTCCAATTGTCTGCACGCAAATCTAGTTTAATTCGATTTTTAGTCCTTCCCGCCCTCGCAATAAGAACTCTTGAATAACATACTTTTTGGATCCTTCTGAAGGAACACAACTTATGTTGTGCATATGCAATATGCAGCATCTGAACATAATTGATAATGTTTTTTTTAGGTACCATAAGGGAAGGATATTAAATACTTCTTGCCTTAAGGAACGGTTATATCAAAGTAGGGCAAGGCCGACTTAAACTTTTGATCTCATTGATATGGCGTTCCCAATGCTTTCAGAATCCCCTTATATCAGAACTTAAGGATCTCATACCGCACTTTTTAAAAAATTTCAATTCTGGCTAGTTTAGATAAAAACATCACTTTACCACCAAATGGATAAATAGAAAATTCAGAGCTAATCGAATTTCATATTTTACCTTCCAAATTGTATTACAGTCATAAATCAAAAATAGCATATTTCAAACAAAATGCGCGCTCTAATTGCTAAACAATACTAAATGTGCTATACAGTTTTGTAGTTTCTACTATTAAATACAAATTGTTGGCTAAAATGGCCGCAGTAATTTTGCAATCAAACATGTGCAGCTTGCATATTTTTGTATAGATGAAAATTCATAATTAATTTACTGCTCCACCAAACATCACATTTCGCTTTACTTGTGTCATTGCTCACACATTTTCGGGAATCAAATCAATCGGGGGAAAAATGCCATTTGAATAGAGAATTTCGCTCTATCTGCTCATTACATTTGCACCTGTTTAACCAATGGACTTAAACAATGCCTTGCAGCAACCAAATTGAAATGTCGTTAGCAAACACACCGTTTAACAATAAATAAGCAATTTATGCCACAATAGATTTGGTTGGCTGCTGCTGTTGGTTGTGTGCGACCAAATGGACTATGCAAAAATTGCCAGCACATTTTGTAATTTCATTTCTGATGAATGACTGACTGACTGACTGGTTATCCTTTTCTTGTCTGAAAAACTTGGCCCTTTGTTTCGGCAGCAAAAGGAGAAGCAGTCAAACCAAAAAAAATCGAATTTCCCGTACGGACTGATTCGATTTGGCGTTGCAATTTCACGCTGTGTTATTGCAAAGTGGCTGCAACTGTCGGCGCCAGGCAACGGCCACGTACGCTGCTCTCACTCTTAGCCAAAAGCTAACCTCCAAAATAGCAATTTCGACGGCGCACAACACAATGACCAGGCAGAAAACAAAAAAACAACAACAACAACGGCAAAAAAACTCATTTAGTGACGAATTAAGCGCCAAAACAGACAGGCGATTCAGTTAGTCAGACAAGCGCTAGACACGGACACAGGGCGAGAGGCTCGTCCATGTGGGCATTGTCAAGTGCATAGATGACTCTGGCATCGATTGGTTTGCCGTTCGCCCCGTTTATGGCCTTAAACGCCATTTTGTACGCGCGCTCATTCACGCCATGTTGCCACGATATTGTCTGCACTGGCATCCGTGTCCTGTCCTGCCCTGGGTGGTTGCTCTGCTCCCATTTTGACAGATTGTTGCAAGAGCAAGTGCAATATTAGAACATGATTTATTTATGCAATTTTTACCATAAAGCGCACAATTTTCCTGCACATTTCCCTACACCCTCTCGTCTGACTATTGGCATTTGTCTATCATTTTGGCGTGAGCTTACAATTTGTTTTCAAGGGTCGCCCACACCTCTTTGTTGAAATGTAGAGTCTCATGTCCATTAGTCGATGTGTCGGCACGTCAATTTGTTTGTCCGTCTGTCTGTCTTTCAGTGGAGTTTCGCTACTGACTTGCAGCACAGTGTGGAAATTATTGATATGTGTGTGTGTGTGTGTGTGGGGAGGCGTATCCAGTTGTGCCCATAAACATTTTTACTGTGCAATCATGCCTGGCAATTAGCGGTTTAAGACGGTTATTAGTTAAATTTTGCTGTTTTCAAACGTGAGTCTCTTTTTTCTATCTTTGGTATTTGGTATACTGTTGGTCCTTCGAGCCGGATATTCAGAAAATTAAGTCACAGTGGAAGGTAGTCTAGCCTGTGTGGCAGCGTTAATTACGAGGCGATACAAGGCGAATTACAAAACGATCCAAGCACATCTACTGCACTAAGCAGTCGCTATTAGCCATAAAGGCAACATAGTAGTATACAACAAAGTTTTTCCCGCTAAGCTGGTTACAAACAACTATTGTAAGGTGTCTACAAATCAACTACATCCCCACTCAGTGGAGCAGATAAAAGTGGTCCTCATCTCAAAAGCTGGTAAGACTTCTCATGTCAGACCCAATGACTTTCGAGCATCAGATCTTTCCTGATCAAAACGTTAGATCTATTCAAAAGTAACCATTAGTCCAGCCTTTCAATCGCCTGCGCAGCATGCATATAGTTAAGACAAGAGCCTTTGAAACAGCACTTCAAACCCTACCCTGTAGTTCTCTAACTCTTCGTAGTGAGCACTCGCCACCAGACCAACAACCAGCCAAGTATTTGCCTAACGAAGGCAAATTTTGGTGTAGAATTTGACAAAAAAAAACTATACTGCCAAACAGGCGACCACTGTGCACTGTACTCGTGCTATTGGCTGTAAGTGGAGCTTCTTCCATCAAATTAAACACTGGCTTTGTACAGCCGTTGTTCGCCCCATACTACCAAATGGAGTTTTAGTTTAACCCTATGTTAACACTCTCTCTTTAGTTAACCATCTGTTTTAAGGACTCTTCATAAAGTACAACGCAGGGCAGTTTCATTGAATTCATAGTCGAATCAGAAATATCGAGCAGCGGCAGCATCGGGAATACCAATGCCCACATACCAACGCAAACATGGTTTAACACCAAGAAGTGCCAATTAATAAAGCAAGCAGTAGAATTCACATTAGTTTTCCCACAAAGACGCAGAGAGTCTTCCTTAGGGACAAGGACCAAGCATAGTCTCATTCAATATTCTTAAAGCTGATTTGTTTAACCCAATGTTAAACTAATTTCATGATGTCTGTATATGTGTGCATTTCCGGTAGTTGTTCTCTGGTTGTAAGATTGTTGTTTCTACATAAATTCTGGATTACAGTGGATTGCGAGAGCAGTTTTTCGTATGGTTATTGGGTGTCCGAGTTTATAATCAAATTTATGTTGAGATGTCCTTATTATCCTTAGTTTATCTATATATATGAAACTGTTCAACCTGACTCACTGACTGGCGAAGCTGAATTTTTTACAGTAGTTTGATCATATGCTGAAAGTGAGCACTAAGAACCGGTTTTGGAAAATTCAGTCGCGAAATGAGGAAAATTCGCAGAAAACTTTGGTACGCAGGATCAGGTTCAAACTCATTTTCAAAAATCTATATGAAAATTCAACTATGACTGCATACCAATCTTCCGGAAAATGTACCCACCCTGGTGGAAATTGGGTGATAAAGGTTGTATGTAATGAAACTTTTTTGATTTTCATCCGATCAGGCTCAAATTCATTTTTAAATACGTATATGAAAATTCAACAATGATTGCGAAATTTGCCTAGAAACTTTGGGCAATGGTTGGACGCTTGCCCGCAAAGTTTTCTAAGATAAAGAAATGGACGGTAAATGGTCCAAAATCCGCGAAATTTTTAAGACTATACCGCTTATTAGGGAATTGTTGGACGCTTGCCTGCGAAGGTTTCTAAGTTGACGAAATGGACCAAGGACCGCGAAACTATATCGTTCATCCGATTGCGTTGAAACGTTGGGAAATGGCTAGACGCCCCCAAAGCTTTCTAAGATACCAAAAAGTGAGAAATTTGCAAAATTATACCTATCATAAGATTGCGTGAACGTGGACCTGGAGGTGGACGTGGAGGTGGACTTGAAGGTGGACTTGGAGGTGGACGTGGAGGTGGAACTGGAGGTGGACCTGAAAGTGCACCAAGAGGTGGACCTAAAAAGTGGACCAAGAGGTGGACCTGGAGGTGGACCTGGAAGTGGACCAAGAGGTGGAGGTGGACCTGGAGGTGGACCTGGACCTCAAATTTTTTTGAGCTTAAAAGATTATGAAAAACGGAACATATCAACTCACATCGGGATTTGGCGTTCTCAAAAGTAAGGATTAAGTGACTAACAAATTTTGGAGAATCTACATACACAAATGCGGGCGAAGTCTTGGGTATAAGCTAGTATTTGTATAATTTTTGAATCAACAAATATTTGAAAGCATTGCCTGACAAATGTTGACAGTTTGAATTTCAATTTCACATTATCATAAAATCCCAGGAGTTTCTCTTAAACAGCGGTGGCCAAACCCATGCTCCCTTTGCTCCCGAGAGTTACAAAAACATACAACATACAAAAATGATGGGCCGCAACGGCGTTGGGCAGCACTTCAAACACCTTAACACAAACTTTGTGAGGTAAAGAGTATATTAAAGAGTTAAGGTTGCAACAAAGCCACTGATCACTGAGTCAAGCCTGCAAGTTCTTGAAATTCTGAAGAAGCTCCGCTTAGCGGACTGATTTTTAAGTGCATGACATGCGCATCTACCGTTTCCCTACATAGTTTCTTATTGATTTACAGTTTTCACCTGGCCGATTAACTTATTTTCGATCATAAAATTACCTTAAACAATTGTGCACTACTGCCCATAAATGCCCATAAAGTTTATCTAATAATAAATGCAATTTTCCATCACAATGACAATGGGAAACGGAAATGCACGATTGTTAAACCGTTAAGACCACATCACAGGCAAAAAAAAAAACTGTCCCACACTTTTGAGACGATGCAACCATTTTTGGTCATTGTTTTAATGCCAACTTGAGGAACAACGTCGTCCTCAGTCGACAGTCAGTCGTAAGTCGCGTATGCCAATCAAAATCTTCAACAACAGCAGCAACAACAACTGCATCTGCATAACGATATGCAAAATATGCAACAGATGCCATCGCCCGGGTTGACTTTGACTCCTGTGGCAGCCTCCTGTCGCTTTGCGCCCAATTACGCCTTCAAATTGAGTGATAAATGTCTTGAAGATGGCACATAAATAAACTTGAGTGAAATTTATTACACAACCCACACAAAGACTTCATAAAAATGCAAACTAAATGAACTATTAAAGTACGGGGCGGCAAACATGAGAAACCACAAACAAACAAACACACAGAAAAACAAACAAACAAACAAAGCCAAAAGAAATTGCAAGCGCAGACAATTGAATTGCATGGCAAAGTCACAGGCACTGGCAAAGGGCGGTGTGAGAAAAAATGCAAATAAATGCGCAAATAAAATGTGCAATCAACTGGCGATGGGGCAAAGAGATGGCGGACTGGCGGCTGGAGGAAAGTGTGAATGTTGCGCATGCGCAGCCGCCGCAAGGAGAACAACAGTGCGCATCAATTAGGCCGCCGCAACGGCAGCACGAACTGCCCCAAAGATAAAGCAATGCCACAACAACAGGCAGCAGCGGCGGCAGCAGCAGCAGCCACACAAATGAATAAAACGTTTAGATAAACAAATACAGAAGAATGCTGAAATGCTGTTAAAAGCAACACAAAATGAAGTGGCCGTTGGCAGGGACGACGAAGACGACGACGACGACGACTCCACCGATTGGGAATCAGTTGCTGCCCCTTGCAACGGCAACAATTTCAATGAACATGCGCGCACACAGTTGAAGAGCAAACAAATTTATTACGCGCCGTTTGAACAGCGCATAAATTTAAGCCCAGTCGCAGGCCCAGTCACGCGGTCCAAGATTAACATACTCCCCGAGGTTGCGTGCAGCGTGCGTGATTTACAAACAGCGCCACATTTGGCAAACATTTACGGGAACTTGTCTCAAAGAAACCACGTAAAACGATTTAAGGCTGAACACGAGCAATTTGTGGATAGGCAGTGGTCCAGTCTTGAGACTGGTATTGGTTTTGGTTTGTCTTGCTGCCCTGCCCACCCGCTGCTGTTGATGGTTCGAAAAGTTGTGAATTATGTGTTAGAAGTGAAATCTAAGACCTAAACATGTGACTGCGGGGGACCCCACACACTTCTCTGTGACACATTTCGATTTATTTTTATTGATTCTTCGAGATGCTCTGAAATGCAAGTCAGGCGCCTCTGGCACGCAAGTGATCATCACACCTTGATAAGTAAGTCCCCTCCAACTCCAAGCCTCCAAAACGTATCGAATTTTATTATTGAAATGCAGAGACCAACCGACCGACCGACCAACCGACCTGTCTGCATGTGTGTGTGCGTGTTATCTGTGCTGGCTGCCTGGGCATTTGTTACTTTTATGCTTGATTTATTGACTTTATTTTATGGCCCCTTGATTGGACACTAAATGAGTTTTTAAACTGCATACGAAGCGGGGCGGGCCTTATCAATTCTTTCCCCCCACTTGAAGATTTGTTTTGGAATTGAAATGGCACTTACGTTTACAATTTTAACCCACGTCCAACAAAACGTTTCGATTTCAAGGCGGATATGAAAGCCTGGGTGTGTGTGTGGATGAAACTTACCTGAAATTAAACGAAGAAGAAGGTAAAAAGAAAAATGTTAATTAAATTGTTGGCTTTTAAGGTATTAAGTACGCATTTGTAAGCATAGATATAATTTAACTAACTTTTAGAGTGACCAGTTAATGTCTGACAGTTCCATGGGATAGTTTCTACTTTTTACTCATTTTTCAGATTTAATAAAAATCCAGTTTTGAAAGGGCTCAACCACATCAAGATAAGGGAGCCCCACCCTCTTCCCTAGCGAATAGGGGCTAACGATTTCGCTAGGTAAATGGAGTAAGAGTTTTGAAAAGACTCAACCGCATCTTCAGGTTTCAAAAAGACTTTGGGGAAAACTAGTTAAAGTTGGTATTTAAAACTTTAAAACAACAAGAAACTAACCACTTTGATAGCGAAGAGCGAAGAGGGATTTCGCTAGGTGAAAGGTGTATTAGTTTTGCAAAGACTTTACAGCATCCACCCAGTTTTCCTTTTAAAACGAGAGCGTTAGTTAAAGTCGGTCCTGCCCGACTTCGATATACCCATTACTCAGGGAAATTATTGTATACAACTTCCCTTATGTTAGTTAACAGAGCATTAACATAAATGAGAACATTCCAATGTTATGTAAGCAAATAGCGCATACGGGCCAAAAAGTATGCAACGTTTTGTATATGATCTTTATGAAACTTTCAGAGATTGTAGATATTGGGCACAAACACTACCCTCCAAAATATGAGCTTGATATCTTCAAAATTGTAGGAGTTATTCAACATTTTTAATTGTGGGGCAGTTTTTGAAATAAACTTGATCTGCGTAGAGACAATAGGAGTCTACTATATATACAAAAATTGGTGGCTCTAGCTCTTCTAGTCTCCGAGATCTAGGTGTTCATACAGACAGACAGAGGGACAGACGGAAATGGCTATATCGACTCGGCTGTTGATGCTGATCAAGAATATAAATACTTTATGGGGTCGGAGATGCTTTCTTCTGCCTGTTACATTCATTTGCACGACTTTAGTATACCTTTTTTACTCTACGAGTAACGGGTATAAAAAAAAACAAACCACTTTCTTAGCGACTAGGGTCTAGAGATATTGCTAGGTTAAAAGTGTGAACAATTTTGCTATTGCAAGAAAATAATCTTCGGTAAAGTTTTCCATAGATCTAACTTATCTAAAAATAATTATTGGTGGTCAATATGAAACCAGATTTTTTTTGCTAATCAGACCACAATGAATGTACAATTGAGGCCAGATAAAATCGAAGGTAGCTGAATTTTTCCTCTGCCAGATCAAGAGCACGTCTAGCACTCAGAGAATAAATAGAACATTTTATCAAGAATGTTCTATGTCAGAAGTAGGCTAAGAATGAAAAGACTTGATCGAAAGTGAATTGTTTGATCCGATAATGAAATTTTGGTCTAACTCAAAAAAAATTTATAAATGCGGTAGATATTATCTGTTCGCTCTTGTTAGCGCTGTTTATAGATGATTTATCAACGACTCTTACGGGTAGAATTTTAAGTCCTAATGGCAAACTCTCCAAATTCCCAGCAACATTTGCATTCTGGGAAAAATCTCACCCATTTTCTTGATTCAGGAGTTTAACAGGTTTAAGAGTAAGATCTTTCACTCTTGAATCAAAAGCTCCACTGATTCAAAGGTAGGATGTCCCATTCTTCAATTAAATATCAATTTAAAATCAGTTGTTTTTCCGACGGCACACTTCGCTCAGAAGTTTTCCCCTCACCACAGTATCGAAACATTGAGAGAGACTTACTTATGCACACTGCCAAGTCCAATCAAAACCAACTTAAAATCGAATTAGAGTCGATTTCAAGATTTAGTCTAAAAGCATTGTGTGGAAATTTAATCTACAATAGCAAATGAAAGACACGCGTGATGCACATTCTCTCTCAAAGTACAAAGAAACATAAACATCAAGAACCAAATATATTTTACACTTTTTCTGCATCTGCTCATTGTCCCTTAGGACGCTAAACCATACTACAATATCGTAAACTCGACACGCTTTACGCACATGCGAAAAAACGAAAAGTGTTGTACAAAAACTGAGGGAAGAAGAAGCTGAAGTAATGATTTGTTTACAGATTACATTTTGCATATCCGTTGCTCAAAAGAAATATTACGTGTAATGTGTGTAAAAGACTAAGTTCTCGTTTTACTATGAACAGTTAAGTTAAGCAGGCCATCCACACACAAATTTGTTCGATTTGTCGTTAGTGGAGGTGTTCGAGGCATATTTTTGTGTCGAACACCTTCACTAACGACGAACATTTTGTCGAACCAAACAAATTCGACGAACAAATTCGTGTGTGGATGGCAGGCTTTAGCATTGATGCAATAATGTGACCCTCCCAAGATTAAAAAAAACTTTTTGAACTTTTTGTCAGCATAATTTTAATGTTTAGTCTGGTCACACTACACTAAGATTCCAAACACAAGAAATATAAACTTTATTACTTACTTCCTCTCCTTTTTTTCTAGTTGACTAAAATATCTTAAATTTTTGTACGCTTATCTTACTCGGCTCGTTTTACTTACACTTCTTGTTCTCATAATATTTATTCTTTTTCGTAGTTTCTGAAACCTCTCTACTTTCGTATTTGAAATCCCTAGAATCTGAGTACTCTTCTAGAACTGACAACATGTCTAGCAAGGTAGTTCTTTGTTCAAGCTTTTGGAAAAGTTTTTCTATCTTCTCCATCTTTTTGAAATACTCTACTCCAAATAATTGGTGAAGTATCAGATATTTGGATATAACGAAGATATAGAAAAACCTTCTCCTGTTGCCTGTTTATATAAAAAGTCGGTCCACTAGATCCCATTCACCTCATTTTCCGTACTGTAATGCACTCGTTAAGGATGGATTCCTTTTGAAGAAAGAAAACTGATGACAACTATTTCAATAAGGCATTTGATTTTGTAATCAATCCTTGTCCTGGAGACGGCTAACCAGCACTTTGACTTAAATCAAAACAGGTCGCTAAAACCCATATACATTTATCTATAACAGTAGTCTCGCTGGAAAGCTTTAACGGTTTTTTAATTAAACAAACAAAAAATACCTTGGTATTTATCAAACGGAGCAAACCCTTTAAAAAATGCTTCGAAGATATCTTGGCATGTATGTTTACTCTGTGCGGTGTTCAGAAAACTTATCAGTAGCCCACCAAAACAGAGATTTAAACATATTGGGAAACCTTCAAGCACAATTGCATACCCTTCGGCAGGGCTAAAACCAAAAAGCTAAAAATAAAGTCAATTGGAGCTTACGTTCATACAAATGTCATGCTTGAATTCGCTGCCAAGCATAAATAAATAGGAATTTGGCTTGTTGGTATCAGCGTTTAAAATTCATCTGAGAGATGTTGCCGGGATGCCATCGAAACAGTCTGACTGAGTATACAAAGCTGCCCATATGTACAAAATCTTTGTTGATTTCGTTGATTATTGAATTATAATCAATCCTTGAACTGGAGACGGCTAATAGATCCCATTAGAGATCTCACAGTTTTAGGAGCTTAAGAATCTACAAGAGTCTTTGCTCTCATCTGTCAACTTTCATCTACCTGCACAGCTTAGATGAGCACCAATCCCAGTTTCTCATCCAAGCCTAGGGCATATTATCTTACATACCCACCACTACATTTCAGCCACTAAGAGGCAATTCAATCTGTGTTCCAATAGCCGTCAAAAACTGATTTGAATAAGACCCACGCAACATCCAATAATTACAAACGAACATCAAAGTCGTGCACAGACATGGACATAGACATACTCATTTCTTCGCACACGAAACATGTTAACTATAATTAAACATAAATATCACAACGGGCCAACAACAGCAACAACAATGGAGAAAACAGCGTGAATAGCAAAAATGTCCATCAAGGGGGCGAAGCAAATGACGCAGAATTCTTTTTAATTAAACATAAAATTACTTTGGCGCTGGCACAGACAGATCAGACAAACACTGCACTACACGACAGCGGCTGGTAAATAAATCATGAAATCTACTTGGCAAACAACTTCGTGAAGTGTGGAGATGTGGCGGTGGAGCGGCGGAGCGGGGAATCGGCACGTAATAATCATTTACATGAACACTCGCATAAATGTCACGTTGCTGCGATTATAAAAATAACTTGAAACTCCGAACTCAACTAATGGAGCTGCTGCTGCTGCTGCTCGGGAGACTGCAGCGGCTGGCTGGGTCTCTCTGCCTTTGGCAGTCATAAATTAATGAATTTTTATTTGCTTATGCAATGGGAAAATTGCAGCGTCGCCCGTCTATCTATAATAACGAAAGCATATCCTGCTTAAAAAGTGAGGCCAGGTGGAAAAATTCAATTTCCAGGCGTACGCAAGCCGCCGTGGCCGCTGCTGGAAAACAAGTTGCATCCGCAATTAAGTCATCAAGTTGCAATTATTGCCATAAAAACGAACAAAACGCAGGCACAAAAAATGTGGCCACGCATGAACGTGATGCTGGGTAGAGAGCTCTTGGCCTGGACAGGACCGGGACTGGGACTGGGGTGTTGCCGGCCCAGCGGGAGAGAGAGATGGCGAGAGCCTTAAACAAACAAAGCAATGCACGGGGCCAGTTACAGATACAGATACCGCCGATACAGATACAGATACGGATACACACACGCGGCTTACTCGCAGATAAATTATTTTTTGTGTTTTTTTTTTATTTTGTTCTCATTCGAGACGAAGACGCTCTGGCAACCAGTTGCTCTTTGGCTTAATTAAAAGCTGCAGCGAGCTGGATTGTTCCACGGATTGGCTTGGGGATCGGAATTGGAAACGAATCGGAGCAATGCGATGCAAGGCGACGCGTTGTAGCTTTTTATTTACTTTTCATGCTGCGGTCGACTGGACAAGTCGTCGCTGAAATGACACTACAATGTCTTGGAAATGAAAATAAATACGATGAGCGTCGTCGACATGGGGCAACAACAACAACAACAAGAACAACAGTGCTGCAGCAGGCAACCTGGGCTACATGTTACACATTAAAGCCGCGACCACATCCCGACCCGGTCAAGTCTATGGATATACAACAGACATAAATAAGGTGCTGTTCATAAGCAGAAAACACTTTTGGGAGAAAGATGAGTTGAAGCTTTAATATGGATTTTTAGTGTTCGACCAGGGGTCGGCATGGGCAGCAGAGACGTCGGCAGAGAAAGGTCATTTACAACAATTAGGCAAATCAAAGCAATAAGCTCTCAAGTTGTATTCGGCTGCAGCGCCCGAGCAAAAACATGAAAGAGAAACTCTTGATAGCTCTCTGCCCGTTTTCTGTACATTCACTGAGGGAAAAATCAAGAAATTTCATTCTTGATACCAGCGTTTTAAAGTAGTTAAATACTTGGTTTAAAGAATGTTAAGTAAAAGTTTCGAACCTGAACTTACGATTTTCAACCAATTTAGAAATTTCGTTATTAAAGTACGATATTCTTGATTCAAGAAAGATTTTGGGCTTCTTTGGAAGGCAGGAACTCTCCTGTGGTTATGGGGGCGTATGTAGTGAGGTATTGCTGATCGGTTTGACATGGCAAACCCAGCGCGATCCTGGCTGACTCACACCTCCCCGTGGTAACCCCTGTGGTAACAGAGCGATGCACCCGCAAAGCTGCTGGCTAACGTGAGCGGCGATCCTACCCTGGGACAAAAAGGGGGCGGTACATCGGTCTTGGCACCCGACTATCGTCTATTACGTCCGCCAATGAAAAACTGCGACAGCAATGCCTCGAATACGGAAAATTGCGCTACACCAGTCGCTTATCAGCCCAGTCTTGCTATACGGCGCAGAAACATGGACAATAACAGCAACGGATGAGGCGGCAATTGGCGTAATCGAGAGAAAAGTTATTCGGAGGATTTACAGACTTCTAAAAGTTGACGACGAACTTCGCATCCGAATGAATCACGAACTGTACGAACTCTATGGGGACACTAAGCTTGTCTAGTGTGTGGGGGGTTGCTAGGGTATTTGTCTGTTTAGAAGTTCTCTATGGAAATTCTTCTTGAGGCGTCGTCTTACTCAGCCTCCTGGCAAGAGTGTTGGGTGACTTCTCAATCTCTCCACGTATTTGCCTGTCAGTGTAAAGTCTCCTGGACTGGAGGACACGAATCTTTGGCAGATCAGATTTTGCAGCTATTCCATACACTTTGATCCCATATCTCCAAGCTGGATATTGTCGATAGGAGACTGATTGGACGGTATGACACGACCTCTGACGGGCTTTTGTCAGATTTATGAATCATAATGATTTGAACCTTTTTCCACACCTTAGGAAAGTGACCCAGTCGCAATGCCGCGTTGAAAACTAAGTCCAGGAAGAGCACCGCTTTTACAGGGAGGGCTTTGATGACCCTATTGTCAAGGCCATCCTCGCCTGGGACTTTTTTATTATTAAGATTCTTCATTTGGCCCTGAACCTCCTCCAGAGTTATTGGTGGAACTGCTGTGTTATAAGATAATAAACGTGATTCCCACAGCAATACTCAATTCAAAGAACAAGAAGTTCTCATTCCGATGATCTCAACCGATGTACTCTTTAAGATTAATCGACTTCAATTTCCGTTTTGACGTCTTGCATTCACCATGACGATTAACAAATCACAAGAGCAATCCTTGAGATTTGAGTATGTCTGGGTTTAGAAAATGCATGTTCGCGTGTCTGCAAACCATCCGCTTTTTTTATCCTTGTTGATCTCCCTTTACCAAAGGACCATTTTAAATCAATATGGTATTGTATAATATAATCTGTACTACTCTCTGTAAAGCAGCGATGTTCCTCCATAGCCCCCAGGGGCCGAGCGCAATCGGCTATTTACACGCACACGAGCCGAGCGCATGCCGAAGTCGGGCATATGAGCGTAAGCAGCGCTCACTTTGCTTGCATTCGATGCCCAGACGTCGAGCAGTGCAGTTCAAAGCTGGGCTGTGTCGCTTTAATATCGCACACCAATACACTCTCACTTTTTGGCCTCGCTCTTCTTGAACATCGCTGCTGTAAAGCAATGTGAATAAAGGATCATATTGTTATTATCAAGTTTTGCCACGCCCCCTTCCGCCCCCGGAATTTGGAAAAAACGTCATATCTCCCATAGATTTATAGATAATCGATCCGACAAAGGATTCATACAGACCGGCTTATTAATAGTCAAGTTTTGAGTTAAAGAAACTTGGCTGCAGCAGCGCTGTTTTCAGCTGCTACTGAAGCAGCTAAATACATAATGAGCATACGCTTTCGTTGGTACAGAGCATATAACAGTCGTGCTTGACTGACATTCTAACTTGTTACTTTTCTCAGTTGTCAGTAGCAACTTCTCTGCTTCCATTGCCGATCACTGCATAAGATTTGCGTTATTTTTAATGTCCAGCATTGCCAAAATAAAACTATCTTAGATAAAGAAAAAATAGAATTTGCCAAAAATCACACTTAAGTATTGATATTTTTAAAGGTAGGTCCCTGGGAAGGAGGTTTCCAGTTTTCTCTGTTTCTTCTTTTCAAAAAGCCCGACAAGCTTCTAACAAAGAAGTTAAGAAAGTAGCGGAAGAATGTTTATTACCGTAAGGCTTAGAAGTATTGCGCCAACGTGAAACGTATGGCTAGTGTGACCAGATTTTTTTAAGGCTAATAACTTCAAAAAGCTGGCGCCAACTGCAGTGAAGATGACCGGGTGTGTAAGTTTTTTCAAAGAAAAAACTTTTTCATTAGATGTCTCGAGGCGGGATCGAACCCACGACCTTTTGCTCAGCGGTCGCTCACACTAGCCTCAGCGGCTACTACCACACTCTGACTATCACATACTGATAGAAATTTGCAACAATTTATGCAATTTGACATATGTTCCAAACCTTTGTTTTTGAACAAGCTCGGGCACTTTACTCCAAGCCTTGTTAACAAAATTTAAGTCCGAATGCTTGGGGTGGGATAAGTCCGAAATGGCATCCCAGACTCTCACCGCCAAAATCAGCGCAACCTTCTCTTTATGCATGTAGAATAAGAGCGCGTAACATCTAGAGCCGACAATACTGCAACGGCTGCTCAACGCAATACAAGGCTCACTGCCTATTAACATAGAGTCTACGTATGTGCTGTTAAGCGCAAAAATTCTTTTCTACGTGCCTCGTGCAAAATGTTAAGTCTGCTTTTTCTTCCCTGAATTTTTGTTTGAAACTTCACGTTACGTCGGAAGTCTGTCAGCGCCGTTTGACTTGCCAGAAATCCGTTGAGTCCCTCTTCAACTGCCAACTAAACTGTCTTAAAACTACGAAACGCACCTTACATTTGTATGTGGACCCTTTTTGTTTTATTTGTTTTTCTGATTTGGCAGCCAAGCGCAACGCTGACAATGACTTGGCGTTTCTTTTTACTGCCCTCCACTACTTGGATGCGGTTGTTCTGCTGTTGCTGCTGCTGCTGGCCTGTGTTTTATAAATCTCATTTCAAGAGGATTTGTGTGCCTGTCAAAATGTTGATGTTTCACAAAACACTCGCTATGGATCGCTGTTGCCAGTCTGTGCCAGCCAGTGCACTCTCTGCTCGATTTCAATCATGATCGATTTCATTTTCCGTGTGTTTTGTTTTACTTTGCGTTACTTTTGATCTTCGTTGGCTGGGAATTAAACTGCAAGATTTATACGATTTCATGGGGCATTGAATTACCGCCGTCAGAGAGCTCTGAGTGAGTGAGTGACTTGTGGTTCGGTGCTGCGGTCCTTGACTCGCTCTTCTCGCTCGCAAATTACAACAATTTGTTTGCCTTATAAAGATAATGCCAGAACACTGGCATAACACACAAACAATCATCATTATCGAAATGTCATAAAACCAAATGAGCGGGCATTATTCAATTTTAAACGGCCAACCGAGCGGCAGCAGCTGCCAAACAACTTAATACACACACACAAAAAGCTAAACGGCAGCCCAAAGCATGCGAAAAAGAATGCGATTCCTGGTCAGGCAAATAAATGTTTCAACTGCCTGAAATGCCCTTTCACTTGGGCTCAGCCAAAAAAAGCCAAAAATTAAGCATAATTACTGACAGCAATCGGGCCGGCCGGCCGTTCGGCCACACAGACTCCGTGAAGACGACGTGCAGGCGGCAACGTTTTCATTAAAATTGCTGGCCCAACAATCTGCAATTTGCCAGAATCCGGAGTGAGACAATTATAAGCATGACAAATGAATTTCTGGGCATCCAAACTGTCAGTCAATTGCCAGCAGCCAGAAGAGGCATCAGGGCAGCTGTTGTACACCTTCACGTTTGCATTTGCTATATGAATAATTGCATTCGGTTTTTATGCTGCGGTTGGATTTTGGCCACGTTCAAGGTGACCGCAGTCGGGCGGCGTGACAGGCGGCGACCACCATGAAGACTGCATGCAGGCAGGTTGGCCAGGCTGACTGGGCCCATCCAGCAACATCATCATTTTAATTTAATTTTGATTTTCAGCGCATTAAAGAGCCAGTTTGCCGTTTTTTTTTTGCTTTCTTCTGTTGAAGCAATTTGTTTTGTTTGCACATCAGAGAAACGAAAACGAAAACGAGCGCGCGGCTACTGCGTTTATGAAATTTTCACAAATATTCATACATATCCCCACCCCACCTACTCCCCTGTCGTTTCACAGCTACTACAGGCATTTGCCTGACGTTGCGTATACTTGATTTTCAGTTTATTTTTTGTACTTTTTTTCTCAGCTTTTTACTGCATATCCTCCTTCCTCCCTCCGAAGCGTTTTTGCATCTTTTATGATGAAACAATTTTGAGCAGCAAAATTTTTACATATTTTTGGCATTGAATGCGGCCACAAACAGAAAGGGAGAAACAAACAGACAGTCGGGGCCAAAAGGGCGAAAACACCAAGCAAAGGCGTGAGCTAACATTAACCCTTTTTATATGCACTCAGAGAGCGACATTAGGGTGAGTCAGGATATGGGAAAAACCTCAGTTATAAGATACAAAAAACCAAGCTAAAGTATCTCTTCTGGGCTTGCAAAGCAAAGACAAAAAAAAGAGACAACAACAATCACAACAACAAACACAAAAACAAACACAAATACAAACACAAAACAAACACATAAGCAAATACAAAAACAAATACAAGCACAAAAACAAAGACATAAGCAAATACAAAAACAAAGACAATAACAAACACAAAACCAAAGACAAATACAAAGCAAAGAGCACCAAGTTACACACCTGACCAAAAACAAACACAAAAACAAACACAAACATACACACAGAATACTGAGTATCTAAAACGTATCTTCAAGTACTTAAGCCCGAATATTTAGAATCGAGTACTAAGTACCGAATACTCAGTCTCTAATACTTTGTATCGAATACTTAGAATCGAGTAAGGACTATCGAGTACTTGGTATCGAATAATAAGTATCGAGTACTTAGTATCGAGTATCGAGTACTTAGAATGGAGTACTGAGTATCAAATACTGAGTATCGAGTACATAATATCGAGTACTTAGGATGGAATACTTAGAATCGAGTACTGAGTATAAAGAACTTGGTATCGAGTACTTAATACTGAGTATCAAATACTGAGTATCGAGTGCTTCATGTCGAGGACTTGGTATCGAATACCTATAATCGAGTACTATTATTGATTACTAACTACCGAGTTTTGAATATGGAGTATAAAGTAACGCACAACCGCAAGAAGTGGCCGGGTGGCTCAGCGGCTAGTGTGCCGCTCATTAGGTGCGATCCCCGCGCTCGGAACATCTAATGAAGAGTAAAGTTTTTTCAAAGAAAAAAACTTTTACACCCCGTCACACTTTTTTGATGTTGGCGCCAGCATTGCAGTAATTAGCCATGAAAAGCTTCTCAAAACTGCCGTTCGGATTCGGGGTTAAACAGTAGGTCCCTAACTCTTGTGCAAAAATAAGAAGCGCACAAGCCAAGAGATTGAGAGAGGCTCGGCTTTGGCCCTTTGGGGCTTTGTTATCTTGACAAGCTAATTTTACTTTTACAACCGCAAGAATGTGAAAGGCAGAGCATATCATATACAACATGTTTCACATCAAGGCCCCGTGACTGTAGGACACACTCACACTTTTTTTTATCTTTATGTAGGATAACGGGTGACAACTAAAAATCTCAAAAACTTTAAAATGCCTCCATAACCACAATTCTGAACGGATCTTTATGAAAATTTGACAGTTTATTAATGACAACATGAATGGATTTGGTCGAAAGGAACATTATCAGCCACTCGACGTAGCTTCCGGAAAATGTCTCTGCAGGCTGTGTCCGCGGCCTGTACGACCTTGGGGTCGTATTTCCGGATACATAAGCGAATCCTGTTGGTCAGTTCTTTGATATTTTTGGCCTTCCAATTGATTTTGTAAGCTGCAGCACTCAAACTTTCAAAAAAATGTTCAATTGGACGACACTGCGGCAAGTTTGTTGGTTTCCGTTCCATTGGTAAAAAAAAGTATGTCTTCGCTGCTCAAGGAAACCGTCGCCATTTTAGCGTAATGAGAAGAAGCTTTGTCTGGCCAGAAAACATAATTGTTGTCGGAATGATTTTCCCTTGAAAAAGGAATTAAAACCTTCTTTAAACACTCGTTTATGTACACTTCCTTGTTGACTGCAATGCCACTTGGCCCCTCTCAGAGATCGCAATCTAAAGAAAAACTTTGGGCTCAAACTTTTGCTTGAACTTATATTTTACATCAGCAGGTGTTGACGATACATCGGAGATGTAAAAAACACTATTTCCCGGTACATGGCTGCGGCTCAGACCAAAGTAACTTGCATCGTCTAAAACAAAGTGTTTGCCACGATATTGGTTGCACATCCATTTGGTCAGGTGTGTAACTTGGTGCTCTTTGCTTACGTCTGTCAACAATTTTACTCTTTTTCAGCACTTTACATAAGTTGTTGTTTACTGCAATTAAATTTTTGGCTGCATCTGGTTGACTTATGTTGTCTTTGTTGTTAAAAAGTTGTGTTAGCTTTCTGACAGCTTGGCCGGTCAGAATGTTTGCTTTCCGACCACTTCCAACTTCTCTTTTTATTATTTTTCGTTGCAAAAGACTTTAAATAGTGCTTTTGGACTTGCCCTCTTTGGTAAAATGGTTTACTGTAAACACTTTACCTTTTTAGCGTGCATTTCGTAGAATTGCACATCGCGATCACGAAGACGTTCTTGCTCGGACGGCATGATGGCGACTACTTGCCAAATTTTTGTCAGGGGGGCATGAAAACGTGTTGACAGGAGAACAAAGAAAAAGAAATGTCATCTTGAAAGCTTTTATGTAAAGCTCAGCTAAGGGCGCGCTCTCTCAAAGTTTGTGCAGATTTTAAGTTGTCTTTGCGCTCTGCCAATCCAATCAATCGATTTCGGATTATCTTAGTGTGGTTAAAAGCTCTGCCTGAGGTAGCCTGAGTACATCCCCACTTAAAGATCATCAAACTTATCCATAATACGAACCGAACCGAACCGTTTTATTTGCGGTTAGCGGTTTGGTGCCGCATTTTTGTAAGAACACTGATTAAGTACGCGGTTCGGTTTCAGAGCACATATAAGAGGTTCGTTAAGGTATGGTTCGGTACGATTCAGAAAGGGTTTGCATCCCTGACTTTTACTGCTTGTGAGTCACCCTTTTAAGGTAGTTTCATTTTTTTTTCTCACATAAACTTGTATACACGCATATTTTTGGCAGCCACAAAATTTTGCGCCATTACCAACAACAACAGCAACAAAAAGGGCCACATGAAATTGTTTTCTACATAACGACAACAAACAAGCAAAAACACAAAACGAAAAAAAGGCATAGCTGAAATACTCCTCGTATCTTGCCAAAGAAAACAAACAGTAAAGTCCAAATGTGGGGGGAAAGGGCGACACGTGAAGGGCTCAAAATGCAGCGGCTTTTTCAGTTGAAATTTTTTTTTTTTGTTGGGTAATGTAATGAAAATGCCTCGCTAAAAGGATTAAATTCATATTGCATTTAAAAAAGGAGAAAAAATTGTTAAAAATTTTATGATATTACATTGTTGGTTGACAACAGAAAGACGCCCGTCTGAATAATAAATACGCTTTGCATGCGTTTGTATTTTAATTAACAAAGCCAAGTAGCAGCGAACAATAAAACTGTCGAGTGTGTGTGTGAGTGCGTGTGTGTGTTGAAAGTTGTTCCATTAATGATGGTGTGTTGCTGCTCTTTGAGGCTGCCTTCACCTTGGCGCTCGTAAAAATGTAACAAAATGTTTACCAATTAAGTAAACCGAGAAAAAAAAGTACTGCACAAACGCTGAATTAATTGCGTGGGAACATTTAAGTGCGTTTTTATGCATTAAGCGCAATGAGCCTAAGACGAAATGTTCCAGTTTATGGCCGACATATAAAAATTCAACAGCAGCAGCAGCAGAGGCAGATTTGTGGCACATAAATCAAGTGGTGTAGGTGTTGCTTTGTAGACAAGTTAACTGCCGGGCCTGGCCAAATTTCCTGTCTGCGTGTGTAAGGAAATTAAAATTTTCACCAAGTGTTGCCTGCTTATTTGGGCTGACGCGCCATTAAGACTCATTAGCACATAGTTTTTTTGTTTTTTTTGTAGCAACCCCAAAGCAAATCAATAAAATTAATTATTAGTTGAAACTAAAGCGCCAGATTAGCGAGCTATCATTAACATATTAAAAGCAGCAGCTGAATCATTTGTTATGCGACAGCACGTCTAAGGGGGCAGCTTTACCATTTTAATTAGTAATTAAAACCAAAGCAATCGAAAAAAAAACGGTCTGCGAGGGCAGCCAACAGAGTCAGCGTCTAGTTTATGCCAGCTAACAAGCAAACAATTGATACTACCCTCGTTTATTTAAGCCTCTGCTCAATTTGCACCATTCTATTAATCAGCTTATAAAAGTTTTTGCAATTCTGTTGCTAAAAATTTGCAAGTATTTTGAATGCAAATTTGCGGTTTCATACATGCTTAATTATAAAAGCCTGCCTGTGCAACACAATTTTCATATTTGGCCGTTTAAAAAAACAATCGATAGTTAATTAGCTTTTGTATGTTTTTAATTTTAATTGCAATTGCAACTTTTTTTCGCTGTCTCTGATTGAGTTATCATTTTCATACACCAAAATATTGAAAATAACCAAAGTATCAATTTCGTTTTAGTTGTCGTTGCTGGATTGCGCCACCATTGCGAACAGCTTCATTTAGCCAACGGCACTTCACTTTTGCGAATAGTTTCCGCAATTTTGCGCACATTTTCCATTTTCCCTGACAAAGTCAAACAATTTTCAATTAAGTCAAATACTTCAACTAAAATTGAACCAAAATGCAATACAAAACTGCGAAGCGTCATTGCACTCGAATACGAAATCGATCTATTTAAATTGACATACATACAGTGGGTATTGGATATGAGAAAAGATTGCGCAATGCAATGGAGGGATGTCTGATAGAGATTGTGGTTTTTATTGACTCAGTCGAAGGGAAATAAAAATGAAGAAAAGTATGCTTCTTTCAGTAAATTGTAATTGTCCAAAAGACGATTGAAAGTGTAGCATCAGAGCTCGTTACAGTGTTGCTTAGGAGTTAAATTAATAGTGTTGGCAAGCGTGCCGAAGCGCGGTCACGCTCAGCTTATACATATTACAGTGGAACTTAAAGCTAGCTTATTACCTAGAAATGTTACTACAAAAGCAATATATAACATGGTTTTGGCTTTATCAACTCGACTCGTCTCTGTAAATATAAAATAGTTTGTCCTGATTTACTGACTGACTGACTGATTCATTGTAGTGTTGGGCTGTTCATGAGTAAGTGAACAAAAATTGAGTTGTTTACTAAACTGAGCAAGTGAACATGTTCTTCATTAATTGTTCATTTTTTATACTCTGTACCAGGGGAACACAGAGTATATTAAGTCTGTGCAAAAGTATGTAACAGGTAGAAGGAAGCATCTCCGACCATATAGAGTATATATATTCTTCATCAGCACCAACAGCCGAGTCGGTCTGGCCATGTCCGTCTGTCCGACCGTCTGTCTGTCCGTATGAACAAACAGATCTCAGAGATGGTAACAGATAGAGGTTTGACATTTATGGGACATCTGCTTCTTAAACGCAAATTGGAAACACGTCATATCTCCCACAATTTTATATATATAAGGTTCGTTTCTTCGGGACATATTTAGTAATTAGGATTATCTATCGATCCGCCAAAGGAGTGATAAAGATCGGATTGTCGAGTTATAAGGAAAACAAACAATTATGGGCAGCACCGGTCGCAACGGTGATGGGCAGCACTAAACAGGTACAGAGTATGTTATAGTCGGGCTTGACCGACTTTCTTTATTCTTTTTGTTCAGTTAGAGTTGTTCTTATTCAGTTGGTCTTGTTCAGTTGTTCATTTGTTCAGTTGTTCTTGTTCACTCGCTCTTGTTCTGTGAGTTGTTCTTGTTCAGTCATAGTTGTTCATTTGTTCTTGTTTACTCACTCTAACCCGATCGGAAATAAAAAACTATATTGGTTGTTATGTGATGATTTATGTGATGATTTTTTTTAGTTTTCTTACATATTTTATTTTTGGAGGGGGATGAAAAAAGAAACCGAGATTTGCTTATCTTAATATATAAAAGAGTCTTTCTCTTTATATATATTTCATTCAATTGACTTAAAGCAGAGGTGCTGAAATGCCCAAATGAATTTACTCACACAGATAAAAATCAAAAATAAGAAACAACCCAGTGGACCAAATCCCTAGTAAACGATATTGCAAACGAGAGTTACGCGAAACAAAAACGTGTAAAACTATCGCAAACAGATCCGAAAACGATACGAAAATGAATCACTGGTCGCTCAGTTTGTGGCAGTGAAAGTTTCGTATTCGATAGCTCGCAAATGATTCGTTTGCGAGCCTTTTGCGATATCTTTTACGGGCCTTTTCTGATAAACGCACCGCGTGCAACAACAAATTGAATTTACCGAAAAGTTTTGTCATTTTTCCTGCTGCAAAACGCACTGCAGAGAGAGACAAAATCGGAAAAAAAGTGTTCGGCTATTGCCTGCTCTGATGTTTCTTCCGCATATCACTCGTTTTTAAGCCCGCTAATGATAGTTTGGCGGAAGTTTCGTCGTCGCTAACTACTTTCCGCCCTTTTTTAAGACCGCTTACGGTAGTTTGGCGAAACTTTTGCCAACGCTCGCAGATTTGTCTCGTTTGCAAGTCCGTTTACGAACATTCTACGATAGTCTTATCGTCTTACTATCGTTCTCTGGTCCACTGGGAACAACTACAAGAAAACGAAAGAGAAAGCCGGTTGTGTGGTATAAAAAAAAAACAAAATCGACGCTTCAGCGCAGTATTGTGGTTGCCTTCTGTTACGCAAGAGCTTAGGAGAGAAAGAGAAGAAAGACAAATTCGAAGTTGTTGTTGCAATTTCGTTTTGCTTTAGTCCAATGCGCATTCTATAAGCCTTCGAGCAATCCAACAACAAATGCGCCTCATGCGCATATAGCGCGGGCACCTTGACTTGTCAACAAAGTTCGCGAAATAACATGCACGATTTCGAGAAATCCACACAAAAGGAAAATGGACGGAAAATTTGACAAGCAATTAAACAAAAGTTTATCCGATTGACTTGAATCTCGGTTAGGAAGGATCTTCTAGTTCCTATTGCTTGTGGTTGCTTGTTCCTACCCTATACTGATAATAGGGGTATCCAGGCCCAGGCCTTTTATCAAGCTTCACAGATTTCTCAACCTACCTACGTAAATTACACAAAGGCCAATTCGGGTACTTGATTGCCCTTCTCTCAATTAGCTCACCACAAACCTGAGTCCGTCGCTACACAGAGGACACTTGAATCGTTTTAAGGAGTGGGAAGTTCGTGAGCTACTTGAGTCGACCGTATATATTTATCCTCCAAGTATAAGTATAGTTAGTATGTGTTCCCCTTCTGTTTTAGACGTTTCTTTTTCGTGTGAAAAATTTGCCAAAAAACATAACTGTTTTTCATCTGATTGAGCTAAAACTCGGTTCATACGGATGGTATGAGAAATAATTTGTGATTTCCTTTTTCGATGTTGGAAAATTAAAATGAATTTTACCAAACATGGTTCGGTTTACAGTTTCAGGTTCGAATGGGTTCAGTTTGAAACTAGATTGCAGCTTTCTTGAAGTCGCAATAAGCCGAATTTACATAACTTTTTTTGCAGGAAATGAGTTATTTTACAAAAGATCTTGAAAAGTTAATTAAGTACTTTTATTAAAGAAATGTTCCGATGATCAAAAACTCATGAAATAGATATACAGACAACCTTACTTGAGTGATGTATATTTCTAAGAGAATAGAACATAAGCTTTCTTCATACTTTTGTTAAGAATTGGACTAGATAGGACACCATTTTAAAGTCGTTTGTCTGCTTAAAAAGATTTTGACAATGATTGTTAAGAATAGGTCAAAAAAGTTTCATTCCACTCCAAGTATAGCAATGAAGGAAGTTTGCAAATAGACTGGATGCGTTCTTTTTGTGAAATAAATATCGACTATGATCAAATATTTGCAATATTCTGCAGGTGAGGAATTGAGTTGCGCGGCGAAGGCTTTCTAAATTGGGTTCCCCAAACTAGATTTTCTATACATTTTTCAAACTTTTAGGCATATACTGATTTATAAGGAAATGTGAAGAAATGTCGACCTACCCCTTGTCCCACTTTGAATTACCACTAGCTAACGAATTCGCTAACGAAAAGTAGGGAGCACTTTCGCCAGTGCTGCTTTCTAAACTTAAGGATTGACTATACCGCTCAAATGGTTCATAGTCAATCCGTTAGGGTCAGAATGCAATAAATATTGACTACTTTTCGTTAGTGAATTCGCAAGTTAAAGGTAAGACTGAGAGTGACGAGCCACAAATGGAGTGTATTTTTAGAAAATTAATCAGTTTTGCGCCTAAATTTGGTCTAAATGGCTTCGACTCTAGTTGTATTTAAAGGTACATCTCGGTTAATATTCACTGTAGTTCATAATCAACACATAACCAGCCATCCCTGCACATCCCACCCCAGAGAATCAAACATTTTACCATTCGCTTCATTGACGCTCATCATTTTGTTTGTTTAGGCCATTGACTGTGTAAATCGATAGGGAATTTTAAGCTTTTGCAGTTTTTATTGTATTATGATTTTTATACAATTTTATTTTTGTGCTCTGGTTCTGGCTGGCTGGCTGGGCTGGCCGGCCAGCACTTATAATGAAAATGGTTTTTACAAGTGGCCTTCCCAGTGAGGCTAAAAAATTGAAATAAAATTTTGATATTTGCACACATAATATGCGCGCCTTAACGCTCAAATACGCTCTCAATTGTCCAAATTTGGTGCTGAAGTGGTGAAAAGGTCGGCCCGGCAGGCAGTCAAGTGGTTGGCGGTGCAAATAAAAATTGTTATACAATATAAATGCGGCAATTTGTTGAGTTGTCTGCACAACTTTTTTGGGGAAATTTCAATTTAGGGAATTTACATGCGGGAGGGATGGAAGTAGCAAGTGGCTTTGAAATGCCGCCAGTATTGTGTGGGAGTTGCTTTATGCGCCATAATTATGTCATTTAAATGCAACAAGCTGAAGTCAGCCAGTCAGTCAGTCAGTGAGCCAGTCAGAACGATAATTCATAATTAAAAAAACATGCGACTTGCTCATCTCCAGATCATCAGCGCGAATGGCAAGGCAAAAGCGAATAAAAAATCATTGCAGCACGCCTTAAGCCCAGCCTCCAAGTTGACGACCGACTCCTCCTGGCCTCCTTGACTCTGGCAATGGAGCTGGGACTGGCGTGGCGCGCGACTGTTAATTAAATGAGCGCGCAAGCAAACGAGCAAACGACTGATGGACGTATCGCATAGCTCTGGCAGAGGACCAGGACCAGGACAGGGCAGGGCCAGTGCCAGTGTCAGTGAGTGGGTGTGCAACTAAATTGCTAAATGAGATTTGCCGAGGACACACACACACATGCGGCACAAAGGGTTAATAGTGCATACTGCCAACTGCCAACTTTAGAGTGTCAGCCAGTTGCCTCTGAGTGTCTAACCAACTTAGGCAGAACTTGCCTTCTAATTAAGCCTCGAGTCGAGAACGAGTCCCAGTGTGAATGTGTCTGTGGAATTTTGCATTTTGTCGCTCATTAGTTTATTGCCAAAAAGCCCCGACTGTGTGAGTTCAACTACCCCGCATTTGCGGGTTAATTGCAAGCACCTTTTGTCTTGCCACTTTCTGCCAATTAGCAGCAGCAACACGCGGAAGTTGCCACTTGGTTGCAACTTAAATTGATGCTGCCCAACTTAAAGACTGATCAGTCAAATTACGCATACGCCGTGTTGTCTGCCATTTGCCAATCAAACACTGAACTTGTCAGCATAAATCCTTGGCTTCAGCCGCGTTGACAGCCACGCAGCAACAACATGGGGCGTTGATGCACATATGTCACATGATAACAACATGCGGTCCTGGGACCAAAAAAAAAACTTGTCTCACTCTCAAGTAATATAAATTTTTGCAAAAATCAGCAAAAGCTGTTGTCTGTGTAGGCGGTCGACATTCAGACGCTGCAAGACTTTGACTCCAGACAATGGGCAAAAGAACACACACAACAATCGATGCCGGGCCATGACTGACGCCCCTGACTGACTGAAAGGTGTTGCCAATGTACAGGGAAAATAAAAAACCAACTAGAAGGATAAGATAATTTAACTATGTAGAATTTTTTATACTCTTTCATTGAACTACTGAACGTATGGACCAATTTGAATACAAAGTTAAGAATTCAAAGCATCTTCCAATTGCTTCGCCTAGAGTTGAAGCCATCAACTCAGATTAAAATAGAACATTTTATTCTTGGATTAAGAATTTGCAATGTCAAACAATCTATAAGAATACAAGAGCGAATTTCTTAATCTAAATTTCTTGAAGCAGTTAAAATTTGGACGCTCGTCGAAAGTTTTTAGCAAGACACGACTCTAGCACGAATGTTATATTTCAAACGCGTACTATCAAACATATATCACTCAATAATATCGTTAGTTCTATCGAAAAAATTTAATTTTTAAGGGCAAATGTGTAACTCTCGATACTTAGTTCTCGATACACTCGATAATCGATACTAAGTGCTCGATACTAGGTACTCTATACTCAGTACTCGATACTCAGTACAAAAAACCCTATCCTAGGTACTCAATAATCAGAACTCAATACTCAGCACACGATACTCAGTATTCGACACTCAAAACTTAGTACTCGTAACTAAGAACCCGATACTAGGTACTCAATACTCAGAACTCAAAGCTCGATACTCACTATTCGACACTCAGCACTCGATTCTTAAAACTATATACGATACTTAGAACTGCATAAGTACTGTAGGTTTGCGTCGTTTGAATTTGAATATTTCGTTTTTGTTACGGTTTGAACTGCCTCGATAGACACACAGAACAAGCAGTGCAAATTCGCACGAGTTGGCATGACAAGACTAGTGATGGATCAGGTCGTTAGGCCTGGTAGTGCCTTTGACACCAGCTGAACTACAAGGTGGTACCATGTAGTTCAGCTGCACCGGTTCGGCATTAACGAATTCCCTAACTCTTCGTAGTAAGCACTTCGAATTTTGTATGGGAATGTCCGGAAAACGTACCGATCGGTACGACCCTGCATTACCAGTCGTTAGTGTGATGATGGGTGCACACTATAGTTCACGTACTAGACTAGCGCTGTGATACATTACCTGTCGTTAACGACGCGACTGACGCTCAGTGATGCATCAGATCGTTAGGCCTGGTAGTGCCTTGACACCAGCTGAACTACAGGGTAGTGCCTTTGACACCAGCTGAACTACAAGGTGGTACAGGTAATGCATCTGACCAAATTTTGTAGAATCGTGTGGGAGCATATAAAACAAATACATGCCAATTTTGGGGACATTTCCATTGAAAACAAAAAAGGTTTTCTAACTAAGACTACTTTTCAGACTCTACCTTTCTATGACAGCTATACTATATAGATGTCCGATTTCGACCAAATTTGGTGGAATAATGGAAAAAGCATAGTAAACTAAGAAATACGAAGTTTGGAGGCGTTTCAATTGAAAACAAAAAAGTTTTTTTCACTAAAACTAGTTTTTCGACAGATCGTTCCTATGACAGCTATATGCTATAGTCATATGATCCGGCCGGTTCCGACAAATGTGCAGCGTATTTGTACCAAAAGACTTCGTGCAAAGTTTGGTGAGGATAGCTTTAAAACTGACGGAGGAGATAGCATAGAAACAGACGGACAGGGCTAAATCAACTCAGCTCGTCATGCTGATCAAGAATATATATACTTTATGTGGTTGGAAATGCTTCCTCCAATTTTATAATACCTTCTGCAAGACTATAAAAATAGCCGGTGTCCAAACATTGATCATTTTTGTTTAGTTTTTCTGCTAAGCTAAATAAGCCAGCGTTGAAATGCATAAAATATGTGGCCGCTTATACTGGCATACTTCCAGTTTCAATGCCTGATGGTGCCGAAACGCTTTAGCCTCCGAGTCCGGAAGATATGACCACATGGACAGCCGACACTGCTTTTACCGATAAAAATCGATTTTCCAGATGCCGACTGCGAGCCTGATATTGAAGATGATAGAACGTAACCGCTAACTCAAAACGAAATGGACTACCTTGTGGCTGTACATAAAAAATCACTTTCAGAGTACCGAAATGGTAAGAAGGGGGAGATCGTATGAAGCTGGCATGTATTACAGAGTTGTTTATATTGTTTGGGAAAATTTCGCTGAAGAAAGGTTTGCCAAATTACCAGTAGTTTAGACGTTTCTGCCAAAAAAACACGAAAAATTTTGAATTTTTTCGATCCTTTTTAAGTTTTGAAGCACTAGATGCTATTTTTTTTGGGTCAGTCGATAAGGGTATTTTTTTTCTCTTGTATATATCTATAACATTGGCAAAGATATAGAACCAAGTTCCAGGCGGTTTATGATATATGGACTTCATAAAACGGCTAATTTTATCAAAATTTCAGGTTGGGGTGAAAAAATGGTGGGTATCAAAAAAGTACCTTTAAGATGTGATGGGGCAAAGTAATTTAGTGACCCCGTACCGATTTGGATTCTTTATCACGCCTTCCTTCCCTCTCCCGAAACTCTGTCTACTCTCTTTTTGTCTGTGTAACTACTATATATAGTTTTCTAGTGTGCAAAAGAACCCAATAATTGAGTGTCACTGAAATTAAAGGGAAAATTATAGTGTGGACCTTCGATTTTACATGAATGTGCAGTGTGTTTGGGAAGTCTGCCGAACAAACTTTCCACACACACAGCACAAATATGTAAAATTTTAGGTCCACATTGCAAATTTCCCCTTTAATTTCAGTGACACTTACTTGTATGTTCGTACCTCATCTTTTTTTTTTGCTCGGACATACCTAAGTACAGAATGCCGTTTTTCTAAGTGTAGATTGGGATCCTCTTGTTAATTCTTTTAAGATTTGAAGATTCGGTAGTCACGGTAAAGTATTTTGAAACGTTCTTTATGCTTTTTGGTCAACCTTGGTATTTGATCAAAGCGGTTCGGTATTATCACAATTTTGCACACGCATACAAAATCATATTATTATTTTGCCCAGAAGTTTGGAACGCATAAAAGCAATTATCTTCAACTACATAGAGTACATATATTCTTGATCAGCATGACGAGCTGATTCGAATGAACGTTGTCCGTCCGTCTCTCTGTTTCTACGCGAACTAGAGGTATCTTTAAGCTGCACCACTGCTAAATATGTTGGAATCGCTCGGATCGATGCTTACTTCTTCAAGCTGCCATAGGAATGATCTGTATTTAGTGTCTTAAAACTTCGGCACATACGAACTAAGCTTTGCTTTCTCGTTTTAGTTTAGAGTGGAAAGCAATACTACGAGATATTACGAAGATTATGTGAGTTTGGGTGAGTCTGGTGATGTACGCAGAGAAAAGAATACGTTGAAGAAACATTTTTTTTGGGAAGTTGGGCGTTTAACATTCGGATATCGGGCAGGAATCACTTACCTAAAATGAGAAGAAAATGGGGAAAAAAAATATAGAATTAGTAATTTTGAAAGAAAAAATCTAAAACATAAATTAGAATCGATTTGTAAAACACAAAGAATACCCTGAACTTTAGAAACTTCTTCTTCTTCTTTTGAAACGACTTTCATTAAAAAGCGCTGCAACCAACTTTCAGATCAATGTTTCCTACAAAAACTACCCATAAAATTGGTAAAACATAAAAATCTTTGCAAACTTTGGTGAAAAATACATATACCCACTTCCAGGGTACCAAATAAAAAACCTTAATGTTTGCCTGTTTTGGCATGTGTCAAGGCCTGAACAAGCTCAGCGCCAGTCAACAGCAGCAGCATGTCCATCAATCGAGGCTGGGCCTCCACTCTGCTCATTCGCCTTCCACAGTATTCCCCATTCAAGTGGTTTCTGTGTGTGTGTGTTTGTGAGAGTTTGGTTTGGACTTTTCTTTTATGTAATTATTTTCTAATTAAAGACATCTCTTGCAGTTTAAAAAGTCAGAAATGGGTCAAGCGGTGCTACCAAGAGCCAAAAAAAAAAGAGATGAAAAAGAAGAAAAATGAAAACGAAAACTACAAAACAACACAAAAAAAATCTGTTACATGTGCCCTGAAAGAGAGACAGAAGCTGGGCAGAGCCTAGATCAGCCAGCTTAAGCTGGGGGTACAACTGCAACACAGCACTTCATTAAATATTTAAATGAGCATCCTGTTTTTTCTTTTTTCTTTTTCTTATGCCACGCCACCGCCACAGAAAGCAGCACCTCCTACACTAGGGACAGGACAGGGGCCGGGGCGGTAGCAACAGACAGACAAACGACGACGACGACGACTGCATATGCAGATTCATAAGCAGTTAATTAAGGCCGAACTCGGGTCGGCAACAACTACAATCAACAAGCAGCAAAAAGTGAAAAGCATATAAAAATGCCTTTGCCCCAAGTAAGTGGGTTCTCGGGGCAACATATTTTACACATTTCATTCCCGCTGCTGCACGAATTTATTTGGCAATAAGAGCAGAAGCAGACATAGAGGAATAGGCTGGCAGACAGAGTCTTATGAATACGAATGTGGCATGGCCCATACATACTCAGATTGGTTGGCTTTGGCTGGTAATTTCGTACAAGTGAAATATTATTTATAATTTTTAGCGACGTCAGTTGGGTGGGCGTAACGGGGCACTGCGCTACGCCGTAAATTATGTCATTTTAGACAAGTGCGCCACGGCGAATTCGCTTTAACATACTGCGGATATGCGGATCCCCATTGCGAGTTGTCGCTGTTCTGTATACTTGTATGGAATTGGGTTGAGCAGCAGCAGAGCGGCGGCACTTGTGGGGGTTATTATGCATTTTGTCTTGTCTGGAGGCTTGGGAATGAAGTGCTTTGCCATGGCATGCGAAATTAGTTAGCGCTGAGTGTTGGGAATGTGTGACGACGACGACGACGACGACGATGAGAGGATGGGCATGGAAATTGATATGAATTGGGTTGAGCAGCTCAGGCAGCTGTGAAAGGGACAACTCTTTGATAGGCTTTGACAGTTGGAAATGGCGTGTACATCTACAGCAAGAAAAAACATGTAAAATCAGCGTTGGTTATCTTGAAAACTGGACAAAAGTGCACTAAAAGTTAATAATCATAAAACACTAAAGTATTAACTAAGCTAATTTTTTAACAAATTTATTCCTTTGATGTGAAACATCTTTAATTTCGTTACTAAAGATTTTGGCAGGAGTAAAATTTGAGCTACAGCGTCACGCGTCACGCTGACATGCATATTTTGTGGTGTTGGTGTAAAGTGCTGCTGTACGATATTCAAGTACTGAGTATCGAGTATCTAGTATGGAGTTATTAGCTCTAAGTATTGAATACTCAGTCCAAAATATCGGGAACTGAGTATCCAACTTGATACAGAACGTTATACAGAAATATCTTAACCCTGCGGGACGACTGCAAGGCATTGCTTTCGCAGATTTGATGGCCCTCCTACTCCCAGCTTTTATCCACTCTCCGGAGGGTAGCCATAATGGTACCTGAAGTCACAAGTTGCCTCCCAATTTACCTTCGACGTCAGCATGTATGGGACTAAATTATCCTAGGCTATAACGCCACCTAACACTATGGATAGTTCCGCCCTTTCATTGTGAAACCTTTCTCACTCAAACAGGACGTGCCTGACGTCCTCCACAGGCCCTTCTTCGCAGTATGGGCACAGCTCGCTATCATCTTGGCCGATTCTTTTGAGGTAGCTCCTAAAACAGATATGTCTCCAAAGAAGCTGGGTTAAGAGAAAGTTCACCTCATCATGCCATGGCAGCAATTCCGAAATTAGGTTATGGGTCCAGCGACCTTTATTGGATTGGTCCCAACGGTGTGTTGCCTCTTCCCGATGTTCCGCTGCCTCGTTTCCTGCTGCTGGGTATCATTATAAGAATGATATCAGCCACTCAACCGTGAAGCCCTGTACCTCTCATTTGCTTCTGTGGCCAGCTCACTAAGTGGGATTATCCCAGCAATGACCAACGTAGCATCTTCCGACACCGTACGGTATGCAGAAGAAACCCTAAGCGCACTTAGACGGTACGCCCCACATACGACTTTTATGTAGCTAGCGTATTCCATCGAACAATGCCAAATTGGCGCCGTATGTAAAATAGTGGCTTTAGTAACACTCGCCATAAGCCGTCTTTGTCCCGTCTTCGTTTTGGACCGCGCGTGTTCAGCATGATTCTAGCTAAAGCGCTGCTTGATTTTGCTGCCTTCTCTCCGACGTAAGCCAAAGTGTTCACAAAACAATACTCCAAGGTATTTAATGGCTCTTTTGGATTTGATAGCTCTGACCCAAGCTGATTCCACGTTCCTTCTTACGACTGCCAATTAGCTTCGCCATTGTCTTTTGCGCCGCTAGCTCGAGTGGATGCACACAATGCCAGAATTACACGTCTCAAGTTGGAAACGCTAGAGTCGGAGATGATCCCAACTTTAATGGAGGGTCTTGATAAGCAAGGACAGCAACTGAGAAAGCAGATCAGATAGCAATACAACTGAAAGACCTGTGCGATGGATTAATGATCCCTTAAGACCAAACTATTGGTGGAACCATGATATAACTGAGGCAAGATCAGAGTGCTTGTGGGCGAGAAGGAGGTGTCAGCGTGAGCGAAGTCTGGAAAGCAGATATGAGCTTCTGGAAGCCTTTAGGGTGAAAAGGCAAATCTTGCAAAGGCTACTCAAGGAAAGCAAGCGGACATGCTACAACAACATCTGCAGCGACTCATACTCATACTCATACTCATACTCATACTCATACTCATACTCATACTCATACTCATACTCATACTCATACTCATACTCATACTCTACTAACTCATACTCAAACTCTACTCTACTCTACTCAACTCACAACTCACTCAACCACTCAACTCACTCACTCAACACAACTCAACTCAACCATACTCAACTCAAACTCTACTCATACCACCAACCTATCATACTCATACTCATACTCATACTCATACTCATACTCATACTCATACTCATACTCATACTCATACTCATACTCATACTCATACTCATACTCATACTCATACTCATACTCATACTCATACTCATACTCATACTCATACTCATACTCATACTCATACTCATACTCATACTCATACTCATACTCATACTCATACTCATACTCATACTCATACTCATACTCATACTCATACTCATACTCATACTCATACTCATACTCATACTCATACTCATACTCACAACTTAAAGTATGCCAGTTTTTCACTTGGACTATCACAGACAAAACCTAAACTATGATCACAGAGAGGAAAAGAGTTTAGGTATCTCTTGTTTAGACTTAGGATGTTTGTTTATTAGTTTATCGAGATTAGCTTTGCAATTGAAAATGATCTTGTCAACTTATCAACTGCCTTCCGTTCGCACCTTAAGCTTATGTTCGCTTCCTTCACGCACACTCAATTCTCTCCAAACAATCCGACATATATACCCATTTAAAGGCAGCTAAGACCCAAAACGTTGTCTCAATCCTCACACCTTGAGTAAATTTCCACAACATGCACTTCGGAACGAGACTCGTATATAATTTCAACTGCCAGATCTAGGAATAGCATCAACAACAACAGCAACTCGTATGCTTACTAATGTCAACCAATTCATTTCATTGAGTGCGCGCAATGCGTTGGCCGATCCGGACAGACAATGTCCAGGGTCTCAGGCATTTAAGGCGCATGTTCTGCATTGGCTTAGCCTCAGGGTCAAGTTCAGGCAACGAAGACGGCGACGACGACGAGAAAAGGAGGAGCCAAGGCTTTGCATATCGCATATCTAAATGAGGTGATGATGCTGCACATATCAGCAGAGATACAAACAACACAAACGCAAACACAAACGACGCATTGCCAGGGCAACCTGACCGTAAAGGCTCAAATGTCCCACTTGAGTGGGATGCAGCCTGAACATGAAATGTTTGCCCAGCAATAATAATAACAACAACCAGGTTCGGGCACTGGCAGTGCCAATTATGAAAGCTGATATGCTTGCGAAAGCCCCTTGATGAGCGCGCTTCAAAGCAATGGCCCAAGGAGGCGAGTCAGCCGATAAGCATGTGGCCGATATTGGACACTCCAGGACGCGTGGCATCATCATACAGAAAATTAATTAGCCAGGCCAGATGATGATGGTGAGGGATCCATTATTCCAAATGTTTTATGCCAATAACTAAATGAATAAACAACAGTTGCGTCTGTTAAACATAATTCACTTGAAGCAACATGCAGGAAAAATGCCAAAATGTCGCCCAGTTGAAATTTATGACCCAAAACTGGAGTCGCAGAGCTGACCGAAAAAGGGGAGCAGCAGCCACTGCAGCAGCGGCGACGGCGGATGCAACGTTGCAACAATGTCAAAGGAGCACGACAAGGTCCACGACCACGACAATTGTGGGGCTGCTGCGGCTGGCTGCAACTGCGTGTTGTCGTCTGTTTGACGACAATTTATGCGCAGAAATATTGTGGAAATTGTTTGACTTTAACAACTAAATTTTCTGTGTGTGGGTGCTCCAAATTGGTTTTTGTACTCCACATGGTCTGGGTGATAAAATGTTGCAGGTGGCTTTCACCTAATGTCTGTGTTGTCCATGATTTGTGTGCTGCTTCTAATGGCCAAGCGAGGTATTTAGTTCTGAGGTGTGGTTTTTAGCCGAACGTGTCATGTGAAAGACGCTGCCACCAGCTTCATTATGCAAATTCAGACCCAACATTTATATGAAATTGCCAAATGAATCATGCGAAGAGCGGACCACCATAAAACAGGAAACGCAGCGAAAATGCTACGCCTACGCGAAGACCCACAGATCCCTCTCCTCCCACACTCCTGCGCTCTCTCAAACTCCAGGCGGTTGACCAACATAAATGGCGCAAAGTTGAAATGTTGACAGGGGCACATTCGTTATGATGTCGCTCTCTGACTGACTGACTGACTGCCTCGACTGCCCTCACTGACTCTGCCTCGACTGCCTGAGTAAGTAAATCAAGTTGTAGGTAAGTGAGATTTATGCTTATGTCGTTTAGCGGACTTGCATGCAAAATATGACAGCTAAGAAGCGACCCAAAATGCCCATGCCTTCGCCTACGTGAACAGCTTACCTCCAGGTATCTATCGCCACCATTTGGGCATCTATTTGCACAGCATTTTCCCCCAACCGGTTTGGGGAAACTCTCTGCTTGTCTACGTTTGAGTGCAGTCAAAGGGTATATGAGGACTTTGAAAGTGTTTGTACCATCGGTAATCAACGAATCGTTGATGAGTTTGAGGGTCGACTACCTAATAGTTATCCATGAAAACCAAGTGGATTGTTAGACGGAGGGGATTTTCCAGAAAAAATTTAACATCTGCCCTACAGGTAGAAATACTTCCGTTAAAGACAAGACTAGGTGTCCCATACAACGACTTCTTCAGAAAATGCAAGGCTAATAAGACTTTTGATGTAAAAGATCTTCTATTTCGGTACGGAAGATTTTAATAGGAGTAAAATTTGATTTCAGCGTCACGCGCACGATGACATGGCATTCTTTGTGGCGAGTATAGAGAGTATCGATTAACTGATATCGAGTACCGACTAGTATAACAAACCAAGTATCGAGTACCGTATCGGACAACAGTACCAGTATCGACCGTATCACCGTATCGTTACCTATCCTACTTTAAATAGTACAAGTATCGAGTACCAAAACTCGAGTGCCAAGTATCGTGTACTTATCAGGGCTGCAAACCGGGATTGAACCGAATCGGTTTGAAAGAAGGTCCGAAAAAATTTTATTTGCTATCTGGTACTTAGTATCGAATAATTAGTATCGAGTACTTAGTAACGGCCGGGTGGCTCTGCGGCTAGTGTGCGCGACTGCTGTGCAAGAGGTCGTGGGTTCGATCCCGCCTCGGAACATCTAATGAAAAGTTTTTTCTTTGAATAAACTTAACACCCGGTATCGCCTCTCCGCTGTTGGCGCCAGCTTTGTAGTAATTAGCCATGAAAAGCATCTCAAGCTGCCGTTCGGATACGGCGTTAAAGTCCCTTTCTCGGCTTTGGCCCTTTGGGGTTGTGTCAACGTGACAAGCCTTGGGGCTGTGTCAACTAGACAAGCCATTTTACTTTACTTACTTAGTATCGAATGCTTAGTATCGAGTTCTTAGCATAGAATTCTAAGGATCGAGTACATAGTAGCCGTAACTTAGAATCGAGTTCTATGTATCGAGTACTTAGTATCGAATACTTAGAATCTACGACTTAGTAACGGTTACTTATCGAGTACTTAGTATCGAATACTTAGAATCGAGTACTAAGTATCAGTTGTTTAGTATCAAGTACGTAGCATCGAGTACTAAGTATCGAGTACTTAGTAACGAATACTAAATATCGAGTAATTAGCATCGAGTACTTAGTATTGAGTACTAAGTATCCAGTACCAAGTATCGAGTACCAAGTATCGAGTACCAAGTATCGAGTGCCAAGTATCCAGTACCAAGTATCAAGGACAAAGTATCCAGTACCAAGTATCGAGTACCAAAAATCGAGTACCAAGAATCGAGTACTTAATACTGGGTTCCGAGATCTTAGTATCAAGACCTCAGTATCAAGGTCTAAATAACGAGGTTTCGAGTTCTTATTATTGAGGCCTGAGTATGGAGTATTAAGTTTTGAGTTCTGAGTAGCGAGCAGATTGTATCGAGTACTGAGTATCAAGTACTGAGTATCAAGTACTAAGTATCGAATACTGAGTATTAAATACTGAGTATTAAGTATTAAGTATCGAGTACTGAGTATTGATAGTCGATACTTGAGCTTGGAGGTCTGATTATTGCATACTAAGTATTGAAAGCTGGGTATCGAGGTCTGATTATTGAGTTCTGAGTATCTAGTAGAGAGTTCCAAGATCTTAGTATCAAGAACTGAGTATCGAGGTTTCGAGTTCTTAGTATCAAGTCCTGAATATCGAGTATTGAGTTTCGAGTTCTGAGTAGCGTGTAGAAAGAATCAAGTATTGAGTATCAAGTATCGAGTACTAAGTATCGAGAACTGAGCATAAAGAGCCGAGCACTGAGTATACTATAAATTTCAAGTACTGAGTGTGGTGTATAAAGGTATAAATAAGTCAAGATCGGAGAAAGTCGAGAGTGTAAACCACACTAACACCCTGTTTTCATCAACTAAGTGGAGATTAAAATTTGAACGCTCAGTTTCGAGAGTCTTCAAAAACCGAACTGGACAGGCTCAGCAGGGTTCGTTTCTGATGTGATTTGTAGCCCTGCTTCTTTTAGCTCTTATCGTTAAGATCGATTAGAGCGCGCACTACACAGAGTGGTTCCAACTATTATAGTATAGATGCTCTTTAGAAGGCTTTCGCAAAAGTCAATTGGAAATCTCTAGAGATTTTGGCTTCGGTTGGTTTGCAAAACGCTCGAAAAATCCGTCGGTGTCCCAGAACTTGGAGAGATTTCAGTTTCTTATTAAAAAGACTAGTTAGATGGTGTGTGTATAAGATTATGGTCCAACTACAAAAACAGGGCTGCGTCGCTCACAAATAATGATAACAGATTTTGTTATAGCTGTATTGATTTTCAGACTTGCCAGCCCGTTTGGTCTTTGCTAAGTTCGCTAAGTTGCGTAGTTAGCGAAGTCAACGTTGGTTTGTGAATTGCATTGGGTTGGTTTCTCAAATCTCTTAACAAAATACTAGAGGTTTGAAAGCAACCGAAAGAGATTTCTAGGACACCGAGAATTGGTTTTGGGTTGGATTTTTTTTCTGGGACACCGCCGATTAAGTATGGATTGTGGAAATTTTTTAAGATTTTGGAAGGTATTGACAATCTGAATTCTCTTTTCAAAGTTAACTGGTAATAACGTGACCAAATTTCACATCATAAATGTCATTAGAGATGAAACTAATCTTGGTTTTGCACGAAGCTAAAAGAAATGTCGTCGATTAAATATACGATTTCCGAGGTTGCCGCATTAAATCTTGTGTCAAACTTACTGATGATGCAAATCTTTTTTAAAGGGATCAGGCAACTTCATATTTTCAGTCTTAGTCTCATCCAATCTTGATTGGTCTCAAAACCTCAAAATTGTTCTTCGATGATGTTTAAGGCAGATCCTTTCTTAAGGATCCTTCAAAGCCTGATAAGATTGGAATTCATGAAAAAGGGTGAAACGATATAGAGATCGGTAGCCCACTATCGATTGATATTGTCATTTCTGAAATCGAATTGCATCGAATTTGGCTAAGTTAGAGAAATGGTTTGCATCGAACTCTTGGGTTAGGCTTGAACAGGACTTTGAAGAGAAGCTTTGAAATTCGAATATTCTTATACTTTTACTACCTTTTTCTAAAAGAAGTTTCGGTTTAAAATGCTTGATTTGGAGTTCTCTCAATGAATTAGTTCAAGCAATTCAGTATCAGAATCACGTACAGGGTATCTCGTTTAGTCTTACTCTCCACCTGCCTGACTTTCCTAATTTTTCCTCTATTTTTTTTTTTTTTTTGGAAACTCGTTTCAAATCGCTGCTGTTGCTTGTTAATTACAGCAAACAGCTACCTTCTCCCTCTCACACTCCTGCATCCGTGCTCATGTTGTTGATGCACTTGTGCAATGTTTGATTTATGCACCCAAGTTCTATTTAGCTGCTCTAATTAGCTGCTCTGCTGTCCAGGTTTGTCCGAAAAAGAAAACTAGAGCAGGCCGTGTAGCATTTTGTAAAGACCAACGTCAATGGTGGCTAAATGTGTCAGTAGTTGGCTTTGAGGAAAGCAAACAACTTTCACTGCTTGAAAGAAATTGCCAAGTGGTGGGGCGGGGGCGGAGCAGAGCGATTCAGGAGTCAAGAGCAGAAACGAAAACGCCCACCAACAATAAGCAATCTGGGGAGAATCTAGGCGGGTTAGAGTCAAACGCCAATTAAAAGCGAAAACGTTGCAAAAATGGTTGATGACATTAATTGACATTTAGCAGCAACGGGCATATCAATGCGCCGGACAGCACAATCACCCCAACAGGAGGAGTCTCCTCCTCCTGCCTAGGCCGGGGCCGCCTTTCACTGCCACTCCACGCAATTGTACAATTGGCTAATGTCACAAAATCTACAGGCAGTTGTCAGCGGCGCTTTGGACGTGGGACTCCCATCATTAGCGTGGCACAATTGTGAAATGTGTAATTGCTGGTAGAGCGGCGGCAGCAACAACTATGAGACGTGCAGACGACACATTGACAGCGAGTTATGTCAACTCGAATGCGATTTGTTTAGCCTTCTCCTCCTGGCAATGAGCACTTGGCAACATAAATATCTATGGGCAAAACTGAAATAAAAAAGGGACAGCCAGAGAGCGTCTCTTTCTGTTGCTGTAATTGGTTACACGAAACGCACAAGTGGCCCTCCTCCTCTCTCTCGAGAAGAAGAAGTGCGCGACAAGATTTATAAGCGCCTGTCAACGAGCTGCAGCCAGTTGCCGCTGTGGTCACTTTTTGATTTATAAGCAAAATGTTGCCGCGCTGCGCAAGTATTTATGAAACATTTCAAGGCAACGGACACGGCGGCGGCTCCTTAGCCTTAGTCCAGGCAGGCTACTTGTGTAGGCAGTTGACACTGCAGCTGCTCTAGAGTTGGAGCTGGAGCTGGACCTGGACCCGCCAGTAAGTAGCCACTGTGGCGGCAGTAATTGCGGCGGCATGTGAAATATGAGATAAACTCCAAGTAAGGCCAAGTCCCAGCTACAGCTACAGCATCAGTTCTAGCTACAGCGGAAACTTTCAAGCATGTGGCAAGTTGTTTAGAATCCCAACTAGACGACAGGCGACAGGAGACAGGCGACGACAGCATTTTGGTGCCACTTCGCGGCATGCGAAATAACTTCGCACAATTGAGCATGCCGACAACGGACTCCCAACTTGGGCATTCTATTAAATTAATCGTCAATTATTTGCCTTGTGGGAGCCGCCTGCCCCCTTCCCCAGACTCTTCAAAACTTTTCTAACATTAAATCAATTGAACTGCATGTCTAAAACTATACGCTATTTTTTTGGGGGCCAAATTAAATAGCAAGCCTAATTAAATTGCAATTAAATTAATTAAAAAGCACACCCAGTGCCTGGTACTGTGTGTACTTTGAAGAGGGTTCAATGTGTTGTCCAGGATACACACTGCTTCTGCTTTCTTTTTTCCTTGTACAATTAGACTTACATTTTTTATGAGCAATGAATGGTTGCGCAGTTTTACTTTTTGGTGTTAAATGCTTGATTAAGTTTTATGGTGCCGACGGGGGCGTGGAGCCATTGAAAGGCTGTATGCTAATTTTTCCCTCTTCTGCGGCGGGGAGGGGGGGGAATGGGAAATGGAATGAGATTGGAAAATTGGCTGCTTTGATGTCGTTCATTGGGTTGAACCATTCTTATGGTTTAATTAGTGCAATGGCAAAGTTTTGTCTTGGGCCTTAGCGTAGAAATAATGCAGGCCATGCGGGCTAAATGGGTTAAGAGGAGTTGAAGGCAAATTGAAAGGGAGAGAAAAACAAACAAGCATTCTAAATAGGCTCGAGAGGAAACACTATATTTAAGACAGCAGCAGCTCAGCAGCATTGATGTCGGTATGCATATATTCCTCTCTCTGTTTCTAACTCTAATTAACATATATTGCCTTCTGGATATAATATTAGATCACTACCTCAAAAAGGCAGCAGCAGCTCAGCAGTATTGGTATCGAAAATGGATTTATTTTTATTCCAGAAAAAGTAATACTGAACAAAAATTTTCCTTTTTAAGAAAACTTTTTAATAACAATTTTAAAAGTTTAAGAAAACTTACACTCAGGAAAAAACGCTCAGTAAGAACAAAAACAATTATATTGGATTTTAGTATGCCACTTTTGCATTAAAATTAATCAAAAAGCACTTTGATTTGACTAAAAACATATTTAAGCTACGAATTTCAGTTACCCCTTTTATATTCCCAATGCAGGGAACTCCCACTTGAGAATTATTGTTCAAGTGGTCTTATTTATGCGAAATTCCAGAAAAATATTGGTGAATACTTTTTGGCAATACAATATAATTTATATTTTTGGTTGAGACGGCATTCCAATAGTGATCAGTCCAAAGACCCCGAGTTCGAGTCCTCCAGAGTAGTTAAAAAATGTATACAAATTTATATAGTTCGTGGTTTTCAGAACCAAATCTAACAGAATTCTGAATAAATTTACTTGCCCCTAAATACTGCAAAATACGCCATATACATCGAAACAGGACTACCTACACTGTTCCAATACACACTGCAGCTGCACTCTAACTATATTAGCAAAGCTATGCTGATGGACTCGCCACGTCTCCCAAGAATTATAGTCGAACAACTTTTGAATGGGAGATCACAGTTTTTCCTTGAATGGGATACTATGGCAAGATACAACAATATAAGAACATATGAAAAAAATAGGGGAAAGTTAACTTCAGCTCGGCCGAAGTTTTGTATACCCTTGCAGCCTTCATTGAAAACAAAAAGTTTTTCTAACTAAGACTACTTTTTGGACCTTACTTTTCTATGGGATCTATTCTTCTATAGATGTCCGATTTCGACCAAACTTGGTGGAACATGGAAAAGCATAGAAACAACAATTCAAATTTGGAGACGATCCCTTTTGAAACAAAAAAGTTTTTTTCACTAGAACTTTTTTTTCGACCGATCAGTCGTACAGCAGCTATATGCTATAGTCGTCTGATTTTGACAAAACTTTGTAGAATAGTGTAAAAGTAAATAAAATAGGTATATGCCAACGATAAGGACGTTTCCATTGAAAACAAAAAGTTTTTCTCACTAGATCAAGTTTTTCGACCGATCGTTCCTATGAGAGCTATATGCTATAGTCATCCGATTTTGACCAAAATTTGTAGAATTATGTGAAAGCATTCCAAATGAATAAATGCCAAGTTTTAAGACATTTCCATTGAAAACAAAAAAAATTTTTCCAGCCTAGACTACTTTTTCAGACTCTATATGTCTATGACAGCTATACTATATAGACATTCGATTTCGACCAAACTTAGTGGAATCATGGAAAAGCATAGAATAGAACAGGAACAGACAACCGAACGGAAAATCCACCCAGCTCGTCGTGCTGATCAAGAATACATATACTTTATGTGGTCGGAGAAGATTCCTTCAATGCGTTACAAACATCCCGAAAATTTTATAATACCCTCTGCAAAGGTATAAAAATAGTTGGCGTTACATCAATTCGGCACCGATAGAACTTATTCTAGGAAAACGAATAAAATTCTCGTCACTGTACTGAACAGAACCTAACCGAACCGTTTTGCTTTGTGGTTTTCGGTTCACAGAATGTGTGAATGACCTACGGTTCGGTTGATCAACTGGAATTAGCGGTTCGGTTACGGTTTGGTTCGGTTGTGAACCGGTTTGAATCCCTGATAAAAATACAAATTTGCCAATCAACCTAAGCTTTATTATTTTGTTATAAAACCAAAGCAGAATCTACTTTGGATGTGAATGTCTAACATCCTCTTACCAAGTTTGCTTCTGAAAAAACAAGGAATGATACGAATTTATATCTTAAACTTTTTATTTACCATGGGATTTGAATTCGGTACTAAAGCACTGCATGCCAAAGATAATACTTATAATGAATTGAATAAGCCATATGCCTAAAACTTGTAATTTAGTGCAAGAGGAATTTCAAAATGTCAAAACTTTTGTTTTTGCTGCGAAATCAAAAGCTATAGGACAAAAGTGTCTGTACTTTTAGATCAAAGGCCCACACAGTTGGTTCTAAATGCTTTTCATTTTGAAGAGAATGAGAAGAGAAGAGAATGGTTGCAAAATGTCAAACATTTTCAAAAACCAAATCAAAAGTTTGAGGACAAAAGTGTCTGCACTCTTAAATCAAAGACCCGCACAGCTGATTCTAAGGACCGTTTTCTCATGTTACAGTTTTGCCAAATTCAGGTGGATTTTACGCATTTGCATGGCTCAAAATTAGCATCGCAAATCCACTTTGATTTGCCAGCACAGAAACATAAGAAAAAGGCCCAAAATATTTTTAATTTTGAAGAGAATGAGATAAGAAGAGAATGGTTTCAAAAGTCAAACATATTAACAAAATCAAAAGCTGTTGGACAAAAGTGTCTGCACTTTTAAATCAAAGACCCGCACAGCTGATTCAAAATGGTTTTTATTTTGTTAGTGGGTTGATAATGGTCAAATCTAAAGAAAAATGTCTACTCTAGAAAAAAATTTGTTCACTTGAGTTAAGATTATATAGTCTCTGTGGACACTTGACACTGTTTCGTCTCGGTTTTTTGGTTTAAGATTGATTTTTTTTTTTTCTCGTTTTCATTAATAATGAAAATTAGTTCTAGAACAATTTGGAATATTTAAGCTTAAAGTGAATGAAATTCTCTTAAAAAGTTTGTCTATTGAAAGAGAATCGCATTTCGAAAGCATATTTTTAGTAGGGCTTCAATAAAAATGTTGAGCTGAAAGCATAAAAAGATTCAACACTTGCAAAAACACTCTCTCACTCGCATTAAGCAGCGCCCCAGTTAAAAACTTTTTGTGAAAATCCAATTGCAGCCACCTTTCTCTTCCACCAACACTTGTCGTTCAGCACCCAAAGAACTATTCAATGTCAGTTTACATACTTAAATTAAAATTCTCTTCTTTGGTGGTGGTGCTTGTGGGGTAGGAGGCAGTGGGGGGTTTGCCAAATGTCAACCCGGTCCACACTTGACAGTAAAATGGAGTACATTTAAAACGGTGGACTCTACGACCAAAAGGCTTTTGTATGCAGCTTTTGGGGGCTTTTGGCTTTGGTGCCGTCTCTCGAGTGTCATGTTGCTGCCGGGCTTCCCATTGTTCTGCTCTGCTTCCAGGTAGGCGACATATCATGTGCCATTCCGTGTGTGTGTGTGTGTTTGTGTGTGTAAGCAAAAGGCACCGACGACGCCCTATGCTTTTCGCAATTCCTGCAAATCCACTCAAGCCAGCATTTAAAAAATGCCTTTGGCCCAGGGACAGACGGAGCAGCAGCCAGCTTTGGTGTAATTAAAATAATGCCAAAGAGCAGACAAGGCTACATTTGATGGACTGACCCGGACTGATGAGGGGCTTTAAGCTCGTCTTGATTTATTATGCAAAAATATTTCGCAGCTGAAATTATTACTACTAAAAATCTCAGGGAATTTTGCACGTCAATTCAGCCGAATGTGATTTATATATGAGACAGGATTCGGGCATCCTGTCCAACGGTCGCTTCGTTGGCGGCACAAATCACGTCATTGAGTTGTTTTCATCAAAAGGGCAAGCATGGAGTGAGACACCGTCCCCTCCCCTCCGCTGCACTGCCTCCGTCTGGCGTTCGTTTTGTGTATTTTTATCCGAAAACTATCTGGCTGCCTGACGACTTCTTGCAGTTTTGTATCTGCGTATCGCTGGCATACAATTTTTATTTATTACTCATTCAGCTGCAAAATTGTTCCTTAATTGCCCATATCAGCTGAGAAATGAAATTTATTACCTGGCGTGTGTATATCGCCAGTTGCCAGTTGCCAGTCCAGTCCAGACAACGTCGTCGTCGTCCTAAACTTTTGCTGCCGCATCATTATCAGCCACAGTCGTCCCGTCCGAGCTGCCCCAGCATCGACATCATTAGTTTTGTGCGCCGTGCCGACAACGTTTTGTATATTTACTTAATATTGCAATGGTCTGCGAGAGGAGAGGCCAGGCCGGGCCAGGCCAGGCCGAAGCCATTTATCTCAGTGTGTGCACTCCGCGAATGTGGACAGCAGCCAGCAACCTTCTGTGATTTCTGATTTCTTATGCCAATTTACTCTGGCTCATCCGCTGCGGCCGGGCCCCATCATCATCATCATCATCTGCAGCAGCAGCAGCAGCATCAGTCGTTGCCATAGATCAAAAGACAGTTTGCTTTAGTTTTCCTGCTCTCTCTCACTCCCTTCTGCCGATTGTATAATTTTGTTTTATGTGCCTTTAGCCTTGACCAGGTCAAGTTGTTTTGGGGTCGCTCTGTGTCGGCCTGACTGTCTGTCTTTCCACTGACTGACTGACTGAATGGCTTTAAGTTATTTCTGCGCTTGGCTTTATTGATTTGTCCTCTTTGATCTTCTGCCTGAGCTGTGGCATGATTTCATTTTTATGAACTTGACTTTTGCGCATTTTCATTTTGGTTTTGTTCTTGGGTTTACCTTTTTTTGTTTTTGCGTAGCGTGGCAAGTAATTGCCGCAATTCAATTTGTTCATTTTGCCTACGTGCAATTGGTTGCTTTATTATTGTTATTGTTCTTCATTATGATGGCGGGGCTTATGATTGTCTGTGTGGGGCAACTCAGTTTAATTTGTAAGAATTTAGTTTAATTAGTACATCAAGGAGTTGTAAGGACTTCACCTCGGTTTGCTGGCATCACTGTTTTGATATTTACGAACAATTTCCCCTGAACCACCTTTTTGTAAACACTGGAAACTGCAGTCTGACCGAAGCATACCTAGAGAAACACCCTTGAGTCCCATCCTGCAAGTTTAAGAAACTTAAATGTACATTTTCTAAACTCTTTTAGATTAAGTTTTCACTAATCAATAATTTACTTTTGAAATAGCCAAAATTAAGGGAGTAAACGAACGAAAAAGATGCAATTAAACTTTGGAGAACAAATGGAATTACAAAACTTTCCAAAAAGAAGATTTGTCGAGCTGGAGTGACCGCCTACTGCGCCACGTGTTGAACTGTAATTGGACTGAACTGATAACGGCATCAGTTGAGAATTTTCCTGTTTCTTTTATCTAAACCTTCGCTTAGAAATTACGAACAAACGCACAGAAGGATGTATCCAACCACGATCTATTATTATATACATTGACCAGCATTTACTGGATCAGTAAAGCTATTAAAAATCTTCACATAAAACCGAGAAAGCTTTTCTTTTCTGACCGGGGGTGGATTTCGCGAATTGGAAAATATTTGATCTATTTTTGTCGCCCACAGAGCACACACTTAGTGTTATTGATTTCGTTATCGTTTTCGATACAGTTATTGCCATCGTTATCGTTCTTATCTTCTATTCCGTATTTCTAACACACCGTTTCACAACCGGCGCGCTTAGCCCGCCACTGCCCTGTCTTGTGCGAGCTGGCACCAGTTGGTTAGTTCAAGCGCCTCGTTCGTTATCGTTAATGTTATTATTATCGTTATTGTTATCGCTTTTGTTATCGTTATCATTATCGCTATAGCTTTCTTTATCGTTGCTGTTATCGTTATTGTTATGGTAATTGTTATCGCTTATCGTTATCGTTATTGTTATCATTATTCTTATCGTCATCGTAATCTTTATTTCTAATACTGTCCTTACAAACAGATTTTCAATTCAATCGGATGAAAAATAGTTTTTTTTACAAGCAGTTTTCCGGGAATTTTTCGCACCTAGGGGCAAATTTTCCAACATCGGAAAATCCCATCTCAATTAATTTCACTTACTACCCTGTAGTTCAGCTGGTGTCAAGACACTACCAGGCCTAACGACATGGTGCATCACTGAGCGTCAGTCGCGTCGTTAACGACTGGTAATGCATCAGAGCGCTAGTCTAGTACTTGAACTATAGTGCGAACCCATCACCATCACTAACGACTGGTAATGCAGGGTCGTACCGATCGGTTTCCGGACATTCCGGACATTCCCATACAAAAATCGTTAGGCAAATACATGGCTGGTGGTTGGTCTGGTGGCGAGTGCTCACTAGTGCTCATCGGTGCAGCTGAACTACAGGGCATCGTTACAATTTGAGTTTCAAGTCAATCGGATGAAAAATAGTTTTTAGCATGCAGGATTTTCCGTAAATTTTCCGAGCCTACGGTCGAATTTTCCAACATCGGAAAATCAAATCCCATTTTGTATCACTTACTAACCTTAAAAACCGAATTTTAAGTCAATTGGATGTGCATATAGAATTTTCCGGGAATTTTCCTTGTGAGCGAATTTTTCGAAATCGGGATTATTTATATTTATAAATCTGTAGAGATAACCTTTTCAACCTCAACTGAAAAAAGAATCGAGCACGTCTCTATATTTACAGATTCGCTCAATGTCCCCGAAAGAAAAGTTCAAAAACGACCCAAGAAGTTTTTAAACAAGCTTCGAGTCAAAACATTGGATTCAAATAGCTGAGAAAACGATCCACAAGCCGAACCTTAGACTTCGCGATGTATTTAACACTCCGGATATTCGATTATGTTTTCTATGTTTTCTTCAAGTACTTATATATTCCTTCTAGATCTAAGTTAACTGTGTGCTTGAACCACTGTTCTGCAATTCAACTCTTGTATTATAACCAAGGCTGCAAACCGGTCCGGAACCAAACCCCTGAAATCCGGTTCGGTTTGCGATTTTTGGGGTTCGCAAACTAAGTGATTTTATGGCGAATATGGGAATCGACTACATTAGTACTTAACCGTGGAAGTATGATTGCTAGATTATACCGGAAGAAACCATTTGAACCAAAACTACATGGCTTTGAACGGACGGTATAGATGAAGAGTTTCATATTTATAAACTTGTGATTGAAAAAGTTCACATACAGCATACTGCCGTTATTCAAGAAGACCTATCATATTACATTTCTTTGGGACACATTATTACTATGGAGGGCATATGGTTCGAGTAAGAGAACTTTAAAATGATAATTGCAGAGCAACGATGAAGAATACATAGGTAATATCGAAGAATTTTGCTCGTGTGACCCAATAGTATTTATTGATTTGGATTTTACTCTGTTAATTGTTAGTTTATGTGAATGAGAGCTATCTGTGTATATATGTAGATATCTGTAGATGTGAAATCGGCCCTTAGAGGTAAACGATTTTTTGACGAAGTTCAGTTTGACACTAGATAAGCTTGCACACTTTGTAAGAAACTCCTAACTCCTTACTATTGCATATAGAACAAGAGAGGGAGCTGAAGTCGAGTGCCCCGACTCCAAAATACCCTGTTCCTTTCATTTTATGTGTTTTGGCTGCTGACGATGCAGTATCCCCGCTCCATAGATCAAAATTGTTTCATACCTAAATTCGGTGTTTTTGGTTCGATCTTAATGATCTACCCAGTTTAGATAGATATACGGCCTTTATATACGGCTTCCCGTGTTTTTCTTTGATACCAGATCGTTTGATAAAGCATCATCTGCGTTTCACAGTTACTTTGCAAGTTAATCTTAAACGAACAATTAAAACTTCTACTTTTGCAGCCTAGGGCTTGACTTAAGATATTACCTTATTGTATCCAATCTTCGCCGTTGAGCATACTTGGGACCTTGTGATAAATTGCCTTAAAAGGCCAAAAACAACTTAAAAATTTAGGAGATATTACCCAAAATGATTACCCAAAATCTAAGTTAACCGACTCACTTTATGGCTTTTGTAGGGTAGACTCATTTTCTTATAGATTTTCTTATAGCTTTACTTTTCTTCTCTGTGAATATCGAATTCAGGACCCTCGGTACTGAACACAAAAATGTCGACATCTCAACTCAGTCGACTATCGACCTCACGCGTGAAAATCTAAGATCCGTTAAACATTTAATGCATGTTTTAATAACCAAAAAATGGATGATCAAAAACTATCCCTTATTCTCAGCTTACGGTAATTTCAAGCTTTACGAAAAATTGTATAAAATCTCTATTTAAAGTAAAATATAAGTAAGCTTAAAGTTAATCATTTCAATCATTTCTTCTACGAGGGTCTTTCAATGTGTTGTCCAATCTACCAATCACTGCAAATTACAGTCACAGCGGGTGGTCCTCATTAAATCTGCCCCTCCTCCTCCACCCCTTATCAAGTGTGTGGACTTACCGGTGTTGAATATGGATGCGCTGTCAAACGCACGCCATCCGTCTCCAGCTGTTCACGCAGCACCAGTTCCAATTCATTGCTGGTCGGTGTTTCGCAAAGGATTTCCATGCTACCAGATAAGGAATTCGGATCGTTTAGCATAAAGTACACGGAGGCAGCACCTTTCTCGCGCAACGAACGGATGCTCTTTAAGAGCTTGTGCCGATGCGAGGGATTCTCCACACCAATGGCATCTAAATCGGGATCACCGACCTGTTTGCATATTTCTAAGTCATCATAGCCATTGTCGAGAAAACTTTCGGCATATTGGGCCAAGCCCAGGGCGCGCAGCCATTCGCAGACAATGTTGCTAACGGCCATAATGATGATGATGGGTGATGGTGGTGTTCCTCCTCGGGTATTGTTTTAAATTACTTCAAGCTGTTCTCGTAAAAATTCACTCATAAACATTTATATCGCACGCCGCCACGCATTCGCCTCTCGCCTCCACATAACGACAGCCGTTTTATATTTGGTTTATTCCTGCAAAAAAAAAAACACATAAAAGTCAAATGTTAGTCGAATTGCATAAATTTCAATTGCCAGAATGCCCGCATTTACTCGTATGCAGAATATCAAACAAATCAATGAAAGGAACCCGCGGCTACTAATAATGTTGATGACGCAGCCGAGATTCAAATCAAATTCAAAATGCTAGAAAATTAATTAAACCCGGCAGCTGCGGTTGCAGCATACAAACAAGCACGTACAACCCGAAATTCCCACATTCTCACAATCAGAGACATTGACAGAGAGTGGGTGGACGAGCGGGTTGCGGTGGACGGTGGGGAGGGGTTACTTCTTCTTATCAGGGGTGGGTGGCCTGACAAAGCGGATAATGCGTGCACACATATCATGACGGCGGCTCCTTCTCCGCCTTCCTTTAGAAACTCCATGAGGCGTTAAACGCAAACTAAAAGCTTCCCCCCTGCGCACCCATTGCACTTTTTGGGCGTGTGCCCCCTCGCGACGCATTGCTTTCTCATTGATAAATGATTGATTATCAGCGAGTGGGTGCGCTGCGGTTTTCTTAGCTTAGCACTAAAGTTTAGTGTTTGCTTTTAGTTTATCTTTAATGGATTATTTTAGTGGTTGGCCCCGGCCCGGCCCCATGTCATAATTTATGTGCTGCCTGCCGTGTGTGACTAAGCTGATTTTGTTTTTTCTTTCCTTTTGCAGCTACTTCTTCATTTGCTGTCTGTCGGTCTGGCAGCTGTTTTGTTTCATTTTCATTGGCAATTGAATAGATCAATCATGAATGGCCGACATGCCGTACAAATGGTTTAATGATGAGCAATTATTCACCAATAAAACTGTCGAGCGAATGTCATGAATTGAGCTTTTGCCAGGGCAGCTTCACTTCAGTTCGGTGAACAAGTTTTTATCATCTCGGAGCAGAAACAATAAAAATCCGAATTGGAAACATTTTAAAATGTTAATTTAAAACGTTCAGAGAAGATACCAAATTAATTGGTCTTCGACTCTGGGTCGTTCTTTCAATTTGATGTTGTTGCAATTGATTGGAACACTTCTGATTTTGTAGGGAAATTTATCCGTCATTATCATTATCAATCATTAACAAGGGGTAATTTGGGGTAAGTCAGTAAGTTGCTCAAATGTATGTCAGAAGGAGTGGGTAACATTTCCGATGTTTCGATCTCAGAGACTAGAAGAAACAGAGCCACAAATTTGTGTACCATAAGCAGATGAAGGTTGTTGCACAGATGGTTCATGGTATAAACCTGCGCCTGTGACTTAGGAATAATATGTTTCATGGTTGGCCGATAAGTTGCTGATGACTAATTCTAAACATTGTGACGTACTACTTCTAGTGCGTCACAGTCGCTAGTTCGATCTCAAGCTCGACAGACTCTTGGTCTTAACTCACACGCATAGTACTCTTACTAGAACTCGAAGCAAACGCATTGCTTAGTTGCTAATTGGTAGTTGCTGAAGACACTCGGTCGGTCAGTCAACTAGCGGATATTTGTTCCCGACTTGGAAACATTTTAAAATGTTCATTTAAATCGTTCAGAGAAGATATCAAATTAATTGGTCTTCGACACTTGAACGTTCTTCCAATTTGAAGTTGTTGCAATGGATTGGAACACTTCTGGTTTTGTAGGAAAATTTATCCGTAATCATTAACAAGGGGTAATTTGGGGATCAGTAAGTTGTTCAAATGTACAGGATGGTCCATCTAGTGTTTAGAATTTGAACTATTCATAATTTGACTTTAAAAACGTCAAATGTCATTCTAATATTTAGTAAAAACTTTGAAATTTACGAAGTGGGTAGCTATTCGCTATTCCAAAAAGGTAAGACCTCGACTCAAACAGTGCGAAATTTGAAAAAAAAAAATTTAACAAAAGAAATGTTCCGAAAACTCAAATTGTGGATCAATTCGTGAAGCGAGTTCGTGAAACTGGAATGTTGGCGGATAAACCAACCCATGTACGTGTCCGGTGCGCTCGATCGAAAACATTGCTGCGGTGTGAAAATGTGCGAAACAACCATCGACGTCAAATCGCCATCGATCTCAACATAAAGACCTTGACATGAAGCCATACAAAGTTCAATTGGTGCTGCAGTTAAAGTCAATTGACCATCCGAATCGTCTACAGTTCGCAAATTGGGAGGAAGATCGGTTGGTCGAAGATGGTGAATTTTACCGAAAAATCATCTTATCGGATGAAGCACATTTTCAAATCGGAAACAAAATTTTCACCCACCTCGTGTCACTGTTTGGTACGGATTTCGGTCTCCAGGCTTCATTGGTCCATTTTTCTTTGAAAATGAAAAAGAAGCCACAGGGACAGTAAATGGTGAGCGCTACCGCGTAATGTTAAGTGATGGATTCTTCGAGGAAATTGAAGCGGAAGACTTGAATGATATTTGGTTTCAACAAGTCGGCGCTACGTGCCACACACTCGATGTTCTGCGCCCTATCTTCGAAAATCGAATAATCAGCAAATATGGAGCTGTGAATTGGCCGCCAAGAAGCTGTGATCTGACACCGTTAGACTATTATCTTCGGGGAGCGGTCAAGAACAAATGTTATGCAAACAATCCTGAAACAATTGATGAGTTGAAGAACGAAGTTCGAGTTGCTATTGCAGACATACATACGTGCCGAAACAATTGAAAATGTTATCAAAAATTGGTGGATCGAATGGGTTTCTTCCAAGTCAGCCGTGGTGGTCATTTGACCAAAATTGTTTTTCATAAATAAATGACATAAACATACCTTTCCAATAAATGTTCATCCTTTGAAAAATATCGAGCCTTCTTTTTTATAGCAAAATTAAATTCCAATTTTTAAATAGACCACTCTGTACTTCTAGGTACTACTTGGTACTTATAGATACTTAGGTTCTTATAGGTACTTAGTTACTTATAGGTACTTAGGTACTTATAGGTACTTCTAGGGACTTAAGTACTTATAGGTACTTAGGTACTTAAATACTGAATACTCGAATACGAATTCTGAGTATTCGATACTAATTATCGAATACTTTGAATCGAGTACCTAAACCCGAGAACTGAGTATCGAGTACTTATAATCGAGTTCTTGGTATCGAGTACTCAAAATCGAGTACTTGATATCGGGTACTGAGAATCTAGTTCTGAGTACTAAGTATCGAGTACTTACCATGAATTATTTCGTATGGAGTATTTAGCATCGAGTACTTCGAAACGGGTACTTCTAAACGAGTACTGAGTATCGAGTACAGAGTATCGAGCATATAGTAACACACTCAACAAGTATGTAAATGACGGATCATATCGTATGCCATATGTTTCACATCAAGGCCCCGTGAGTGGTGGGGAACAACCACTATTAAAAGAGTTGAGGTTTGTGTAAGACTCTTCGCAGAATCTTAAGCGTGCACCGGGACTTAGGCATTCCCAATTTCCCCCTATTCAAATGAATGCGAAGCATGACTTAACTACAATTTATTCCAAAAAAGTTTAGTAAATTCAAAGGACAACGATTAACAACGGACAATGATTACTATTTCTGTAGACAACTCCCTCCTATGGAGAATATTATAGCTTTTAATCTATAATCAAATTCAATGTAAAATTTACCATTAAAATCTTTAAATACTTTGAACAACTCCTATAAATCTGCCAATACTCATTAGATTTGTGGCCGCGCCTATTTAAAACTTTTTAAGCTGTATGTCCAAACAAATGCCACAACAAATGAGAGGCGACATCACCCCCCTCCACCCCACCCAATCATCTCGACAGCAAACCCTTTCTCTTCATCCGACCTATGGGCTTTTGTATATGCATAAATTCGGGTCAAAGTTTGTTTTGTTTTACGCCAACGCAGGCGCGCAGCGGGGGCAACAATTTAATGCAACATCATCGACAGCAACCGCAACAACACAGCAATTCGTTGACTTGTTGCTTTGGCAGTTGTTGCTTTCAGTCAAATGAAAAAAAACGACAAGAAAAACTGAGAAACTGATTTCGTGGGCGTTGTCGGAACGCATTAAGTATAAACATTTTTTGGGCAAGTTTAATTTGTTTATGGGGCGTCGTTTGTTTTAAACGGTGTCATTTGAACATTTGTGAGAAACACCCAATAGAGAGCCCTGCGCACCTTTGTTATGGGCCGATCGTGTTGACTTTTAACCTAAGCATCGAAGCAAATCAAAATTGAGCGTCAGGCAAATTACAATTGTGATTGTTGTTTGGCGCTGGTTGCAACACACCAAGACAGCCACAGCTGTCAGCTGGCCTGGTCGGGTGTAAGCTTTATCTGGCATCTATGGACGGCGTATGGGCAATTGCCATTTAATTAAAATTATTTGCACAACCATCGCCTCGCCATTTACTTGGACAATTTTTTGGCGCTATTTCATTTATCATTATTAACGGCGCGCCGCACAGGTGCGCAACGGAAACGACTGCAAAAAGTGTTCACACGCTGCCTGGTTTTTAAGCTAAGCAAATAATTTGCATAGCCCCCGGAGGCGGGTCAAGTCGAAACTAAGTCAGGCGGCAGTAATAATAATTATAGAAGGAAATCAAATGGAAAACAAAATGATGATGAAGACAGGCGGCAGGCGGGGGTCCTCTTCATTAATGATAGGAAGCAAGAACAAAAAATACAAAAAAAAAAAAATACCATTTGACAACATAAAATTTTTGTTTCAGCCAACTGCCGCCATGGGGGCATTAATACCAGCGACTAATTAACTTGTTGTTGAGCTCGTAAAATAGTTTGGGCGCTCATCAAGATAATAAAGGCCAAGCAAGACGGTGGCAGCGGCAACAGCAGCAGCAGGTCACATACTGCTCCCGACTGTCACACAGACAACCGACTATTCCGTCTACACTTGGCTGCAGTCACTTTTGGTAATTAGATTTTCAACTCAAGATAATATAATGGACATTAAAATTTTACAACCACAAGCAGGCTTACTCACACACACACACACACACTGAATCGAAAGCGTTGGCCATTCCAATAAATTAATTACAATTCAAATTAAATGTCAAACTAGCATTTGCCTTTGGGAATGGGCGAGGCAAACATATATAAAAATAAATCTGTCTTACATGCGAGCAAATGACTCTAATTAAACCGCAATTGTTTGGTATAAATTCCAAAAGGAATTGATTGCATTTAATTGGCAGGCATTTTCCAGCCTCGAAATATGCAACGTACTCATATGGCCTAAACAACAATTGCCAATTAATTTCACAACTGTGCAATTTACCTGACAAACCCCTGACCCCAAAATGTCCAACAAAGTTATGATATTTTGGGTCAAAGTTCTTTTAAATGGCAATTTCAAAAATAAAAGAAGAGAATTGGAATAGGACAACTGTATAGAAGAAACGCAAATAATTGTGGCGATTTCTCATATTTCTTTTCAATAAAAGTTGCTGAAAATTAATTTTCAAATATTATGGAAAACTTTGAGAGCGAAGCTCTTTTACGGACGGTCGACTGGAGGGCAAATCCTGAGAACGAGACTGTTTGCGACAGAGTTCTTTGGCTACCCTTTTAACTTTGCAAAGTCAGAATCATTGGTCTTTGCAAGATAGCCATAGGTAGTAATAAATCGGGTGGTCAAGTTGTTAAGCCATAAGCCGAGCCTCTCTCAATCATCTTGGCTTGCAAAGCATTCTAATTTAACACAGAAAGGGACCAAAACAGTTTAACGCGAATCGAACGGCAGGTTTTGAGAGCTTTCATGCTAACAGCAAGAGTGGCCGGTGAAAGTTTTATTCAAAGAAAAAAACTAGGGGAAAGTTAACTTCGGCTCGGCCGAAGTTTTGTATACCCTTGCAGCTTCCATTGAAAAAAAAAAAAGTTTTTCTAAGACTACTTTTTTGACCTTACTTTTCTGTGGGATCTATACTATAAAGATGTCTGATTTCGGCCAAACTTGGTAAAATAATGGAAAAGCATAATACACTGTTAATTACGAAATTTGGAGGCGATCCCATTTAAAACAACAAAAGTTTTTCTCACTAGAACTTCTTTTTCGACCGATTTTTCATACTGCAGCTATATGCTATAGTCATCCGATTTTGATAAAACTTTGTAGAAATGTGTCCAAAGTATATAAAATAAGTGTATGCCAATAAAAAGGACGTTTTCATTAAAAACAAAAAAAGTTTTTCTCACTAGAACTAGTTTTTCGACCGATCGTTCCTATGGGAGCTATATGCTATAGTCATCCGATTTCGACCAAACTTTGTAGAATTGTGTAAAAGTATATAAATTAAGGTAAGCCAGTGATAAGGACGTTTTCATAAAAACAAAAAGGTTTTCCCCTAGAACTAGTTTTTCGACCGATCGTTCCATGGCAGCTATAGCTATAGTCATCCGATTTCGACCAAACGACCATGATTCATGGGAAAGGATAGTAAACTAAGAAATACATACTTTGGAGGCATTTTCATTAAGAACAAAAAAGATTTTCTCACTAAAACTAGTTTTTCGACCGATCGTTCCTATGACAGCTATATGCTATAATCATCCGATCTGGCCGGTTCCGACAAATGTGCAGCGTATTTGTACCAAAAGACTTCGTGCAAAGTTTGGTGAGGATAGCTTTAAAACTGACGGAGGAGATAGCATAGAAACAGACGGACAGACGGACAGACGGACAGGGCTAAATCAACTCAGCTCGTCGTGCTGATCAAGAATATATATACTTTATGTGGCCGGAGATGCTTCCTTCTATGCGTTACAAACATCCGGACAATTTTATAATACCCTTTGCAAGGGTATAAAAACTTTTCTGATGTCCGGGCGGGACGAACCCAGACGCCAGCAGCGCGACCTAACGTGAGCCACTCCAAGATAGCCATAGATTCAGGTGAATTGTGAGTGGTAAGTGGTGGTGGTGAATTAGTGGTTACCATAACAGTAACCAAAACAGTGACCAAAACAGTGACCAAAACAGTGACCGAAACAGTGACCAAAACAGAGACCAAAACAGTGACTAAAACAGTTACCAGACAGTAACCAAAACAGTGACCAAAACAGTGACCGAAACAGTGATCGAAATTGTGACCAAAACAGTGACTAAATCACTGACAAAAAAAGTGAAAAAAAATACCATTTGACAACATAAAATTTTTGTTTCAGCCAACTGCCGCCATGGGGGCATTGACCAAAACTGTGACCAAAACTTTGACAGAATCAAAGACCGAAACAGTGACCAAAGCAGTTACTAAACAGTGACCAACACTGTAACTGAAACAGTGACCGAAACAGTGACCAAGACAGTGACCGAAACAGTGACTAAAACATTGACCGAAATACTAACAAAAACAGTGACCAAAACAGTGACTAAAACAGTGACCAAAAGAATGACTAAGACAGTGACCAGAACAGTGACCGAACAGTGTACAAAACAGTGATAAATACAGTGACCAAAATGCTAGGAGGTGAGAGAAAACTTGTGAAAAGTACGCCGCACAGAAAATGGGGACCTGCTGTTGGGTTTAAGCAAACGAGGATTGGAATGTTCTCTTCTTTTTCTTCTTATTTGGCCCGATATTTCTATCACAACCGTTTGACGGCCTCTGCTATTAATGCCCGCCACTCGCCTCTGTCTTGTGCGAGCTGGCACCAGTTGTTCAGTTCAAGCGCCTTTATGTCTTCCAGCACCTGTTTTTCCCAACTAAGTTTCGGTCGTCCTACAGCTCCTGCTCTTCCGAATTCGTTCGCCTTCCGCCTGTACACTTTTTTTACTGGAGCTTCTTCATTCATACGAATAACATGTCCAAGCCAGCGCAACCGCTGTAGTTTTATGCGCTTGACTATGTCAGTGTCCCCATAGAGCTCATACAGTTCGTGATTCATTCGGATGCGAAATTCGCCGTCAACGTTTAGAGGTCTATAAATCCTCCGAAGGACTTTTCTCTCGAACACGCCAATTGCCGCCTCATCCGGTGATGACATTGTCCATGCATCTGCGCCGTATAGCAGGACTGGGATGATAAGCGACTTGTATAGCGCAATTTTCGTTTTCCTAGAGAGGGCTCTGCTCTTGAACTCCTTGGAATGTACTTAACTCCTCAAAAACGAGGTCGAGAAAACGCTGGGCGATAGGGCTCCCATTCGCGCATTGACAAAAGGAATTTCGATTTTGTCTTGCGTTTTTGTTTCAGTGCTGTTACGAGCAAGTGGCCGGTGTGTCTCTTGATGCGCGACATGCTGTCCTTGCTGATACTCATCTCACGAGACATAATTTTGTGCTTGCGCGGAGGATTTCGACGAATTCGAGCTTTCACGGCTTTTATGGCTTGTGGCATTCGCACAGTGAGCGGACGGCTGGATTTCGTGCGATCTTTTATTCAATCAGTATCCTCAAATAACTTCACGGATTTTCGTAGCCCATTCCATGATTGCAAACAAACTGATACCCAAAACGTTTGATGCAGTAAAATAGCATGTCAATGGTCAAATAGATGAAACAGGTAAACGTTTTTGGTTGTTTTCTGATTCTTCATATTTCCATTTTCCTGAACCATTTAGAAATCTGACTGTATTCCACTGTACAACCGCATTCCATTATGGTCACGCCGCATATATCCCATTTACACAACCTGCAGCCCACACGCCGCGATGATAAGCTAAACTCCAATTTGGCTATGCCCATTTTTGCCCATTCATATTGCAATGCAACCGCGTCACGCTTCATTGCCTGCCCGCCAATAAGTAAGGTCTTTTGCACAAATTCAAGCTACAGCTTTGACAGTTGAACGCATTTCTGATGCTTATTCCATTTCACACTCACACATGCCCCTTGCGTGAGTGTTGCACGTGTCGTGCGTTGTCAACGGCAACACAACGACACAGTCAAGACTAAAAGCATGGCCCAGCATGAGGCCAACAGCTCTGCATCCCAACATCCCGACATCCCAGCAGCCGAGCAGTGTCAGGACCTGGACACGAAAACCTGGAGTAAAAATTTCACACTTGCAACTGTCGAACAGTCAGTCGACTCTGCTGCTGGCTGCCAGCAATTCAATACCTCGCACGCAATTTGAATTGACTAATCCAAAGAGCATTTCTGACACTTGCTCTCGCCTGTTACTAATGACTTGGCACTTCTCGCGCAGGACAGCTGGCAACCTGTGCCCCGCCTTATTGCACAGCTTTGCTGTCAGGCATTTGTCATATTTCTGTCAAATAAGCGCTTTTAATATTGATAGCTGCTGCTGCTGCTGCAGCCCGCTTGCTCGCTCATCGACTGTCAACAGGATGTTGGCTTCAGCGCTTCGAACGCTGTGTGCAATCAGGCGTTTTATGTGAGCAGCTTAATGTGAATTTATTGCATTTTACCACCCGCCCGCCCGCCCGTCCGCCCGCTCGCTGGCCTCCCTTGTAATGAGTCTCAAGTCAGAATTTTTTTTTTTTTTTTGGAAACACCAAATCAATAATTCCCAAGACGCTTCCGACCCAAATCAGTGCCCCATACCCTCATTCTCATTGCTTGATGAGGATGATGATGATGATGACGCTTAGCTGCCAAATATTATGAGGGCATATCACACATTATTCATTGTCTTAGGACAATGGTTGGGCCGATTATATCGATGGGTTATGCTCTGTCTGTTCTTTGAATTCTGATGATGATTTATAAGCGACTGTTAAGTAAACTGTAGCGCCATTTGTTTGCATAACAAATTGTACAAAAACCACACACACAGAAAATGCTAAATTATCAGGCAGAAAACATGCTTAAAGCAGCGCTTCAGCTTGTTTATTGAAGCCACCTGCGGCCACCCGCTGCGTTTTTTTCCGCAGTCGTAAAAACGGTTAAAAACGCTCCACAAAAAGAAGAAAATGATATAAATTTTTATATTTTCGACTGCCTGAAGGCTTTGCCTATATACTTAGTTACAGCGCATGTATCAAACATGTATGCAAAATGCCAAAAGGTCGTCAGTCGTTTGCCCAGCGTGAAGTTGTGCTTAAAATTGTGCAACTTTTTTGTTGGGTTTGGCTTATAGAGAGCTACTATAGGGGAGAGTGAAAAATTGTGTAAAAAAAAAAAAGCAAACTGGAATATCAACAAATACATAATAATTCAAAATAACAAGCCACATCAATCAGTTGAACTACACGCTGATTTCTATGGTTGACCATTAGCAGAAAAACTTCAAAAGAAAAAAGGGGATTTACCAAAGAATTGAACATATATGCTGAAGTTTTAATACACTTGCAAAGTCAGAAAGAATCTAACAGTTAAGTACTTATTTTGAAATCGCTACCATTAAAGGCAATTAATTCAAATTTTAAAGTTTGAAAGAGCTATCAATTAACGTTACTTTGATAAACTTTTGGTAGTATATCTTTGGCTTTAGGTTTATTGATCTTGTCTTCACTTTAATTAATAGTAGTGTTGAGTTCTTCATGAGTGAGTGAACAAAATAAAGTGGTTCACTAAACTAAGCAAGTGAACATGTTCTCCGTTAATTGTTAAATTTTGTTCAGTCAGAGTTGTTCAGTTGTTCTTGTTCAGCCTCTCTTGTTCTGTGGGTTGTTCATTTAGAGATCTTCAGTGAATGGTTCACTCAATTTGGTGACTCTTCAGCTGTTTTTTGTCTGCGTGTCTGATTGTTCAATCTGAACAAGTGAACATAAAAACAAGTGAGCAGCTGAACAAGTGAACAACTGATCAAGTGAACAACTGAACAAGTAAACCACTGAACAAGTGAAAACTGAACAAGTAAACAACTAATCAACTGATCAAGTAAACAGCTGAACAAGTAAAGAACTGAACAAGTGAACAACTGAACAAGCTAACAGCTGAACAACTGAACAACAGCACAAGTGAACAACTGAGCAATTTAAGTGAGTTGACTCACTATGAAAAAAAGAACAAATGAACATGTTCAGTGAAATGAACAACATTTACCCAACACTAGTTAATAGACGATCTACTAGCGATGCCATTGGAGATCACACATTTATGCGAGGCAGACTTTTGCTTGGTGAGAGGTTCGTGGTTGGAGATGGTAGAAGATTTAAAAACAAAAGAAATGATATTCTCGGAAGCGACCCTACGCATCGGCCAAACAACTTTTTAAAACGGTCGTTCAAACATGCAACGACCAAAAGGAGAAATTTTGACAAAATCATTTGCTACATAACATGGAACCAAGAGGACTCCAGTATATTATAGTCGGGCTTGACTGACTATCTTACTTGTTTTTTTTTCCTTTCAATTACCGATACCTTAATAAGCTATAAGTTATACTTAGCAATGCTGGCATGAAAAGGCAGTTGCTAACTTCCAGTCGATGGGCAAAAACTACTAAAAATAGCACCGGGAGGTTCTTGAAACCGCTGGCTAGTTGGCCAGCCTCTTTCGTGGTGTTAAGTATTCCTGTTCTCTTAAGGAGGTTCAGCATTTTTCGATTATTTCTTTGTATCTATTTACTAATCTAGTGGAAGATAATCGCTTTCTTTGATATTTTTGAAGACAATTTTATTGTGCCTTTTTTTTTTTGCAAGAAAAACTAACGGCAACAAGTATTGGTTATTTTTTAAGACTGCTTTGTATCTGCTCTTCTCGAAATGAGTTGCATTCACTTAAATAGGTTCAAGCGATTAAGTTTTAGTTGTCTCTGGATTATCATTCGGAAGTGATTGCTTTCGTTTAGACGAAAAAGGATTAGATAAGTGCTTTCGATGAACGCAATTTAAGAGAAGAAAATTGGCGAATTGCAAGAAAAATTTCTAACAGAATTTGGGAAAATCAAAATGTAATAGGCAATTTCTAACGTAACGTAAAAGTACGGCTAGAGCTCCCTCCCCAGCCGACAGACGCCTCATTCTTAAAGCTGCTTCTAATTCTCATGACTCAGGTTCGAAAATCAAAGAAAAATGTTCCGTTACGGCCAGCTTATTCAGGGTTGAAGAAGTCATTCGAGAATTCTGAAAAAAGGACTTCGATATACCGTCTTTGATATACCCGTTACTCCGGGCAATTAGTGTTTAATAGCCTTTCCTTATGTTACCATTTCCATTTCAAAATTATGTGAGGAAAAAACGCAATAAGCGCCACAAAGTATGCAACGTTTTTTATAACCTTTATAACTTTGTCATTATGAACCGATCTTTATGAAACGTTTAGAGATTGTAGATTGTAGACTACACTGCAAAATATGAGCTTGATATCTTTAAAACTGTTGGAGTTATTCAACATTGTTTATTGTGGGGGCGGGAGGGGGCGTGGGCAAAATTTGAAATAAACTTGATCTGCGTAAGGACAATAGGAGTCTACATACAAAATTTGCTGGCTCTAGCTCTTCTAGTCTCCGAGATCTAGGTGTTCATACAGACAGACGGACATGGCTATATCGACTCGGCTGTTGATGCTGATCGAGAATATATATACTTTATGGGGTCGGAGATGCTTCCTTCTGCCTGTTACAAACATTAGCACGACTTTAGTATACCCTCTTTACTCTACGAGTAACGGTTGTAATAACTAATGCAACGAACTATATTTAAGTCCTTAAATGTGTCTTCCCTTTTTTTCTGAAAATATTGAACCAATGTCTTGGACCATCTCAACAAGATAATGCTGAAATACATACCACAGGAGCAGTCAAAGAATGGATTCGCCACCAAAATGTGGAGGTAAAGCATTGGCCGTATTCTTTCACGTAAAGTAAACGACTACCTAGCAAGTGTAGTGAAGTGTTCTTCAAATCTCTTATTTTTTTCTTTTAAAGTTTTTCTCTTAATGGTCAACCATAGAAATCAACTAAACGTTCAACTGATTGATGAGAAATTATTAGATCGAGTATGTATTTGTTGATTTTCCAGTTTGCTTTTTAAGAAAAATTGGACTTAAGATTGGATTTGGAAAATCTGTACAACTCACTACAAAATAGAATTCTAGAAATTATTGGATATTTTTAGAAATCCAGAAAATACTAACCAGTTAAAAATCGGGGGTGTCCTGGAAATGTTTAGAGATTTTGGCTTCGGTTGGCTTGCAAATCGCTAGAGAAATCCGTCGGTGTCCCAGAACTTCGAGAGATTTCGTTTACTTCAAAAGTCTAGTTCAATAGTCGAGTTCGAAAGGTGTGTGTATAAGATTATGGTCCTACTACAAAAACAGTGATATATTGCGTGGGTTCGTGAATTCGCTATTGGTTGGTTAGTGTATTGGCTGAAATACGAGAGGTTTGAAACCAACCGAAAGAGATTTTTAGGACACCAAGAATTGGTTTTGGGCTGGAATTTGGTTGGAAGAGACTTCTGGGACACCGCCGTATAAGTTGTTGGTGGGTTTAGTGAAAATGTATAACTATTTTTGAAATTATATTCGAAGAAAAAACAAAATCTAATAAAATTAAATTTTATTTTGATAATCATATTGTTCTTCGTATTGCTTCGTTTAGTCAAGGCCAATCGTCCCCCGTCTGCCCTGTCTTTCTGTGATCGTTTCGCCTTTAAGCCGAGAGTTATTGTTGTAGTTTTCAATTCGAAGCCCAACTGCCAATCTCCCGTGGCGCGCACTTCAAAGTCATTAATCAAGACCCACTTAAACTTAAACGCTTACGAATTGTATCGCCTCGCACGATTTCAACGATAACGATTTCTTTTTTTATTAATACAATGCCGTTTGCTTTTACCGTTCCCATAAATTCTCTTTATACGCATGCGCCTGTGACACAATGCGCACAAAACTTCCGATGAAATCTCAATAGGAGCCAGAGGAGAGCAGAGCAGAGCGATCCCCCAGACCCCCAGACACTCGGCATGTAAATTTTGTCGCTTCTCTGGAATTGATTTATATCTGTAGCAACGGAGGCGGCGGCTGGCGTACTTCAGTCTACTTTATTATTCATTGGAAACACAAGTCGTCGCATTGGGAGATTGGGCGAGAGACAGAAAAAGTAAAATTAAACAGAAAACGGCGTACTCATAAAACCAAAGGCAAAGGCCAAATCAAAATCAAAGCCAAAGCTTTGAATTTCAATTAATTTGACTGACTGACTGACTGACTTGAGTGAAGTTGCTCGTAAATTCGTAAATGTGGGCATTTTTGTTTCATGGGTTAATTGCCATTGTTGGGCCAATGCCAAAAAGATGCTATAAAATTGGTTTTATTTGCCTTCCGCCAAAGACTCCTCTGGTGATTTATTGAAGCCCAAGCACATTGACAAAACGCTAAATTGGAAATTAATCAGTGAAAATTCTCGTTGAGACGGCCAAATTGAATGCCAAATTAATATTTATGGCCACGCTGTGTTAGCCGAGGCTTAATTAATGAACGAAAAATCAAGCACTCGCTTTATTTGCATATTTCATATTGTTGCATGACAATTGGAAATGGCCAAAGGATAATGGACGGGGGACAGCGGAATGCTGCCATTGAATGCCCCAAGGCGGGTAAATGGACCGCAAATATTTTCAAAAATCGTTGCCATTTGCTGTGAGCGTTGACACCGAAAGCGTCCGCCATGTCATGAACGGCCATAATGCAATTATTTTCTCACACCGAGAGGATGGAGAAAAAATGGCATCATAATAGTAATAATAATAATAATAGTTGGAGTTGTATTAATAATAATAATAAAATTGTGAAAATACCCATGAGCGTACGCCTGACTGGCCGAGTAAATTGCCTGCCTGCCTGCCTGCCTGTCCGTCTGCATAAAATTTGTAGCTGCATTTAAGTAATTGTTGCAAACTGATGACAACGTTGCGTTCGCCGGCCTGTCAGTTGCATTGACACAAAAAAAATATATATGCTGAAGAGGCGGAGATCTGCAGACGAAGCGAGGGAATTCATAAACTGCAGCCGACAAATTGGAGTAGCGCAGAAGCACTAGGTCGTGAGAGCGAGAGAAGGGGGAACCCCATAAAACATGCAGCAGCAGCCATTGCCAATAAAATTTTATTAAACGCCATAAAAATATTTATGAAATTGGCGCAAAGCATCGTGTTTATTTGTCTGTTGTGCATTTAAAAATAATGCGAAAATTATACCAAATACCCATTTAATATGAAAGTAGGTGCCCCCCGAGAGTATGCGGAAATAACGAGATCAATTTGATAAGCGTGTGAGATGTTTAATGGAATTTGATACTGGGAAAGGAATTTTACCATACCTGTATTTTAAAAGCACCGAGCTTGAACTTTTACCGTGACAACCACCCACAACTTTGAACCACAAAAATTCCAATTTATAGACCCATTCAAAATGCTTAAGAAGGGCAAATGTACATGAACGTAGGCCCAATATCTATCTATTCTTGAAAGCTCATTAAAATTTGACAATAAACAACAAAGTTATACTCGAAAGAATTTTTGCTTGGTGGTGGGGGAGGCAGAAAGTACCCAAAGTGCTGGAAACATAATGTGATTTCCAAGCTCAAAAACTCATTTGAAGAGATAATAGGGAAGATTCAAGTAAATCATGATCCAAGTATGCATTTTGTATTCCAAATTTCTTGATCCAAATGATTTGAATGCTCAGTTACTTATCCTAGCTCCGCTTTTTCTAAATAAATCAAATTAGAATCAAGTTTAACCCGATTTCAGGAACAAATTTGAACAAATCCTTCTCAAACATAATATTTTGCCTAACAAAACACTTATTGAAACCAAATAGATTAGGTTACTAATTTCGGTAAATGCTTTTGTAAGAATCAGACCGAAAAATGAAAATATTTTTGAGTCAAGGATACTTTTGTTAATACAAAATAATTTAGAGGTATGAACTTGGAGTACCAAACCAACTTTAGATACGGACTTCCAGGTAGGTCAGTTTTTCAAACCAATTTACCGTGACTGACGGATCACCAAATAACAAAAAAAGACCCAAGAGAATCTTTTATGTATATAAATCTCTTAGCCCGACTGAATGATAACACAATGATAGTTTTCTTCTTCTTCTAGTTCCGATCCCTTGTGGGACATAGGGCAATGATAGTTTTACTTCCTGGAAAAGACGGTTATTAAACGGACAATTGCAAAGTTTCAGTTTGACTTTCGTCTGATGCTGGAGTCCACATGCCGCACACACTGCATGTATTTGTTTTCGCAGACGTCTCTGCCGCGCACACAACTGGCGCCATGCCCCGATACGCAATAGATTTGTTGTTGTTTTCGTTTCGAAACGATGCAATTGCACTTGTCGATCTGTCTCGTTGTGTGCTGCGGCGCCAAGAAGCAAAGCAATTTTTAATGCGTCTGCGTGGCGCCAGTTGGCGTAAAATAATTTTCGGGAGCAACGGGAGCAAGGTCTTGCCCACTGCTGGTCTTGGTGAGTATTGATGGTATATGCGTCAAGGACTTTAAGGGTGGCTTGACTGTCAGAGTATATGAAGACATTTCTTTCTCTGATAGGTAGTGTGCTAAGGCAGGTGGCTGCCTCATGGCTGGCCAACACGTCCGCTTGCCATACTAGTGCCATACAGTGTTTTTGTGACTGTCTGCTAGTGTGTTCTTGTGACTGTCTGCTGCAACCCACTCGACAATTTCTCGTATGTTTCCGGACCTACGATAATCGAAGTCCGTTTTTCGTTATTGATGCGGGTTTCAAACGGACATCAGTTATTACGACCCACCCGACCTCGAGAACGGATCCGTTTTTGACATTTTCTAAATTTTCTCTAGCAAAACTATCGAGAACGTGTCCGATTTTTGTCCGTAAAAGTATTACCTGTCGCACAGTTTGTGGCAGCATAACGTAAGTTCTCGAAACACGTTTCGGATCCGTTCTCGACACTTTCTCGATAGCGAAAACGGATCAAAACGGATCATAAACTGAATCTGCTCCGTTTGAAACCCGCATCTCTAAGGAAAAGCGGAATTCGATTTTAAGAGAAACTTACGTAATTTTCGTAGGTCCGGATACATACGAGAAATTGTCGGGTGGGGATAGTTTCTCGTAAATTCGAAATCCGTTTTTCCTTAGGGATGCGGATTTCAAACGGAAAAGATTCAGATTTCGATCCGATTTTGTTCCGTTTTCGCTATCGAGAAAGTGTCGAGAACGGATCCGAAGAAGTGTATCGAGAACTTACGTTTTGATGCCCCAAACTGAGGGACAGGTAATACTTTTTCGGACCGAAAACGGATCACGTTCTCGATAGTTTAGTAAGAGAAAATTTCTAGAAAATGTCGAAAACAGATCCGTTATCGAGGTCGACTGACACATACGAAGTTGTCCTATACGAACAACACAGGCGCCTCATGCGTATAGAGCGCGGGCACCCCTGATATAGACCGTAGCTTGTTACGCGCAAGCCCCAGGCAAAATATCAACCCAGCCCGGAAAGAAAAGTATAAAATGATGATAACTACGGACTAAATAAGTTAAAATATAAGTTTTTAAAGGTAGAGCTTATAGTAATCAGTACAAAAGACACAAAAAGGATTATGCAAGGCATAAGGGGACCAAGTAACGGGACGATCATTGAGATTAAATTGGCTAACCAACTCTGATGAATCGATTTCACCATTAATTAGTCTATGTATAAAGATTACACCATGCATAACTCAACGGTCTGCAAAATAGCTGGACCAGGCGAGCAATCGACGACAGCAGGTCGCAATAGAGAAGCAATGGAAGGTTGAAGATGACTTGTTGATTGTTCTAGACTCGCCAAATACGGTAGATACCCTACAACACGTTTTCGACATCATCAAAGACTACGTTAGTCACAGAGAAGCCATTTCGAATTACCAGAGATGTGCCACAACGGTTCGTTCTATGACCTTTATTATGGAACTTAATGTATAATGAAGTACTAAAGCTGCTGCAGTGTTTTATGGAGCCACATTTCTCTAATTTTCGTTTCAACATAACGAACAGAAGTGGATCATTTCACTTGCACTGCACTGTGGTTCCTGAGAAAAGGGTGAACCTTGGCCATAGAAAGAAGAATACGGTACTAGTTAGTAGAATCATGGAAACAGCTCAGATTATCACCTCAAACCCCTATCTAAGAAATCATTATAAACTTTAAAAGTGTATTACAATTTTGTCCAAAAGTTTGCAACGCATAGAAGGAATCATCTCCGACAATATAAAGTATATTTATTTTTGATCAGCATGATGAGCTGAGTCGATTGAGCTTTGTTTGTTTCTACGCAAACTAGTCCCTCAGTTTTGAAGCTATCGAGCTGAAATATTGCATAGAGTCCCCTTTTGATTGCACACTGCTAATATGTTGGAATCGACCGGATCGGATGACTACATCTTGTAAATTCTATAAAAACAATCGGCTTCAAATGTATTAAAACTTTGGCACGGACAAGGTTTCTTGTTTTATTCTAAGACTAGTCTAACATTTGCTTAAAAGTCAATCTCGTCTGTTCAGAGACATTTGAACAATGGCATTCGAATCAAGGTACCTGCTTGGAAGTCAAGTATACTGGGCACTCGTAAATAGAATTAACCCTTCAAAAAGATCACATCTGTTAGCAAAACTAGGTATCCTGTTATCCTGAGTTATCCTAAAATGGTATAAAAACAAAAGAAGAACCAAATAAATATTCACTCATTGAGCAGCTCCGAGTTGAGCTAAGGTGGATCACTCGCAAGAGTATTGCGTTCTATTGATCACGTCTTAGGGGATATTTTGCTCAATTTAGGCTTTTTATGCTTGACCCAAGCCTTTCGAACTTATATCATACTGAATTTTCTTACTTCAATTTATTTTTGAGATCACATGTTCATAAATTGGCAAAACTGCATTAATGCCGGAGCAGGCGAGCAGTCGACGCCAGCAATTTGCTATGCAAATCGTATCCCAGAGAGCTACTGAGACTGCGCAACAATCTCGATTGCGGCGAGATAAACTAGTACAGCGGTAAGTAAGGTTAAGATATGCAGAAACGCCAGAGCAGGCGAGCAATCGACATCAGCAATTTCAAAACAAATGTAGCATCCTAGACATTGCGTTTCTCAGATCAACTAATCAAAGTTGGCAGCAAAAATCTATTGTATTTCTTTGGTTTTCAGAAGAGTCAAAACAAACCAAAACTGTAAGTGCGTTTGGGATCTTTCTGGGATCAAATCGATATTACATAACAAGCCACGAACTCAAACATTTTTGAAAAGATACTGTCTTGGGACTCAATTTTGATCGAGTTTGGTAAAACTATTTGTTGAAACCAAAAAGTTGTTCTCACTAAGATTTAGTCATTCGAATTCGATGAAATTTTTGCAAATCTATTAAAAAGCAAATGCACATAGGAATGTCATAATCTAAGAACGCTGGCATTGAAAATACTAAAAAAAAAATTTCCAAGAACTTACAATAGTTTCTGCCCAAGCACCTTTACTTATTCACATCTTAATCTGTATGCCCTTGCCTGTCAATCTTCCTAAATATCCCAATCAGTGTCATCCTCATTACCTAAAAAGCCATCAACAAACTGTCTCAAGTTTCACTCAACCTTAAAAACACATTAGGCAACAGAAAAACGAAAATAAAAATGTATAAAAACAGAATCAGTGAAAAATGAAATTTCATCATTCTGATTAGCCTGTCGCCAACAATATTGTTGGTTGTCTAGAAAATTTGTGTGCGGCAGATGCCATAAAACTACACAAAAAACACACAAAATTTTCCAACTGACTGCAAACGACGTATGATCAGATAAAAACTTGAGAATCTCTTGTCAGAGCAATATGACAGCGGTGATCGCCAGGCAGGACTTAGGTAGACGGAGCTCTAAATGTGTTGATACCCACGCCGCAGCGACTGTAAGCTGATCCTGCCATAGCTGGAGACAATGAAGAATTGAAAAAGGAAAGTGAAGCAGGACATCAAATGACAACGACGACGACAATTACACAACTGAAATGCGCAATATTAAACGAAATTATACTCTACACTCTGGCCCCGCACTGCCCCCCCCATCAACTGGCAGACACAAACGACACAACAAAGGCCAAAGGCGGCATAAAACAAAAGGGCCCAAAGGTATAAGGCAGACAAGACTGTCAGGAGGCAGCTGCCCCTGCCTAAGTTTGGTGTATCATTTTTCATGACTCACACACACACATACACACACTCACACTTGTGTATATCCGCTGGTTTGACAGTTGCATTGTGTTGGCAGCCACTTCAAAGTGCAATTGCAGCAGCTAATTAGTATTTAATATGTTTATATTGTAGTTCTTGTCGCATGTAGAGACATTATTCAACACCGCAATCCATAAATTTATGGAGTTAATGAAGCCACCCAAAAAATGGACTCCAATGTACATAAGTCATCATTTGGGGAAGGCAGACGACTTCATCATTTTACGATTATTTCTAGCAATTTCAATGCACTCACTCAAACCCGGCTCCGGCTCTCTGGCACTGGCTCTTGGGCTCTGTGTCTGTCTCCGTTTCTGTTCCTGCTGCAATGTGGCGAAAATTTACGATGCCTGTGACACAGTTAACTCATGCTCGACACCAAAACATATATCAAATGTGTGGCACGACTTTGGAATGGCAACGCAAGCGAGGGTAAAGGCTGCTCCGTTACCTGCCAGGACGGGCCAGGGACCGAACAGAACCCCACCAAACAATAACGTGAAATATGTGCGGCGTTTTGCAATTCATACGCAAAAATGGATGAGCGGCACATTTGAATCGCTTGGCAAGCATAGTTGAGAGGAGGAGAAGGAGGGTAACCCAACGGTAGCCATGACACGTATGCATGTATGGACGAGGGTAGTTTCAGTTGTATGATAACAAAGGATACCAAATTCTGGAGAAGCTTTAACCAAACCTTATAAGGAAATGACCTTCTGAACCTGCACCCGAACCAGACATCCTTTTTTGAAACAATTTGCTCTTCGAAGCGATCTTATATCATATTCTTTAATGCTGAGCTAATCATCGTTATTTTTATGACCTAAAGATCTTCGTTCGTCGAATCGACGACGTGATTTTTGAAATTCGTTTGGAAAAATCATCGCTCGTTGTTTCGACTACGTACAAAGTTTATCGTTCGTCGTTTCGACTACGCACATTTAGAAAATAAATACGTTCATGCAGCGTGCGAAGCCGACCAACCGCAACAGCCTAAAACAAACAAAGAAAAGACTTTCTTAAGGCCGTATAACCCATCCAGAGTAAATTTCTTGTTGTTGGTAAATACACAATTCTTCAATTGTTTCTTCCAATCAAACCTGCAGCTTTTAGCCGGCTCGAGGTCATGTTATGCTAACGCATAACTTTAAACTGAGACACACAACACCACAAAGTAGGCTGGTAGATCATACAGCTGTTTCATGAGGGACCAACCTCAATCATCAGTGATTGTGCTTAGTCTGAACTTGCTCAAACAGCAGCCTCTCTATGCCTGCTACGCTAAAACTGTTTGGGAATTCCAAAGCAGAATGCGCACAAAAAACACGGAAAACAGCCTGAACAGACCGACGCCTTTGTGTGTGTATGTGTGCTCCTCTATGGTCATCGTAGCATTATTGTGAAAGCCAATGTTTTCTGCTTCTAAGGCGATGACCAAATCGTTTGCATGCAAATTACATACAAATCTTCAAATCTACATGGGTACTTCCGAATTTCAGACGGGCTACCTTGTGTTGGGGGGGGATATGGTCGTTGGGTTTTGAGTTTCCTAAGCTTAATGACTTCAGATTTCCCGAAATTGTTGATTTGTGCAAGCCACATATAACTTTTTCTTTGATTTTGTTGAGCAAAAGCAAGGAATTTTTAGCATGGCGCTCAATGGAAATGGAATTTGTTGAGTAATATTCTTTGGACTGCGTAGTTTTTTATTTTTTTTAATGCTCTAGGACTTTGACCCAATTCCTGGACCACTTTTCTGTTTGCACTTCTGTTACAAAAAAAGAAATGTGAAAAATGTTGGTTTTTTCAGGATTTTTGGATCCTGGTCGAGATTTGCACCTCAGGCCCGATCGTCTGTTTAAACCAAACGACACGAAATGAGATTTGGTTCAGACCCTTCCAAAACTACGTCTATTTCGTAACTTTACGTTTCTAGCCTCCAAGTTTTACTTCAAGCCTGTCTATATTCTGACTTTTAATGCTCAATCTAGACTAGAAAATATGTGTCTGAAAGTTGGTGCAGTCGACTAAATGCGATTAGAGCTCGTGATTCAATATAAACGAATATTTTCACTCAGCTCTGTGCACATCAAAGACAGAACAAGTTTAAGCAGCGTCTATTATGGTTTGTGCACAACAGAATTGCAAACGGCACTGATCTTTGTTGACTTACTCAACAAGAGGACTATATAAGTGGAGCGCTCATAAAGTTCTTACTCTTAAATAGAGGAAAATGCATGAACGGAAAGGCGTAACGTTCCTTAAATTGTAATTGTTAAGACGCTGTTTTCTAGCGTGAGTGGAGGGACTCGGTGCAAGTGATAATCAGAGGACGTAGAGCCCATAGATTGAGCCACACACACCTATGCTTACATAAAAAGAAGAAACTTTTAGATTTCTCTTTTTGGGAATTCTTTCTTTTCATTCTTTTCTTTCTTTCATGTCCAAAAAGAATCAGAGGCAGCTGTTTAGTATGTTTTTTTTTTGATGTGAGTATCGAGTACTTAGTATTGACAACTTAGTATCGACTACTTAGTATGGAGTACTTTGTATCAAGTACTTAGTATCGAGTACTTATTATCTATTATCTAGTACCGGGTACTTAGTATCAAGTACTTAGTATCGAGTATTAAGTATTGCCTACTGAGTATCGAGAACATGATATAGAGTACTTTGTAACTTAGCATCGAGTACTTAGTATCGGGTACTTAGGATTGAGTACTTAGTATCGAGTATTTAGTATCGAGTACTAAGTACCGAGTACTTAGTATCGAGTACTTAGAATCGAGAACTTAGTATCGAGTACTGAGTATCGAGTAAACAGTATCGAGTATTTAGTATTGACTACTGAGTATCAAAAACTTAATATCGAGTACTTAGTAATGAGCATCGAGTACTTAGTATCGGCTACTTAGTATTGAGTACTTAGTATCGAGTACTTAGTATCAACTACTTAGTATCAAGTACTTGGTATCGAATTGAGAATTAAGTATTGAGTACTTAATATCGAATACTTAGCATTGAGTATCAAGTACTGGGCATTAAGTACCGAGTTTTGAGTATCAAGTACCGAGTACTGAGTATCGATTTATGAGTACTAAGTATCGAGTGTTAAGTACTGAGTATCGAGTTATAAGGACTGATTATCGAGTTCCGAGGATTGAGTATCGACTGAGTATCGAGTTATGAGTATAGAGAATAGAGAAACACACACAAGTAATTAAGTAAGGCGGAGCCATATCTTATACACTTTTAATTTGGCATTCAAACTGGACGCATTAATGTCTTAGAATAAATCCCAAGAAGTCTGAATCCATAACAATCGACAAAATATGCGCTTGCACTAATGAAATAATGCGATTTTTGATTGACGTCACCTAGCCAATATATTTCCTAGGGCAAAAATGTGGCAGCTTCGACTTGGGCCGCTCACTTGGTGACCCCGACGTCATGTTACTCTAGTCTACTGAGTGTATTCCTGGAACTACCCTCGTCTTTTCCTAAAACATTTACCTCAACCAAAAGATTTACCGACAAAATGGATTAAGGTCAAAAACAAAACTTTGAAACAAAATTTCACTTGGTGACCCCGACGTCTTATTACACTATTCTACAGTGTGTATTCCTGGAACTACCCTCGTTGGTGTGGCAGACAAGGACACATATTGTTGCCACAATAACACATTGTATGGGCGGCGAACAACAACAACAACAGCAACACATAAAATTAAAGTGGAAGTGCAAGTGGCCAGACTGGTCATTGGGAAGAGTTGGAGAAGCCAGACTGTATGGTGCGAGCTTTTGCATTTAATCTTCCAATTGAGTGCGTACCACTGCGCTGACATAGATAAACTGGCATATCCTGGCACTGTTGATGGCGACGAGTCCCTTTTTTTCTTTTCTTCTTTTTTACGGTTGCCTGTCAACATTTTTGCTCTTAAAAAACAATTAATCTTTATTAGTCGATGACTCAAAAGCCAATTAAAAGTGCTTTGCATTGCCTTCAATCACGCCCATTGCCAGGATAATTAATCATTTTTCTTCCTTTGACTTTTTAACCGAGAGGGGGGCGGGAGGGGAAAAAAACAAAAAAGAAAATTGTGCAATATCCGTAAAATGCGCAAAACTTGCCATCAATATGCTACGCTCGGATACGTCCATCAAAAATGCACTGAAGCGTAGATCCTTTCGTGTTCGGCAAAAGGATTCGTTACGGATTTATGGGCAGCTCGGCTCGGGCCTGGATTTTGTATTTTTTGTTGGTTTTTTTATAGGTGTGGGAGGAGGGACTGGCTCGTGCTGTAAATTGACTTTTTTTTGTGATTGTTTGAGCCTCTGCATGGAAATTGCTTTTGGCGATTCTTTTAAACATTTTCATTCTCAAAGTTTTAGCCATGTGCGTGTGGTCAGTACATAAATTATAGATCTAGACAACTTGAGCAAATTAATCCTTGAACAAATCAGCAGGACTTGAGCGAGAAACTCGGGGTGGCAAAATCCCTAAATGCTGTTAAACAGAAAACAAATGAAGTCCACTTCTGGTGGTGGTAGCAAAAGGGAAGGATTTGTGCGACAAGTATTGATGGCTGGACAGATGGAAAAATCACATTGAAACATTTAAGGGTAGCGCAGAGGAAAAACTAATAAACGCCGCCTAATGAAAAAAACATGCCACGTCGCTTTTCATTTCACTTTTCTGGCTCTGGTGGTGGTTTCTCTGCCATTCCCTTGAATATGCATCATCATGTTTGCCATTGTTGTTGTTGTTTATTTACACGCTGTATTGGTTATCCTCGAAAATTAGCAGCATCCCCCCATCCCAGGAAAATCAGTTTTATCAAAAATATTTACCCAAATACTTAGTTTGAACATATCCCAAAATATTGTTGACACTTTGTGTTTGGATTGTGTTTGTTTAGGTCGTCGTCTGTCGCCCAGCGACTCTAAAGAGGGGAAAATTTGATTGGCTTTATGAATTTTCCAAACTCAATTTTGCGTTGCAAAAACCTAAAAATGGAATGTTCTCATATAAAAATCTAAATGAAAAAGCGCAAAATAAATACGAAAAGTTTACAACACAGAACTGGGTCAGCTGGACATGTGTAAGCATTGTACAACATGTAGCCCAACAATGCACACACAACTTGTTAAGCATGGCGAAAGATACAACAGCAACAACAATTACAACAATAATAACAACAAGAGAGCAAGAGCACGCAGCCTGCGAACACGCCATGGCATTCATTGTTGGTCAAAGGCAAAAGCTGCCGGCAAAAAAATAAAATGCAAAAGAAACGCCAAGTGCAGCAGCAGCAGCAGCAGCCAAGACAATGCCAACCAGGCGTAGCAATGATGACGCTGAACCAGTTGCCGGCCCACCAACAGTTTCCAAATGAAAACCTCTTGGCCTAGGCGACTGGAGGACTGGACTGGACTAGCTTGGGGTTTTTTTTCGGTTCAATACATTGGCTTTGTTTGACATCATTTCACAATTTTTATGTGAGTATGCCGAATTTTAGACATCATTTCTTTTCATTCTTTAAAATATATTTGTAGGCGTAGGCTTCTCCTTATTTGAATCCTGATGCCCTTGCTTTGAGTTCACCTCAAGTTTTTTCCTTCGGTTCGTGGTTCTTGACCATGAAATGAACTTTCTACATTTGAAACCTACCGAACATGAACCCAAGCCGGACACCTTAAGTCAGTTTTTAGTGATCTTATATAAATTTCTTGACATTTTAGACGGAACAAAATTAATGTATAGTACTGAATCGACGAAATTCAAAAGCAGAGCGCTTGCTGCTGCTGGGACTGGCGTTGCGAACCTGAAGCAGCAGCTCCGATTTGATCTGCTTATTGCAAGCAGCGAAAAGCAAAAAGCAAAGGAAACGTTAACCGACAACTTCTGGCGCTCTTTGCTTTTTGTCAGAAATCAGTTTGTGTGCTTGCTTCGACAGCGACTTCTGATTTTTCTCAGAAGCAAAGGCAAAAGCAACAATTCATATTGAACAGTTGAAAAAAGTTCAAGCAGGAAATAGTAAAAATTTTGCGACTTTTGCTGCTTCGACTGAAGCAATTTAAACACAGATTTTATTCCTCTACAACTAAAGAATGTCTTAAGTTCATTTTTCTATAAAATATAGACTCATCTGGCAACACTTTAACTTTTGACAGCGATGCCAGATCGACTAGTTACTTGGCGCGTCAGACCAAGTAGATTTACACCAGAGGCAGGCAAGAATACATTCCTTTTTGATTGGGTTGTGAGAGCAGCGCAAAATTTCTCTCTCCGAGAACGACGCGCGCGAACACGAACGCAGCGGAGCTTTAACAGTTTATATCGTGTGTGTGGAAGCAGCGCTGCTTTGAGATTTTTCGTATGCACGCCAGATAGCAAGCTGCCGGCCCCTGATTTACACCATGGAACAGTACACGCCACGTGAACGCTCTCAGATTGTTGAAACTTACATTCAACAAAACAAGTCAATTGTGAAAACACAAAGTGTATTTTAAAGAATAATAAAAGTGATAAGTGCGCCTTCTAAGAACACTCTTAAACGTTTGTAAGAAAGATTTACAACTGGAGATCCTCTTTCTAACGCAAGGAGCCCAAATAAAAATCGACCAAAGAGATCGGAGATCATCCCAAAACAACGGTTACTGTCAATCAGGAGCGTTATCGTGATATCATAATCAATTTTTTGATGCCAAATGTTCGTTGAAAGCGTATGGTGCACTACTGGTTTCAACAAGATGGCGTAACACTACCCACAAGCCGCGCTTTAGTCGTTTTTTTTTTTGAGGTTATTATTTCCAGGCCGTTTGATGTCAAAAAATATGGGAAAGTTAACTTCGGCTCGGCCGAAGTTTTGTATACCCTTGCAGACTCCATTGACAACAAAAAAGTTTTTCTAACTAAGACTACTTTTCGGACCTTACTTTTCTAAGGGAGCTATACTATATAGATGTCCGATTTCGACCAAACTTTGTGGAAATATGAAAAAGCATAACAAACTAACAATTACGAAATTTGGAGGTGATTCCATTTAAAACAAAAAAGATTTTCTTACTAGAACTTCTTTTTCGACCGATCATTCGAACTGCAGCTATATGCTATAGTCATCCGGTTTTAGACAAAACTTTGTAGAATTGTGTAAAAGTATATAAAGCAACTATATGCCAATGATAAGGACATTTCCAATGAAAACAAAAAAGTTTTTCTCTTTAGTACTAGTTTTTCGACCGGTCGTTTCTATGGCAGCTATATGCTATAGTAATCCGATTTTGATAAAACTGTGTAGAATTGTGTGAGAGCATACCAATTTAATAAATTCAAATTTAAAGGACATTTCCATGGAAAACCAATAAGTTTTTCTTACTAAGACTACTTTTCAGACTGTACTTTACTGCGACAGCTTTACTATATAGATGTCCGATTTCGACCAAGCTTGGTGGAATCATGAGAAAGTATATCGAAGAAATACGAAGTTTTGAGGTATTTCCATTGAGAACAAAAAAGTTTTTCTCACTAAAACTAGTTTTCGACCCATCGTTCCTATGACAAATGTGCAGCGTATATGTACCAAAAGACTTCGTGCAAAGCTTGGTAAAGATAGCTTTCAAACTGACTGAGGAGATGGCATAGAAACAGACGGATAGACGGACGGACTGACGGACAGGGCTAAATCAATTAAGCTCGTCATGCTGATCAAGAATATATATATTCTTTATGTGGTCGGAGATGCTTCCATCTATGCGTTAATGGTTCAAGATAAGAACCTACAATTTTAGGAAATACGAACAGGGTCGGTCATTGGGAACGCAATATCAAAGGTCGCTTTGATCTTACGACGCTCACAAACTGAGCCAGGTAGAGACACTTCCGCCTTATTAACGGTCACAATACAAACTAGATGTACCAACCATTTAAAGTCACTTAAAAAAACTTTTTTTTTCTACTTTTGGCCAGCTTCTTGGGATTTGGGCCCACAGTGCGACGCAGTATCAACGTTCCGTCGTTGACACACCCTTATTTACCTCACAATATGCTCGACTGACGTATTTTGCAAGGTGATGTCCGCTTTACACGTTACCGGCTCTCCAGGCACGCTAGGTCGACGCAATGCTAGCAAAGAAGCGACACGAGCGACGCTCGATACACGCAATGCCATGCAGAGGGGCGACATAAGCCTCAATGGTTGGCGTCACGACGTATCACCGAACAAAGAGCAGTGCTGCGTTGACTAAAATACTGCAACTGACCCCAGCCGTACTACTGCGACAATCGTCGAAAAATCCTCACGATATGATTCACATTGCTTCACATTGCTATCTTCCCGATTCGATTACGAAAGTTTTGTCGGGTTAAACCTCGCATTTCACTCGCATTTGGTCGAATTTTGCTGGGTGCCAGCAAGACGCAGGGCGGGGCTGTTTGGCCCTTTTGAGCGAATAAATCAACAAACAGGCGAAATAGTAGAGCAGAAGGAACAGACGAACAAATCCAACAAGATAACATCCTGTTACTCCCTTCAGGTACCCGACATTCAAAGTACGCTGATGCTTGAAATCATCGTAGCTTCAAGAACTTTCAAACTGCTTCAAGATCCATCCCTTGACACATTCACTAACCAATTGTTAGATATCGGCAATGAAAAAGTTTCTGTTCATCAAAATACTGGATGCATAAAGTTCTCCACTAGCTTCTGCACAATCAATAATTCTTTCTCCAGAATCGATGATCGCTTATTTCTCGATGTACGCACACAATACATGAATAATGCGTGGCTGGCAGTCGTTGCCAGGCGTCTTGGTAATACACAAATCAATCGATACAGTTTACATTGCCAACGAAGCTTTTAGTTATCGTAGAGTTTTTCCATTTCAATACTGAAAGTTGGATCTCCGGTTACTTCAGAACTTTAACTGCGGCTGGGTAATGGAAAAATCAAGGAATTAATACCGGAACCGTACCCGTAAACCGTATTTTTTTGAGAACCGAATACCGCTTACCGTTATTATCGGAACTGATAGAACCGATACGAATCCGAAACGTTGGTACCGGTTCGTAATATGGTAATATTAGTCAGAAGGAATCATAGGAAGTCATTTACAGGATAGACTTGCACGAAACTCTCGCAGCTTGTAAAGGGCGCTTAGCGTACGTATGTTGATTGAAATGTTTTACACCAATGATGCTCGAAATGACAGTTCATCCCAGTTAAAAATTGATGAAAAACATTATCGAAGCCACGAACTCCGAGCCGAAAATGTTGTGACCTGTCAATTGAAATCGAATAAGCTCGAATTAATATTAGATTGGCATTCGCAATGACAATCAATATACCATGTTTTTTACAAGGGCAATTATACGTGGCATGTTCTTGAGTGGGCAAACAAGCGATAAAAACTAGATACATAGATCACACTTCCCCACACACTTAAAATGCATTTGGTATTTATATTTTAACAACCAAAATATTCACTAGAAATCTATAAAATAAATGAAAGAAAAGCGTTTGCCGGGTCAGTTAGTTTTTCTCCTATAATAACTGCAAGGGCATAAAAAGTTAGTTTCAAATCAAATACACTTGCCGCGTTTTCCCCCATGGAAATCAAATCCCTAAACTCTGATTGAAAAACCAATATTCACCCGTTGAAGGGCATTCAATTGACGACTTATCTCGGCTTAAGCTGCTCTCTCCTATGCCATTTATTTGTAGTTGCTGTTGCATTTGTTGATTATATTTTTTTTTTTTTTTTTTTTTGGTTACAACCTCCGCCAACCCTGAAGGCTGCGCGCACAAACCAAAGTTTATTCAACTTTTTGCATTTGTTTATATGCGCTGTAAGCCTTTTTCGATTTCGCTCTATGCATATAAAAACCAGTTGCATGAAAGGGGGTTACAGCAACTTCATCCCTGCCAGGGATGGCCGCCCATTTGTTAGCGAAATGCATAATACATTGGAGAGTTCTCCATATTTTTCGTGAAATTGTGTCAAAATCGGATGCAGCCAAAGGGGCAGCAGCAAACTTTAAAATGTACACACAAAAGCGCGCAACTAAAAATTTATGGACTTGGCGTTGCAATTTTCTAGCGTACCTGGCAATTTAACGGTAAAGTGTAAATTTCATTTAATTTGACAGCGGTTAATAAAGCTGTGCAAGAAGGCAGCCGCCAACTAATTAGACCAGGGCTCAGATCTTCAAACTTACCTAAAAAGAAAGAGAAAGAGGGAGAAGAGATGATTTAATAAGCAATTAAATTATTTTAATAACAGCAGCAAAAGCAACAAAATGGGGAGGCAACAAGAAATTGCACATAAAATTGCAATTTTCCAGCAAATTCATAACAAAAAATTATACAAAAACAGGCCGCAGGCGTTTGGCAACAAAAAAAAATTAAGGCAGGCAGCAGGCAGAATCAACAGCTGCCAGTCGTCGTCGTCGTCATCATCAGCTGGAGATAGCAACAACTCAAGTAGCATCCCCAGCAGTCCAACTAATGCCATCAAGCTGATGCATATAGTGATTAGAGTGGACGTACTCGAGTCTCTGCTGCTGCTGCGGCTGCTCCTGCTGCAGATGATGACGATAAGTGCAGTTTGCAGCGTAATAGAAAAGTTGCCACGACGCCTCGTGTGTGTGAGTGTGTAGTTGGATGCTGATGATAATGATAGATAAGTGTGCGCCAAGTGTACTACGTAACTTTACTCTAACTTCAAAAGCTATCAGCAGTTAAATCGAAAAGCAGTAAGCCAGCCCAGCCAACGGGCAAGAACTGTAAATGCTGCGCAGCTTAATGACAAGAGCGCCAAGAAAGTACCCAGAGCCAGACGCCGCACATCCCCAGCCGGGACCTAGCTGCATCATTAGCAATTGTGGGCAGGCCAAGGCGGGCGTGGGCCTGTGCCTTTGCCTTGGTCTGGTTCTGGGTCTGGGCATGGGAAATATTTGCTATAAATGCATGCAACATTAACTAGAACGCATTTTTTGCGGAGCAGCAGCAGCAACCTGACGACGCCGACGCCACACGCCACTTCACTTGGCTGCCTCTCGCTGTTGCTCCTTATTCTTGCCTTTTCACAGCTCAACGCTTGCGCGCATTTGGAGCTTGAGAAAAGGGTTCGCTTTATATATTTTTTTTCCAAGAATCTTGACGGCTATTACAGAAAAGGCCAAGGCAGCCCAACTGCTCCCTACTATTGCTGCTGCTGCTGCTGCTGTAAAATGAAATTATTATTTTCTTTTCGTGCTCATAATTTTTGCACTGCTTGTCTGCCTGCCGCTTTTGGCCTCAATTAGTAAAAGTCTTTTCCTTATTACTTTTTAAGCCTTGGCTTTTGCTTTTCTAGTAGTTTTTCACCTTCGCCAGTTATAGTAGCAGTTTATTAAGTCCAGTGGACTTTAACGTTTCGGCTTAAGCAATTTGATAATAACTGTTTCACAAAAAAAAAAGAGGAAACTTCAAACTATTTTCAAAGGCATTTCAATCTGAAATTAACAGAAAGGTTCTGAATTAAATCTCCTTGCTATAGAAAGCTATAGCGACACGTTGGCTTCTTAAACATAAATCAAAAAGTTGAGCTAACTTTGGAGTAAGTTGTTATACCCTAGAATGATATGGTTTCCTCAATCAAAGCTGAAAACGACAATGCCTCTCTAGGTTTCTAGGTCTACTGTCGATGAACCGTTCGATCTGCACCTCTTATTTACACGTCTACAATTGCCATCTATCAAATCTGTACAATCGGCTAAGCCCATTATAAAACTTTGCAAATTTCGCGATTCTTTGAAAGTTTGATCGATGTGAAATTCTGAACCATTTTTGTTTCGCGCAAAGACATTCTCGCGCGCATAGGACTCAAGTATGATGAAATTGCAACAACAACTTCGTATGTGTCTCTCTTCTCTTTCTCTCTTATGCGAAATTGAAGGCAACAACAATACGTATGCGCTGCTGGCTGCAATGCTGAATTTGTTCTTGTAGTGTGCATCAGACAGCCACAAGCACACACACACACCCACACAGGTAATAACCGGGGTTCTTTTTCGTTTCCTTGTGGTTGTTGTTGCTTAAAAAAAAACTTTTTTATGTGTGTTATTGACTGCGCAAGCGTAAGGCGCTGTTGGCCGTTCTAAACTCTCGATTCTTTGGATTTCAATCATTCTAGTTCAAGCTGATTCCCTTTCAATAACACCGTCCTCTTTTGTTTGGTGTGGCGGTGCATTCTGAGAACACTGACAGATGTTTCCATGACCTCTTCTTGGTATTGTAACCAATGAGTGAAATGATTAAAAAATCGCAAAAATGTTAAAAACAAAAAAAATAGTTGAAACATTAGTCTAGTAGTAGGGTCCCCACAAAAAGTGCCAAATATGCATTTTAAGCAACTTAAAGCTGAAAACAGATTTGTGTTCACTGAAAACTGAGAAGAGTCAGATTTTGTTGATATATGAAATAGCCAAGTTAAAGAAAGCAAACGAACGAAAATTATGCAATCAGAAGGAACATGTCGCTTAATTACTTCAAGAGTGTCATAGTTCAAAATAGTCCATTTTGTGAAAAATGCGATTAAACTTTAAAGTTTTCAATGAATTTTTCTAGCGAAAATAGTTCTTATAGCTCTGAGTCAATCTAGTAACATATTTTATACTTTAGATGCTCATTAAAGAAATTCGAAAATATGAAGTTTTAACAAAATCCCATAGGATCTTCGCATTATATTGTTTGCAACATAACCCATAACATAACTGTTAAATGATATAACAACAAATGCTCTTCTATATATAAAAGCCACAATATGAACATTTTATCCAATATAAAACACTGTATAGCGAATATTTCAGCATCGTTAACACGCAAATAGTGTTTTTGAGTGATGACTGTCTTTGAAGTAAGTCAGCGATAAGCTGAGCTGTCAAATAGAATGCCCGCCTAATGCGCCACTTGCTGAACTGAAATTGAATTAAACTGAAAAACGAAATGTGTGCCTACACACATAGCAATTACGAAGGAAGTGTCCATTTTGGTTCAAAAGTTTTCAAGTTTTAAGCCTAGGAACAAACCAAGCTCAATTTAAATATATATAGATTTTAACTGGTCATGAATTACGATTGATTCTGCTCAGTGGTTTCCCCAGATTTTTCATACTACTGTGTTAACAAAATATGGACTAACCCAATCGGATTTCGCGGAACGTTGTACCCAAAAGAATGCTGTTCGGGGAAGAACTCCGGCGGATCTCCGCCAATGTAAAGTTTCTTTTACTTTGCCAACCTAAATCTATTGTTATTAAAATCAAAGGCCATCTATTATTCTTCTCTTCTCGCCTTTTTTATATTTAGAAATTGCAGCTGCGGAGTCGCTCTCTTAAGCTCACTCGAAGCAACGCCCAGTCGACATCGCCGCTTTGGCCGCATTAGAATTGTTGTAAAGAGCAGGCGAGCGTCAATGGCACTTGAGAACTCAATTAAAGAACATTGAACAATTCTATTCGCGCGCCGTGTTAATGTAATTTGGTTGGTTTTAACTTGTCCAATTGGGGATGCAAGCCAGTATCTCTGCAAATGTCATTGGCAAACTTCTTTTTACATGGGAGAATACTCTACCGAATTATGCAGTATAAATGAAGGCATATAACCTGTATCATCTGATCTTTTTGCATTCAGTTGGAAACGAAGATGTCTTCACAGTGTGCAAACATCCCATCTAATGCCATTAGAAACCAAAATGCGAAATGGGACCCGATCGATGGTCGATTGTTCCTGTTTTGCTATAGCTTCTACAGCATAGAGCAGGAAGATCCGAGCGTTTTTACGAAGCTGGACTTACAACAGCAACCCATGCAAAAGTCCCTTCTTTTAAAACAGTTCCTGCTGCGCTTTGTCCCTGTGCAAAGGCGAATCGGAGAGTGCAGGTTTTTGCAACTACTTCTTAGTGCCAAAAGTTGTTAACGGAAGGGGCATGTAGTCAAGTCCGACCGGGAAGTTCCTTAGAGTTCTTAAGTAGGTCTTGCATTTTAGTTTGTATTGTCTTTGCTGTGTGCTGTTCATATAGAGAATATGTGTTAACGGTTATTTACGAGCTCTGGTCTATAGAATAGCCATCAATCCCTTTTAGCAAAGAGCCATTTCCTAAAGCTAGTTACGAAGTTACTAGCAAAATACTCACGAAATCATAGACTGCATAAGCCTTGTTCTCATTTCCACTTCCACAAAATTTTTGTACCTTAAAACCGGTATTTTGATTTACCTAATCACAAAACTTTCGGATGGATGGAAAAACAGAATTCGTACGCTATCTGGGTAAGTTCACGCGCGTATCTATAAACGTTGCCACCCGATACAAGTATCAGCAATGGTCTATCGATTAGTGCTTTTTAGCGAACTATTCTAACATATTTTTTGGTAATCGATGTTCACAGAAAACCTTCGATAAAAGCTGATTAGCCAGCATCTGGGTAGTTTTCTTAACTTTTCACTCGAACAATCCGAATCAAGCTTTTTTGATAAGTTTAACAGGCAAGTTCCATTTTCGAGAGAATAAGAGAACAAACTTAAGTGTGTAAATCACTTCTGGCTGTTTCTTTTAACCGCATGATTCATGCTTTTATGGTTCTTTTTGCCCCGGCAGGGTCATTTTATGTAACGACCATTTTTGGTCTTTATGAGAGTCAAACGCCCACTGTAAGGACTTTATTTTTTTTATTTATTGACTATTTATTTTATTTAACTGAAAATATCAACCGCTGAGCATTTGCGGCCATTTAGTTGCGATAAAAACTAAAATTTATGCAGCTAAATCTCTTACTAACAACAACAACAGCAACAAGCAAATGCACCAAGCAGAGCAAAAAAAAAATTCTATTTTCTCAGGCAATAAAAATGTCAACAACGTCGCCGCAGCAGACCGGCAATTGCAATTGGAAGCTGTTCTCTGGGTAGCAGTGGGTCTCCTCGCTCGGGTGATTTATGCATTTCGCATGCAAAACGCTAATCAGTGGACCCGAGAAGCGGAGAGGAGTTCCAATAAAAGAAGAACAAAACGGAGGAGGAGGAGTAATACAAAACTCAAACAGCGTTTAGCCAAAGATGACTAATGGGGGGCAGGCAAGCTGGACGTGGCCCAAGTGGTCAAGTGGGTTTGTGTCTGCATGTGGTTAAAAACAGCAACAACAACAACAACAACTGAAAGAACATCTTGGATCACAATTGTAGTATGAATTTTCATAAATTTGCATGCCATTTGGACAAGTGTTGAGATTGACAAGGCACCACACACGCATACACACATATGGTCTGCAGTGGTTCTCAATTAATTTTGCTTTTTACGCTTTAACAACAAAAGTGCTGGGCATTTTGTGCTTCAATAAGTTTTAACCCCAATTGAATCCATTTGCCGCCCTTGAGGGTTGCTTCTATTGAATCGAACGAACGCATATGCCGTACATAATTACAAAATATTGCTGGTGAAAGAGAGAAAAGGAGGGAGAAAACTGTAACTTTTTAAAGTGCTTGAATAAGTAATGAGAGCTCTTGCACTTAACATTTTGGCCTAATTTGTAAATTTTTCCATTTTTTGGTATCAGCGTAAATTTCTGAAAATCAGGCCATGAGTTAAGGAAAGCATCTCCTCAGGACACATGGGGAAATGGAATAATTTATGTAGTTTTTCCAACTGTTGGAGAAGTGGAGAAAGTTCGATTAACTTTTGAATGAATGTTAAGTAAACTTTGCTGGCCCCAGAATCTGTGTGGTGAAAGAAACAGCATGAGAATCAGGTATCGAGAGAACTGTAAACATTTTATTTAAACGGCGTCGTTTGGCTTCTTTTTGGGTGGATGTGTTTATATTTAATTTATCTTAACATTTGATCTCCTGCACTCTTGCTTGGAAACAGTTTTGAGTTGGGAAAGTATATAACTCTATAAGAAACCTATAGACCGATTAGTTCCTAATGTAATTCTGGGCCATAACGCTTTAAAATAATCCCAACTCGGGAACACGCCACATATAGCAGACTCAGCTTAGAGTTTTTATGCAAGGGTGAGTGAGATAAAGAAAGTAAGAGATACGAGAGCAAGCACATTTGAGGGCAGTTATGGCATTGCTGGCATGGAGGAATGGCTGTTGGACTGACAGTTGACCGGCAAAGACTGCTGCCGCTCTGTGGTATTGTGTTTCTCGAACCGTCTAAGACTTGCTACATAGTTTGACCATAAATTTTCTATCCAATAAATTAAAACAATATATGAAAAAATAAATGATTTTAAATTATTGTTTGATTGGAATATGGGGGTCCTTACTTTTGAATTTGTTGTGCTCTTGATTCAAGAGTGAACGATTTTTCTTTGGAAAATGATGAGCTCTTGATACAAGAAGAGCATGCTCTGAGCCCTTTAGTTTAAGAATGAGCAATCTTAGAATTAAGTACGTTTGGCACTTGATTCAAGAATTTCTCTACTTGATTTGAGAATGATCAAGAAAAACGGAATCAGAAATTCATACTTAGATCAAGAATTTCGCTCTTCGATCAAGATTTATCATTCTTATCGAACTTTTTACATCAAATATTCTCCAAGTATCCCAGTATGAATTTCTTCATTATTTCTTAGAGTGCATGACATTTCCAGATTTATGTCGCGCACTTCCAGCGACTGCTCTTCCTTCCAATGTGCCCTTCAAGGGAAGTCAAGTCAAGCGAATCTGAGATGCGTTCAACTGTTTCGAAGCATGAAAATTTCGTACCGATGAGAGATCTAACTTTAAGACAAATTATAAGGAGGCATTCTAGGAAAATCCTAAGAGTTTCAGAATTCCACTGGATAATTAATGACAACCTATTGTATAAACCTAGTCTCCCGGAATTTGATTTTGAATCGTCCAATTGAAGTCAGTGTTGAAATGTTGAAAGCCCAGTTTCTATGTATATGGCATAGTTCGGTGTGTTTTGCGGTAGTCTTAAGCGTTTTTTACAAAGAACGTTAACAGGCGTTCATCATTTTCAAATTGTTCGTATCCCCATATTTCCGACTGTTCTTGCAACTGGGTTTTACATCAGTCTTGCTTAGCAAGCTTTTCCAGTTCGAGTTTATCGCCATTTTAGCATCCTTTAAATTACCATTTACATGTGTGGTAAGCCTCATGTTCTGGGTAAACGTGACGCCCAAGTATTTATAGAACGTAACCCCTTCTAATTCGATTCCATTTAAAGTTCATTTTTCTGCGTTCAAGTATCTGCCTCTGGATCTCCGTACAACCATCACTTCATGTCAATAGTTGTTTAGTACATCAATCATTTTCTGTAGGTCATGAGGTGAATTGGAGAGAGTGCGCATATCGTCAGTATACATCAGAGTTTTGATGCATTTGTTGCCCACAATTACGCCTCCAGGTAGAATTTGCGATATATCATCGATAAAGAGAGAGAACAGAAGCGGACTGAGGATGCATTGCTGTTTGACACCTGTACCACTTATATTTTTTGCAGTTATTGCATACAAGAGTTGTTTGAAATTTAGAACCTTTGTAGAAATTCCCAAATTACTCAGTTTATAAATAAGAATTCTTCGACATACTGTGTCAAAGGCAGCTTTAAAATCGATGAAAGTAAACTAGCAGTTGAGGTTAAAATAAATATGCTGTCAGTGGTAGAGTAACCTCCTTTCTTGTCAGGTAATTGAACTCAACTCGAAAGTCGGCATCTTAACGCAGTCGACCGTCGACCTCGCATTAAATCACAGTGAAGAATGCAGCCATCAGTTACAGCATTAAGCAAGCAACAACCAAGGCAGTGTGTTTCCGTGAAAGTCGAGCTTGTTTTGTGAATGAAAGTGTTTCAAAAAGGAGTTCGCTTGGGCTGGGTTTCAGACCGTCGTTTTATCTCAGGGTCTAGTTTAATGTAATACCTACCATTTTCGATGCAAATTAAAATTGATTTAATTAAATAAATTAAAAACCAATTCTCCTTTTGCCTCTCCTGTGTGAATAAGCTTAGCTTCCAATCGAATTAATACCCCCCAAAAACCACAAATATCAATTAGGTGAAAGGATATGAATGATGTGTGTAAGTTGTTTTGCATGCATCCAACATGCTGATAAATGAAGGTAATATGTATTTATATCATATAATCATAATATGCTACCCCATTCTCTCTCGGCTGCTGCTCTAATGCAAATGCAATTAAGACAACATTGCACACATCACTTGCAAATCAAAATCATATCGCATCAGAGATAAAATGTCCAGACAATTTGCCTCTGCACTTAACCACAAAATTAATTAACTAAAATATGCTATGCAAGTGCGGCTAAAAAGCCCTCCCTAAGAGAGCGATCAAAAACCGAGAAATACGAGTGCCAAATGTGTCCTGTGGCCCAACGTGTATTTGTAAATTGTGGGCAGAAAGAGGCTTAGTTATTGGGCAGAGTCAAAATGTTCATGTCCTGCTGCCACAATTAACTAAAAGCGCGCCTCAAATTACAAACAAACAGCCCCAGGAACGACAGCAGCGGCAGCAACAACAAGGATGCCCAAACAGACACGACGAGTGACAACGACATGAAGCGGAAGCAACAACTGTTGGGAAGTGTGTGTGTGTCTCTGTGTGTGTGGGTTGAGGGTATTATTGTTATTTCACTTGAACTGAAATTGCTTGTAGATTTGTAGGCAACAGCTGTGCTTTTGCCGGCCATTTTGTCTCTGGTCTATGCACGTCTGCAATTTATGTATCCTTTGGCTTACAAGGATAGATGGTCATTGCGCTTGTAGTCAAGTATGTACCTTCTCCTGCCCCTGCCCCTGCTTGCCACAGGCAAAGCCAAGTGAACGCCCCTCATTGTAAGCTACTTAAGATTTTGCACAGATTATATTATATATGCTAAAATAGACGGCGCAAATTGAGTGTGAGTTTTCCATAGATAATCTTTACAAGCAATTTAAAGCTAGACAAGTGCTAATATAACAACAGAGAGAAGGAGTAGCAGCAGGCTGGCCATATCACGTGCGATCAACTAATTAAAGCACAAACCGTCTAAACAGGAAGCCGCACATTAGCCCAGAGCCAACCAACTCGAGTTTCAGTTGACTGATTCAACCAACTAGGTAGATGCACTTTTTCCTAGACACAACTTATTCAATTATCAATGAACTGGCTGCTGCCTGCCTGGCATGCGTAGATAAATCGAAGTGCACTCTGCTACCTGCCTGTCAGTTGGCCTTAACATTGGCTCTTTCACATTTTCAATTATGGTTAATCATGCAAATGTTTGTCGCCTGTGAAAATGTTTTACATAATGCAAAGTGAAATGCTCCCGTTGAAGAACTGAACTGAGAACTCAGTCCATGCATATATGAATAATTGTCTTTTTGGTTCCAGCTGCCGTAGCTGAAGCTGGCCACTGCCTGCCGGCTGTGTTGTACAGGTAAACCAAAACAATTTTTGCTGCCTGATTTCCCCAACATCAGGCAAGAATGTAAACGAGTATGTTGTGAGTGTTGGATTGTTTTCTGGGATGCGTTTGTGTCTCTGTATGTGTGAGTCTTTTGCTACGTTTTGGGATTAGAAACCACCCCTGAAATTGTGTCGCATTGTGCGTGTCTATGCCAAAAGGTAGATTGTGTCCTTTTTGGTCAACTGGTTTTAGGTTTGTGCTTCAGGCTTAGAGGGTAATCTTCGACTCATTAGGCAAATGCAAAATACCTGTGTGTACAAAGAATGTCACAGCGGAAGTAAGTAGACAATTTTGATGGGAAGAGGAGACAATGTATTATATCAAAATATACTTGTGTTCATTTTATACCATAATAAGTTCCCACAGTTTTTTAGGCTTTATTAAGGCCGAAAGTAACATTAAAGAGAGAGTAAGTTAAAGTCGGCCCTGCCCAACTTCGATATACCCGTTACTCAGGGAAAGAAGTGTTCAAAAGCCATTTCTTATGTTAATTAACAGAGCATTAACATTAATGTTAACAAATTAACATTATGTAAACAGAAAGCGCATGCTGGCCAGAAATATATAACAAAAGATGTGTTGCTTACAGCGCCGAAAAATTTGTTAACGCCAAATATATGACTGAAGGTGATATTCTTATAACTCCGCTATTTAGACTATACGAGCCTACATTTCAAAATTGGTTGCTCTAGCTCTTCTAGTCTCTGAGATCAAGGTGTTCATACAGACAGACTGACGGGGCTATATAGACTCTGCTGTTGATGCTGTTCAAGAATATAAATACTTCTTCCTTATGCCTGTTACATGCATTTGCTCGACTTTAGTATACCCTTTTTACTCTACGAGTCACGGGTAAGAATAGGGAAATGAAAAGGGAAAGTGATTCTGTTTTGAAAACCACTAAAATTTAGAAACAAAAATTCCAAAATTTCAGGAATGGATTTTTATTCAATGATTTGGTCGCTATCTTTCGAGAGCGCTTGATGCAAAGGTCTGTCTTTTCAACGCGTTATACAAGGTGGGCCAAAAGAAGTCTCCGGGCCAAAAGAAGTCATCCTATTGGAAGATGCTCTTATTTTAACAAATAGCCGCCAAAATATAAAGAGGTAAATATTATATATACGAGGTGTGTTCAAAAAGTATCGCGAATTTTGAATTTTCGCGGGTTACGTATATTCGAATTTCGATTTTTTTGTGGCGTTATGTTGGTACTCATGTCTCTCATTATGCCGACAGCTCGGCCATTTTGAAAGTTCTCTTAATGGTTGACAGCTTGACGTGTTTGGATCGTCTTCGATTTTTACCTATTCAAAAAATGGATCAGAACCTGTTCAAATTTTGTGTGAAAACGAAATTAAGCGCGATGCATTCCGATGTTGACGTGGCAACGAGAAGCTACGACCGAGCAACGTTTATCGGTGGTACAAAATTTTCTCGAAGGCCGAGTTGAACGACGGAGCGGCCACGCCCAGCACTTCAACCAGACGAACAAATTAATAGTGGAAAATGGTATGCAATCGCATCACCGTTGAGAAGTTGTGAGACCTAAAATATCGAGGTCGGCCATTCGATTTTAAGATTTGGGCGGACGGGCGCCATTCGTACCAAATTGCCAAGCGACCAAACAGCAACCCGCGACGACCCAATTTCCAGGGCATAATTACGATCTGGGTTATTTATGACGTCCACGTCAATCATCTCAATGGAAGCGCCGCACGACCAAGACCGAAAAAGCGCGCCGTTCGGTCGAATGTGAAAGTTTTGCTGACAGTTTTCTTCGATTGCAGGGGCGTGTGCATCATGAGTTCTGCCACAGGGAGAACGGTCAATAAGAATATTACCTGAAGTTATGCGCAATTTGCGCGAGCAATCCGCCAGAAACGCCGTTGTGGAGAACAAAAGGCACCACGTAACGCCCCCTCCCATCGTGCGTCGGACTTTTTGCCAAACCACCACCACCCAATCTCCCCGCTTTCTTCCGGCCCAGAAGACGAGTTACCTACGCTTGACGAGATAAAGACGGCATCGAGGAGAGCTGACAGATAAAAAAAATGATTTTGAAGTGCTTCGAAGATTGGAAAACCGTTGGCCAATTAAAATCTCATGGGATTACTTGAAGGGACAAAATAATTTCATGAAAATAAATAATTTTTGAAAAAACAAAAATTCGTACTTTTGAACACTCTCGTATTCTACATCTGTCAAAAGTCAAAACAGATCTGACTTTGGCGGCTATTTGTAAAAATAAGAGCATCTTCCAATAGGGTGACTTCTTTTGGCCCACCTTGTATAAGAGATAAAGATTTGTAATCTTACATACCCTTCATTTAATTAACACCAAAAAACTTTGTCATTATGCACACTGCAACCTTTTCATGTCAGTTCAGTTATCCGAGAGCTTCCAAACTTAACAGGCATAGATTAGCATGTACGAGAGAGTATGTAGTCATCGCAAACACTGAACTAAACCAACTCACTCTTGTACTCACTTTACACACACACACAAAGAACCAATTTTTCGGGTACTACAGAGTCCTGCTCACATTTTGAGGATGAGCCAAAAGGTGAAATTGTTTCGATTTCAAAATTGAAGCCTCTTTTTGTGTGTAGCACTTTTCTGTCATGATTGAACGAACCTACAACAGCAGTTTACAACTTCTGGTCAGTACGTGTTCATGGTTGTTCTTGTGGTTTGTTTTTGGCAGGCATGAAATGACGCTGCACAAATTTTTGCGTCAAGTGCGTAAAGGTGTCTAAAATAAAACGCATTTGCAAAAAGGTGCAAAACTTTAAGTGGAGCAGCGACTTAAACTTGACAATGTTTTTTGTGTCATTCTTTTCGTAGGAAAATTAATTTTGTTTTTTTTTTTGGCTGCTGGGCAACTCAGCCCCGGCTCTTTGTTGTGTGACTTGTAACTTTTTGTTGTTTGGCACTTGAAGCACATTTTGCTCTAAAGTTTAATTTCATCGCTTGACTTGGAAAGTTTTGCAAGCCCAGCTAAGCGACAGACAGTCACACAGACTCAGTCTCGCAGAGAAGCTTCCAAGTTGGAGGCGGCGGCAGCAGCGCGGCCTTTTCAAGTTTTTGACATTCAAGTGTTTTAATGTCTCACGAGTTCTGGGGAGCTTACATGTGAATTAATCAAAGAGCAGCTGCTGCTGCCTCTGCTGCTTATTCCGGTTGTAGTATGGCATTAAGTATGCTGTAGTGGTTAGAGAATGGGGCGCCCGTCGCTAGACAAGTTCAACTTAATCAATTTAAAGTGCCTACCGCAAAGTCAACAGTTCAAACTAACCGCAAGGGGTAAACATTCGCCCACCTCTTCGGTTATTAGGCAAATTGTCGCCACTTAGACACTCACACACACACACATACACCGTAGGTTGACCACTATCCTACCCCCCATTGTTCTTTGGCACGTAGAGTATCCTTTTCACTTGACGTTTTTTTTTTCTTCGTCCCCTCACTCTTTTGTTTGCTTACGTGTATTTATATTTACTTGGCTGTCAACAGGAAGGAAAATTATGAAAATTAATATGAAAATTGTTGCTATTTATGGCGTGTGTGTGTGTGTGTGCGTCGTCTTTGTTAGTTTATAGATTTAATTACTTGAGTCAACTTGAACCTTAATTTGATTGAGTATTTAAGTGACATGTGAGAGCAAAGTTTTTAACCCATTTCCCCAGCCATTTGTCAACCCTTAAGTAGCCTGTTTAAATCAATTTTGCAGCCCATGCACTCGACATTTACATCTTCTTCAAGCTGACGTCTCTATTGTTGCTCCTCTCGTTCTCTATTTACATTATGCAACACCACACACACACACATAGGGAAAGGAAAGAAAATATGCAGAAAGGGCCGCAATGATTATATGCAAAGCAAGGCAATCAGGCAATGAGCCAACTAAAAAGGGAACACAAGTTCATACAGCAACTGCACAATTACTAAAGTTTGCATTTTTGCTGCAATTTTTTATGACAATTGTTAGTTCCCCCTTTTTGCAATTTGATGCTTTGGGTTTTAACAAAACTAGAATTCACAACAAACATTTCTGATCATGGACTACAAGTGCAGTTTAATATTTAGTGGGTTTTCTCATGTTAGGATTAATATATTTGCTTGCAAGCCCGATGCTTGCCACTCCATAAACAGGGACCAATACCTTTGTAAATTTGATAAATGTGCTTACATATTTTGCTCAGTTATTTTGGTTTCATTCTTTTTAGTAAAAAAAAGAGATAAAAAAAAATATTTCATAGAAAATAAATATAAGTGCAAAGTTTACAAAGTGTCATATTTTATTATTTTAAATAGGAACTTAACTCTGAATGTAGTCTGAAGATGGAATTTGGTTGCTCTTTAGCTTTTCCAATAATTGCAATCGCCTGGGCATTGAAATGACCAAATTTTTAAAGATATTCAAATTAATATTTTCCCACAACTTTACTATGCCTACTTTTAGCAGTCCTAGAGACTACTCTGCAAGGGTATAAAAACGTTGCATACTTTTTGCACTGCATGTGCGGTTTGTGTGTCTGTTAATTAACATAGGGAAAGGCTATTAAAAACTAATTGCCCTGAGTAACGGGTATATCAAAGTCGGGCAGGACCGACTTTAACTTACGCTCTCGTTTTCTATGTCGTTTCCTTCTTTTCTATTAGAAAAGCAACATACTCTTAAAGGCTGAAATAAAGGGTAAAAGTTTGAGGTATCCCACATCTTTACAACACATTTTTGGTCGGTGTCAAGCTTAAGCAAACTTTCTTGTAATGTTACAAGTTAAAAGTTTTGGGAACAGTCCAATTCCCGATATTGGGGCTCAGACTTCGTCGGCAACTACTCAATTTAACATGAAATGGCGCAAAAATGCGCAAAAACTGTTAAAACCACTTCATTGTGCACATGTTGAAGATTTATTTGACATTTACAAATGCAGTGGATTGGACTGGATTCACTAGTTTTGCTCCACAAAGCACAAACACTTTTAGAGAGCTAAAAAACGAACTGAGAATCGAGCGATTATGATATTCTTAGCGAACTAACGTTAACTTTTATGCAATCTAAATCTGCAAGCTATGCTTTTAATATTAAAACTCGATATTTCCATTATTTCTCTTCCCAAAGTTTAAATTGATTACAAAAGGGCAACCTTAATAGACATCGCACTAGTCCAGTGTAACACGACTATTTTTTTGTCTAAAGTACTAGAAAATTCATATAAAATCTTAAAAAGTCTCTAAAATAGTTTTTGAACCTAACCTTTTATCAAACAGAAAGTGTACGGTTCGGTATATTCCGGAACTGATAGACGGGTTGAGGGGGTTTGAAAATAGAAAGCTTACAGAAAAGAACCATTTAAAACTTAGGACCAGTGTCAATGTTTCGGATTTCTTAAAAACCGATGATATAGTTTGGAAAATGACAACCAAGGTACCAAATAAGCTTAAATCCAGTGTGACTAATTGTGGTTCGGCCCTTGTACCAACCCAAATAGTTCTTCCATTTTCATTCCAGCCAAAACAGGGCAATTTATCAAACTATTTTAACTAAATATGTCTGTTCTGTGAACTCCTTTTTTTATAATATATGCTCATTTCTCATGCCATTACGTGTTCTACACACATAATTCCCACTCAGTTACGCACCACCCTGCATCCCTCTGCTTCCCTTACCAACCAGCATCCCCCGCCCCTCTCTGGGCATTCACTGTATATTACATTCATTCCCATGCGTATTCTCTCTGTGTGTGTGTGTGTATGTTTGCGCCATTTGGTCATAAATTCAAAAAGCTGGCCAGCTTAAATTTTGGTTTTTCAATTTTTGAATGCCAGAGAGACCTCCACCACCAGCAGCAGCATCGCATAGTTGTGCGTGTAACTGTAAAACGTGGTGCTGCCACCACAAGGAGTCAACGCACGGAGCCGTCCGAATGTACGGATTTCATTTAATTAAAGCATTTAGGGACACACTTCTTAGGGGTACGACATTTTTGACGCCATATGTGCCTGGAATATATTAAATATACAAACAAGCCTTTAACAGGATCAGCATTTTAGTATTTGAACCGGTTCCTAAACAAATATGATTTGCCCTGGATTATGTGTTATTAGCCAAATGTGAAGGTTAGACAAAGGTTACAACAAAAAATAAGGTTTAAGCCAGGTCGTCGTCAAAGTTATTTAGTTAAAATTAGTGCTGTCGAGGATGTCTTTTCAATAAGGCAAAGTAAACAAGCTACAGACGATAGACAGACACCCAGAGCCCAAGTGCGCCCCGGGGCGCTGGCAAAGGACAACGTGGAAGGACGTAGCAGCACAATGTTGATGTCGTGTTGCTGACAAGTGCGATGACAACGTCAAAGGCTATGTGCCCCAACTAGCTCAAGGCACCTTGGGAAAAAAGATGCTCAGCTGGAAAATCAAGTTGGCCACCCAGCAGCAGCAGCAGCCGGAGCAACAGCAACAACAACAACGAACCGCAAATCATACAATAAACTCTTTAATTACGCCTCACGACTTGCTGGCACGCAACAAGGAAAATTATGCAAAATGCAGCAGCAGCTACCGAAAATTTAAGTTAAAATTATAAAATCTTTGGCACGACGAAGAAGACGACAAAACTGCAAATTACCAAATTATAAACAAAAAGCATTGAAGAGCAGCAGGAGAAGGAGGAGTAGCAGAAGGCGGAGGAAGAGGATGATGATGATGATGATGACGCTGGCAAACCATTAAAGCCCGAGGATGCTGCAGTGCACAGGCCAGCCCCGGCCGCACACAGCATGAGCTCCACAGACATGGATGCTGGACCCGAGCTATGCGAACCCCCCGCTGCAAGCGCATTTAAACAACCTGACTGCTGCCGCTGAGTGCCTCACCTTCCCGTTGCCTTGCTTGGCACCCACTCGATTATCACCGAAAAACGATTGACCTCACGAATTCGTAATTAATTTTCACAAAAGTTTTCCATTCGAAGACAAACTTCAAACAAAGGCTGGCAGAGCAGAGCACACAGAGCACTGCTGCTGCACACACAATGTGAACGTGGACGACGAGGAGGAGCAGTGGATTGGATGGGTTTGGTTTTTGGATTGCTTTTGCTTTGTATGCACTATGCTCCGGCTCCGGCTCTGCCACAATGTTTAAACATTTGAGCTCAATGCGGCACTGTGGGGGGGCAAAGTGAATGTAGACGACGTCTCCTGTGTTAGTAGTTGTGCGCATGATGTCGCTTAAGTGCTGAAACAATGTTCCAAGTTGTAAGTGCAACAACAGCAACAACCACAACAACAGCGCTGCACCAAAAATAAAGTGTGTAAAAATGAGCAACTTTTTCAAGTGAGAAGCAACTATGTGCAACTATGGCCATCAAGCGACAACGACAACGGTGACTAGCAGATATACTCGTACGTTTTTGCGCAAACTCCCAAAGATACCAAAAATAATGCATCTTAGTCCCAGTGTGCGTGTGTGTGTGTGAGCGTAAAGTGCACAAATTGCAATTGTAGCTGGGCGCGGGAATCAGGACAAGAGCTTAAGAAGACACAACCAAGTGGGCAACCAATATGTGAGTGGAGGCGTTGATTGTAGGCCTAGGCCTAGACACTAGGTGGGCTCTAAAAAGAAAAAAGAATGCTTTGGAGTCTTCGTAGTGGGATGAGGTATTATTAATCCAAACGAAGTAGGTGATTGGAAGAGGGCAGACATTAAAGGGAATCGGAAACAGAAAGGAACGAATTCTACAGAAAGTAAATAAAAGTAAAGAAAGATGTTCGAAATCGAAGGAACAGAGACAATCTGAAAAACCATATTTAACCAAGAAGAAAGAAGCCCACATTTGTCACACATTACTTGTGAGAATCCTTTACAGTTTGGGTAATAGCATCAAATCTTTTTTTTTCCAGAGTGGCCAATGTCCAACCTCATCATGACGTACCATTTGATGTTGCACACGCTGTGTTGAACCTCTCTGCTTCAGTTCATCTTTAAGAACTGTCTTTCTTTTTCCCAGCTCAATTTTTCTTAACTCTTCTGCGATATGAAGGAAAAAGTCAGATGACCCTTAAAACTTACTAGATGATACATTTACCTTGTGTACGGGGCACACGATTGTACAAAATCATAGCATTGCTCACTGTCAAGTCCAGTAGATGATAAATCATTCTAACTTGCCAAAGTCTGCTTTTTAATGAAATTTTACATCTTCCGATTATGCTCCCATAAAGCTATTGTATTGCACTACTGCAAATGGGCGTTCAATATGAACATATTCTTTTTTGGCTTTGTTGAAACGACCTGCTGAGTCTTTGGGAAGAATTCCAGCGTAGTTGGATGCCAATGAAACAACTTTAACTATTATCGTCAACCCATGAAGTAAGTGATATATCCACTCCACCAAAATAGGTGACATGTTCTACAGACACACCGTGGGGACTTTTCTACAGGTTACTCGATCAGTTAATTATTTGGGATTTTGTTTCTTCTAACAGCACCCAAAGCTAAGATTCCGTTTTCTGCCAAGTACTTCAAAAGAGGCAGTCAAGTAAAATAATTGTCAAAATAAAGACGAAAATTCTGATGCCTGAACACTTTTCTGGCTTGTAACACAGTACTACGTTTTCATTACTTGAATCAATCTCCATAGTCAAAGTTTTTTCCATAGCAGATTTCTTTTTAGGTCGTTGTTGCTTGAAACAGTCCATGCCATCCTCATCTGTGGTATCAAGATTTTCTTTATCTGGATAAAAATCGCAATCGTCATCAGCAGAAATAACGAGTTCATACTCGCTATTTACACTGTCAAAAATTCGAGCAATTTGCGAAGTCCATGATCCCCTTTGCAGACATTTTCCCTAAGTAAATATTGTCGTTTGAATTGATATATTTGTAGTGCCCATAGAAGAACATACCCAAAAGAATACCGACAAACACATAACAACTAAGCACAATCACATGTATGTTGCAGAAGTACATCAATATACCGACTGCACAACTTAACTAACAAAAGCTGTTTGATGTACTTCTGCCACACAGCGATTCTCACCATTTACACGTAGTACACATCAAGAAACATCAAGACTCGACTGCTCATGTATTATGGGTATAATTACCTGATGTATTGAGAGATTTTTCCTAAAAAAATCATTTTCTTTATGTGAATATGGGTTTTTACGACCTGTTTTGATTGAAGTCAAAGTGAATGTTAGCAGGCTCAAAGGTCAAGGATTGATTATAATTTAATAATCAACAGAAAAATTCAACAGAGAATACATATGAACAGCAGCTGTGGCTGTGTAGACGGCCGTTTCGACTGCCACCATGGCTAAGGCTTCGTCAGTACTCTTTCAGTTGCTGTTAAACCATCAAGCCATTTGCAAATTCTATTTAAACAACCCAGACAGCGAATAAAGACTTGAGAATTCCAAGTGCACAAATAGCACAAAAATTCATCTTGTCATTAAGCTCCGTTTTTTTAGGGTAGCTGAAGGTATATGCATTGGCGTTGAAGCTTGTTCAGTGTATCTTTCTATCATTTTCTTTATGATAAAAATGAAAATACTTGATTCAAATACAAAATTCTCGTATCAAGAAAAATTTTTTCAATCCCGAAAAACTTGATTTAAGACTGTTTCGTGGTGTATTCAGTATAATTCATTTTGAATTAATCAATAAATATTTCAATCATAATTTTAGGTTGTAATGGTCTTAAGTCAAACCCCATTAACTCTCAAATTAAGTACAAAATATTCTTTTCTGAAGTTGAATAGCTTCTAAAGTCAACCTCAATACATTCTTGAAACAAAATAAGAGTCAAAGAATCGACGAAGCAATACAAAAGATAATCTCAGATTAGTTTTTGAAATGAGGTCTGTGTATTAAAGCAAAGAAGGCTTGAAATAACCAAAAGCCATGAATTATCCAAAGACCAATATGGTATTACTGTAGGTTAGAAATTCACCATAAGAAAAATGTTATAGCCAGTTGGGAATTTTATGAACAAATTCGCATTTTCGTTGCACACTATTTGGAGCTTGCATTGAAAGTAATAATTTAAGTTCTTCCAAAAGCAAATTATACTTAGGGCCGATTTCACATCTTCTAGATAGCTGTAATGTGACAGATAAGACCAGAATCTCTGTTATTTCTAAGTTTATGTGACAGATAGGGCTATGTAGAAGATGTGAAATCGACCCTTAAAGTTTTAAGTACAAATTGGTATAATTTCTATCCCCATCGCTCTAACTAGAAGCCTGCCAGTCGTTTTTTTCAGAGTTTACTCTGTGTAATATAACAGTAATCTATTCATAACTCATTTCATATTTAACTCTAATGATAGAGTGTTAAATTTTCATCTCCATTCAACCATAACTTTTAATGTCATTTCTTGTTTGGCCTCTGCGACCTAATCCAATGTAAATGACAGCGTTTAAGACACTTTAACTGCAGATTATGTACATGTCAACCCTCACTTCAAAATCAATTAGCCAAAGGCTTTATACATAATATCAATTCTGACGGCAACAATAAAACCAAATTGTCCCGTCAAATGAGCATTAACCAGCTGCAGCTTAAAGAAGCAGAAGAGGCGCAGCAGCCCCTGCCCAGTTCAGTCGATACACGATCGACATAATTTATATGCGTTTATGAGAAGCGGCAGCCATGACGGTTTTTATGACATTTTTATTTCCCGTAGGCAAATAAAGTAACTTGGACTTCATTATCGCTGCCGCTGCATTATCATGATTGCTGTAGCCATAGTAAATGTTTTCTGTATTATTATTTATTATTGTGATTATTTACAAATGCATTAAACACCATATTTAATTGCACCGACAGAGCGACAGACTGTCTGCAATGGAACGCGCGTATGTGGTTTGTTTACACGGCTTATCGCACATACATATAGGTATATGTATATGTATGTATGCGTGTGATATTTTTATGAGTCTCAGACAAGTTTCGTTTCTAAATATTTCCCTGTTTGCTGTTCACAGTTTGTTTTTTTTTCGTATATTATTTACACAATTGACCCTTTCACACCAAAAACTCATTGAACTTCATCAGCAGCCAGGCGGCGGCAGCAGGAGCCAATGCAGCTCAGCTCACGTACATGAGAGTTCAGTGCAGTGCGGTGCGGGTTCGGTTCGGTTTGGTCTTGGTCTTGGGCTCAAACTGTAAATAGTCATAAATGTTTTGTTTATGTTTACAATTTAGCTGCTGCTGTTGTTGCTGCTCTCGCTCGCTGTTGCAGTTCGTGACTCCTCTAATGTTGTCGACGTGGTTGTTGCAGCATGTTTCCCTGTTGCTGCCAAGATTTCTGAATTGGTAATGGAGCATGTGCAGTTCAGAGAGGTGAGCGAACGAGCTGCATTTTATTGCTATCTAAATCGCTGACTGGCCCATGTATGTAACATGCTGCTCGTACTGGATTTTATTTGCTTTTAATTTGACTCGAAACGAGCTTAAATGTCAGAGTTAGAAGGGGAGGCCTAATCTGCATACCATAAATCACTGGGCGGCCATATAATTGTTGTTATTGCATTCAATTAAGTACCCGCAACAATTAAACTCATTAAAAAAAAACCATAACAACCGGACTAAAACCTCTCGCTAAACAATATTATAATTAAGCACAAACAAAAATAAAGCCCACATTAAAAGCATCATTAAATAAATTACACAACACTAAAAACCCAATATATAAACATAAATTTTATTTTATAAACATAAACTTTGCCATTTGGGTGTGTGTGTGTAGTGCTTGTAAAACGAAGAGTCTAAAGTGAACCTAATTAAAGTCATAAATAATTAATTATGGGTTTTACGGGAGAATATGGTGGAAACTTAAGCCCAAAATAAATACGAGGGCAGTTTGATAAATGTGTTTGTGAATTAAGTCAGCAATAGAAAAAAGTAAATCTCAAGTCTTAATCAACGCATACTACAATTATTTTCGCTTTTTCCTTGAATTGGGTTGGACAACCTTGTTAATTTCGTCCAAAATAGAGAAAAAGTGAGTTTTCAGAGTTCACCAACGAATACAACAAATATTTTCATTTGAAAAAGCTTTTTCTAATTTATATTTTCCAAGGCTGCGAACCAGAGCTCCGGCTCGCGGGTTCGAACCAAAATTGATCAATGGTTAAGGTTCGGAAATTTGAGGTTCGAGGTTTTTAGACGAAGGTTTTGGTTCGAACCTTGGTTCAGCCCATGCTTTACACAGTGTTAATAAAAATAGGTATGAGTGGGGCTAACACTCAAGGGGCCTTGATGTGAAACATGTTGTGTACGATAGGTTACGCCTTTCACATTATTGTGGTTGTGTGTTACTATATAATCGATATTCAAAACTTGATACCCAGTAATCAATAATAATACTCTATACTAAGTACTTGACACGACATACTCGATGCGATGCCAAGTACTCGATTCTCAGAATACGATACTCGACACTAAGTACTCGATATAAAGTACTCTATACTCTGTACTCGATTCTAAGAACTTTATACTAAGTACTCGATACTCAGTACTCGATAAGGCAGTATTCGATTCTTAGTGCTTGATACTAAGTACTCGATACACAGTATTTAATACTCAGTACTCGATTCTAAGACCTCAATACTTAGTACTCAATACTAATTACTCGATACTAATACTCGATACTTTGTATTTGGTACTCAGCAACCGATGCTAAGTACTAGATACTAAGTACTCGATACCAAGTACTCGATACTCTGTATTTGATAATGAGTGTACTAAACTCTAAGTACTCGATAATCTATACTCGATACTCAGTACTCAATTCAAAGTACTCAATACTAAGTACTCCCCCTCTCCCTACACGACCACCTTAAAGCCCTTAACAAGAACACCACAAAATATGTAAGTTCAATTTCATTTCGTCTGAAAAATATTACCAATGTAATGTTAAACTTTTGTTTTTGCGAATCTTTTAAAAGTATTGAAGTCGAAGATCTTAAAAAGGCAGAGACTATTGGGGACTTTATAAGTAGTTCTGAACGTTTATCACGATGGTTTTATTAAACTTATCTGACGATTTTAAGACTCAGTTGCCCAAAACCGACCAGATAACAGAAGATGTCGCTAAACACAATTGTTTTTTGTCTATCATTTTTGTTGAACCGAACCGACACTGTAGGTGCGGAACAGGTTCAGGTTCAGCTTTTATTATTAAAAAGATTCGGTTCAAGGTTCGGTTCACAGTAAATTAATAGTCGGAATTCCGGGTTCGAAACGGTCCGGTTCAAAACCGGTTTGCAGCCCTGCTATTTTGAATTATTTGTATTTGACAATCTCGTGAATTTTGCCATAATTAAAAAAAAAGTAATTTCCAAGAGTTTTAAACTAATACATTAAACTTTCAGGATGAACTATTTATATTTTGGCTTAATTGTGTTTGAAAAGTTCGTGAAAAAGTGAGTTTGTACGCAGATGATGTCCAAATGTAAGTTAGTCGTCTTTTGAGAAAAATAAATGAGTGTCAATTTATGTAATAGTGATCTTTTAAGTGTTAATGAATGGGCTTAACTTCATGGACTTTCACTCAATCCAGCATAATGCAAATGTCTTACACCTTTAGAATATGTATCGCAAGCTATTAATATAGGCATAACATTTAATGACACATTGTCTTGGAATAATCAAGTAACTAAAGCTGCTGGAAAAACCCATGGAATTATAAGGCAACTATTTTTAAGTAAGTGTAATTTACCGACAACTATAAGAAGAAGTCGCGAGGACCAACGCTTTGCTATGGGATAGGAATATTTGGAAATTGTGATGCTGCCTCACAGAGAAGATTTAATGTATCTTTCAACAATATCGCTAGATATGTATGTTTATAATAGAAGACACACAGACCACATTACACACTTCGCTCAGCAGATGTACGACCTCTACTTCAGAACTTTACTACTTCTACAAAAGATAATATACACCAAGCAACCATCCAATTTAACTGATAAAATAAAATTTGAAACTTCACCAAGAACCATGATTTTGAAAACAGTACGACACAAACTAACCAGCTCAGAGAAACAATTTTTTGGTTTATACTGTTCGGTTGTGGAACCAACTCCAACACAACTTGAAAAATATTAGTAGTGCAACGCAATATAGGGACAATCTACATATATATCATATTATATACATATTATATTATATTAATATGTATATACAGGGTGGTCAATCTAGTGGTTGGAATTTGAACTATTCATAATTTGAACTTAAGAACGTCAAATGTCATTCGGAAAGCGACTAATATTTAGTAAAATCTTTGACATATACGAAATGGAAGAAATAATAAAATCCCGCGCCGCCATCCCAGAACAACCATCGACGAAATAATTGTCAAGGAGGGGATTATGTGTAACATTTGTCCCGCACGCCAACAAGAGTATTAATTAATAACAAGACATCCGTGCCCGCCCGGGAAAAAACCACTCGCAGATTAGACGCATCTCACCCGCCCGACGCACCCAGCCAAAAGCCCGCGCCGACCAACCAAAGAAGTTTAGCCACGCCGACGAGAAGTTTGCATACCCTTCAAATTTTACCGACATTAAAACCAACTATAGTATATTAAGATTTTGATAAGTGGTGCACTGTTCGTTAGGAATAGTAATATAGTCTTTTATTATTATTATCCCAAAATAAATACTTTTTAGGCATAAAAATACCAAATACTTCAGCGGAGCCCCAAAGAGTTAAAAGGGATCCCGGACAGGCACGCGCGCGCGCCCCTTCCAACGCCACTGCCGAAAATTTTCAGGGAGCACCAGCGCAAAGTGTCGCAACAAGCGTTCCATTATTAAACAGGTAAATATTTAAGAGAGTGTAAACAGTTAAGAGATGAATCTACGTATCGTCCCTTGAATTCTAGAACTGAAGGGCTTTTATCAAATACATACATCCATACATACCGTACGTATCCACACACACACACATGTCCACATACATAACACAATTATTTAAACACACTGGCGCGACTGGTAAACAGCGTAGTGGATCCTTATACCATACAATAAAAACAGACATTAAACTGCACGTTGAAATCAACAACAATGAAAACGTATCCTAATAGTGATTAATCCCATACTCAAACATGTAGCACACCCGCTCACTTTTGGGAACAACGAGCACAACACTAACACATCAAAAATAAATTAACTGGCCGCACACAAAGAGATGAATTTTCAACAAAGCGGCCAGAGTTAACAAATAAAACAATAATCCAATAAACGCAAATAGAAAAAGTGAGCGCATTGATCGCAGTAACGAGTCATATTCGATAACTCAACTGCAACGGTTTTTCGATAGTTTTTCATCCCATATCGATTGCTACATTTTATTAATAAATTATTCACATTGTTTATTTGTTCTAACACACCACATATTTTTTTAACACCACCGATTTGAACCGTTTCCACGCCATTTTGTCCACCTCTTGAGCCACTCATTAGCCAACGCATCAATACAGTCTGTTGGACGTTCGATTCCTACAACACCCCCCATTTATTTTTTAGCTTGAAGCACACTACATCGAGATACCGACCGAGTCTATTATGCCCACTGGAAACCCGACCAAAAAAAGCTTACAGTTCCGTCCATAAGTATACCCAGGCGAAGCACATCATCCTCGCCTGTTCCTACACTGAAGCGTAACACTTCACCAGCCATACCCAGAGCCAAGAGTGAATCATCTACTTCTAAGGACAAATCAAGTCCTGTATCCACCAGATCTGTTCTTAAAAAGACAATGTCCGCTTCCAAAATAGCACTAGACGATTTTATTGCCGTTACTGACAGGATCAGTCTGTTTGAGGCAAAGGTAAATACACCATCGGACAGTCAAGTGACACCTTTTACACTCCAAGTTCGCAAGGATCAGATCCGGTCCTTGTGGGAAGAGGTGGATCGTGAATACAAGCTGTGTGCAAAGGTCTTAAACCAAGCAGAGTGCCTGGCTGATATTCCGACAATGCAGGCTAAATACGATTATTGCTATAACGTCTATGAGCGATGTGCATCTACTATTAATGAACAGATTGAGAATGCAACGGCTCGCAATAGATCCAAGCAGCAAGATTATGTTCCTCGAGGCTGCAACCTGCCCCCATGTGACACGGAGGTGTTTTGTGGGGACTACTTGCTGTGGCCCACTTTCCGGGATTTATTTACTGCAGTGTATATAAACAACCCAAGGCTTACTCCCGTAGAAAAACTTTATCATTTGAACGTCAAAACTAGTGGCGAAGCCAAGACGATTGTCTCCAAGTCTCCCCTTACAAACGAAGGTTTTCAATCGGCATGGCAGAACCTGACGCATAGGTTTGAGAACAAAAGATTGTTAGTCTACAGTCAACTCAAGGTCTTGTTTAACCTACCCTCAGTGCTCCAAGAATCGAGTGCAGTCTTAAAAAAACCTTCAGAGCACCGTTCAAGGGTGTCTGACGGCATTAGAGTTGGCCGACATTAAGACGGAGAATTGGGATTTCCTTCTGGTTTTCTTTTGCTCCTCAAAGTTGCCGATATCGACGCTCGCCTTATGGGAACAATCACTCCACAATAAATCCGACATTCCGACTTGGGTTGAATTTAATACTTTCCTTCTCGGTCGCCATCGTACCTTGGAGGCCATCGAAGCAGGTTTTTTAAGAACGAGTCGACTTCCAAAAATATAAATTCTTTTGAAAATAAGATTACCGTCAAAACGCAGTCCTGTAAATTATGTTCGAAGTAGAACCATCCTATCCGACTATGTCCACAATTCCTACAAATGTCGGTGAGTGACAGGTCTAATTACATTAGACATCTAAAGTTATGCCTCAATTGTTTTGGAAGGGGCCACCAGCTAAAAGAATGCACTAGTGCTTACAATTGTAACACGTGCAAAGGCCGACATAATACCCTGTTGCATCGGGGAGGCCCTCCGCAAGTTCTCTCATCAGTCTCCACAGCACAAGTAGTTTTGGACTCTCCACAATCAGAGATACAGTCCACTTCTTTCAGTCAAGAGCAAAATGTTCAAAACTATTTTGTTGCTAACACTCAAGGTGTCCTCCTTGGCACTGCCATGATAGATGTGTGCCATTTAGGCACGAAATTTCGAGCACGGGCTCTGATCGATTCAGGTTCCGAGGCAACATTCATTTCTGAACGAATGTTTAAAATTATAAAAATGCCATACCAATCCGTACAAGCGAAAGTTTCTGGACTCAATCAAGCCATTGCAGCCCAGCCCCATAAGCTCTGCCATTTCCACATTGGCTCACCTACAACACCAAGAATAAAAATTGAAACTTCTGCATTCGTTTTACCTCAGTTGGCCGGAAACCTTCCATCATACACGATTCCTCAAAGTTCTTTAAGAAACCTGCCAAGTCTTCAACTAGCCGACCCTTCATTTTTTTCAAAGTTCGCAGATTGTCGTGCTCATAGGCGCAGATATCTTTCCTTCTGTCCTGCTTGGCGGCTCCCGTTCCAAGGTGTGCGGCACTCTTTTATGCCAAGAGACAATCTTCGGTTGGATTCTTACGGGTCCAATTGCTAAGACCAACTCTAAATCCATTTCCTCCTTTTCCACGCAAGTTGTGGTAAGTCCTGAAACTAGACTCGAGCAACGTCTCACAAGCTTTTGGGTGGTGGAGGATGTTCCAATGAAGCTACTACAGCCATCTGACGCCGACTGTGAAAAGAACTTTATAGAGACCACAACAAGGAACAAGGAAGGCAGATATGTTGTCACCTTGCCGTTCCGAAATCCTGATCACATCGGTCTGGGACATTCGAGATCCATCGCACTAGCTCAATTCCTTAAAAACGAAAGTCGCTTAAAAAAGAATTGTCCCCTAAAAGAGCAGTACGATTCCGTGATCCAGGAGTATTTGGACTTAGGTCACATGCATAAAGTCTCAGAAGACGACCAACAAGATAATTTTTATTTGCCACATCATGCCGTTTTTAAGCCAGAAAGCACCACAACACAAGTTCGAGTAGTATTTAACGCATCCAATCCATCTACAAACGGCATAAGTTTAAATGACACTTTGCATCAAGGTCCTACACTCCAGTCTGATTTAACACTGCAAATACTAAAGTGGCGTTTTTTTCGGTTCGTATTTAATGCGGACATCACAAAAATGTACAGGCAGATCTTGGTAAATCCAAAGCATACTCCATTTCAGAGGATTCTGTTCCGGAACAGTGAAGGAGAAATTACTGATTATGAACTAAACACAGTCACATTCGGTGTGACATGTGCTCCGTTCCTAGCAATAAGGGTGTTAAACCAGCTGGCTCAGGATGTACGTAAGCAGTATCCTTTGGCTAGCAACATCATATCCTCCTCGATGTATGTCGATGATGTGCTAGCAGGGACGCACACGACACAGAGTGCGATTTCGGCTATTTCTGAACTCCGATTGGCTTTGGAGAGCGCTGGGTTCCCTTTACGCAAATGGACGTCCAATGCAAAGGAGATTTTAATGGACATTCCAAAGGAGCATTTGCTATGTGCCGACTTTTTAGAGCTTGAAGAGGCCAGTACAGCAAAAACGTTAGGGATTCGCTGGCAGGCTAAGAGTGATAATTTCTTCTTTGCACCGTCTCATCCGCCATTAAAGCCATCTTACACCAAGCGCGAAGTTCTCTCTGAGATTTCAAAATTATTTGATCCTGCAGGATGGCTAGCGCCTTTTATAGTCCGGGCAAAAATATTCATGCAGGAAATCTGGCTACACGAACTCAATTGGGATGCACCCCTACCAGTCGAACTCATCCGAAAGTGGCACGATTTCCTCCAAGATTATCCTGTCCTTCGTGAAATCCGAATTCCCAGATGGGTGCATTTTAGCCCAGAGGTGAAACTTCAGTTTCATGGATTTTGTGATGCTTCGCAACGCGCATACGGTGCTGCGATTTATGTCCGTATCGAAACAGAACATGAAGTTTTAATCCATCTCCTTATGGCTAAAACCAGAGTCGCTCCGACTAAGACAGTGTCCCTGCCTCGGTTGGAGTTGTGTGGTGCCGTACTACTTGCTGAGTTGCACGCAGCAGTCGTTCCGAAGTTGCAGGCCGGTGATTTCGAGTCATACTTCTGGACTGACTCCACCATAGTCCTAGCTTGGCTTAGCCAGCCTCCATGCAAGTGGACTACATTCGTGGGGAACCGAGTAGCGAAGATTTGTGAATCTGCTGACTCTGAAAACTGGTCTCATGTCCGTTCAGAGCACAATCCTGCTGATTTGGCCAGCAGAGGAGTCGCGGTCCGAAAGCTAGTAGACAATACGCTATGGTGGAATGGCCCCGAGTGGTTACAACTTCCAAAGGACCAATGGCCAGCTCTTGAAGAATCGGTTCTGGAGACTGACTTAGAGCAGCGCGCTGTAAAATGCAATGTTGCACAGTTGCCACCAACGCCCGATATCCTTGACCGATTTTCCAAGTTTCAAAGAGCCGTGCGAGTGACGGCTTACGTCTCACGCTTTCTGAAACACTGCAGGAGGGCAGCGACAAATGCCACAATACAATTAAGTAGCAAGGAGATTTCTGACGCTCAAGAGCTACTTATCGTGGCTACTCAGCGCCGCGAGTATCCAGATGAATGCCGGTACTTGCTCGATCAAAAACAACTCCCGAAATCCAGTAGCATTCGTAATTTGAACCCGTTTTTGGATAAAAATGGGGTGCTCAGATCCTGTGGAAGGGTACGTGCATCCGAATCTTTAAGCTATGATGAAAGGCATCCTGTCATACTCCCTTACACGTGTCCCTTCTCTCGCCTTCTAGTGGCCTTCACTCATGGCATATCCTTGCATGGGGGAAATCAATTAATGATGCGCCTCATTCGAACAAAATTTTGGATTCCGAAACTTAAGGTTCTTGTCAAATCCACCATCAATTCCTGTAAGGCTTGCTTAATCCATCGCAAGCGACTCCAAACACAGCCTGGGAGCTCCCCAGGCAAAGAGTGACTTTTTCCCGCCCCTTCACAAATACAGGCGTTGATTTTGCAGGACCTTTTGATATAAAGAACTATGCGGGGCGCGGGTGTCGAATCTCAAAGGGTTATGTATGTGTTTTTGTATGCTTTAGCACAAAGGCACTACATTTAGCGGCTTTCTCCCGGTTTGTGGCACGACGGGGCTGTCCGCAGCAAATGTGCTCTGACAATGGCAAAACATTCGTCGGAGCAGCTAAAGCACTATTCCGAGATTTCCTTGAAGCGACTAGAGCGCTAATCCTTTCCAAGCACGGCCATCAGAATCTGTCTTGGCGCTTTAATCCTCCTAGCGCTCCACATATGGGTGGACTGTGGGAAGCAGGAGTAAAGAGTTTTAAGACTCTCTTCTACAGATCCACCTCTTCTTTCAAATACACATTTGAAGAACTTTCCACCCTCTTATCCAAGATTGAAGCCTGCCTGAATTCTCGACCGATTTCTCCTATGTCTGAGGATCCTACTGATCTACTGGCCTTGACTCCAGGCCATTTTTTAGTAGGTGGTCCTCTTCTGGCAGTGTCCGAGCCAGAAATACAAGAGAATGTCATGTCCATTCGCAACCGATGGCAACGCCTTAAAGCTCTCAACCAGCAATTTTGCTTCCGTTGGAAGGACGAATACCTCAAGGAATTGCATAAGAGGAACAAGTGGCAAACTCCCACTAGAAATCTCCAAGTAGACGACATGGTCATCATTAAGGAGGATAATGTTCCGACCAATGAGTGGCGCCTTGGGAGAATCCAAAGCACTAGTCCCGGGACTGATGAGAAGGTCCGAGTCGTCGATGTACGTACGACGCGGGGGGTCATTCGGAGACCCATAGCAAAATTAATTCTGCTTCCATCAGAACCTAACATCCAGGACTCTTCTAACTAACTACATGTTTCTCCATAATCGTCATCCACATTTGCTTCATTATCTGTTTCATTTTTTTTGTTTTGCTCTCCATTTAGTATCATGCCATCTCACAACGAATCTCGCAATACTGTTCGCAGCACTATACGCCCTGTCGTCCGCAAGGGTTTTTTCGGAACCGACTCGTTTCGATGCCGAGTGTGCAGAGGGGTGCACGCACTGCGAAAGTGCCAACGTTTTTTACGGTTGACCACAGAGAAGCGACTCCGCGCAGTTCTCATCAACCGGTACTGCACCAATTGCTTAGCACACCAACATTCGGGGCGCTCATGTCGCAGTGGGTCCACCTGCCAGGTCTGCCATAAAAATCACCACACTCTTCTCCATTTGCGGGATGACGATCCAGAGACGAACCTTTCCAACCGGTCTCGAAGCAGCGTCGCTTCGACTCCACGTCGTTCTCCGTCCAGAACAGGTCTCTCGCCTTCGCCGTCAAATCGCTCCTCGTCCTCTCGGGCGATTCCGACATCATTGTCATCGCTACTGCTCCACAAGGGCGTGAGCATACTGCCGACCGCTATCGTGGTGCTTGACAACGGTGTCACGAGGAGTGAAACTCGAGCACTAATTGATGCGTGCGCCCCACTCAGTCTCATCGACGCATCCTTGGCAACGGCCCTAGGGCTTTCCGTCACTCGCGTCGGTGCAGAGGCGGCTTGCACAGCTGTGCTGCGATCCAGGACGACAGCGATGCGACGAGAGATCATCTTCCAGATTGCTCCTCAGCTCAACCAATGCTCTCCGTTGAGAGCCATCTCCAATGAAGTGTATGAAAGGTTCAGCAACGTCATCCTGGCAGACGAGCGCTGGCACAATCCATCCAACATTTCGGTTATACTTGGGGCAGACGTATATCCATACATCATATTGCCAGGCATGTTGCCTAGTCAAGGCGGTTTGCCAGTAGCCCAGAACACGGAGTTCGGATGGATTTTAACCGGAACCTGCAGCCAATGATGTGCCAGCTACTTTGCAATCCATTTATTTATGTACTGTATTGCAAGGGGGGGAGAATGTTTGAAGTTGTTGCCATGTCCCTTGTACCACTGTACAATCGTATGGCACTTAACATACGATCCACCTTGGTCTCTCTCATTCTCTCTCACTCTCCACAACTCTCTGCAAACTATTAAGGCAGAGCCCTAAGTTTAGCTGTAAGCCTATTGTATTTTTACTCAATAAGTGATCTCCTTACCGCCCACACTTGAAGTGAAGTCAAATTGAAATAAAACCACGAAAATCGCACAATAACCCGGAGGTAATATAATTGGGAACCGCATCTCGCCGACGTCACCAACAACCACATTTTAAAACTTTGTAGAATTGTGTAAGAGTATATAAAATAAGTGTATGCCAATGATAAGGACGTTTGCATTAAAAACGAAAAAGTTTTTCTCACTAGAACTAGTTTTTCGGCCGATCGTTCCTATGGCTGCTTTTTGCTATAGTCATCCGATTTCGACCAAACTTAGTGAAATCATGGGAAAGGATAGTAAACTAAGAAATACGTACTTTGGAGGCGTTTCCATTAAAAACAAAAAAGTTTTTCTCACTAAAACTAGTTTTTCGACCGATCGTTCCTATGACAGCTATATGCTATAGTCATCCGATCCGGCCGGTTCCGACAAATGTGCAGCGTATTTGTACCAAAAGACTTCGTACAAAGTTTGGTGAGGAAAGCTTTAAAACTGACGGAGGAGATAGTATAGAAACAGACGGACGGACAGCCGGACAGGGCTAAATCAACACAGCTCGTCATGCTAATCAAGAACATATATACTTTATGTGGTCGGAGATGCTTCCTTCAATGCGTTACAAACATCCTCTGCAAGGGTATAAAAAGTAAAAAGTGCTCGACTAAGTTTATTGAATAAAAGTAGAATATCAGGGAATTTCTTGTTTCCAAATTCGATCGGAAGGATTTAGTATTAGTTCTGATTTCTACAAAATGTTCGTCGTTAGTGGAGGTGTTTGGGGCAAATTTTTATGTCGAGCACCTTCACTAAAGTCGATCATTTCGACGAACCAAGCAAATTCAGCGAAGAAGAAATTCGTGTGTGGATGGCCTGCATAAGAATCGAAATAAAAAGTCGCTTATAAACCAGCAACTCACTTGCCTATCGAACTGCCCTCTTAAAAAGCAAATAATATAAAACAAATTAAAATGCTTCCAATCATTTGTTATCCATAATCTAACTAAGCCACAGGCCATTTTCAATTGTCATCCATCTGCCGCCATACTCCATCAAAATCAACTTAAAGGCCGAATCCGAAAAAAAACCGGTCTACTTAAGCCTTTTCCCCCTCTCAACTCCAAGCCAATCAGATGAACACAACGACTAAATTAGATTAAGGCAAATTAATTTGTCTCCAACACAAACAAACAAAAAACAGAAGAAAAAAACTACAAATAAAAAAACACAGCTTGGGCCTGGGAGAAATTCCCAGAGTTATAACAAATGTGAACCACATTAATTATTCAAATGAACACAACAAGAACCACCACTAAACTAAATCGTTCAGTTGTCTTTTGCGTGAAGCATTTTAAAAATCATTTATCATCGGACTGATGAGCAGCAGCAGCGGACTCAAATTCGATTTAGCATAAATTATGCAAAATCACCATTGCCCAATACAAAATTAAGTTAATTATTTAATTTATGTGCTCGAGTAAAAACTAAAAACAGTCAAATTGTTCAACCGCATTTCGGGAGTTGCCAATTGCAATTAAAAATGTGCATAAATTACAATTGAATGGCAACAAAAGCAAGACAATATTAGTTTTTAATTGCCAAATAAATTATAAATAAATGCACGACGCGTGTCACAAAAACGCTAATGCGAATAGTTTGCATAAAATATACGCATTTGGGTAATGACAGATATGGAGCGCCACCTGAAAAAAGTCAGAAAATTCCAAACACAATGTACAATTAATTGAAATATTCATAAGGCGGCAGGCGACAAGCACAAATTTGCGGTTAAACAATAGTTGAATGTCAAATGAAGGAGGAGTTGGAGGAAATAAACTTGTTTGGTTTACAACTCTAGTTGTTTTGGCATCTCGGGTGACTTCTTCCAAAATATCCTGTTTACACACAAAATATCCTGATTTTGTATGTTTGCATTCATTTTCTAGCCGAATGTATACATGCACGCACGTGCATAGATTCAAAGTTCGCGGGCTGATGTATTTGTAAACAGCGCATTACCTACGCAAGGTTACTTTGAAATGTTTATCGGTAGAAAAAAAATCGATAATCGGTAGCAAATTCGGTCAACCCTAGTATGCGCTGCAAGTTGTAATATCACTTCTAAAAACTCCGCACCTTAGTAGGCGCTTCTACACAATTTCAAGCTATTCGATTTACTTTATACCAAGGAAATTTTGTGTACATTGTTCTCATTCAGTTTTTCGCTTTCGAACAGAGCTGGTCGCAGTTACTTTCTTATTTTGTCTGTTTTTTTCTTTTGTTTGTGATTCTGATTAACCAACACCGGTAGGTTTAGTTGCAGTTTCTGTAACTGTTCAGCATCTGTTTCAATTCCAGTTGTGCCAAACCCTACTTCTGGCTTTTGGTAGCATTTTTGTATACTCTGTACCAGAGGTACACAGAATATAATAAGTTTGTGCATAAGTTTGTAACAGGCAGAAGGAAGCATCTCCGACGCCATAAAATATATATTCTTGATCAGCATCAACGGCTGATGTCGTTGTCCGTCAGTCCGTCTGAACGCACAGATCTCTGAGATGGTAAGAGCTAGAGTTTTGCCATGTATGGGACAAAAACTTCTTAAAATTGCAGGCAGATTAAGTTTATTTTCAATTTATGCTACACCCCCTACCGCCTCTGCTATCGGGGAAAAGTCATATCTTCCACAGTTTTATAGACAGAAGGTTCGTTCCTTCTGGACATTTTTTATCGATCCGCCAAAGGAGAGGTAAAGATCGGATGTACGATAGTCGAGTATGTTATAGTCGACTTGATTCTAACTAAAACGTTTACTTCTTTCTGTTTCTGTTCCAGTATCTGTATCTGTACTGTTTGATTCCAGTTGGGCCAACCGCTTACCAGAGGTACACAGAGTAAAAAAAAAGTCAAATTTGTGAATTCATTTTGAATAAGAATGTATCTAAAATCAGCAAACGTTGGGTATTATTAAAAAAGCTGGTGCCCACCCTTATAATCGTTTGATTTATTGACTTAATGTTTGGGTTACTCAAATATTTGTCTTGTTAAATTTGCTCTACGTTTTTGGTTGGGGTTTTCCAACTAACCTTATCTGTTACACTAATTAATTGGGTTATCTTTTGACGATGCTAAATGCTCTGCTGTTGAGTGATCAAGAATATATAACTTTATTGGTCGCAATGCTTCCTTCTACTTGTTACTATTTTGGCACAACTTCATGTCCCCTTCTTTTTCGAGTCTAAAAATTGCATTTGTTCACAACTTAGTAGCCTAATCCCAGAGCAACATTTAGTAAAATGATTCAAACACATGGTTCCCATAATTTCATTTATATACAACCAAAATCGCCTGATGGAAACTGACGAAACTTTTTGATGACATGCGACTAAGTCTCCTACACATGATGCAAATCTTCCCACCTTCTTCTCGATGGACCGAATTGTTATTGATTCAAAATTTTTGAGCAGCAGCTGCATCGTTAATCCCAATGCCCTTATATCAACCAAACAAAAATTTGATAACCAAGAAGTGCTCGTTATGAATTATGAATTGACACACCAACAATAGCTTGGATACCTTTCGTTTTATGGATGTACATCCAATAGAAGGCGTTTCCAAATGACTCTGAACGTTGAGTCAATTATGCAATACAGTTGGGAATGAAATCAAAATTGGACTCACATACAGAAAGCCAAACTTATGGGTGTCAATGCAAAGCTTGGGGCTAAAGTTTTTAAGCGAGCTTAGAACTGCCCTTAAAATTTGAATGCCAAACAGTCAAACGTAATCGGAGTGCCCAGAATCTCTAGAGATTTTTATAATGGTTTATTTCAATTTTAATTGAATTGTCTTTAAAGTGCTAGGCTACTAGATTAGATGACAAAGTTTGCGAGACTTGAAACCGACTGCTCAAGGCAAAGCAGATTTGATGTGTACGGTTTTCCTTCCCTAAATTATAGCCGCTGTTCAGCCACTTTGTTATTTTCGTTTACAAACAAGAGCGTGCCTTCTTTCTATATGTTTTTGTAATTTATTTGGCGACCTTTCTGATGTTTAATTAGTAACGATTTTAACTGGCTTGAGGTCAAGAAGTTGCGTTTGTTCACAACTGCAAACAACTTATGCATTGACACACCCAAAGAAGCGTGGATACCTTTACAGCTGTTTCATGGATGTCCAATCCAATCATCAGAAGGCGTTTCGCTAAATTTTTGTATATTTTTTGATACACCACATTTTTAGGAGGATGTAAGATGTTAGATATTGCCAGTAAAATTTCCATTTCACATCATCATCAAAACCCATGCGTTCCTATAAAACGTGATCAGTGTGCCAAGACTATACACAACTTATGCATTGATACACTTCAACAATCAATAGTCTTTAGCAAAAGCCTACTGAAGTTTAGATTGGATATTAATGAAACGGTACTGCATAGCCATCCTGCTCTTTTTGGTGTATCAATGCATAAGTTGTTTACAGTTGTGAATAAACGCAACTTTTTTTGGACCTGGAGCCAGCTAAGCTCATTACTAATTGTACATTAGAAAGGTCGCCAAATAAATTACAAACATTATTTCAAAACCTGTAAACATTGAATTAATGTCATTTTGTTAGTATTGTATTCTTAAGTATTCTTAAAGCTGAACCTAATCAGGTGACCAACAAATATAAACAAGACATTGATACTAATAACAAAACATTTGTGTTCTATTTCTTTGTGTAATAATAATAAATACAATAACCAATTGAGCAAATTTTGTTTGGCTGCAGTTCCAAAGAAATTGTCACTTTTAAATGGGATTAAAGATGAACCTATTTAAGTGACATTGTGTAGATTATTTGTTCAAAATATACAAGCCACATTAAGAAGATATTTCTAATTTGTAGCAAAAAGCTTAAATTTCTCTACTTATATTTTAATTTCAGAGACTTTTGTGAGAGAAAAGTTCAAATTTGTGACATTTAATTGACAATTGATTCATGAAAAGCCACTTTGAAATATGACTAAATCTGAAATTTGCTTTAATTGAAGCAATTAAAACGCAGCATGCAGCTTGTCAATGAAAACTAAACTTAATATCAAGCCATTTCAAAGTACTCCTGCTTGTAATTATTTTAAAGCGATTTTGATTTCTCACACTCTTCTTACACTCTTAAGTTGTGTTTGCCCTTGTCTGGGTGCAATTGCAACGACTGCAACTCCCCAATTTCAAGCCCAACCAACCACCTGCCATTTCTAAAATCCCAAAACCCCAAACCGCCCAAAAAACATTTCACTTTTCTTTGTGCAAAATGCAAAGTTCGAAGCCCCCGGAAAGCAAAAAAAAAAAAGGAAGAAAAAACAAACTGAAACAGGGCGCTTCTAACAAAACCAACAAAAATGCAGCCTAGGCTGGATGCTGCAACGTTCCAGATACTTTACTTTTTTTGTTGCACTACTTTTTGTTGCTGCTGTTGTTGTTGTTGACGTTGCTGCTACGTCGGTTGTGTTAGCCATTTTTGTGTGACTTAAATTGCATTTTATTTCTGCAACGTTGCAAAACATTTATTTACTTTCATGGTTTGTTGAGTATTTGCCAAGCCACAAGGAACTCCAACAGCCACAGCAACAGCAGCAGCCAACGACAAGGCATAAAAATCGTTGAGGATGACGATGACGCAGACGACGGAGACGACGACGACGACAACGAGGATGTCAGAGTTTGAAACAGGAACTGTTGACTGCTTTTGAACTTGTGCGTTGCCTTCGTAGACAATGAGAGCAACGGATTTAACCCAATCCATATAAGATTTTCCACAATTATGCGCTAATTAAATGCTACATAATTTTTCGAATGCCGAAGACAGCTAAAAAATGCATAACATATGTTGCACAGGCCAAAGTCAGACCCGGCTTTGTGCCGCAGGCGCGGTCACAAGAAACAATTTTCAGGCACAGCAGCAGCAGCAGCCTCAGCCATAACCATAACATGTTTTGTTATTAATTATAGTTTACGCAATGCAGGGGACAGGCTGAAGACAACAACAGTCACTCAGTCAGCCAGCCAGGCAGGCAGGAAGCCAACTTGACCATGTGCCTCTGCTGCTGCTGCTCCTCCTCCTTCCCTCCACAAAGAACAACAAAAAAAAGAGTTCACTTAATTTGACGCACAAATGTCAGTCACAAGATGTTGGACGACGATGCGACGCTCAGTGAACCGCGTCAGTTGGTTGGCCCCGGTGCTGGTTCTGGGCTCTGCTGAAAATAACTCAATAACTAATCCTTTTTGAGAGCAAAAGGGTTGTTTGCCCAGGGCATTCCTTGGCCAACATGTGGCAGGGCTCCGTTTGCGCTGACTTGACAATAAAAATTATCATAATTATATTTAAATTAATATGCAACAACAAGCCAACAGAGTCTGGCAGGCAGCAATTTCCGCGCTCTCCGACAAATTACAGGAAATGCCAAACACCAAACACAGCAGCAACAGCAGCAGCAGAAGCAGCGACCGAACCTCTCTCCTCTTCTATGGCCCTTTATGGTGTTAGTTTTCGACTGTAATATTAATTAGGAAACTAGAGACCTTCACACGCCGCACCCACGAGACGTTAAGCGTTTTTATTTATTGCACCCTTGGCAAAAGGTATCATAAATTTAAAACAGAAATGTTCACATTTGAATGCATTTGTGTTAACACCATTAATTTCCTAAAGCATTTCTAAATCCAAATGGGACGAGAGAGAGAGGTCAACTAGAAAACTGCAAATCAAATGGTAAGAAAGGTGGGAAAGCGACTTAGCCAAAGCAATTAGGAAGTAAGAAGAACAATTTCAAATCCAAGGGGAAACCTGACTACGAAGATTCATACCAAGGAATCATGAAATAAACTACCCAGTATGCAGGTTAAGAACAAGAGTTAGGCAGTAGAGACTAGCAAAGAGAAGAGCAATGAAAATGGAAATAAGAAAATGAAATGAAAGTTCAAAAGTAGGGGAAAGTTAACTTCGGCTCGGCTGAAGTTTTGCATACCCTTGAAGCCTCCATTGAAAACAAAAAAGTTTTTCTAACTGAGACTACTTTTCGGACTTTACTTTTCTATGGGAGCTACACTATATAGATGTTCCATTACGACCAAACTTGGTGGAGTCATGGAAAAGCATAACAAACGAACAAGAAATCCCATTTAAAACAAAAAAGTTTTTCTCACTAGAACTTCATTTTCCACCGATCATTCGTACTGCAGCTATATGCTATAGTCATCCGATTTTGACAAAATTTTGTAGAATTGTGTAAGAGCATATAAAATATGTATATCCCAATGATAACGAAGTTTCCATTGGAAACAAAAAGTTTTTCTCACTAAAACTTCGACTTTCGACCGATCGTTCCTTTGGGAGCTACATATATGCTCCTCCGTCAGTTTGAAAGCTATCTTTACCAAACTTTGCACGAAGTTTTTTGGTTTCAATGGAAACGTCCTTATCATTGGCATAAACTTATTTTATATACTTTTACACAATTCTACAAAGTTTTGTCAAAATCGGAAGATAAGCCAATCAATAATACTCTGCTACCTCCAGGGACTGATCTGGAGGGTTTTAGGAGAGACCTTGAACGTACCATGGACTTGAATTTTGAGATTGTGCTACCAGAGGACATAGAAGATGCGTATGGCATATTTTTACCCGTTACTCGTAGAGTAAAAGGGTATAATAAAGTCGTGCAAATGTATGTAACAGGCAGAAGGAAGCATCTCCGATCCTATAAAGTATATATTTTTGATCAGCATCAACAGCCGAGTCGATCTAGCCATGTCCGTCTGTCCGTCCGTCTGTCTGTCTGCCCGTATGAACAAACAGATCTTAGAGATGGTAAGAGATAGAGGTTTGACATGTATGGGACATATGCTTTTTATACTTGCAGGCAGATCAAGTTTATTTTCAATTTTGCCACGCCCCCCCCCCCCCCCATAAACGTCACTCCCACGTTTAAAGCTATCCCTTCTGGAACAGAATCAGATAAATCGATCCGCCAAAAAGGTAATCGGAACGGTTCGGTTAAAGGAAACAAACATATGGGCAGCACCGCGCACGTAGGCCACCACATAGATATTATATCGGGTTGACCACTTTCTTTCTTTTATATAGGCAGCGCAGCACTAAATGCTCGTCATAAAAATTCATCTGCTCCTGGTTTTAGATACACTACTTAGTAACTTTTCTCCTGCACTGGACACTATGATATTAATAAAGAGGTGGCTCCGCAGATAGTTCGTTCTTACAGCTGACCCTAATGTTAATAGACTATATTGAAGAGTGGTTAATCAAGTTAAGAAGCTGTTAAGCAAGCATAAAGAAGAAGCTACTGACCGCTATCTTGAGAGCGTAACAACTGATTTAAAAACCAACTAGGCACTTTTGGCGCTTACAAGGCGGTACAAAAAACAAGCAGTTCCTAACTTGCCATTCAAAAGGCTGACGGGACTTCGGCCAAGACACCGCAAGAGCGTGCGGAAGAATTGGCCTCAAACCTAGAGGATAGGTTAAGCCATTACATCAAATAAGACTTTACATCAAATAGTCATAGAAATCGTGTCAATAGTATTATTGCAAGAGGTCGTGGGTTCGATCCCGCCTCGGAACATCTAATGAAAAGTTTTTTCTTTGAATAAACTTTACACCCGGTCACCCCTCTCTGCTGTTGGCGCCAGCTTTGTAGTAATTAGCCATGCAAAAGCTTCTTAAACTGCCGTTCGGATTCGGCGTTAAACTGTAGGTCCCTTTCTCTTGTGCGAAAATTAGAAGCGCACAAGCCAAGATATTGAGAGAGCTCGGCTTTGGCCCTTGGAGCTGTGTCAAGCCATTTTACATTACATTTTTACAGTATTATTGACAACCCTGGTCAACTGGCGCTACCATCTCCCCCTATAAAGAACAAATTAAGGATCTAAATAGTAAGAAGGCTCAAAGTGAGAATGGCTTGTACAATAGAGTCTTAAAAGCTCTTCCCATCAAAGGTCTCTTTATGATAGTTCACAAGCCTGGGAAGAGTCCCTCGGAGGTGGAGTCATACCGTCCTACGTATTGTACTTATGTATTAGCCTTTTGTCCTCAGTGTCAAGAATTTTCGAAAGATGCCTGCTAATTCGAATATTGGCATTGAACGAAGTCAGTTGTAGGATTGTTGAGATTGGGAGGGTGCCCTTGAACTGACCTGAGATTAAGTACTTTGGCTTTACCCGATATCAATCAATTTCTATCACTGCAACAGGGTGATCAGTGACCGTCCAGCCTATCTAACGTATCAGCTGGTGCTGAAGACTTTTAAATACTTCTTCGGCAAAAACTTAAATAAAATTATTTGCGACTACGAATCAAAGTGATGGGTGAAAAAGACCAAGTGACATCTAAGTAGTTAAGAACATTTGCTTGTGGATCTTGTTGAGTCAAATAAATATACTTTGGAGAACAAGAAGAGTGATGCGGTAAATGGGAAGCAGAAGGCAAAGATCAGTTTCCGTTCAAGTCATAGCTCATCGTCCTTGGAAAGCGTGGGACAGCTGCAAGGCTTGCCGAAAAAATGATGACTCGAAGAGTTTAGCCTCAGACAACAATGCAGGATTCCTTGACCTTCTAATCATAGCAAGAATTCAGTCCGATTTTTCATCGTTTAACATAAACAAGTAGCAAGTATCTGATAGTACCATAGCAGAGAAATCGGCCCTAAGTCAACATGTTGATTTCATCATCCTGAATCGTTTAACAAATTTGGCATCATCCAGATCAGTAAAATTCGTAGGCCTTTCCCTGAATCCCTGAACTCCTTGCATTATTTATTTGTTGTTCTGTCTCTTCGAGTTCTATTTCCATTGCGTGAAGGCAAAAACTTTGTTGATTCATAAATATTTTGTTTTAACAATTAACACGCAAGTTTTGGAATCAGCTGTTGGTCTATCGATGGCCAAATTCTATCGGGACTATTTGAGAGATTAAAATATGACATCAGCATGAGGCTGTGGTTAAGTTTCTTGCTCGTTCTTGCAGACTAACTAATTCGACATTGAGAAAACGGACCTAAGTACCAAAATATATGCATCTCTGCAAAGAACATGATCCCAAAAAAGTGGTTCTCATTTGACAGCCCATTTTTCTTATGAAACGAATTGATCGACTTGAAAAATTTGTTGCACACGACGCTTCGATACTGGGAGATCCAGTTCTTGGCAACTTTGGGCTGCACTTTGGGTTGTTCTTAATTGCAGCAATGGCGGGCGATCAGAATGAGTACTTTTTTCCAGATTTTCGGTATTTCTCAAATACTTTCTCTCCATTTTGGTAGCCATTATCTGCATATATGCTTATACTTTTTCTCCCCTTTCTTTCTTTTGGGCGTTCTTTTTTGATAACTCATTTTAAAAAGCTGAGTTTAGCTGTTAAATTATATGCCTTAATACATAAAAATTTGATTTGGCAGGCTTCTGCTTCTTTTACTTTCCCAGAGAGCAAGAAAAATGCATTGAAACCAACAGAAAAACGGATTGCAAAAACAACATAAATAAACAAAATCAAAACAAAAATAAAAGTGCAGCAGCAAATGCCAGACGAAACGGAACAATAATTAAAGCAATGGCAAAAAAAAGAAAACAAAGTAAACAACAACAACAACAACAGCAACAGGAAGAGGAACAAGGGCAACTGAGACAAGAAACCTTAGCAAAAATGCAGCTTCCCGTAGACTCTTTGAATGGGATGGATGATGCGCCGCCTGGTAGATGGATGATGGGATGCGTTGTTGTTGTTGTTTTTGTTTGGTTGTCATTGATGCCTCGTTGTTGATTTGTTGTTTTTGCTGATGAGCTAAGGCAAAAATCAGTGCAAAAGATGAGAAACGATGTTGGGTGTCGTTCCAGACTACTTGAAAAACAGACAAACGGGGGAAGAAACAGAGTGGGTCGGTCTCATTTAAGCGGCGGAACACACACGCAGCCAGAGAGCCAGACCCACCGACAGTTTTCCCAGACAAGCAGGTGGCAAAGGCTGCAGGCTGCTGCTGCCAACAACAACAACAGCAACGACAGCAACAGCAATTGATGTGGCCCGCAGTAGCAGCGGTAATTGCCGCTGCTGCCCATGCAAATTTTCCAACCAGATTCTGCAGTTTCTGCCGTTGAGTGAAATTATGTTGTTCTCGTTGGAAATGGGGGGGCTTTCCCGGCCCAACCCCTGTACAGATGGTTTCAATTAGTGATAAATCAGAACTCAACTCAAGAATTATTGCATTAACAAATTTATTTATCAAGACTCACGGTCGGGGCTACTAAATTCGCTGCGCGAATGCAATTTGCAGCCAGCGACCGAATTGGCGGCACACGTGACTGTGCGTCCGTCTCCGGCTTAGAGAAAATTGCAATTGCAATTACCAATGGGAAGAGCCACGAGTAAAACAACTAAACAACGCTGAGCGACGACAGTTTGACTTGCAATTTTGCTGCTGCTGCAGACCAAACCGTGGCCGCCGCATCATCATCAAGACCGCGCGCGCGCGCGCTCTGGCCCCGACCATATCCATTACACTGGAAGAGGAGGAGCCCTGCGGCTGGCTGGCTGGCTGGATGGCTGGCTGGCCAAGTTTTGCGAGAAAATCGATTTCTGCTGCCATGCCGGGCGGCCTTTTGGGTACATGTCCAGGTCCAGGGTCCCACTCCGAGTCGGAGTTGCAGTCCTGCAGTCCTACGTTTGTTTGTTGGTTCGTTCTTTCGTTCGTTCGTTTGTTTGTTTGTCGCTTTTAATGCTCGCTACGTTCGTCGGCGGAGGCGACTCTTGACTGATTTTTATGCTTTTGGCCCAATTGCCCTGCAGTAGCCCAAGCGGAGGCAGAGGCCTCCTCCAATGGTTGGGTCTGACCGGTTTGCCGGCGCTGATCTTTGCGTCAACAGCATCCGCACTGAGTCCCCCTTCACCCCACCTCCCCATTAGCGGCCCTTTGTTTGACTTGCAGTTGGCAATATAGGGTCATTCCTCTGCTCTGGTTGCTCATGTTGTTGTTGCTGTTGTTGCCGCGCCTGCACGCTTTTCGTTTCGTTTGATGGCCGCGCGCACGCGGTCTTTTGTTAGTTTTTCCAGGCACATTTCTTAAAAATATTATTGTATACTCTTTAGTTTTTTTTAATAAACAGGGCTTCATCACTTTTTCAAGCAGTTTGTGCTTAGCTGAGGAGTTGAAAAATGTGATCTTAGGAGAATTATCGGTAATTGTCTATCATATGTCCTTCATCTCCACCATCTCCAAATTTTTTTTGCCTGCGCCTCAGAATTGAGAGGTTTCATTTTGTCTTCATCTGTGGTGCATCTATTACATTACCACTCCTATATTTACCAAAAACAGGAAGAGGGAGAAGCTGTGGAAGGATTGGAAGAGATGGACGGGGTGGAAGGATTGGAATTTGCATTGAATTTATTTTAATCAGAAACATAATTCGAAAAGCATATGCGATTAAAAATATTTTATATGGGCAAAAACGCAAATTTCAAAATTCATTTACAAGAAGACCATGGTCGACCGCCAATTGATTTCTGCACGTAAATTCCTCATAATTCGCGGTCCATAGAGAAAAATTAATTCCCGAATTTTTGGAGAAGAAGGACATATAATAGACTGTTACCGAGTTATCTAAGGAATTCTAAATTCTTATCAAACTTCATTATTTTCTCTGAATGAGTACTAAATATGCTGAATATTAGATCCAGTTCCTAGTTTATAGCTGCATTGCGGTTTTGAACCCGCAAATTATCCAACTTCATATTACCATATTCACATTGTAATTGCGGAATCATTTTGATCAATTTCTCCGGTTTAGCAATCATATTAAAATACAAATTGAAAAAAAAACAGGAGAATCTTTAGCTTTTAGTTTTTTTCCAACCTTTGTTCCTAAGGATCTGTTTTTGGACCCTAACTGTTTTCTGTGTATGCTATTGACCTCCAAAATCTGTCTATAAATGTACGCTAAGTCAGCTAAATGAGCGTGTTTCTTTATGTAATGATGTATGTAAAGTTAATAGTTGATTTCAGAAACAATTTTGTTCAAATACAAATGGTAGATTTTGTACAAAAAGGTTTTGGATGAGTAGCAACGACCTAGGTTCTGTGTTGATGGCATTAAAATAAGTAATGTTGCTATCTATTTGGGTGACCACTTAAATAGTGCAACTAGATATCTTATTCTTACTTTTTGTTTAATTGCATTGAGCAGTGTGATGCAGCCAGCATAAATACACTAAGTCGCAAAATGTTTGTTGATTTCAAATACAACTTCCCATTTAAGTAACGGACGAACGGCATCTCAACCAACCATTATTTCCATTCCAAATTTTTGCATAATTTGAAAGAACTCTCAAAGAGCTCTGTACCACTGGTAGTAGTGGTACTTCTCTCTTTATTTCATAAACATATAAACAAGCAAGTACAATATCTATCTATCTATATAAACCAACATGGAACCAACAAAGTTCCTTACCTCACACCAATTACTACTTCTGGCTGCCCGAGTCTTCACCAGATACCAGATCGATCATCAGTATTAAGCAAGTGTAGCACATTTAACACTTCTGAAATTGCTGCTCGAGATTTCAAGGCTATCTTAATAAAGGTGTCAAGTTGCATATCGATATCAATAACTCTTCTAAGAAACCTAGTGCCGGCAGCTTTCCAGCCCTTGTAATAATTTGTATTATTTTTATAAAAGTGATCATTTGGAACCTTAACTATATCATTGGGGGATCTTGGGACCAAACCGATACAAAGGTCATCAGCTCTGCCCAGTAATTATCCTCTCTATCATTTAGGCCAATCAATATATCGGTCTTTGTTAGCAGGGGTTTCCTACAACATAACATTATATGCTTTATTAAAACTGGACATATTTTTAGAAAATGCTCAAAATCATCCAGTTCTCTAGTGTTGCATAGGGGGCAGGTTACTTGTTCCCGTCGGTTGTAAGTGTTAGACCCAAGTACCATCATGTACCACTATGACAAAATGAATATAGGTTCGAATGTAAAGTCCTTAGATATAATCTTGATATATATATATATATATTCTTGATCAGCATCAACAGCCAAGATGATATAGTCACGTCCGTATGAGCGCACAGATCTCAGTTGCATTGTCCGTACCGATCCCTTTTCCAATGTATAATTTAAACTTCCTTAGCTCTTGCCACAGACTGTTAGTTACATATTTGGAGTCTTCTCCTACAAGAGGTACTAACAACAACTTTTTACCTTTCTCACATTGCTTATGTGGCCCGGTGGCTCTGCGGCTAGTGTGCGCACCCGGCGTGGGTTCGATCCCGCCTCGGAACATCTAATGAAAAGTTTTTTTTCTTTGAACAAACTTTACACCCGGCCACGCCCCTTTGCTGTTGGCGCTAGCATTGCAGAAATTAGCCATGAAAAGCTTCTCAAACTGCCGTTCGGATTCGGCGTTAAACTGTAGGTCCCTTTCTCTTGTGCTAAAAATTAGAGCGCACAAGCCAAGAGATTGAGAGAGGCTCGGCTTTGGCCCTTTGGGGCTGTGTCATCTTGACAAGCTAATTTTACTTTTACTTACATTGCTATGTGGTCTAAAAATCTAATTCTTTGGCCAAAATTGTTGCATCTCTGCAACAGCCTTGCTTGGAAGCTGAAACGTTCCTAAAAGACTAATCTTCTTTTATTATACCCTTGCAAAGGGTATTATAAAATTGTCCGGATGTTTGTAACGCATAGAAGGAAGCATCTCCGACCACATAAAGTATATATATTCTTGATCAGCATGACGAGCTGAGTTGATTTAGCCTTGTCCGTCTGTTTCTATGCTATCTCCTCCGTCAGTTTTAAAGCTATCCACACCAAACTTTGCACGAAGTCGTTTGGTACAAATACGCTGCACATTTGTCGGAACCGGCCGGATCGGAAGACTATAGCATATAGCTGCCATAGGAACGATCGGTCGAAAAACTAGTTTTAGTGAGAAAAACTTTTTTGTTTTTAATGGAAACGCCTCCAAAGTCCGTAATTCTTAGTTTACTATCCTTTTCCATTATTTCACTAAGTTTGGTCGAAATCGGATGACTATAGCATATAGCTGCCATATGAACGATCGGTCGAAAAACTAGTCTTAGTGAAAAACTTTTTGTTTATAATGGAAACGTCCTCCAAAGTACGTATTGCCTAGTTTACTATCCTTTCCCATGATTTCACTAAGTTTGGTCGAAATCGGATGACTATAGCATATAGCTCCCATAGGAAAAATCGGTCGAAAAACTATTTCGAGTGAGGAAAACTTTTTGTTTTTAATGAAAACATCCTTTTAATTGGCATATTATTATTTTATATACTTTAACACATTTCTACAAAGTTTTATAAAAAAATCGGATGACTATAGCATATAGCTGCAGTATGAATGATCGGTCGAAAAAGAAGTTCTAGTGAGAAATTTTTTTTCGTTTTAAATGGGATCGCCTCCAAATTTCGTAATTAACAGTGCTTTTCCATGATTTCACCCAGTTTTAGTCGAAATCAGACATCAGTTTATTATAGTATTTGCAAACTTCCACAAGTAATCCATAGAATTAGTTTTATATTTTTTGTTTGCAAAGGGTATTAAAAAATTGTCCGGTGTTTGTAACGCATTGAAGGACGCATCTCCGACCACATAAAGTTTATATATTCTTGATTTTCTTGAGTTGATTTAGCCCTGAACTGAATTTAAAGCACTTTGAATTGACTAAAATCATATTTAGACGGCGAATTTCTATGACCCCTTATATATCCAAGGCAGGGAGTTCCAAATTGAGAATTACAAGCGGTCATATTTATGCAAAATGACGCAAATATATTGGTGAATACTTTTGGGCAAATTAATATAAGAAGTGTTTTAGCCGGGTAGCAACACGCCTGTGTTATAACGCAACTGGTTGAGACGGCATTCCAATCGTTTTCAAGTCCAAAGGGTCCCGAGTTCGAGTCCCCTCAGAGTAAGTAAAAAAATGCATACAAATTTATATAGTTCCTAGTTTTTCAGAACCATATCTAATAGAAATTTCCACTATTTTTAATATTATTTAGCGCTAAATGAATGGTGAAAATAGTAAAATCAAAGTGTAAATATTAAAATATCAGAGCATTTTTCCCCTGAGTGTATGAGTACCGAAATGAACACTATTTCTATGACTTTATTTAGAATTTTTAATAAGTTAATATTGCGATTTTAAGACTCTCAAGCAGATAACAAAAAAATCATCAGGCAATAGTTCAGAACTTGTAATGTTTTATGTTGTCGAAACGAAATTTTGGTTCGAAACAGGTTCAGGCTCAATTATTTTTCATATTCAATAATTCCTAATTCAAAAATATGAAATCCTTAGGTTTGATTCCAATACCATTAGCTAAATTCCCTAGGCAAATAATTTTCTTACATTTTGATGAAAATTTTGACAAATACAAATAAAAAGGGAAATTTTTTTTTCATACCTGAGCAAATTTTTTGCGTGGGAAACCTAAGCTGTTGCTTTAAGTCCAGCTAACTCTGAAATAGTAGCTATTTAGTCAATTTGGTATTGAATTTTGAGCAAATTATTTGCCTTTGAGATGAAGAAAAGGACATTTTTAAGTACATAGGTAAAGTAAAGGGTACTCAAATTGGAAAATTCCGAGATAAGGTTAAATGATCTCTAGTTTTGTATTCAGGATATGCACCATCTCTTATGAAATTTCTATAGAATTTTGTTGAATGCATCTTAGAATTCTTAACATTTTCTCTTATAAATTAAACTCTTATATGAACTGACTGACTTAGTTTTTAACAAGTAGAGTGTAATCAGGCTTCGACTTGCTCTCTGTACCATTTCTATGCTTTATTTATTTAAAGTTTTTAAGGTGCGCGCCCAATGGAGCACATTAACAGAGAGAAAGAGAGGGGAGAGGGCAGAGATAGGCGCTCCAGCAGATTGAGCCTGCTTATCGCAGCAGCGGGCATAATTGGTAGCAATGTTGGCTGCCACTTTTTCAGCGTTCTGCGGCTTCTGGTTCTGGCCTGGTCCCTGAATTCCGGACATGCCGGCAAAACACTTGTCAGCGAACTTAAATGGCGCGCAGCTGTGCCCCGGCATTAGTCGGTGGCGGCGGACACACCTCTCTTCGCAAGGAGGTGTTGGAACTGGACTCTGCGGTTAGTGGAGACATTTGATGTGTGATGCGATTATTGAGTTATGCCCACGGAGGCGGCGGCAGGTGCCTCACATATTTTTGTTAATTTTTTGATGAAGTTGATTAATTTATTTGCCACCACCAAAAGTGGAGAGACAATGACAACACAATACAAGTCGAAGGAGAGGTAGAGAGCATCAAATTTATAACAACAACCCCAAATGGCAACTGAACTGAGTGAGAGGCAGAAGAAGGTAAAGTAAAAACATAAAAAAGCAGCAGCACAGATTGCCAGAGAACAACAAAAACTAAATCCACACACACACATTCAAAGACACAGAGCTCTCTCTCCAGCTGTGCTGGCCCTGCCTGCCTGCCTTTGCCTGCAATCAATAAAACGGATTAGGAATATCCTTTAAATGCGGCGCTTGTCGGTGAAGGGAAACGGGAAGGTGACTGCAAATCTTTTACCATAACAAACCCATATAAAAATCGTAGAAGAAATAAAAGTGGCGGGCACTTACATAGATTTGGCTGCGTTGGCGTAGGCGTCAGCATTTCGTTACTGTTATTCTGCTGCTGCTGCTGGCTGCTGCGCACTTTCAAAAAAACAACAACAAATTCACACACACACACATCCGCACATACACGCACGCGAGTTACGAAAAGGATTTACCGTTTAACGCGAGCGACCTTAGCGCCAATGACCTTTGCTAGATGTCCTCGTCTTCGTCTGCCGGCACAGCAACAACACCCAAGTGTGTGTGTGTGTTGTGGCAGTATGCAAAAACCAAAAACAACAAAAACTGTTGCCTTAATTGCAGACTCTTTCTGCTTGCTGTTGTTGTCTTCTTCGCATTTTTAATTTAACAACAACAACACATAATTGCAGCAGCCGGCAGCGGCGCTGCAGCGAGTCGCTCGTTTGTTATTACTGGCTGGCTGCTCTGTGCTGCTCTTGGTGAAGAAGGAACGGAACACACACGACGCTTCAGAAATTCAACAAATTTTATCACGATTTCTTACGATTTGGTTGTACTTTGTAATTGTTTTGGCCTTTGGCTTCATTCATTCAATGCAATTGCAATTGCCATTGCAATTCACTTCAAATTCACATACACTTTCTTCTTGTACCAAAATTTTGTTGTTGTGCCAACCAAAATTTTTACCGGCTTTATTCTTGCGCGAGCAGAGCGGCCGCACAACCTCCGTTCTCTGCGTTGAATTTTTGAATGCGATAACAGTTTGAATACAACTGCTCACGTCGCGTTCGCGCTGGCTCATTTTGAGCGAGCGCAAGAGCACGTTTCTCGAACTCGAATTTGTTTCGAACTGGGAGAGCTAGAGAGAGAGAGCGCGAAAGAGAGAGCGTTGGCTAAGCTCTTGGTTTTCTCAACCAATTTTGAGGACTTTTGAAAGCTTTTCAATTTGAATTTGAATCTTGATATTGTTAGATATTTTAATTTCTAAAATTTGGAAAACATTTTTTTTTGGAATATTCTGAAAATTTATTAAAAACAAATTCGCATTCCCTCATTATCTTTGCCCGATTTACCACAGATTTTAATAAGACTTAAAAGACAACTGACTAAAGCCTTTATATGATAATCAGAAATGCTCCCATTTTCGCATTCGCACATGTTTTGCGATTTGAAGAGCAAATTTGGTCGAAAACCGGTTTCAAATCGCAAAACTTTTAATATTCTTATAGCCGAAAATGGGTTAGCATGTTGCTATCTCCTCCATCAGTTTTAAAGCTATCCTACCAAATTTTGCACGAAATTCTTTTGGTACAAATACGCCTTTTCTTTTTTCGGAACCGGCCGGATCGGGTATCTATGAAAAACTAGTCTTAGTGAGAAAAACTTTATTGTTTTTAATGGAAACGCCTCCAAAGTACGTATTTCTTAGTTTACTATCCCTTCCCATGATTCCACTTAGTTTGGACGAAATCGGATGACAATAGCATATAGCTGCCATAGGAACGATCGGTCAAAAAACTAGTTCTAGTGAGAAAAACTTTTTTGTTTTTAATGAAAACGTCCTTATCATTAGCATACACTTATTTTATATACTTTTACCCAATTCTACAAAGTTTGGTCGAAATCCGATGACTATAGCATATAGCTCCCATAGGAACGATCGGTCGAAAAACTAGTTCTAGTGAGAAAAACTTTTTTGTTTTAAATGGCATCGCCTCCAAATTTCGTAATTAACAGTGTATTATGCTTTTCCGTGATTTCACCATGTTTGGGCGAAATCAGACATCTATTTAGTAAAGATCCCATAGAAAAGTAAGGTCCAAAAAGTAGACTTCGTTAGAAAAACTTTTTTGTTTTCAATGGAAGCTGCCCTTGTATACAAAAGTTCGACCTATCCGAAGTTAACTTTCCCCTATTTTTGAGGGATTGAGGTCCGGGGATCGACTTGCCCTCGCAAGAACATCCACATTTTGCTCTCGGAACCAATCCTTTATTACTCGAGAGGAGTGCTTCGGGTCATTATCCTGCTGGAACTTCCATAAAAGTGGCATATTATCCTCGGAATATGGTAGCACCACCATCTCCAATCCAGTTAGTTCCGTCAATACGATGAATCGGACCAACACCATACCATGAAAAGCAGCCCCATACCATTAGGCTACCACCTCCATGTTTCACAGTTTTATATGTGTACTTGGGATCATGTTCTTTGCCTTTCGGACTACAAACATTCCTTTTGGCATCATTTTCAAATAAATTCATTTTTGATTTCGTCACTCTAGAGAATATTACGCCATTTTTTCTAATGCAAATTTGTTTCTCATCTGTAAATTTGCATGTCGATGCAAAGGAACCCTGAGAGCAATCCTTCCTGGCAGGTTTGCTATTGCCCATCGACGCCGAACGGTCCGGAATGACAAAATATTCCCAATTTCATTGGGAATCGTCCTGGAAGACTTGAACGGGTCGCGTTTAACCAACTGAAGCATGCGATCGTCGGCCTTAGATGATGATTTTCTAGGTGCTCCCCGAGTTTCACCTATTTTTTCCGGTTTTAAGGCATTGGTTACGTTTTTCCTTCATCTCGGAATCGTCAAATGAGCCTTCTCTCCTCCGCACTGCAGTGACGCTCAAGGTGCATCTAAAACAATTTTAAAGGTTATTAAGAACCCATTTTGTTATATTTTCCAAATAACTGAACTTCTGCAACCAAATAATCGTATTAATAAACTACAGGTTAATGTTTTGCTTCATACACCTATTTTATTGACCAGCCGAGTTTGCAGTCTAACCAATAAAACAATCCACATTTTTTCCCAAATAGCTAATTAATTCCGGGAATTCACCCAATTCGTACCGAAATAGTGTGACCATATTCAAAAAGAATAGCTTCCTTATTATATGTTATGTTTATTACGATTTAAATCGATATTTAAAAAAAATGTTTACACCTATTATATTGTCCATGAGTGTATATATACTTGCACAAACTTAATCTACTGGCGGTGTTCCAGAAATCTCTAGAGATTTTCCTGTAAACGGTTTCATTTCGAACTGCAACTGCTTGCCTTTACATGTGAAGCGTCCCCAAAAATGCCAGGCTACTAGATTAGATGACTAAAGTTGAGAGATTTAAAACTGACTGCTGAGCAGCAAGTACATTTCAAGGGTACAGTTTTCCTTTCCTATAATCTAGTAGACGACATAATTCTTGATACTTTACATATGAAGTCCTGATAGTTTAGTTCAAAATCCAATCGTTCATACGAAAATCTCTAGAGATTTTCGAAACACACCCGTATATATATAAAACAAAGTGGTGTTAGTTACACCACTTATAACTTAAGAACGGCTGGACGGATTTTAATAATCTTTGATTTGAATCCCCCCGCCTAACAGAATCACTAATAAAATTTATAAGAATGGTCCAAAAGAGTGCAAAATATGCAAATGTTTTATAAGAGTTTATATTGTTTAAATTAGTTATATTATATAGTTAAGCTATAAATAGTTAAGATTATTAAGAAGATAAAATAGTTGGAAATTGTCGACGGGTAAATGGGAGGTGTAGGCTAACCGGTCAAAAAAATTGCTAAATATTCAAAACAGACGGTCATGTCTATATTGACTCGACTGTTGATTCTGATCCCGAGTATATATAGTACTTTAGAGGACCAGATGTGCTTCCTTCTAGCTGTTTCATACATTTGCTCAAACTTAATGCATAGAAAATACTCGAATCCAAAGTTAAGTAAAAATACGAAAACTTTCATGTTGTGACATCAGAAGACATTTTCCATCGATTTGTGTCAGTTCAAGAAATCGCAACCTCAAGGCGTATGAAGAGATTTAGATTTATTGAGCTTATTTCCTAGTGCTACAGGATAAACTTATAAATTAATGCACTAGTCACAAACATTTACAAACTTGGATTTACAAACATATTAAACTTAGACTTAATTTTATTTATAATATAATAATTTAAATTGGGTTTTATATGACATTACTTTCCTATCATTGTGTTAACATATAATTTATTAATTAATATTGAATTTCCTATCTATTTCCCTATCATTTCCCTTATTTTCCCTAACTTTCCCTAACATTTTCCTAACTTTTCGTTACAAGTGTGAGTCAATTAAAGAGCATGATTTTGAAGGTGTGTTTTTAGGTTTTTATAAAATTGCGTTGCGCCGCTTGTACCTTTTAGAGCGTTGGGTAGTTCATTCCAAATGCGAACAGCATGAATGCCAAATTGTCTTTCAGAGATTAGCAGCTTATGTCTTAAGGATATTAGGTTATTTGTTCGTCTAGATGTTGAAAACTGAAGCTTGTCAAAAGATAATATGGTTCTTTATTGTATATAATTTTGTGTAGTAATAATAGAACCTTAAAGTTTGTCCAAGATTTCAGAGGGAGATTAAATAATTTGATTGAAAAACTGGATATATGGTCTCTGCGTCTTAATCCATAAACATATCTAGCAATATTATTATGGGCAACATTTAGTTTGCCAAAATGTTTGGCGTCACTGTTAGCAAACACCTCTATACCATAGAAAAGTGCTGGCAACAGATATGCATTAGCTATAAGTGAGCGGATATTTGTAGGAAGATATTGTTGAGAGATGTTGAGATTTCTTAATAGCCCATATGTTCTTCCAACAGCTTTTATGATATGGGTATTCCAGTTAAGGTTCCTATTAAAATAGAAGCCCAAGTTTTTAGCTTGTTCAACATATTCTATAGGAGAATTATCTATTAATAGGGGACGGATATGGCTTATACTAAAGTGTTTTTTATATATAACTAGACATTTAGATTTAGTTGGATTTAGACAGAGACCATTATGTTTTGCCCAGCTTGTGATTTTTTGTAGCTCATTGTTACATATATCTACACACTCATCTAGTTGGCTCAATGGACGGCTTACATATAATTGGACATCATCAGCGTACATATGACAATCACTATTACACAAAATATTGGGTAAGTCATTAACATAGATGGTAAACAGTAAAGGACCAAGGACGGATCCTTGAGGGACACCACGTTTAACATGTAGTAAAGAGGACTGGGATGACGATACAACAACGGATTGACACCTATTTAACAGATAGGACTTCATTAAGTTTAATGCCGAGTTTGAAAAATTGTACATTTTATTAAGTTTTGTGCATAGTATGTCATGGTTCACTGTGTCGAAGGCTTTACTGTAATCCAACAAAGTGAGAAAAGTCACTTTATCGTCATCCATCTCCTTTCGGATATCCTCAACGACTTTTAGAATAGCTGTGGTGCAGCTTCTATTCTTCCTGAAACCAGATTGCTTATCGTTATATAATAAGTTCTTGGTCATAAAATGCCGGATTTGGTCAGCCATTAGGTGCTCAAGGATCTTTGACAGATAAGGTAGTATTGCAATCGGTCGAAATTTGTTGTCAGGTTTTAGAATAGGGACTATTTTAGCGGATTTCCACATTACGGGGAAGACTGAAGTTATAATGGCGGTATTAAAAATATGTGTTAAGTGTGGCAAAATTTGTGGAAGAAGAATTTTTTACGAATTTAGGGTTAAGTTCATCTAATCCAACAGCATTTGATTTAATTTTAAGGATACATTCAAGAACATCACATTGACTAACACATTTAAAATTAAAGCTAAAAGAGATGCATAACTAGGCTTTGTTCTTTATTGACAACATGAATCACGTTTTGCGCTGCAGTTTGTTAGTCAGGTGAGGAATGCCAGCGCTGGATCGTGAAATAAATGACGCATTTAATTGAGAATTGGATTCATTCAGCATTAATAATATTGTTGTTAAGCCTTCAAACTATTGAATACCTGACATGTTACATTGCGAAACACTTCGCAATGGCCAACGTTTGAACAGTGTCTAAAACCATCTTTAGGGACGAATGCACAATGGCGAACAAATGCATATTGGAAGCATTTGACCCAACATTAAATGATCTGCGCAATGACTCGAGAAGTTTTGGAGGCGTATTGAATTTACTGTCTGGCGACTTCTGTCAAACATTGCCAGTCATTCCAAGATCCAAGATTCCAATCTGTGGCTCTATGTGAAGAAACTTCAGCTGTCAGCAAACATGAGTGTTGCATTGTTGAGTGATACATCTGCTCAAGATTTCTGCAAGCATTTGCTGTCTATCGGTAATGGACGAGTTCCTGTCGTCGAATCCAGCGAATTGATTTCATTTCCTCCGAAGTTTTGCAATTTTTTCTCATCGATTCAACAAAATATTTCCGAACATCATTTGTAAGCACAAAAAGAAAGAATGGTTGAGCAAGCGAGCAAGTTTAGCGGCTAAGAATAAAGATGCGGACTTAAACTTTGTAATTCAGAACCAAATCGTTGGTACTCTGCATTTATTGAAAATCTATTGATTGTGTAACTTACGAAGACGAGACCCCCAACTATCTAACCATCACACTATTCACAACTAATGCTTCTCATCCATCGAACGAAAATGTATGTTAAAAAGTGCTTCACTGAAGAAAATCATCCCAAGTCATCAAAGTAAATGTCTTCCTTGAACTATTAAACATAATAAATTTTGAGCATTCATTGTACTACGTTAATTTAAAGTATCACTACATAAATTGACGGTAAGGCGGTACGAAGTTCGCCGGGCCATCTAGTAGTTTGATATTGTCAAGTTTATTTTAAGATCGTTTAAGTTTTATAAAAAACCCGAAGCACTTTTTAACCAATTCATATTACCAAACAACCTGAGTCCTAAAGTTTAACCAAACAGAACCACTTTTGTTACTCTATAACAGCGATGTTCAAGAAGAATCGAGGCCAAAAAGTGAGAGTGTATTGGTGTGCGATATTAAAGCGACACAGCCCAGCTTTGAACTGCCCTCAACGACGGCTGGACAGCGAATGAAGGCAAAGAGAGCTCCGCTTACGCTCATATGCCCGACTTCCGCATGCGCTCGGCTCGAGAGCGTGTAAATAGCCGATTGCGCTCGGCCCCTGGGGGCTATGGAGGAACGCTATCTATAATATCTAACTCTTTATTTCAAAACTTATCAACAAATTTAAAGTTCATTGGTTCAAAAACTTTCTTAGCTGAGGACTTAAGACTAATAACCAAATATCTTGTTATGATGGACCAGGACCAAATGGACCAGGATCTACCCTCATGACAATCTTCATAGGAAGTACCGGTTGCATATTAAATACATCTTCTAGAGAGCTCTATTCTTTCCTATTTCTGTTGTGAACACTAAAGTTCTTGTTAAAATGGAGTTCAGCTACTATTTCATCTATGGACTAGGAGGATAATAGAGACTTCCATCTTCAACTTCTCAAAGTAGGTTTGTCTATTTCATTTTGATTCTGTATGAAGATTTTACTTAACCCGCAACTGAATTATTAGTACACTTTAGAACTCTACCCTTGACTCAATTTTGACGCATGCGCTGTGGCTCTTTGCGTAGCTTCGAGTGTCTGGGAAATTAAGGGAAATTTTGTTGGGCGCGTAAAATAAAGAGAATTTGAAATTGTGTTGAAAATATGTACATTTATTTCGGTTTTGTAGCGGTTTTAGAAACCAATTGAATTTAAAGTTTTTTACAATTTTTATGGATTTTAGTTGTTTTGCGAGTATTTCAATCTGTTCAACCTGTTCACACTGCTGTAATCATTTGAGTGTCGTCCTCGTTGAGGCCATCAACATGTTTGCCATTCACTTCGTTGGTATGATTGGATTCGGTGTCGCTGGGCTCCTGCTCCTGTTCCTCCTCATCCTCATCCTCGTCCTCGCCTTCGTGTTCGGGTGACTCACGTTCTTCGTTCTCCTCGTAGATGACATCACAGCTGGTGGGTATGGTTTTGGGTAAGGGTTTCTTAATGGCTTTGCCACCCACCTTACGCAGATCATCTGCTCCATTCTGCTGCAGTTCGGACATTTGATTCTGCATCTCACGCAGACGATCGGTGAGCACATACAAATCTCTCTCCTGGCTTTCGCAACGGGTGCGCAACTCGGAGATTTCTCGCAGATCTTCGGCACGTGGATCGCGTCTTTCATAACGCATGCGCATCTCCTCGAATCTGCAAACAGCATAAGAAAAGAGAAGCACTTAGAAAATGACAGGAAAATGGACCAAGCTGAGCAAAGACAACAAGGCTAAGCGAGAGAGCGGTTGGAAAGTGAAAAGGGTTCTCAGATTTCACTTACAAATTGGTAAGGCAGCGGCACTTGCGATGCAGTTGCTCGATCTCGTTGGCATTGCTGATATCACGATTGTCCAGAGCCGCCTTCTCGGCATCATAGGCGGCCTTCAGGTCCTTGAGATTACGCTGATGCCGTAGCTCTACATCGCTGTGGGGTAAGGGGATAGAATATATAGGAGGGTAGACACAAGCAAGGAGACATAGTTTCGTTTTTGAAAAGTATATTGAAAAGTCATTTGCGCAACAGAAGATGACGATATTTGATATAGAGCACAGCGACAATATTGAACACTAAACATGCTAAGGCAATCAATGGTGACATGGTCAGATAGAGCACATAGAGTGTGGGCATATATGGAAGCACACACAAGGCGGTGGTAACTAGATGCGATGTAGATGTAGCACAGTCTAAACCAATGCTGTTGGGCATACAAGAACAGAAAATGTATCAAAAGAATACCAAAAGAAAAATATGCGTATGTCAACTACAAGCCAAGGTGAGAGGTGGTGGGGGGAATGGAAAAGCAACAGCCATTTAGCCACTCACTTGATTCGTTCATCGGCAGCGGCCATTTTGGCGCGATGTCTCTCCACCAGTTCCTGCAGCGCTTCATCCTTTTCCGCTTGCAATTTGGCCTTGTGTGTCTCTGGGGGTATAAAAAAGTGTTCCATTACTCTTTTCATTTCTCTTTTTGTAGTAATTTATGGTTACCCAGCTCCTTGCGATGCGTCTCCACCATATCCTGTGTAGACATTTGCAATTCCTTGGCAAATTCATCCTTAACTTGACCCAAGCGTTCACGGAATTTCTCTTCCATCTCCTGCTTTTCGTTTTCAAACTCCTTTTTCAGTTTTTCCTCCAGCTCCAAACGCCGATCCTCCTCACGGCACATGGCATTTTGATATTCGCGATCGGCTCGATCCAAATGCATGCGAGTTTGGAGCAAAGCATTGTCCGATCGCTCGCGTAGCGTCAGGAAATCCTGTTTTTTGTGCTCCAAATTCTCATGCAGTTCATCGATCTGTGGGAGAGAAGTGGGTGAAAAGCAAATCAATGAATTGTTGGCTTAAGAAAGGATTTGGACAGCAACAGACACGAAGTTGAGAACAGCACAAAAACTGACTCAATTTTCTCTGCAGCAATAGCAACGACGCAGCTAAGCAAGAGCAGAACATACAGCGCAACGGTGAGCCGAAGCAACACGACGAGCTTATACTGTGTGTGAGTCGCCTGCGCTGCTTTTGATAGTTTGCATATGCGACAGTAAGACAACTTTCTAAGTGGCCACTAGCAACATTTATGGTCCCATTGCCGACCACTGTTTTTGTCCATTTTGGGATATTGTAAAAACGATCTATAAGAACTTAAACGTTGTCGAAAATATCAAAATGAACAGTATCTAAAAATCGACATTGATGTATTGAGTTTACAAAATATCGATAAATCAATCGTTATTTCCCAAAGCTTTATTAAAATTCTTGAAATTGGAAATTCTAGCTTATCTTTAGTATATGATAAGCCGAAATTAGATTAGTACTTGAGTAAACTAAATTTCTTTTAAAATTTTCGGAAAGCCTAATATGTGGGTAGTTTAGCTAGCAGGATTTTTTCTAGATGGTATTATACCCAAGGTAAAAAATATTAGCACCGACCGGTACTTAGTCTAGTCCGATTTGATGAAACGAGATCGAACAATTCAGACTGATTTGAATCCAATGAACAATATGGCCCAATTTAATTTTTATTATTTTTTATCTGATGTAGAAATAGCGATTATAACAGAAGCATCGATATATCACAAGCTTTAATATACTCTTGAAACAAGATCTGTCATACTTACTGTTTCTCATTCAAGTCCCAACAAAACTTTAAAATGGATTCACATCCATTCTGGAAATAAAATGCTGAGTAGGTATAGGTCTTTAAAAATATTGTAGAAGTTATAGCTATAAGAGCTCTCATTGCTATCTTAGTATTGATATTGAGAGCGGCTCATGTTGGCCCTAGAAGATCTGGAAGATCGAACAGTAGGGTTGTCAGCAAAGTTCCTGTCAAAGTTTGTGTTAAAATTGTGTGAAGTGCTACCCATCGTCGTTGCGACCGGTTCTGCCCATAAAACTATTTATTTTTCTTAAAACTCGACTATCGTTCATCCGATCTTTTCCATTCCCGATCGCTAAATAATCCTGATTACTAAATATGTCCAGCAGGAACGCCCCTTTCTATCTATAAAACTGTGGGAGTTATGACGTTTTTCCAATTTGAGTGACAAAAATTCTAAAATAAACTTGATCTGCCTGCAAGTTTAAGAAGCATATGTCCCATACATGTCAAACCATTATCACTTACCATCTCTGAGATCTGTTTGTTCATACGGACAGACGGACGGACAAAGAACGGACGGACAGACGGACGACGGACGGATAGACGGGCATGGCTAAATCGACTCCGCTGTTGATGCTGATCAAGAATATATATACTTTAACAATATCTGCCAATCCTCGTCCCAGAATTGGTATTTATGTGGAAACTCAAAGCGCGCTCTTAGATGGCGAGATAAAAGATTACAGGTAAGTTAAAGGTACGGTTTTTAATGGATTATTTGTATAATCCTTCTTCTTGTTATTTTGAGTCGCAATTAAGATTTAATCTCATTGAATCCACAGCTGCAAATCGGTAAACTTCACATTTGAATCGGGTATCGATATCGCTTTTCGTCTGCTACGTGTTGTTATAACATATCCTTTTGGGGTTTTAAGAAAATTCTAGTTGTAAATTTTTCTAAATTTTTGGAACCTGTTTAATGCATTTCAAAGATCATACCTTGTTCATACTCCGAAAAGATGGTTCCACGAACAATTTTGCACATCCTAATGCACAAAAATTTTTTATAATGCTATATATATAGTAAAAGTAAAATCGGCTTGTCAAGATGACAACAGCCCCGAGGGGCCAAAGCCGAGCCTCTCTCACTCTTGGCTTGTGCGCTTCTAATTTTAACACAAGAGAAAAGGACCTACAGTTTAACGCCGAATCCGAACGGCAGTTTGAGATGCTTTTCCATGGCCAATTACTGCAATGCTGGCGCCAGCAGCAAGAGGTGTGGCCGGGTGTAAAGTTTTATTCAAAGAAAAGACTTGTTCATTAGATGTTCCGAGGCGGGATCGAACCCACGGCCTCATGCTCAGCAGTCGCGCACACTAACCACTGAGCCACTCCGGCCACTAATTTACTAATTTTATAATTTATATAGTAAATACTCGTACATTAAATATCGGTTATATGACGAGCCGCTTGTATGCAAACTTTTTCCACCAAAATTGGAATTTCTACGTACTATTTTAATCGGTTGTTAGCAAATTTTCCAACACTGTTCCCGTAAATTGAATTATCGATTGAGTTTTCATCGATAGCTAAACATATGATTCTGTAATAATAACTGCAGCAATGTCGCGACAGCTAAACAACAAATTTCTGTTTTAAATGACTTAAAAACAAACCACAATCAAGACATCCTTGGTGAGAAGTATAAAGTGAGCGTCAGCACCATTTCGAGTATTAAAAATAATGCAAGTGAGATCTGTGCTATCACCAATCCTGACAAGAAAAGTAACAGAAAAAGCACAATTTTTCACTTGGAAACAGCATTGTTGTCCTAGTTCAACCAAATCCTTTCTCAAAACGGAATTGTTAATGGACCTGTCTTGCTCGCTAAGGCACTGGAGTTCGCCATAAAGCAAATAAAGACTATGCACCAGATCGGAGCTGGTGCAAGCGAAATTCTATTAACTTCGCAAAGATTCACAGAGAAACCAGTGAAAATATTACTGCAAGGGCGGCCGCTCTGATCATTTGCCGCATATTCTGGACAAATTCACTCCAGAATGCATATTTTGTGCTGATGAAACTGGATTGTATTACAAGGCACTGCCAAACGGAATCTACAAAGGCAAGCATGAGATTCCAAAAGGATTCACAGCCCAGAAGCAACGACTCACATTAGTACTGGTACATTCAAACGAGCTTATTGTATTGGAAAGTCAGCCAAGCTCCGGCCTTTTAAAGGAAGAGAGGTGGCAGGTACAGAATCGGTATTTTTGTTACAAACAAATTTAAACAAAAACAAATTAGAGCATTGGAAAAGGGATTATTTGTAGTTAAATTTATACCGGTTTTGAACCGAACCGGTTCGAGCCCGAAATTCCGACATTTATTATGCTGTGAACTGAACTTTGAAGCAAACCTCTTTAAAAATAAAAGCTTCAACCGAACAGGTTTCGAACCTAAAATTTCGGTTCGGTTATAGCGGGATTTCTTAAACGCAATTTTTTGCTTACAACCGATAGATTGTTTGTAAGCAAATGACTTGCATATAACCGATATCCGCCATCAAAATATTGCTGTATTATAGCTTTTTGCATACAAGCAATATTCGCTGTAATTCTTTTACTGAAATATAGAGAGCAATGCTTTAAAGATACAGTTACAATGACGAATTTCGAGAACTGTTTGACATGAAGACTCTGGACGAGAATCACTTATAATACAAATGGATGCATGCAACCTATAGATACAAAAATCTCACAGAATTCCAGAAAGGGAAGACTATAAAGAAAGTAACGACGATCTTGGAGAAAAAAACTATTTCAGAAAGTCCACGCCGATACAAACTGCCTTCTATGCATTTGACAGGAAAAACAATTGGGGAAAAGTCAGATTATAGTATACACGATAACATGGAAAACAAGAATGTTCCGATCGTCCCATCAGAGGCTTTATGCTGCCAGCACTGTTGTAGTGATCCAATCCGGCCGGCTCTGACATATGTGGAACCACAAATCTTCATACAAAGTCTCGTGAAGCTTACAAGAAGAGAAATAACAAAGAAACAGAAGGACATGGCTACATCAACATAGCTCGTCATGCTAATTGAGAATATATACCTTAAGTGGTCGGAGATGCTTCCTGTATAGCCACCATCTGAAGGGGCATTTTCCTTAATCTCTCTAAGTATATGCTTACCTCTGCACGTAGCTCCTCTTCATTGGCCGTATATCGATTGGTCAGCGCTCTCAGCTCTTCGATATGCTCATTCTGTAGCTTATCCAAGGCATCACGACGTTCAGTTCATTTGTCAGTCTTGTCATCTCTGTGCTGTGAGTTTGTGTGAGAAAATAAGTAAAGTTAAGCTCTGAAATCTTTGCAATTCCGTTGAGAAACTCACTAAAGTTTGTTCTCCCAAAAGGCGGCAGCTTCGTTGCGTACCTCATCGATTTTGTAGATCATTTGACGCTCCTTATCATAAATGGCACTGCAAAGAGAACTCTTTACTTAGTAGTCCTTACTCCTTTGCTAATTACTCACTTATCACACTGATATTTAATCTTGTGCACAGCTTCAATCTGTGCCTCCAGATTCTCATTGGCCGATTCCAGATCACTCTTAAGATTCTCTATGCGATCCATCAGCGTCTGTATGGAGTGCTCCTGCTCGCTGACCACGCCACGCAGCGAATTCACCTGAGCCTGCCACACACGCAACTGTTCCGCCTCCTTGCGACGTGATTGCAGCTCCTGTTCCAGTTCCTCTGCCTTGGCCGCGGCCTGCTTGCGTTCGTAGTTGGATTTGTCCATTTTATCCTTGCACTGACGCTGCATTTGCCGCAGTTGCCACTCGCAGTCCGTCATCAGAGTTTCCTCGCGTTCTGTAAGTAAATTAACATTTTAATCCAGCGGTGGGCAGGAAATTTGAGTTTGGGAACAACAGAAAAAAATCCACCCTTTTTAGCGAGGCTCAAGTCGACAAGCCAGACACAGCTGTTTAAAGCAGCTGCTTATCTCGGAGCAATGGGAGCAGGGGCATGCCCACCGCTGTTTAAATCGTTTGATGATTGATTCAAGTCTTACCTCTATTGTGCGTTCTGAGCATCTCAAACTCCTTTTGCCATTTATCCTCACAAATTTTGCGCTCTGCCTCCGAATTCTCCAGCGCATTTTTGAGTATGCGTATCTGTTCCTCCAGTTCGGCACGAATTTTGTCTACCTCGTTGCGCCATTCCTTCACCTCGACCTGTGCCTGAGCCAACTGGGATTGTAGGCTGTTTGCCAGACTCTGGGTCTGTTTGTACTTCTGGTTTAGTTCGTTGTACTGGATTTCGAGCTCATCTAATTGAAGAACCAAATAAGAATTTCGGGAAAACAATTGTAAGAGATTCTTCACTTGCCGTATTTACGTCGGAATTCGTCCTCATCTTCGCTATATTTGTGCCGCAAGTGTATTTTCTCATCCTCAAGAAGTTTAAGTTTCTTGCGCACGAATTCATCATCCTTATGAGCGGCAGTGAGTTCACCTTGGAGTCCTGGAATTGGTATTGGATTTGATAGACATGAAGGGTGATTTGAGTTAGATTTACAAAAGATTAAGAATCGATTTTCGAACTTCATTTCAAATGATTCACAGAACCGAACCTATACTCCAAATGATCCCTTAGTTTCATAGAAATGATTTGTTTGATATGAAAAAAGCGTTGGAGATGATGGATTCATGAATTGACACGGATCACAAGCCTGTTCGAATTGAACATCATCTAACACTTCTTTCAAGTAATCACAAGATTCCGATTATCGATTTACTCTCAGGAAGCTCATGAAATACTCTTCTTATCACCCACGAGGCAATCGATAGAACCATGATCGACCTTATCGATCGTCAATAAAACGATCACAGGATACCCACAAGCAATGAAGCTCCAACTAAGAGTCACAAGAAATTCATCTCATTAAAATTGTCATCCTTAATTCAATGATTTACTTAATTCTATGTTTTCCTTATCATATTAATCTATTTTTTAATACTCTAAGCAAATCCCATAGTGGGCGTCGTGGAACACCTGGTACAACCTATCGATATACAATTGCTGCTGGTGGTAGCAGTATCACTTCAAAGCAGCGTACTAATTCCTAGATACATGCTCCTCCATCATGATACGTCACATTGGCTATCATGATACCGTATCAGTGGCGTTCAGCAGGAAGATCAATGAAAATGAGTTCAGCAAGTTCTTCTGATGATTCTCCAATATACTTGGCAGGTATTCACCTGAATTGAGGTACGACATACACTAAATTTTATACTATTGCCGGATTTACCACCGAAGTAATATATATACTATTTCCAACATTTCCCCAGGCAAGCCAATGAACCCATGAACTAGGCCATCGCCTTGTAAGCGCTTTCTTTCTACCCTTCTCTCTAAACCCCAATTGGGGGCTCATTTCTTATTTACATCTAGGCTTAGATTAGCCACACTGAGGGAAAAACGTGTTTGAAAAAAAAGATTTCTTCATCTCAAACTATAAACAGAATGATCTCTCAATTTTTTGAGAACAAATGTTCCGATTTTTTATGAAATGAGCACAATTCAGCTCACCTCAACCAACGCACCGAAAAGTACAAGTAGCCATTCAGACTCAGCAATAGCTTAACCGTCTAAGACGTCCGCTGTCGCATCATTGCGCGCTGCAAAGGTCTTAGGCTCTACTCCCAGTAAGTCCGACAAATTTTTATTTCATTAAAAATTTGCCAAGGCAGGTGGGATGTTGTACAAGCAATGTCTACGCGGACATAGACCAATTTTGTTTTGGTTGGATGTTTTGCTTCAAGTGCCTAGAAAAGTTACCTTCTATGAGTATGTGTCTATTATGAGGTTTTTATATGCCATATTGGGAGGGTGAAAGCACTTATATATGTGACAGAAAATAGTCAGAAAATACTCAGAAATCTTACACATAAAGTGCGTCCGTTTTCATAGAAAAAATCGCTCATTCCGGACTCTTTTTGTGCGCACTTTGACGGTGAATGCTTATAAAAAAAGTAAAAAAGTCAGAAAAGTCACAAATTACGCAAATATTGCTATCGTTTAGGTGTAGCGTTAACACCATTTTGGGCTCAACTGGGGAACATTTTAGGGTCATTTTACAAACTTTCGGTTTTCTTTTAGAAACATTTTCGTAACCTTTTAAGACCACTTGGTGCTCTTTTTGTCAACATTTTGGGAACAATTTTGGAACATCTCGGTCTTAATCTCATTTTGGTTACACATTGGGTTCAATTTTCGAACAGTTTTGGTACATTTTTATGAACCGTTTGGTTATACAGTGTGACTGATTTTAAGACATTTCTGATATTCAAACTAGCAAGTCTTAGCCCGCTAGAGGTCATGTTATGCTTTCACATAACTTTAATAGTCTATCACAACACCACAATGGAGGCTGGTCAACTAAACAGAAGGTTTAAGAACCTCCCGGTTCTATCATAAGAGCAAAAGCAGAGGGTTCCTCTTGCCAGCATTGCCATAACTGATTGGGATATCCAAAGCAGCATAAGCGAGGAAACCAACAGCAGAGCTGATATGTTGCCGTGAACGTCGGAGCTGTTTTGTGAACAAAAATTCATGAACGAAATGGTTTAAAAAGGAGTCCGCTTGGGCTGCATTTTGGAACGCAGTTTTTTTCTTAGTGTAGGAAGGTAGTTTTTTAAAAGGAATACTTAGCAAGGTAGCCGCACTCGCTCTCTCGCCCTCTTTGCTCGCCGCTTAAGTGTCAGTCTGTGAACAAAGAGAAGATAACCTAGAAAGCTACTCTAGGACAGCGATGTTCAAGAAGAGCGAGGCAAAAAAGTGAGAGTGTATTGGTGTGCGATATTAAGGCGACACAGCCCAGCTTTAAACTGCCCTCAACGACGGTTGGGCAGCGAATGAAGGCAAAGAGAGCTCTGCTTACGATCAAATGCCTGACATAGGCATGCGCTCCGCTCGAGAGCGTGTCAATAGCCGATTGCGCTCGGCCTCTGGAGCTATGGAGGAACATCGCTGCTCTACCACAAGGTATACTTAACAATGTAGCCGCACACGCGCTCTCGCTCTCTTTGTTCGCCGCTTAAGTGTCAGTCTGTGAACAACAGTAGTGAGCGAAGCATCTCCGCGGACGAATTTTTTGTGCTCTGCCTCTTAATAAGAGGCGGTCAGAGAGCAAGTGCTGCTACCTTGTTAAGTATACCTTGCTCTATGACGCCGCTCATTTTTGAGTGATGTTAATGGTATTGTGACAACAGTCTGATAACATTCTGACAACAGAAACGTATTGTGATATATGAACACACGATGGTTAGAGGGAGACGAACATTGTCAAGAATTACTCTGAGAGGGAAAAGGTCAGCGAACAGCTGATTCATGAAACAATTACATAAGGTAAGGCGTACATTCAAAAATGTGGACTGACAGCTTTAGCTAAGTGAACCTATGCGAGACCAAAAAGTGAGAGTGTATTGGTGTGCGATATTAAAGCGACACAGCCCAGCTTTGAACTGCCCTGCTCGACGTCTGGGCATCGAATGCAAGCAAAGAGAGCGCTGCTTGCGCTCATATGCCCGACATCGGCATGCGCTCGGCTCGTGTGCGTGTAAATAGCCGATTGTGCTTGGCCCCTGGGGGCTATGGAGAAACATCGCTGACCTATGCACACGAAAACCACACAAAAATCCAGCCAGACTGAAATAATTTTGACTGAACTGAGAGCACAGTGACTAATCCGCCATACCTTGTATAGTTATATCATGACGCACTCTATTTGAGTAAATTTTTTTGTTTATACACCGAATTTTGAAACTGAATCGAAAATAGACAACTGCAGAATTGTGCTTGTATATTAAATCTCGTCCTTTACCTGAATTTTGTTAGACACCAGCGTTTTTTTGTTCTCGCACATGTTGACATTTATATAAGAGACGGTTGTTAAGTATACCTTGGACCTACCCTTGTGTGCTAAATGAGAGGGGCTTATATTCTGCCTTAGGTGTGCGTCAATAAGTCTGTTAAGAGTTGTAAGTAGAAACGAGCATAGGCTGTTTGGCCCATGATCATTTGGTTTTAAAAGTGAAGGCTTTCCAGCTTTCGTAATGAGTACCTCCTTAGTTTCTCTACGTCTAATGGAAATGTAGTTGAACCAAGGCAAGCCAAGGCTGTAAATACGATATCTGGGTCTAATGGCTTTAATGTTTCGAACGAGTCGATAGCCCACTTTATTCTGGTCATCAACAGCGGAGACGATACAGCCACAAGTTATGATCTGCACGCAGATAAAGTTTATTTCAAATTTTTGCCTTGCCCTCCCCCGCTCCCACAATCAAAAATGTTGAATAACTCCTTAAAAATGTAAGATATCCCCAAATATTTATAATCTCTTTTACTTTTTTAAAACAGTACCTACTATCATATTTTTGGTGTCTGTTAATAAATTCCTTCCATTCTTTTCGGCGTTTCCTGCGCTATTTGACAACATAACAGTAATATGTTATCAATTATGTTAATGCTCTGTTAATTAACATATAGAAAGACTATTAATCCTATTACGGGTATATCGAAGTCGTGCAGAACCGTCCCTAACTTACGCTCTCGTTTTTATTGCATTCACTTCAAACCCAAATTCAAATTCCTACTTACTTTCCACATTCCATTGTTTCAATGACAATTCCTGTTCCAGTTTCTGTATCTTATATTGCATATCACCCACTTTGGCCTCCAGATTGTGAACATTTTTATGTGCATCGTCCAATTGTGTGCCCAAGCGTGCCTTCTGAAGTTTTAGCTCTTTTCTAAAATAAAAAAGAAAAACGTATAAAATTTAATGACTCAAAGACGGGGACTTATCCCAGACAAAAATGTCGTATAATTAGTCAAATTGAAAGCTGTAGAAAATCCTCAGCAAAACAAAATGAATCACAAACGTGATGGCGGGCACGCAGTAGGATTTAAAAGAGAACAAGAAAAAAAAACAAACAAACAAAAACTAAATAATAAAATAATAACACACCTAATATAGCCGGACATACGTATAGATCCGCTTGACGCACTTGAATGGAAAATCTCGTAAACGAAAATGAGGTGCAAAAACACGGGGAATGTCTTTCCCCACATAATTTGTTGCTACACACAAGTTGAGGAGACATTTATATAATATTTGTTTGGTTTTGTCTTTAAACGCAGAAGATAAAATACGTTTTAATTGAATTTAATGTATGTATAGGTAACTATGTACTCGTATTTGTTGTACCGAAAAGCAAGGCGAAAATGCGCAAAGTTATTTTTAAAGATTTTGTAGTAGACACACAAATGAACACAGACATATAGAAACATGTATATGAGCTAAGGATTTATCAAATTTGTGACACGCGGTTTTTGAGAGAGAGATAGAGAGAGAACCAGAAGAAAAGTTATTTCAATTATTTTGGCAAACAATTTGTTGAACTTTTAAAGAAATATGTATCCCACATCTTTGTTTATGCCCTCCCCAAGTTGCTCAACTATAAACGAAGGGAAATTACGCATACGCCGCATGTGCACTTGGCTTTCGTGTAAACAATCTTTCAATGCTAAGTTATGTGCTAGCAAAGTGTATGTACAGTGTACACTTCCAGGGGGGTGGCCAAAAATTCCACAAGTGCCCACCAATTTCGTTCTAATTAAGCGCATTTTTGCATTGCACGTCCGGCGTGCGAAAGCAGAAACTAAAATAAGCCGGAAAAACTAGAACAGATTGCATTTGCGCATTGCGAATATGAAAAGAAAATCTATTGAAAACGAGCGTGGGAATTGCGAACATGTTGCCAAAAAATGACGAAGTCAAATTTATTTTCGAAACGGAAAACGGCATGTTATTTCGAAAAATGTTCTTTTCTATCGTCTTACACACATGTTAAATGTTAAATAATTTATATAAATAATGATTATGAATAATTAGTGGTTGTGCCAATGTATTCGGCGGTATTCGGCGGCCAAGACACTTGTCGCACGGCTGTCACAATCTGTCATAATCCTTGAAGGCCAAACAATGGGCAGGCTATAAAATTGTATTTTGTTTTCATACAATTGGAAGACATCCATCAAAAGCGAATGTTTGTGTTTCGGTTTCTTGAAAAATGCCAGATAATAAAATGTGATTATTAATTGACCATCGGACATTTTTAATCTGATTTACCTAAAAATCAGTACGCATAATAATTGGAGACGTATTTTCCCGAATTCGAAAAATCTTGACACAATGAAAATTCTATATGAAAAATTGACTTGAGGCGTGATTTTTAAGGATTGTTTGTTAATAATATGTGATGTGATCTTCCGATGTTGGAAAATCGGACACCCGGGCGGTAAAACTCCGAAAAATTTAGCACTCAAAATACAATTTTTCATCCGATTGACCTGAATTTCGGATTATAGGAATGCAAAATAATTTGTTTGTTAAATAATCCGCCCCAGAAAGGAGAAAGTGCAAGGAAAACGTTATTTTCGGCCGATCTAAACGAATCCCAGTTTTTAAAGCTCTTTATTTAGTTTATTCCCGAAGGATGATAAGGGATAAAGAATCAATAAAATATCACAAAATTCTAGGTAAGCTTATTTAAAGGTAGGCGCTTCAAGTCTTTAAACTCGTCATTAAAATGAACCGAACCTTATATTTTTGTGGGTTTCGATTCGGTTTAGCAATTTCAAAAGGACCCGGCTCGGTTTGCGGTTCGGTCATCAGCTGAAATCAGCGGTTCGGTTTCGGTTTGGGTCGATTCGGTTCTGGACGTGTTTGTATCCCTGATTTATTATGTCCAGGGGATCCAATTTTCTTTTCCGCGTCCATCTCTTTACATTTCCCAGCATGTACTGAAATCAAAATTAAGCCCCTTCTCATATTTTCCAAATTTGCTCTTAATTTATTTGATGTGGTTTGTTTAATGCGTGTTCTAAATATTCCATAAGATGCAAAAATACTATTGTAGGAGATGTAATACTATTACATCTTTCGTTTCCGATTTGTTCCTCCCGATTAAACCACTGTGAAATCAGTAAAAATTAAGTAGATACGGAATCGGTATCTCAGATAGTTTCGAGAGTTTGAGTAGTGACCAAGTGTTTTGAGTCTCCTCCTACTAAGTGCTGGGCGATGGCTTATAAGATGCAGTAGTGTTTCCTCCTCTTCCTCGCACTTGAAGCTTCTACAGAAGTCGTTGTGGTCGACTCCTAAGCGTGCTGCATGTCTACCTATAAGGCAGTGACCCGTTAGGGCTCCGATCAAAAGTGATGTTTCCTTTACTTTGGCGAAAAAAGTGTAGTAGGATAGAGACACAACATTCAAAGAATCATGGTCACCCTAACGGCCATTCCCTTTAACATTAACATACTCATAACATTATGGTACATAGTCATCTCTTTCTCGCATACACCTAGATATAAGACTACTGTGAAAAAAGACTGTAACGTGTATGCTGAAAGAGACGCGACTAGATCATTCTATTGTAAGCCGTTGTAGAGAGTGGAAGTGTAGCTTATATAAAAGAACATCAAAAGAGACTAAGCTAGAAGTATAACCTGACTCGTTTTTTCTCTCACAAAAGGTTACTGAAACGTTTTAGGTCGAACGTAGGCCACGTGACCCTAGCTACAGCGCAAAACGAAAAGTTATTCCATCGTTTAGTAGCCAGGTGCCAGGTTTCATTTCTTCGGATCGTGCTCTTCTCCGGTAAGAGCTGGATGGTAGTGCCCTGACTAGCCAGCCTGTCGGCTGACTCGTTACCCTCAATATTGCACTCCTTTCTACGACCATGAGAGAGCTAAGATAATTGGCGACCTCCTGGATGGCCAACAGTTGTGCTTAGTAGACGCTGCAATGATCAGGGAGTCGGAATGATACTTCCATATCTAGGTCGGTGGAGAAAACTCCCCCTATTACTTTGTTATCGAGCTTAGATACATCCGTGTAGATGTTAATGGCATTAGCTCTGCTATGTGGTAAGTTATCCCAGTCGTGTCTACTAGGGATATTGATATCTTAGAGTTTCTGAAATGACATCGTGGGTATGAAGTAATCTGTGAAAGCGGAAACCGCGGTTTGATGGTTGAGTGTTCCGAGTTGCCCGCGTTCCAGGCTTCAGACTCTCTCAATCTCTGGGCTGTGATGCTCGCTATCTGTTTAGGCATTTAGTCTAGAGGAAGAAGATGAAATATGTTGTTAAGCGCCTCCGTTGGGGTAATTCAGCACTTCTCTGTACTTTGTTTATGGTGTTCAGGACTGATTGTTTTCCGAGTGCTGGCCACCATACTAAAACTCCATAGAGCAGAGTATGGGACGTACTATGGCTGTATATAGCCAATGAAAAATTGCTCAGAAAAAACAGCATTTTCGGCCTATCGCCTGCTTACATGAAAAGAAGCGGGCAATAGGCCTTCTTAAATCGTTCTGTGATATTGTCATGCCAGAGTAGTTTCCTATTAAGAAACACGCCCATGTACTTAGCATTGTTTTTGAACTCCAGACTTATATTGTTTAGACTAGGAGGGATAAGGTCCGGAACTTTGTATCTCCGTATGAAGAGGACTAGTTCCGTCTTTTTCGGGCTTACACCCAAGCCGCAAGAAAATGGCCACTCAGAAAGTGTCGCCAACGCGGTGTGCATAAGGTCGCATAAAGTTTGTGGAAAGGTTCCACGTTTGAAAATGGCAATGTCATCCGCGTAGTTGGTTGACTACAACGACCCAAAGAAGCGGGGAAAGAACACCCCCTTGCAAAGTGTCTCGATGGGGGCCAATGTATTTTAAATGGAACCCCTATTTTCAGCCTTTTTGCATGAGAAAATAGCAGTAATCTGCATGAGGTCACACAGTGTTAGTTGGAATATTTCACACTTAAAAGAAAATCTACCGAAATCAAGACTTTTCGTTGACAAAAGTAGAGTAATCCCGCTTTTTCGTGAGCTGTGAATGGCGATGTTATTTCTTGAATGCAGTTTTAAGACCAGTGGTTCGATCTTCATTATCGTTTAAGTGTTGCGATAATACCATTTTGGTCTCAACTTGGGAACAATTTGGGTTCATTTAACAAACTTACGGTCCTCTTTTAGAAACATTTTGGTAACGTTTTAAGACCACTTGGTGCTTATTTTCAAAACATTTTGGGAAAAATTTTGAATCATCTCTGTCTTATTTTGGGAACATCGCGGTCTCATTTTAGTTACACATTGGGTTTAATTTTTAAACAATTTTGGTACATTTTTCTGAACCTAGGACATTTATGATATTCAAACTGAGTTTAGAGGGCATGTTATGCTTTCACATAACATTAATAATCAAACTCAATTCCACAAAGGAGGCTTGTCAACTGAACAGGAGGTTTAAGAACCTCCCGGTTCTATCATTAGAGCAGAAGCAGAGGATTCCTCATGCCAGCATTGCTATAACTGCTTGGGAATTTCAAAGCAGCATAAGTGCAAAACCAACAGCAGAACACCAATTATTCATGTTTTCCGAACAACTGTTCGCTTTTTCAACGGACGCGCCTGTTTGTTGTAATAAAGTGTGACCAGAGCTGGTGTTTTGCCCTGAACGTCGGACTTGTTTGGTGAACAAAAATTCACGAAGGAAATGGTTTAAAAAGGAGTCCGCTAAGGCTGTATTTTGGACCGCAGTTTTTTTCTTAGTGCAGTAGCGGAGAGAGAACACCTTCTGGCAAGATGCTAAACTATCCAAAATTTCTCTCAGCGGTTGCCCGGGTGGCTGGAAGTCCACACCATATTCAAGGTTGTTAGAAATCTATTGCAGCTGAAAAATCCTCTGCCTATTCTAAGGCCTCTGTAAAACTGAAACGAAGACGCGGCATATTTAGGCTCCAAAAACTATGTGGAGAACCGAACAATTGGCTATAAACTTCGCCGAACCACTGAACCTAATCTAATATCCGATGGCTTTTCATTTCACAAAAGATGCAAGCTACATCGCTGCGTAGAACAAGCAATATAGTCTGGCCAAAGTCTCCCAAGAGGACAAGGTTCTCTTAGTCCCTACTCAAGATGATAAAATTGAGAATTTAAGTATAGCCTCTTTCTCTCTCGTCTCCTAACTAATTAATTATAAGTATATATTTGCTCGTGTTTCCCCTAGATGAAAGTGATTGGCATATGTGCCAGAAAATCCAAAATATATGTACTCATATGTACGTGTGTGTCTGGCTGGATAAATGCCACAAAAGCAAAAGGAAAATTAAATACAAATGGCAAAAAAACAAAGAAAACCAGAGACAGTTCAAAGCATTTTCCCCAAGATCAAGATGAATGGCAACAAGATGCGAACGTGGGATAAAATGAGAAATTGATTAAAGTCGTTAAAAGCAAGCAAAATATTAAGCATACGCCGCGTGGAGAACAAACTTACTTGAGTTCCTGCAACTCGTGGCTAAAATCCTGGTTATTCAGCACACTGCCATCCTCCACGATCTCCACGTGTCGTCCTAGACAGCTATCGTCCACACTGCGCTGCTGCTGCTGCTGCTTGGGGCTGTTGCTGCGACTGCGTGTGGAGCCTTCGATATGAATGGGTATGAAATGCACATTGCCCAGGCTATTGCCGCCGGCACCCTGAGCAATATTGATATTGAGCGACGCATCCGAGGATGTCGCTGTTGTGTCTGTGGTCGCCGAGGCTGTAACGGTCGTTGACTCCACCACCACATCCGGCAGGCTAATGCTCTCGATGCATACCAAACGGTCATTGAAATGCTCATCGTCAAGTTCGTCGCACTGCAGCAGAGTCTCCTCGCAATCGGTTGAGTTGCCATCGCGTACGAAGGGCGAGCGTAGCGCAGAGGAGGAAGTGCGCGGCGGTGGCTGTGGCGGAAGGCCAACGCCTATGCCGGAATCCGTAAGGCTAGTGCTTAAATTGGAATCACTTTTCAAGGCGCTGCTGCGCTCACTGCTGGCCGATTGACGATCCAAGTAGATGGCCTCATCCAAGTCCTCTGACTCTTCTTCGACATTTTCTAGCTTGACATGACTTAGGCGAGTCCAGGGTCTGTTGGGGGTATTCTGATAGACAGTGGTGGGTATATCAAAGACCTCATCTTCGAGAGTTTCTAGCTGAGCCTCGTGTAGTTCTTCGATGTTTGCTGGGTTGTGCATGTCATAGAAGACTTCCTCATTGCTGCTCAGGCTATCCGAACTGCAGTCTTCTACGGTGATTTTGGGTAATTCCGGTATGACTGACTCACGAAAGGCAAGCGGTGTGGTAGATCGAGAACTGCGAGCTGATGTGGAGGTGGCTTCATGGGGTTTGGCACTTGTTTGGCCCATGATTATGTCACTGTGTTGTTGTGGTGATTGCAATGTTGCATTGCCCCACCGCTGTTGCTGTGGCTGTGGCTGATGCTGATCTTCCGCCTGCTTAGCGTAACGCTCGACGTTTGCCGCTTGAATAAAAGCAGCATCTCCATCTCTTGGTTCGGCACTGTGCGAGCGCAGACGACCAGTTGTAGGCATTGCCTCCCTGGTTTTGTGGCTCTTCTCTTGAGTGGCCAAAGACTCTTTGCTCTCAGTTGCTCCAGCTGAATTACTGCGTCGCTGATGCTCTTTTCTCTCCGTTCTATTATTAGACATCGTCATTTGATAACTATTTGTGGATGCAGCAGCGGCGGCGGCGGCGGGGTCGGAGTTCGTTTCAAGGTGTGTGCGCGCTGTGGCTGCCACTAGACCGATTACGTCTACAACTTTTGGGGTAGTTACTGCTGCTGGCTTGCTGACTGCTGGGGGTGGGGGTGGGGGATGATTTCGCTGCTGCTGACGCTGATGATTACGTCCACGCGCCATGAAAATCTCACTGAAAAACTCGCGACTTTTTTGCAAGGTCTTACTGCCACGTTTCTGGCTAGTTCTTTGATCGTCCTTGTCCTTGTCCTTGTCTTTACCTAAAGGCAGGACAAATAAACGCGATAATCGTTTTGGTTCGTTAATGGCTTCTGGCTGGCCATTGGCAATTAGCCGACCGTTGTCGTTTTTGGCTTTTGCGCTCACGCCGAGTGCCTCGTTTTGACTGGCGGCGATGCTATGCCCAGCATCATTTCGATCTTCAGTCGTTGTCCTCGTCGTCTTTGCCGCTTTGCCTTTGCCCATGTTATTTATATACAAATTGTCGGAGCGCCAAGAGATTGCCGTAGCAGCTGTTTTTGCTAATTTTACACCATCTTCATCAACTTGGCTAGCGGCGCTGTCGTCGTCGTCGTCGTCGCTGGCAAAGTCCTCCAGCTCTTCAATCACAGCGCGTCTATGCGCCGGTAGCTTTTCTCTTGAGTGGGTTTGCTCTTCGTTGCTGAATTGCTCGTCGTCGTCGCTTTTGTGCGTCTTTCTTGGACGCGTGCGTCTTAGCAAATTGAACATTTCTTTCGTTTATAAACAAATCTGAAATAATTAATTTTTACTTGAAATAAATTTAGCTTAATTGTTTCTTACACGAACTTACCAGATCAGCACTTTCGTTTAGTTTGGCGGCTGAACTGCGACTGTTGATCACTAAAGCCAGGCAACAGTCAGAGTTCTCCATGCGATGATGATGATGTTGTTGCTGTTGTTGTTGACAACGCTGGACAAATATGAGCAACCGCATTTGAGTACACTTGACAAAAAGACACATGGCACATATATAATTAATTTTAATTATTAGAGTGAACACATTTGGTAAGTTGGCCAGTGCTTTGGCTTTCAACACGTTATGGAAATCAACAAATTACTTATGAATATTAATTGGTGGGTTGGAAAGCCATGGGAATGTGTCATTATGTATGTGTCATGCGACAGTACTACATAGTAGAATGTACCTCATATAGTTTCTAGTTGCCTGTGTTTCTGCCTGAAGATGACATTCGTTGGGAAAGGTTGTGTTTTTGGTGGAAAAACAGGGTGAAGCAAGGTGAAAAAGCGCTCTTTATTCAGCTAATAAATGTTCACTATTTGATTTAAGAAATTATACTCTGTACCAGAGGTACACAGAGTATATTAAGTTTGTGCAAAAGTTTGTAACAGTTAGAAGGAAGCGTTTCCGACCCTATAAAGAATATATTTTATTGATCAGCATCAATAGGCGAGTCGATCTAGCCTTGTCCGTCTGTCTATCTGTCTGTCGGTATGAACAAACAGATCTCAGAGATGGTAAGAGATAGAGGTTCGACGTGTATGGGACAAAAACTTATTATACTTGCAGGCAAATCAAGTTTATTTTCAATTTTTGCCACGCCCCCTCCCGCCCTCGCAATTTAGAAAAAACGTCATATCTCCGTCAGTTTTCTAGATAGAAGGGTCAAACCTTCTAAACATATTTTAAAATCAAGATAATTTATCGATCAGCCAAAGGAATGGTAAAGATCGGATGAACGGTTGTCGAGTTAGAAAGAAAACAAAACAATTACTGGGCTGTCAGTCGCAAAGCTGATGAGCAGCACTTCACAGGTACAGAGTATGTTATAGTCGGGCTTGACCGACTTTCTTTCTGGTTTTTTTTTTATACTTTTGGTTCTCGTTACTTGTAGAGTTGTCAGAAGTTGATTTAATTTTTATTGGGAAACAAGCTTGTAACCCTGTCCGATTTCCCATCCTTGGAAAGAGATTTTCCAAAAAACACAAAGTGTCCCAAACCAGAGCTCCCAAAAAGTCTTCAACCTCAAAATCAAGCTTGCTCACTTAGAACTTTATCCTAAAAGCTTAAGCATTAACTCCAACAAGTAAAGGGACTGTAGTCGAGTGTCCCGACTCCAAAATACCCGGTTCCCTTGATTTCGTTTGTTTTCAAATATTTAAGGGGTCTTCTCATTCAAAACCCGTTTTTTTGGACCCTTTTTTAAAAAAAATTCTTATTTGAAAACGCAAAGAATAATTGAAAACTTTTTTTATTTATTGTATTACAAAAGGTTCAAAGTAAATAAAAAATTTTTTTTTGCCTCGATACGAGGGCTGTTCAAAAAAGTAATGAGACTTCAAAGTTGGTGGTGAAAAAAAAGGTGTCGTCACGGCGGCCACGATTCGGGTCTCCGGAGCGTCCGAAATGAAAAAAAAACGGGGTTATAATCAGTATAGATGTAATTCTCGGGTGAACCTCAAACTTAATTTTGTGATTTTTTTGACAAAATGGCGGCCATTCAAAAAAAAAATTTAAATTTCGGGCTTTTTTTGTAGTTTAGTGTAAAAAAAAATAGTAAAAAATTTTTTAAAATTATGGTCGAGGTTCACCCGAGAATGGTGACAATTCTGCGTCGATTCCACTTTGTTTCATGAAAATCGGTTCAGTTGAACTGGAGATATCATGGCCGCCAGTTCGAAAAACGTGGTTTCGAGATAAACGCGCTTTAAGTTTGCAGTTGCTTGGGAATTTAGGTCACATTGGGTCACTAAAAGGACTATATCTCCTAAACTAATTCGAGTTTTCGAAAATCCTTTTGGGGGATATTTTTGAATATCCAAGCTATAAATAAATGCAAAAAAAAAAAAAGTCGAAAAAAAAAGTTGCTCAATGAGAAGACCCCCTTAAACGGTAAGCACGGGTGTGGAGCATATTGCATAATAAAGAGTGAGACCAAGATACTGAGCAAGAATAGAGAGCAGTTTTGGAAATGTATATGTCAGCGATGTTCAAGAAGAGCGAAGCCAAAAAATGAGAGTGTATTGGTGTGCGATATAAAAGCGACACAGCCCGGCTTTGAACTGCCCTGCTCGACGTCTGGGCATCGAATGCAAGCAAAGAGAGCGCTGCTCACGCTCATATGTCCGACTTCGGCATGCGCTCTGTTCGTGTGCGTGTAAATAGCCGATTGCGCTCGGCCCCTGGGGGCTATGGAGGAACATCGCTGGTATAAGTGTAAAAGTGTAGGCCTGCTACTTAAGGTGAATTCTATATTGTCTTGTTAAGGCTTTTATAAAATAATTTTTATATGAAAATAGCCGGTGTCCAAACATTGATCATTTTTATTTTTTTGTGGCCGGAATTTTTCAGGAATTTAAGCTTGCATATACCAATTATTTCGATGAAACTGATCCAAGCGGTGAAGACTATACGCCAAATACAGTGTGCGGCAATTGTTAGGGCCACTTTTTGGATTGTTATCATCGACTAGGCAGAACATTGAGTTATATGAAGTCCCTGCTCGGGCGCCATCTGTAAGGTAGTGTCTAAGGCTGAGGTATAACTCAGTCTGGCCAAGGCCACTTACAGTAAAATTTAAAGTTGCTGGGACTAACAAGGACTAAAAGAAAAGGGATCGTGCTCAATTCAGGTGGAGGTCTGAGTCACGTCGAGAATCTGCGTGTAGGAAAAGAAAACTCTGTGGGTAAAGGGCAGGGTATCTGTGGCCGAGAGCCAATGGTTGACCAATCGCACCGGAGCCGACGAGGCAAGAACATACCTAGCAGCGAACACGATGTGGATAAAAGATCCAAATGGGCACGTCGAATCTGCTAAGCTGATTAAGCTGCGTTGAAATGCGCAAAATATACTTCGTTTCAATGCCTGATGGTGCTGAAACGCCCTAGCCTGCGAGTCCGGATGATATGTCCACATGGACAGCCAACACTGCTTCTACCGATAAAATCGGTTTTCAAGATGTCGATTACGAGCCTGATATTGAAGATGAAAGACCGAAACCGCTAACACAAAACGAATCGGACTACCTTGTGGCAGTATATAAAATATCACTTTCAGTGTACCGAAATTTGTCGCACTTTCAGAAGTGCGGCAGTTTCATGAAACAAATTGTGAGAGAAAAGACGAGTAAGGTTATCTTTTAGTTTAGTCCGTGCTAATGTTTGTTTTAATTTTTTCTTTATATATTTTTGACTTCCAAACACAGAACATCTCTTACACCAAAAACAAAAAAAATATATGCTTCTAGTAATTTTTCAACAACCAAAATTTTTCTTGTGTACACTCAACGATTTAACGAGTCGCAGTATCATGATCATGTTGAAGAAAATTACAAATCATTTTGCGGCTACTCAAATCCTACGTGCGCTGCGTCGAAAAGATAAGGCAGATGCAAATGGCAATAAATATACTAGACGATTTGATGGACACAAAAACATGCATACCGGCACAGATACAAAATAAAACAAGAAAAAATAAAAAATAAAATAAATAAATAGAAGCACTTCCACTCTCTACAAGCGCTAACGATAGAATGAGCTAGTAGCTAGTAGTTAAAGGGAATAGCCCTAGAGATTCTAATTTCATGGATGAAAAATACCTCAGTTAACTGTGAGTTGGCTGTCAAAAAACCTCATTTGAGAAATATAATTATAGCCTACTTCTCACGCAGCTTTACATAGACTTTTTGTGTTTCTCAGATTGACTATAGACAAGTCAAAATTAAGCGAAATAAAGCCACTCGAGTTCAAACATGCCAAAAGCAACCAAAAAGTGAGCTAAATCTCTATTTAATATCTGGTCTGCACTCTTTTGTTGATGGCTGTGATTCGTTTGCTCTGCTCGGAAGATATAAATTGCTTGATGTAATATGAATAATTGAAATGAACCCTAATGAAAATCTTTTCTTCTTCTTCTTCTTCGTTGGCCATCACAACCGTTTTACGGTCTCGGCCGCTGCTACTAATGCCCGCCATTCGCCTCTGTCCTAAGCGACATTCCACCAGAATGGCACTCCCAGCTTCGCAATGTCTCCCTGCACCTGGTCGCGCCAATCTTTTACATGGGACAATCACATGAATCCCTGTTTACAACGTTCCTTTGGTTCGAAAGCAAGAAACAAGTAAATCCTAAAGTTTAGACAACGAGCTAATTTGCTCAACAGGCTATAGTTTGAGTTTTTCAATCTAAACTTAGAAAATTTTTTAGAATTTCGTAGGTATAGAGGTGAAATTCGACGTAAACGAACTTAAATTCGACGCTCTAGTTCTTATTGCTATCAGTTCTTTTAGAAAGTTACTAGAAATTTAATTAATCTTCGAATTTACATCCAGTGAAATGAAGATCGAATCGGCGAGAACGAGTTCTTCTTGGAATAAGTATTTTTTCTTCATGGTTTTTTAATAAGAAATATTCTCTTCATCCGAGAACACAATCGTTCTCGACTTCGAGTTTGAGGGCGAGGGAAGTGCGGGGGAGCCAAGAAAACGGAGTGCGCGAGCAACAAATGAGAACCCCGCCAGCATTGACTGGCACTGGCATCGTCAATTTATAACATGCCTGGCCCGCCATGGCCCCTGGGGCCCGAAGTCACTTGCCGATTCACACCGAATGCTTACCGAAGTCAATCATCACTGAGTGTCAAGGGGGACAGACATAGTTCACTGTTCTCTCTATTTAGCCAGGCCTGATTTATAATAAGAACTTGACGCGGCGTCAAACACCCGAGTTGTGGTGCCGTTGGCTGAGCAGCGGTGTCAGTGAGTGCAGGCTTCCGAGGGGTGGGGTGGTTAGTATTGAGCGACCACCACCCCGACCCCTCACCGACTCTGAGTGTAGAATGACTTTTTATTTCCAATTGTAGAAACATTCAAAAGCCTTCCTTTTATATTGATGGTTTATTTCAGTGTTATTTTGTCTGCAGATTGTTCTGAGTCAATCACTTTTCATTCAACCCATTTGCTCCTGAATAGCAAAAGACGTGCCAAAAATAAACTAATCACAGTCCCCTGCACAACATCATAATCCACTGTAAAAGTGTAGCCATTTCCTTCTCAGCGCCTGACTCCAACTTCTATGATTTTCCCTCGACCAAAAACCACATCAAATAGTTTCAAGTTCAGAACGTCTCCCTTCGCACAAACACACCAATTATAGGCAGCCATAAAAAAAAAATCGCAAGTTTTTCCAAAACATTGAAAACGCCAGGCAATAAAATTATCTGTGGATTTCTAAAAATATATACCCCAATCTTGTTATAGGGCGCTCGCACAAGGGGAAACACATTGACGTCACCCATAGAACACTCTTCGCAGATACGAAACCTGACCATCTTGGCGCGTTGCATTTGATTGTTCCACTAATTGATGGCACAAGGAAAATTCACATACGGGATTTTCACAAGCTTAGCGGCGCAATTTCCATTGAATTTCATTTATTTTGAAAACAGCTAAAAGCAACAACAAGCATTAAAATAGCCGACCAATAAAAATTGCACGAAATTTTGTGCGAAATTTGGAAAACGTCAATCGTTTGAGATCAGCAGAAACGGAAGGGGAGCCGAAGGGTGCATGACGTATGCTATTGGCACGACATAGTCTTTAAGTCGGAAATGATGCGGTCACAAATGGCAAGTGTCTTAAAATGATTTGTGATTTTTAATTTGTATGTGATAGTTTTTCATTTCCGCTTGGTTTTTGGATTACAAATCGCTTATCTGAACTTTTTCCTGAATTTTTATCATTTTCATAGGCCTTAGTACTAAGCCACGCACGGCTTTTTTTTTTATGCAAATGAATGTTTCTTTGCATAAAATTTTAATTCTATTATATCCATAATATGGATATTGATTATTTTTTATATCGCATTAAATTAAATTAAACTGTTATCACAGCAGATAAAGCCGAATAAAGTCTTGAGTACGGCCAAATTCACGAAAACTTGACTAACTCTAGTACTAAGCTTTAATCCAAGTCTGGAAGACTTCAAAATTCTACAGTAGTTTTAGTCCGCAGTAAAATCTGAGCTTCAGTTATCAACCCTAAAGTTCTAGTTTGAACCTTGGTTCGCACAAAGATTCTTCGATTGTTAAAGCACTTGTGCCTTTATTTTCCATCAAATTTATCAAATCCTGATAGGCTTTAGATTTGCTGATGCCTCAATAAATAGTACAATGATCCGCATTCTTTGTTATTCTCATTACCTTTCAAAAGTACCAGTTCCTTCCACTAAGTACTCTTACCGAACTATGTAACCGAACCTTTTCCAATTGGTGTCCAGTTTGGGTTGAGTTGTCTTCTTGGTCCTACCAAGGAGTTTAAATTTTACGCCTGACCATGATGAACTCTGCAAAGTTTTGGAGGAATCGGAAACCAAACCAGTACCAACGTTCGAATTCCTTCTGGTTCAATTAGTTCCAACAATATTGGCAAACGGGCTTCGGTTTTTTTTTTTCACCCAACAATTTAATTTTCGCTTCAAACTCTGCTACCTGAGTGATATAGGTACTTCCAGGTACTTGTAGGTACTTATAGGTACTTTTGTACTTATAGGTACTTTTAGGTACTTAGAGGAACTTATAGTTACTTATCTAGAAGTACCTACAATTACTTCTACGTACTTATACAGGCCTGTTCCGTTTTCACATATTTCTTCGATTTCAAATGAAAACAAAATCGAACGATTTGGTTTTAGCTGTTCTGGTATTCGAACGATTTATTCGAGTGTTTCATTTCCAAATTGTTTCCGTTGACTACACTTTCACCTTAATCAACTGGTGAATCAAAACAATCCAATAAATAATCCCTCAAAATAGTTGATAGTAGTTGAATATAGGTGTTTTAAATGTCGTTTCAATTTTAAAGGGCATTTTAATAACATTTTCCCCGTTTCCACAAACAAGTGAAAACCAGAACAGCTGAACAAAATATGTGAATTCGATTTGGATGGCACGTGGCAAAATCGAAGCTGTTCATAAAAATTATTAATTTTTTTATTAAAAATAATTTTTAAGGGAATGTAAAATTGCAAAAAGTATCTAAAAACACTAAACATTGGTACAAAATTACCTTTAAGCCATTAATTTGACGCCTTTATGTACAAAATCGCATTTACTTTTGAATTCATCGGCTCCAAGCAATGTGAATTCAAATCGAGTAAATCTATCGAATTGTGAAGACCGGAACAGGTAGCCAAATCAATTCGAGCAAATTTGTAAAGTGAAAACCGGAACAGGCCTGATAGTCTCTTATAGGTACTTGTAGTTACTTATAGGTATTTGTAGGTACTTCTATGTACTTATAAGTATTTATAGGTAGGTACTATGGTACTTAAGTACATGAATACTTAGTATTGAATACTTAGCAGTGAATACCTAGAAAAAGTTTTGACTCACAAGAACTAGTTTTTCGACCGAATGACCGAATGGCAGCTATATGCTATAGTCATACAATTTTGACCAAAATTTGTAGAATCGTTTGGGAGCATATAAAACAAATACATGCCAATTTTGGGGACATTTCCATGGAAACCAAAAATGTTTTTCTAACTAAGACTACTCTTCAGACTCTACTTTTCTATAACAGCTATACTATATAGATGTCCGATTTCGACCAAATTTGGTGGAATCATGAAGAAGCATAGTAAACTAAGAAATTCGAAGTTTGGAGGCGATTCAATTCGCTAAAACTAGTTTTTCGACCGATCGTTATGACAACTATACGCTGTAGACATCCGATCCGGCCGATTCCGACAAATGTGCAGCGTATTTGTACCAAAAGACTTCGTGCAAAGATTGATGAGGATAGCTTTAAAACTGTCGGAGGAGATAGCATAGAAGCAGATTTTTCCTTCTATGCGTTACAAGCAACCGGACTGGATTTTAAAAATCCCAATTGGTTCTAACTCTTTTTATACCCTTGCAAAGGGTATTATAAAATTGTGCGGATGTTTGTAACGCATTGAAGGAAGCATCTCCGACCACATAAAGTATATATATTCTTGATCAGCATGACGAGCTGTTAGTTCATTTACCTTCCCGTCTGTCCGTCCGTCCTCTGTCTGTCTGTCTGTCAGTCTGTCTGTTTCTATGCTATCTCCTCCGTCAGTTCTAAAGCATATATACCGAGAGGAACGATCGGTCGGAAAACTACTCGTGAGAAAAACTTTTTTGTTTTTTAATGAACACTGGTACGTATTTCTTAGTTTACTGTACTTTTCCATGATTTTCAAAAGTTTTGTCGAAATCGGATGACTATAGCATATAGCTCCCATAGGAACGATCGGTCGAAAAACTAGTTCGAGTGAGAAAAACTTTTTGTTTTTAATGAAAACGTCCTTATCATTGGCATACACTTATTTTATATACTTTTACACAATTCTACAAAGTTTGGTCGAAATCGGATGACTATAGCATATAGCTCCCATAGGAACGATCGGTCGAAAAACTAGTTCGAGTGAGAAAAACTTTTTTGTTTTTAATGAAAACATCCTTATCATTGGCATACACTTATTTTATATACTTTTACACAATTCTACATAGTTTGGTCGAAATCGGATGAGTATAGCATATAGCTCACATAGGAACGATCGGTCGAAAAACTAGTTCGAGTGAGAAAAACTTTTTTGTTTTAAATGGGATCGCCTCCAAATTTTGTAATTAGCAGTGTATTATGCTTTTCCATGATTTCACCAAGTTTGGTCGGAATCAGAGATCTATATAGTAAAGTTCAAAGAGTAGTCGTATTTAGAAAAACTTTTTTGTTTTCAATAGAAGCTGCAAGGGTATACAAAACTTCGGCCCAGCCGAAGTTAACTTTCCCCTATTTTTTTGTTATGCTATTAAATACTAATTATAATTGGTATTCAGCAATTGGGTAGACAAGCAGGAATTAGTAAAAGATGCTTAAGATACTCACAATTTATCTCAATTTATAGAACTGTGTTATTTAAAAGTTACAAATCTTTTTAACTATTAAGAATTGTGCTTTAATATCGCTGACTTGATTTTGTTTCTAACCTCAGATTTCAGGTTTCTTAGGCAAATATTCTTTAAAAATATATATATTATTAAATTGTCCGATTCCATTTAACATTGGCCACTTGATTGAGTGCTGACCCACTTTAAATCTCGTTCAAGTTTGCAGCCTTCGCCAGATGCCACCGTATTATATCATTGTGTACGATATTAAGTTGTATTTACATTGTATATCATGCCAATTATTGCACAAGTCCAAAAAATTTATAAGCATAAACTTGAAAAAGTTTTACGAGTGGAAACAGAACAGCACACGAAAATCAAATGATTTATGAAACAATAAATTCTTGCACTTGTGTCCATGCCATATGACCTAAAGGCTTTCTCGCTTTGATATATATTTTCGATATAATCCATTAGGCAAATAAAGAAAAAGTTTAATTTTTGTTTCGTTAAAAAATTCAAAGAAATTGAAACATTAACACATGTTTGCAATACAGCGCACTTGCTATTTGAAAAAACACTTAAAAGAATAGAAAACATGTCTTGACATTTGGTCACTCCTGGGCGATTTGCGCCCCCCGTTTAGCTGCAGCCCTGCCTTTGCACACTTTCCCTTTTGTTTGTCTACGCCCCCGCCGACCTGGCACTGAGCCAACTGACATTGACTGATGCCAGAAAAGCCCAGCAAAGCTGCAGCCAGAAGTTTGTTTTTTAACCCATCGTTGTCGGCGTGTGTTGCTGTTTAGTTGTTGTGATTTTATAAACTGTATTCTTTTTTTTTCATTATACAAATTTGTATTTAAATAACCCAACGATGGCACACCGAGGGTAATAAAGTTTTTCAGTTGAATTATGAATGTCTATAGAACAGATTTGTAAAAGTCTGGGGTGGGTGGGGGTGGGGCATTAATTTGGAAATTAGTGAAAGACATTTGAAACTATTAAGGCATGTGACAGGCGACTAAAATATTGCGACATGCTGAGACAAACTGCGTGCTTTGAGGTGATGAGAGAATTAATTGAGCGTGCGCTGGAGTTTAGTTTGTACAACAAATTGATCACATACTTACAGAAAAAAAGGTTATTTTAATTAGTTGACAATTTTTTTAAGTTTATTCATTATTTAGGCACACTAAAAACAATCTCGTTGCTTCACATTTTGTCAGTTTCTTCAAAAGTTTACACAATTATCACAATTCCATTTGTCACCGGACACGGGAAACACTTGTTAGTCGCTGACAAGCGGCACATGCGGCGTATGCTTAACCAATTCGAAATTCAAAAATCATTCTTCACTATACAACAAAAAGCGCACAGCGCACGTTCCAAGCGGCGCAATAGACTTTTCACGACTGCTGCTCCGTCGTCGCTGAGAAAATTGTCGTGCAGCCGACAATTCGATGGTCTGCTATCGATAGGCAGGCCACAATTTTCCTCAGCCAAGCGAGAACAAATGGCCATGGTTAAATGGAAATACAAATTGGTTGGACAAACAAACAAAAATGTAAGCATGGAAAACACGTCTGTCCCATAAAAAGTGAAATAACACTTGCCGTGGTGTCAGCTACAAATGATTATTTGTTCTTGAGTTGAGATGGGATTTTTATAGATTTTTAAACAAAACAATATTGGACAGCTAAGACTGCAAGTGATTGCGAGGTGATTGCAGCGGAACGGGCAACTTAATCCATATTGATAAGCATCCTCTTAGGCAATGATAAATTTGTTTATGACAGTTCCATCAGTATCAAATAATTAACCAATCAAGGAATCTTGAAGAAAGTGAAACAAATTATAGACTGATGGATTAAGGTTGGGCATTACGGTCAGCTCCGATCATTTTTAAGTTGTGATCAAAAAATTGTGCGGTTAATGCATCGCTTCATTTAAGTTTTTATTTCATTTTGATTCCATATCACCAAACAGACATCATAACCCGCCTCTGTTCTGTTCATGCACAAACACTTCGAACAGTTAACGTTTAAAAGGGTTTCCCTACACCAGGTCTACAACACATCCATATCGGATGGGAGATTATTAAAAGAGTCGACTTTTTTGTAAGCAAGGCAAAGCTTTCGGGAATGGGCTTACACTGAAAGGAGGTCGTTTGAAGTCAAAGAACAGAGTAGATATCCATACCCTAAAAATGTTTTTCTAAAGTTATTTGTAATACGGAAAATTTTCCCTAATTATGGTCTTGATTTGATAGTGGTAGTAGAGGTGGAAAACTATCGATAGTCGTCACCATCGATTGTCGGCGATAGTTTTTTCCAAACCACCAATAACTATCGATAGCTCTCGGTAGTATGATATTTTATACAAATTTGTCAGTTTAAAATTTTAAATGAATACTTATAAAGGCTGATTTTTTAAGAGCAATAGGAAAGTTTAAAAAAAAAAACACATAAAATTCATCGATAGTAAGGTCCATATTTTTTGATGTTTGAAGATTATTTCATGCAAATGTTGACCGTGACTGCGCCTCAAATGGTGCATCCGCTTACGAATAAATGCTTCAATGTTGTCTTCCAATGCGTCAATTGAAGCGGGCTTGCCTGTATAGACATGAGCTTTAACATAGCCACACAAAAAATAGTCAAAAGGCGGTCCCGAACGTGAAATAAAATGTTCACCGAACTCGCCTCTCAATAAGTCCATTGTTGCGCGTGCTGTGTGGCATGTGGCACCGTCTTGTTGAAACCACATGTCATGCAAGTCAAGCTCTTGCATTTTGGGCAAAAAAAAGTTGGATATCATCTCACGGTAGCGCTCACCATTCACAGTTACGTTACGATTCGCATCATCTTTGAAGAAGTACGGTCCAATGATGCCACCAGCCCATAAGCCGCTCCAAACTGTGACTTTTTCAATGCTTCTGGCTGATATTCACTCCAAAATCGACAACTCTGCTTATTTACGTACCCATTGAGCCAAAAATGAGCTTCGTCGCTGAACACAATTTTGTCGTTAAAAAAGTGGATCTCCGGCCAATTCACCAAAAATTCTACGTTGCGGTACGTTCGGCTTCAAGGCTTCACCACCTATTTAAATCCTTCCGCAAAATTTTCCACGTTGTTGAGTAACAGAGGCCGAATTGCTGCGAACGGCGACGAATCGATAATTGATGGTCATCATTAACACTGGCCGATACAGCTGCGATATTTTCTTCAGTTTGCACTCTACGTAAGCGTGTTGGTAGTTTAATGTCCAACAATGTAAATTTGGTGCGAAATTTAGTCACAATAGCCCGAATAGCCGCTTCAGTGGGTCGATTAAACTGACCATAAAATGGATGAAGCGCGCGATGAACTTTCTTAACAGAGCACGCATTTTGATAATAAAATTCAATAATTTGCAAGAGTTGTTCGTTTGTAAGACGATTCATGGTTAAATTATAGACCAAACTGAAGATGTTCGACAGTGAAACAAAACACGAAACGTGCGTGAGCTGTTTAAACCAGTGTTGCCAAAAGATAACCACCCTTTAGATATTTTTTTGCATCAGACATCGCACTAAAGCAAATATTTCCAAATTAGCAGGCATTAATCAATATTTTCTCGATTGACAAACGATTTTGGGTCTAGTTTTGGTCCTGTTAACCATCTAATGGTCTTTAGGAAGTGCTTTTGGGGAAAGTTTTAAAATACGAAGTGTGTTCAAAAAGTATCGCGAATTTTGAGTTTTCGCGGGTTACGTATATTCGAATTTCGATTTTTTTGTGGCGTTATGTTGGTACTCATGTCTCTCACTTATGCCGACAAGCTCGGCCATTTTGAATGCTCACTTAATTGTTGACAGCTGCTTTGCTTGCACGTGTTTTGGATCGTCTTCGATTTTTACCTATTCAAAAAAATGAATCAAAGAACCTGTATCAAATTTTGTATCAAATTTTGTGTTGTCTGTGGCATACGGAGAAGCTACCTTGGACCGAAGCAACGTTTATCGGTGGTACAAAATGTTCTCAGAAGGCCGAGAAAATGTGAACGACGAAGAACGTGCCGGACGCCCGAGCACTTCAACAACAGACGAAAAAAATTAATAAAGTAGAGAAAATGGTATTGGTCAATCGTCGAATCACCGTTAGAGAAGTTGCTGAGGACCTAAACATATCGATTGGCTCGTGCCATTCGATTTTTATCAATGATTTGGGCATGAGACGGGTCGCCGCGAAATTCGTACCAAAATTGCTCAATTGCGACCAAAAACAGCATCGCATGAACATTGCTAATGAGATGTTAAACTCTGTCCGCGACGACCCAAATTTGCTCCAGAGGGTCATAACTGGTGACGAATCGTGGGTTTATGGTTATGACGTGGAAACCAAAGCTCAATAATCTCAATGGAAGCTGCCGCACGAACCAAGACCGAAAAAAGCGCGCCAAGTTCGGTCGAATGTGAAAGTTTTGCTGACAGTTTTCTTCGATTCTTGGCGCGTGGGCATAGAGAACGGTCAATAAGGAATATTACCTGCAAGTTTTGCGCAATTTGCGCGAAGCAATCCGCCAGAAACGCCCGGATTTGTGGAAGAACAAAAATTGGCTTTTGCACCACGATAACGCCCCTGCTCACACATCGTTGCTTGTGCGCACGACTTTTTTTTGTCCCTATGAAGAGGCCCGAAAGGACGACGTTACGCTACGCTTGACGAGATAAAGACGGCATCGAAGGAGGAGCTGAACAAGATAAAAAAAATGATTTTTTGAAGTGCTTCGAAGATTGGAAAAACCGTTGGCACAAGTGTATAATATCTCATGGGGATTACTTTGAAGGGGACAAAATAGAAATTCATGAATAAATAAATAATTTTTGAAAAAACACAAAATTCGCGATACTTTTTGAACACACCTCGTATAGCTTTGTTACCCATTTCCGCCCCATAAAGTTTTACTGCAGACAATGGATTTTATTTGTAACTAACTGAAATTTATTTATTTAAACAACCTTTGCTGAATTTAACACCTGCTTTACTAATAGGATTCGGTTAATTCAAGCTTTCTGGTATGCAGCATTGAAGATTGATATATTTGTTAGCTAATGACAAAATTTGTTTAAGTTTTGAACAGTTTTGCAAATGGTGGCTATACCTAAAAATGGGAAAATTTCCTACTCTGACTGCCAAATATAGCTTTAAACAGACTAGACTATTTTTTTCCCCCAATAAACTAAACAATTGCCCTCTTATTTCCACATTCAAAATGGTTTATTGGATAGTAGTTACAAAGCATGCTGGTTAAGTGCTAGCATAAGATATTTTGTGATATTTTAACAATGAGAAGTGCTTAAGCTAATCGCCTGCGCTGCCTATATCCCCAGCCCATTTCGCTCAAAAACACTAGAACAGTTAAAGTATAGCCAAATGCTAACAAATACCACAACCATATGAAGTGACGAAACCCAAGAGGAATACGTCCTGCAGTAGGTACAGATTCACTACCAAATGACCTCATGTTTGACTTCATATTTTCAAAGTACTCCTTCAACCAATGTTGTATAAGCCCCACACTGTCTGCCCAGTGTATAAATCTGTCCAAGTTCTGTTTGTAGATACTGTTTTTAGGAATTGTGTTGATCGCTGGTAGATTTTCTACAATAGTCAATTTTTTGGAGTTACAAAAAACTGGTTGCCCTTTAGATTTCTGATGTGCATTTAAAGATTTCCATGCGCTTCTAAATATCTGAAAGGCATAGCCGGAGTTAAGTGAGTAGAGCAAGGCATTGCGCTCCATGGCTGGCAATGTAATGGCATTGGGTAAGGTTTTATTAAAAAACTCTGCATCCACGTTTTGATTAATGTAAAATGCTGCAAATTTATCGAAAACAACAGTCAAATTGCGTTCCCGTAACTCATCCAAGTTCTGGATGTGCATGTCTCTGCCTGGATGTTTGGTCAATAATGTGCTTAATTTGCTGTTGAAGAAACTGCTGAAAATCATTCCAAATATGCTCATAGTAACCAGGATTTGCCTTAGAGACGTGCTGGCCCTGCGACTAACAGGATAGGGCAGTCCTAGGATAGCACGAAAGATGCGTAGATTCACAAAAATATTAAAATATGTGAAGCTGTGACTCCATCCATTTATTCGATAGGTGGCCATCAGTATTAGGGCTTCAATAACAGATACTAATACATAAACATATAGTATATGTTGAGACCAAGTCCCCAAGCCAATCAGTGTGTAGACATCCTGAATGCCTAGCAGCTTTCCACATGGCACCACCACAATTATGGACATCCTTCCAAGCGCAGTGATGTATTGTACACCAGGAATGTAATTTTTGTCCGTGTAATAGGGTGAAGTCAGAATCAAGTCTGTGGCACGAGGGTGAGTAATCTCCATTTCAGTCTGTTGAACTTGCAGTTTTAAGTCGCAACGTTTTGCAAACTCCCAGGCCACTTTATCGTGAAAAGCATTTAAGACCACATCACCTGTGCTTGGTGAACTTACAGGGATGCGGTATGGCGGCGATTTGTCCTGAAAGAAACGAACTTGCATTCCGCGATAGTTGAGTTTATGGTCAGGAAATATTGGTGCTTCGATGCCAATGATCCAATGTGGCTTAGGAAACGGTTGTAGTCGATATATAGCGTTAGGGCCCTCCACCACCATTAGGTTAAGAAAACCATATCGAGTGGCTTGAACTCTAATATTATTTAAAAGTTTTCTTGATGAATTCATCCAGACGATAATCCTCTCCCCACGCATATGTTCAAAATTCTGGGCCAAAGCCGTCAGCAAAACGATGTCCGTATAATTAGTTATGCACATCAAACACATTGCTTGACGATTGAAGTGTTTTTCCACCTGGACTCTGGCCAGCTCGTTATAGCGCAGAGCTGGTATCTCACCAGAGCTGAAACTTTGCAGCAAACAGTTGGCATTTTGATTTCGATTCAAAACTAAAAGCGTTCTTAAGGGTACCTCCATATGGACATTTTGAATCAAACTGTAAAGCATCTTTAGATGATTTTCCTCTCTATCCGGGTACGGAGGGCGACCATAGCCCGGTTGGCCACAAAGCAGAAGCATCAGCAGCAGCAACCAACCGAATCGTCCGAGCATTTTCAGTAATCCAACGAAGTCTAAATGGAGAACTGAATTTGAAAGCGCCTTGTGGCAGGTTTTAAATGAAGCTCCCTTAATCTTTGATCTGTAGTTTGCCTTTTAAGGAATGGAATCCATCTGACATATGCCATTTTTAATTGACACAATGAAATTTGAAGAGGTTTTTAGGAAAATTAACAAATTTAATTAATCAATTTGATTACCACAAGCAATCTAATAAAAGGCTTTAAAGTAATTGACTGATTAAAACGTTGAAGTTCAGTTTAATGTACAAAGAAAAACAGGAAAATATTTGAAAAATATATCGGTTTTGGTTACGGTCTTATACGAGTTTTTTTAAGCTGACAAAATTGATTCTTTGGACCAAACATTTTTCCAAACAGGGTTCGGATCCATAACGAACAAAATGTGAAGGGCCTGGTCAAACTGTCTACTCAAACAAATCCTCTTGCGAGGTCACTGACTCGTCTCTGTACTGAAACCCGTCTACGTTGCCTCCTATCTTAAGTACCTATAAGTATTTATGAGTACGTATAAGTACTTAAGCACCTTTAACAACCTTTAAGTTCCAATAAGTACCCATAAGTTCCTAAAAGTACCTAAAACTACCAACAAGTTCCAATAATTACCTAAAAGTACTCATCAGTCTCTAAGTTCCTTTACCTCAACCGCAACCTCAACCTCAACCTTAAACTTTAAACCTTAAACCTTAAACCTTAAACCTTAAACCTTAAACCTTAAACCTTAAACCTTAAACCTTAAACCTTAAACCTTAAACCTTAACCTTAAACCTTTAACCTTTAACCTTAAACCTTAAACCTTAAACCTTAAACCTTAAACCTTAAACCTTAAACTTTAAACCTAAACCTTAACCTTTAACCTTAAACCTTAAACCTTAAACCTTAAACCTTAAACCTTAAACCTTAAACCTTAAACCTTAAACCTCAACCTCAACCTTAAACTTAACCACAACCTCAACTTCAACTTCAACCTCAACCTTAACCTCAACTTCAACCTCAACCTGAACCTGAACCTGAACCTCAACCTGAACCTGAACCTGAACCTCAACCTGAACCTCAACCTCAACCTCAACCTGAACCTCAACCTGAACCTCTCAACCTCAACCTGAACCTCAACCTGAACCTCAACCTCAACCTCAACCTCAACCTCAACCTCAACCTCAACCTCAACCTCAACCTCAACCTCAACCTCAACCTCAACCTCAACCTCAACCTGAACCTCAACCTGAACCTCAACCTGAACCTCAACCTCAACCTCAAACCTCAACCTGAACCTCAACCTGAACCTCAACCTGAACCTCAACCTGAACCTCAACCTGAACCTCAACCTGAACCTCAACCTGAACCTCAACCTGAACCTCAACCTGAACCTCAACCTGAACCTCAACCTGAACCTCAACCTGAACCTCAACCCTCAACCTGAACCTCAACCTGAACCTCAACCTGAACCTCAACCTGAACCTCAACCTGAACCTCAACCTCAACCTCAACCTCAACCTCAACCTCAACCTGAACCTCAACCTCAACCAACCTCAACCTCAACCTCAACCTCAACCTCAACCTCAACCTCAACCTCAACCTCAACCTCAACCTCAACCTCAACCTCAACCTCAACCTCAACCTCAACCTCAACCTCAACCTCAACCTCAACCTCAACCTCAACCTCAACCTCAACCTTAACCTTAACCTTAACCTTAACCTTAACCAACATCTTAACAACAACAACACCATAAAGAATGCAAGTCAGCGTGACGAGTGATGCGTGACGCTGAAATCAATTTGTACCCATACTAAAATCCTCCGTACCGAAATTAAAAATGTTTCACATCAATTTGCGTGTTGATACAAGCTCGAAAGGCTTTAAACAATCCTGTACCAATGCGAAAAGCTAAATTCAATCTTGTATCCGTACTTGAAAGTCAAATAATCCTGACTCGAGATGAAGTGAGAACGGATGTCCTATGCCAAAATCGAATAGTCCAGACTCGAGATTGAAATAAGTAAGGATGTCCCATGTTCAAGCGAAAAAAACGAAAGAAACTGAGAGCCAGAAAATCTACTATGAGGCTAAATGGGTACACACACTCACAAAGGCTTCTCTATCGACTTAAAATTTTCGATTTTTGCTACTGTGATGCTTTGAAATACCCAAACAGTCATAACAATTTCTTAGAAGAAGAGAAGAAGCAGCTATAATGACACAATAAAGTCGGAGAAAAGCAAGTTAATGTTGCCTGTTTAACCATTTAATTAATTGACTTTCGTAAAACGTTTCGATAGCTTGCGTATGTTAAACAATTGTCTTCATGTTTTAAAAGTTTGTAATCAAAAGATGCATCAATGCAAAGGCAAGTTTCAGTTGTCACATTTCTAATTAAAGACTAGGCGAAAGACATTTAGCACTTGCCATTGAAATGTAGTTTCCTAATTCAGTTCTTCAACTACTCTTAGTTAGAGCGTTGGTGATGATCGGACGTAATTTTTGGTTACTGCTGCTGCTGCTCTGTGGCCCGTTGGGCCAGGGACAACCTCTACTTCCTGAAGGAGAGGAAAGTCAGCTGAAGTTTCTCTACAACTTAATACAAAATGTCCATAGCGAGCGACCTATAGGAACAATCTTCGTTTTGAATCGATATCAGAAAGCCAACTGTTTGCTGCAAAGTTTCCGTTCTCCTGGTTTACCAGTTCTGCGCTATGACGAGCTGGGCAGTGTCCACTTGCGAATGCATTTCAATCATCAAGCACTTGGTTTGATGTGCATCAATGATTTCGTGGATACCACACAGCTAACGTCTTTGGCGCAGAGTTTTCATCACATGCGAGGGGAGAGGATAATGGTCTGGATGCAGAAGCCTTCTGAGGAACTCTTAAACATAATCAGCAGTCGATGCAGGGAGTATGGCTTTCTCAATTTGCTGGTCTTGGATGGCAAATACCAAATTCATCGATTGCAACCTTTTCCTCTACCACATTTTATCACCATTCGAAATGTATCTGGAGAACCTATATATCCCGAACAGGGACTTAACTATAGAGGAAAGCGAGTCCGCTTCTTTGCAGGCAAATTGACGTCATTTCGCTACTTGGTGAAATCAAAAAAGTCCAAGCTTGTGGCGTTAAGTGCATTTCATGATAAGGTGGCCTGGGAATTTGCGAAACATTACAATCTCAACTTGGAAATACAGAATACTGGAGTCGAAACGAATAAGCAGTTTGATACCTCAGATTTGTACTTCCATTCACCCTATTCTGGGGAAAATAATTTCCCCTCTAAGCGACAATACACCGTGGCAATGGGACAGAGCACACTCCTTATTGTGGTGCCATGTGGTAGGCAGCTGAGCATCCAGGATGTCTACAAACTGATTGGCTTGAAAACTTGGTCCTTACAAATACTAATTGCCTATGTGTTGGTATCTATGGCAGAAACTTTAATACTCCTGGCCAGCAATCGTATCTTTGGCTGGAGTCAGAATTTTTCATATTTCAATATCTTAGCAAACCTTCGCATCTTTGGTGCTTTTCTAGGATTGCCTTATACTGTTAGCCGCAGGGCCAGCATGTCCCTGAGACAGATTTTAGTTGCCACGAGCATGTTTGGGCTGATATTCAGCAGTTTCTTCAATAGCAAACTGAGCACTTTGTTGACCAAGCAACCCCATTTCACGCATATTCAGAATTTTGATGAACTACGTGAAAGTAATTTGACAGTTATTTTTGACACTTACACTCCAGTCTTCATTAAAAAACATATTTCGGAGGACTTCTTTAGAAAAGTGGTACCGAATGCCTTGATTTTGCCCGCAAAACCACGAAATGATTTGCTTTATTCACTTAATTCCAGCTATGCATATCTTGTAGGCTCAACTTTTTGGAAAACTTTAATGGAATATCAAAAAACTATAGGCGAACAAGTTTTGTGTGACTCAAAGAATTTGACTATTATTGAAAGCCTGCCAATGGTCGTGGTCATTCCTGACAATTCTATATACAAGCGGAATTTGGATAATTATATAAATCATGCCAACAGTGTGGGTTTCATCCATTATTGGTTTAAGGAGTACGTTCAAAGTGTAACGCCAGGCTTAAGTACATTTGAAAAAAATTCTAGGTCAAAGGCAGGAAATGTTCCCCTTGCTTTCCGACACTTGATATGGTTATGGTATGTGCTAGTATCTGGTTATGCTCTAACGGTTTTAGTGTTTTTGAGTGAATTGGGCTGGGGATATAGGCAACGCATGGGTGTACGGAACTAGAAATTGAAGTCTAATGTTTATTCTCAATCTTTAATTATAGCTTTAAGTTTGTCTTATCCAATAAAAGAAATCTTAATGTCATGCCTTGAGACTTAGTTTTGAAATTTGGGAACATGATGGAAACATGATCATCACTTTCTACTCAAGCTCTAAATCAATTGGGGGACATTAATCTGATGGCCTTTCGTCTGAACTAATACATTTTTCAGCACCCCATGACATCGAATTTCTAAGTGTTAAAATTACTTTTTTAAACTGTTCCGTTTTTATTACTTGTTCATATATTCCTCCACAATCCGATACTACAATTTACAGGTTGCACCTTTCTGCTATCCAATCGGTCTCTTTGTTGCTATCAGTGACGTTCTGATTGTACTTGGTGACGTTAATTTGCCGAAGATTAATTGGTCCTCAACTGAAGAATCAAATGCGCTTTTTCCTTCGAAGTCCCATGACCTTATTGATGGACTTCTTGATTTGTCAATGGCACAGGTTAACCCTATTCGCGACTCGATAAACAGATCGCTTGACTTGATTTTCCTGTTGGTGCAGCTGTCGGTTGAAGCTTTGCCACCACTTAAGCAACTTGAAGTCTCAGTTCCGATTTACAGAAGAGGCAAAGCTTCAGTGAGAAGTAGGATAGAGACGATACATTCATAGACTCATGGTCACCCTAACGGCTATTCTCTTTAACATTAACATACTCATAGCATTATGGTGCATAGTCATCTCTTTCTCGCATACACGTTACAGTATGCTCAAAAAGACGCGACTAGATCATTCTTTTGTAAGCCGTTGTAGAGAGTGAAAGTGTAACTTAAATAAAAGAACATCAAAAGAGACTAAACTAAAAGTATAACCTGACTCGTCTTTCCTCTCACAAGTGAACTCTTTTATTTCATCGAAGAAAGCTTTATGAAGCAATCTTCATTGTGTTATCGTTGTGGTGAAAACGAAATGTCGTATGGTCTATCAAAAGAAAACTATTCCTGAGTATAAACTACAATCAAAAGTACGACATTGACTAAAAATGTATTAAGTTAAAAATACTACATCTAATCAATAACAATTAGTTATTTCACAAAACGTTAAAGCATTAAATACATCGAGGAAATCCTTTTTTTTTGCGTTTATCGGTTCGGTTTAGCATTTTCGCAAGAACCAGTAACTTACAAGTGGACCGGACTTTAGGCTTTACATGGGGATCGGTCGGAACTTTCAGCAGCATTTAGCAGGTTGGCAGACTTGGTAAGCAATACTTATAAAGTAAGTTTTAGACCTGGAGAACTGGAACATTCAACATTAAATACTGATGGTGGCACTTCACTAGATTAATATCCCCCAATTGATATACGACTTAAGTCAAAAGTGATGATCCCATCATGTTCCCAAATTTCAAAACTAAGTCTCAAGGCATGACATTAAGATTTCTTTTATTGGATAAGACAAACTTAAAGCTATAATTAAAGATTGAGAATAAACATTAGACTTCAATTTCTAGTTCCGTACACCCCTGGGCTGCCTATATCCCCAGCCCAGTTCACTCAAAAACACTAAAACCGTTAGAGCATAACCAGATACTAGCACATACCATAACCATATCAAGTGTCGGAAAGCAAGGGGAACATGTCCTGTCTTTGACCTAGAATTTCTCTCAAACGACCTTAAACCAGGCGCTAAACTTTGAACGTACTCCTTAAACCAAAACTGGATGAAACCCATACTGTTGGCACGGTTTATATAATTATCCAAACTCCGCTTGTATATAGAATTTTCAGGAATGACAACGACCATTGGCAGGCTTTCAGTAATAGTCAAATTCTTTGAGGCACACAAAACTTGTTCTCCCCTAATTTTCTGATACTCCATTAAAGTTTTCCAAAGACTCGAGACTACAAGATATGCATAACTGGAATTTAGTGAATAGAGCAAATCATTGCGGGGCTTTGCGGGCAAAATCAAGGCATTGGGTACCACTCTACTAAAGAAGTCGTTAGACATATGTTTTCTAATGTAGAATGGAGTGTAAGTATCAAAAATAACTGTCAAGTTACTTTCACGCAGTTCATCGAAATTCTGAATATGCGTGGAATGGGGTTGCTTGGTCAACAAAGTGCTCAGTTTGCTATTGAAGAAACTGCTGAATATGAATCCAAACATGCTCATTGCAAATAAAATCTGTTGAAGGGACATGCTGGACCTGCGACTAACAGGAAAAGGCAATCCTAGAATAGCACGAAAGATGCGAAGGTTTACGAAGATATTGAAGTAAGAAAGGTGGTGACTCCAGCCAAAGATACGGTTGCTAGCCAGCAGTATTAAGGTCTCTACCATAGATACCAAAACATAGGCCAGTAGTATTTGTAAGGACCAAGTCTTCAAGCCAATCAGTTTGTAGACATCCTGGATGCTCAGCTGCCTACCACATGGCACCACAATAAGGAGTGTGATCTGTCCCATGGGCGCGGTGCACTGTCCTTTAGAGGTGCAATTATTTTCCCTAAAATAGGGAGAATGTAAAAACAAATCTGAGGTATCAATTTGCTCATTGCTCTCAAGTTCAGTCTGCTGAATTTCCAATTTAAGGTTGTATTGATTCGCAAACTCCCAGGCCACCTTATCATGAAATGCATTTAACGTCACCAGACCAGACTTTTTGTTTTTGACTAGGAGGCTATATGACGGCAATTTGTCTGCAAAGAAGCGGACTTGCTTTCCTCTATAGTTGAGTCCCTGTTCGGGATATATAGGTTCTCCAGATACATTTCGAATGGTGATAAAATGTGGTTGAGGAAAAGGTTGTAATCGATGAATTTGGTATTTGCCATCCAAGACCAGCAAATTGAGAAAGCCATACTTTCTGCATCGACTCCTGATTATGCTTAAGAGTTCCTCAGAAGGCTTCTGCATCCAGACCATTATCCTCTCCCCTCGCATGTGATGAAAACTCTGCGCCAGCGACGTTAACTGTGTGGTATCCACGAAATCATTGATGCACATCAAACCAAGTGCTTGATGATTGAAATGCATTCGCAAGTGGACACTGCCCAGCTCGTCATAGCGCAGAACTGGTAAACCAGGAGAACGGAAACTTTGCAGCAAACAGTTGGCTTTCTGATATCGATTCAAAACGAAGATTGTTCCTATAGGTCGCTCGCTATGGACATTTTGTATCAAGTTGTAGAGAAACTTAAGATGACTTTCCTCTCCTTCAGGAAGTAGAGGTTGTCCCTGGCCCAATGGGCCACAGAGCAGCAGCAGCAGTAACCAAAAATAACTTCCGTTCATCACCAACGCTCTAACTAAAAGTAGTTGAAGAACTGAATTAGGAAACTACATTTTAATAGCAAGTACTAAATGTCTTTCGCCTCACCTTTGACTATAAATGTGACAGCTGACACTTGCCTTTGCATTGAATTGATGCATCTTTTGATTAGTAACTTTTGAAATGAAATTAATTCAATGATAATCAACCAGGCGAAATGTTTTATGAAAGTCAATAATTTAAATAGATAAACAAGCAAGATTAAGCTTTTCGTCGTCAACTAATGAAAGTATCCTAGGTTATGGGTAAAGGAACTTGGGATCGCTGGCCAAGAGCGCCCTGTAAAAACAATGCTGTTCCATGCCTCAGTACTGAATTTATTAGTGTTAAGTTCAAATAATCATTTAAAACCTGCAGCTAGCTGCATTCTTCAATTTAATCTTCCGCATTTGCGACCGTTTTTTGCAGGTCAAACTTGATGGGTCTAATAACTCCATATAATACTCTATATAAGGGTGGCCTTTTCCAGTACAAATAAGTTTAAAAGTATTTTTTTCGATATAATATAAGACAATGTTTCAACCAACTGAATTTTGAGGTGACATGACAAAGCGCCTACGGACAAAAGGCCCATATCAAAATTAATCGTAGTAAACTTCGAAATTAAACTCAAAAATGTTATGGGCATTATGTCCGCATTAAATTCGGACATATTGCCTACATTTCATTGGACTTTTCGCCCAGTTTAATTTGAAGTCCTGCAGGGTGGAGCAATTTTAGAAGTTCAAAGCTTCTTCATGAGAAATTGGGCGGCTTTTAAGAGAATGTGGAAGCCAAGCGATGTCCCAAAATCGCCAGGCGGACGCACAACATTTCATGTACAGTCTCTGCTAATCTGGCCGATTGTGATGTAGCGGGTAATGTGTATGTCTGCGATACCGCCTCGTGCCATCTAAACTGTCCATTTTGCGAAAATTAGAAGCACAACAAGACAAGAGATTGCGAAGGTGCTCGCTCGGCTATGCGCATCGGGCTGTGTGCGAGTCGACAGCGCTTACGGCTATCTCTTACAGACTACCGGTTATCGAATATACCGAATATACCGGTTATCGAATATGTCTGAAATCGCCTGGAGGATTGCTGACATATAGTGGTTAAGCTGTACGGATCGGGCAGGCTAACCATCAGGTTTACCCTAAATCAGTTTTTGCGCTGGTTTTTTCCGGCCCCTGCACTAAACTTGCATGCATACCAAATCTTGCATTAAATTGTAAGAACTCTTAATATTCTTTTATAATAATCTGCAGTTCTTACTGTTTCGAGGTCTTGTTTTGCTATTGGCATAACTTTCAGCAGACAAAGGAGGCTTCTGGTTGATCGGACGCGTTTCATGAGGGACTAGGCTCAAGATCGCTGATGAGTGAGGATTTGGTCCGAAAGGTAGTCTTATTTAGAAAAATAACGAAAGGGTATTTAAAATTAAGTGCGGAAGTTTATAACGCATGGCGCCAAGGTGTACGGGTAAAAGTTTAATGCAAGAAGGAAGCATCTCCGACCAATAAAGTATATCATATTCTTGATCAGCATGACGAGCTGAATTTAGTTTTGCGACCGATCGTTTCTATCCATCTGTCTGTTTCTATGCTATCTCCTCAAACGAGTCGTTTAAAGACTTTCCTGAGCAAACTTAAGAATTGACGCAGGAGGCTGCATAGAATTTGACGGAACTGGCTGACAGACAGATGGACTAGACCAGGGTCATAGGAACGTCTTTTCCACCGTTTTTCTTGAGTTTCCAGTGCCGGTTTCGTTTGGCCCGTGGTTTGCCAAAAGTAAAACGTAGGCAATATCATTCGGAATTGAGATGCCTGATTACTAGAGCTCTATCTTTGTCTTATCCAATAAAAAATTCTTAAAGTCTTGCTTTATGTCTTATTTTTGAAATTTGGGAACATGATGGAATCAGACGACATCCCGATATTGACACGATGATTATACGACTAATAGCCTATTTCCCCGGAGCAACATCTAACAACCCGAAGCAAAATGTTTCTGTCTCAAACGTTCCTCATAAATTAAAGTAATGTAAGAGAAAGTTGTCATGCACTTTAAAATTTTTCTTGTTTTTAATATTAAGTCGGCAAGAAAAGCACTTAAAATTGCCTTGCATGGAAGCTGGCAAGAGAAATTGGTTGATGACATGCGAAAAAAACATCTCGACATGATGCAGATCTTCCCACCTTCTTTCACAAAAGACCCAATTGTCTTTGAATCAGAAATTTCGAGCAGCGTCTGCATCGGTAATACTAATGCCCACATACCACATCACATAAGATTTGGTCACTAATAAGTGATGGTATATTTATCAAGTCAGTGACAGGAATAGTAGAGTTGGCGGAAGTTGTCCCCAAACACCCAACAAGTCTTACTTTGGGAGGAAGACCAAGCATGACGGTCATTCAATAATCCCCGTATATTTCTTTAAGCTGCTATTGTTGACCAAATATTCAATAAATTTCATGCCGATCTATTTTTTCTTTAAATTTGTTTGTGTTTTTTTTATATTCAATACATTTTTAAGTGCGACAAATAACAGATGTAAGATGTTAGATGTTACCAGTGTAAATTTACATTTCACAACATCATCAAATTCCATGCGTTCCTCTAAAATGTACTCAGTGGGCAGAGACTATAAGATTGCTTAATGAAGTTTTCTTCGATGTCATTTTAAATATCGAAAAAAGAAATATCGCTGGAAGTCAACCGTGATTAAAAAATCTTCATGTCTTTATGGTTAGTGGTTGTTTTCCTCGGTCGGTTGGGAGGGATTTTGCCTACTATTTGACCTGGACTTCATGGGCATGTGACAATGCGAGTTAACGAGATGAAAGAGCACTTTTTAATATATATGTTGAGTCGGGGACTGTAGCAATTATCTTTGAGGATAGGTAAACCAAATTTTAAATCAATGGGTCTATTGGTTGACGAGTAATGCGTTACAAACTTCTAGATAAATCTATGATTGTACTTTGATTGCGTGTGCAATTTTAATTGTTACTCTTATGCAATCAATTTACGGTTCATTTTGGTCAATAAAATAGTACCAATTACTGTTGGTCTGGGCATAAAGCCACAGACTGTCATTAATCAGGCGGCAAATTGTGACAATTTGTAATTATGACAACTCTCTGTAACTGCTAATTGTTTTTACATTTTGCAATTGTTATCCGGTTACGAATCTTAACGAAGCTAATTTTATTTATTAATTCGTCTTTATGTCTCCCACCGTGATACGCACAAGCATAAATAAGAAATTTTGCCGTCACACGCGTCGTATGCGTAATGTTAATAATGTGAGATCCTACAGTTTATGAAGCGTTAATTGGCGCGTGTAATTGTCAGTCGAGCATGTTAATTGAGGCATAGCCTTTTCATTATGCCGATTGAGCATATATTGAGGAATGTCTTTTGCTATGGGATGAAATGTTTGTGGGTAGGTGGCGGGTTTTGGAGTAACAAAGTTATGTCATTAAGTCATTAAGCTTATGCTATCAAATTGCTAGGTACATTTGGCATGGAGAGGTTCGCCATGGTAAACTTTAATAACTATAGCATGGTGGCTAAAGTATTGGTACTACATTAGGTTAGGGATCTCCAGATCGGATAGAGAGAGGTTAGTAAGATGAGTTGGTACATGAAGGAAAGGATTTATAAATTTCGAAACAAACTAAGCTCTCTAATCTTGTCTCCATAGTACAGTTTGCAGCAGTTAAGCCACCACGAAAACTGACTGAAAGTGAAAATATTAATTTCATACTCACAACCAGACCACATTGTATGGCATATCTCTCCTTGTTTCTGTCTGCTCACATGCAGTCACAGTATGCCTTATTACAAATGCAATAAATTCACTTTAAACATGCATAAATTCAAAGTCCAAAAAAAGGAATACGATTTTAATTTGTTTTGCTCTTGTACTTCATTAAAAAATAATTAAAAACTGTAATCGACGCAAATTTCTGCCAGCCTTTGCACAATTATTTATGCTTACATAAAGCACAAAATTAAAAGGCATTAATTTGCTCATGTCAACTGTAAGTGGGCAGTGGATAAATTAAAAACAAACAAGTAGATAAATTTTGCAAAAATTATTAAAGTTCCACGAGGCGCACGCACCGAGCGTATTTAAGTTTTTACTTAGCAAACAACAACGAAAGCAAAAACCCTCCGGAGAGAGCTCAATGGTATTTGCTACAGTTTTATATGGCATACAATTACGGTAAGTAATTTATTTCTGCTCAACTGAATTAGAAATCTCTTAGCACTAAGCCAGTTTCGGGCGAGGGCCGGGGGATGGCGGCAGCCGTGTTTGCCTCTGCGTGTCTGTTTATGAAGATACAATGAGATATGCAAGGAAATTAATAGTACTACATTTTTTACAACACTTTTGTCTCAACTGCTGGCGCAGCTAGTGCGATAATTCATGGCCCGTCTGTCTGTGTGTCGGTTGCTTCGTCTGTCTGCCACGCACTTCCTGCCAGCCATTCTCAATCCTTAACGACTGCCTTGGCCCCCGCCCCGTCCTGGCATGATTCGTTACTTTCGTTGCTTTCGTGTTATAATCGGCTTAGTCTACGTTTACGAGTTTGCTTTTTGCATTGCCTGCGAGTGGCAAAAGGATAGTTCCCTTTATGCTCGCTCTGTCTATTTTGCGCCAAAGGTGTTAAGTTGTTATTTTATTGCATTTTATTCATTTGGCTGTGAGTCTTTTATACGCTTTCTACGAATGCTAAAGAGTATTATGACTTGATTGTTAAATTGGAAATGACGTCTGAATGGAGTTGCTAGGAGGCTGGGATTTTAGGCTAAAAAGTAGGAAATGTAGATTTATATCAAGGACATGTATGCTCATTTGAAAAGAAACTTATTGATGGAAACTTTCAGTTAAAAACCAGACGGAGAATAGGCGTGGGTAGGCTTGCCAGGTTTCATCTTATAATAGAAGCAGTTAGCTTTTGGTTTAGCTTTGAGGTTTTTCAAGCCAAGGTAAACGCCTGATAAAGTGAATTAATTGATTTAATGAACACCTCTCATTTTAAACTTTAAAGTCGAGAATTGGTTCTGTTTATAATTTATATCAGAGGTTCACTGAGTATATGAAGTTTTGTGATGCACTAGAATTAGTACGTCACAGAGTTTAGAGTTAGTCATTAGTAAACTATCGGCCAACCATGAAACATTCCTAGATAAGGCGCAGTCACCATCACGAACCAGTTCCAGTTCACCGCAGTGTCATCACTAACCCACCCGCTACGGTCACACAGTTCTGGGTTTTCGGGAAGCCACGATCGCTGCCACATTTTTGGCGGACGGGAGTGCTGTTTTGAGTGAAGAAGCGGGAGGTTGTGTGCGCGGTGAATTCTAAGTCGAGGAAGAGAAGCGAAATCGAAGCCGGCAAGGTGAACCACGTGTGGCGGGCATCCATGCAAGGAACCCAGGCGATTACAACGAGAGACACGCGGTGAACTGGACACAAGTGGCCAACGCCGAGACGGCGAACAGGAGGTGGCGGCGGCTACAGGTGTTACCCCGCCCACAGGGAAGACGTGGTAAGCTGGCCGTACGATTTCTGATTAGGTGATCTTTACCTTGGTGAAAATAACTCGCGGTGCGGCATTTCCATTGAAAACATGAATAGAATAAAACCCAAGATATAGAAAAACTGAACCACCTGTCTGGTCTCGTGCTTTAAATTTTCAAGTATGAGGCTGAGTCCGGATGCTGGGGTACTTCCCATAGACTGCAAATACAAAGTCTTCGTCTCCCAGTATGCTTGCCAGGTCGATACCTGAAGTATATTTGGCACAGTTTCACTTACCATGGCAGACTTTCCTAGGACACGTGCTCAAGGTTTTCACCTCCAGAGGATTAGCTCAGCCTTCCATGTGGCTCTGCTGAGGCGTCCCTAAAGTATAGTTCGGCCAGTCTTCACCTTCCAATATGCTGGCAAGGTATGCACCTGCAGTATATGGGGCACAGTTTCGCTTGTACCTGGACCATGAGGCACTCATCGTTTCTAAACCCAGTACAAAGTCTTCATCTTCCGATATGCCAGCCAGGTAATCACCTGTAGTATATGAGGCATAGTTTCCCTTTCTTTGGCAGACCTTTTCAGAGTACATGGTACAGGATTTCTCTTTAAGTGTGACTCTCGTAGTTCTACAGTAGAGTTCAACGTCTTCGTCTGCCAAAATGCTGGCCAGGTGGTCACTTATATCTTCACTTGCCCTGGTAACTAGATACTCTCAGAGCACACGACCCAAGATTTCCTCATACCTGTGACTCTGGCAATTTCTACGTTTCCCAAGTCATGTAAATGGACCCCCAGAACAAGGCCTTCGTCTTCCGTAGATTTCCATGCTCATATTCCTTTCGAAAACCCTTATGGAGCTTTCTTTCAATATTTGCAGTAACATTTGGGGTCAGTCTTACCAACTTTTGCTTCCACCAGCACTTTAATAAACTAAGTTTGTAAGTAATCTTGCCTAGAAGGAGACCGACACCGCCTAAGAAACACTTTTTTCCAGCCAGAAGGAAGCATCTCCGACCCCTTGAAGTATATATATTCTTGATTAGCATCCACAGCCGAGCCGATGCAGAAGTACAGTGTACAGAAGTTCGTAATAGAGAAGTTCGACAGTATTATGATTTCTGTAGTAAAGTGACTTTGGAAATCTATAAAACATTTGAACATCTGTAAGATCCTTATAAGAAAGTCCGATACTTATGAAGTCAGATTTGTAGGACTTGCCTGTAAGTTCTAGGAATGCACTGCGAAAACGGAGAACGTCGACTCGATAGGAATACGTACAATATTATGCATCTTACTCTTCTAATCGCTGAAACGTCTATATTTCACACAGTCATTTCATTCAATACACCCAATTCAACAATCCGTCAATTCGACACATACAAATTTAACACAAGACAAATTCATCACAAAACAATTTCAACACACTTCTATACAACAAAAAGTCATTTCAGTAAACTAACCAATTTAACACTACATCAATTCAAATTTACCACAAAATGAGAAAGCTAAGCCAACCTCAGCTGTGCCGAAGTTTTAATACCCTTGCAAATGCTCGTTTTGATATGATGATTTCGACCAAATTTTGCTAAATCTGTTTAAAAGCATATATTAATGTCCAAACTAACAAACAGTGACATGAGACGTTTACTTTGAAATGAAAAATGTTTTCCTTACTAAAACTAGTTTTCCGACCGATCGTTCCTATGGGAGCTATAAGATATACTCATCCGATCCGGTCGGTTCCGACATATTAGCAGCGTGCAGTAAAAAGAAGACTCTGTGCAAAATTTCAGCTCGATAGCTTTAAAACTGAGAGACTAGCTTGCGTAGAAACAGACAGACGGACAGACAGATCGCCAGAATGTTAACTGCAGCAACGCTGCTTTCGGCTTCTGGAGGGGCACTTACAAATGTACATTCACTTTCGCAGATACATAATATATAAGAGTCAGGCTCGATCGACTTTCCAACATGTTGAATTGCGTAGAAAGTCATAAGTGATTAAGTTTAGTAATGTTTAATTTGCTAATTTTTTTTAAATTGTAAATGTGCTAAATTTTCTAGTATTAAAATTGTGCTGTGTCGAAATTGGGCGATTATCAATTGGTAGATGATGAAATAGTTTATATTAAAACTGTTTGAGGACTTCGTGTTGCCTCGGTTGAGGACTTCGCTGCCTCGCTTTGAGGGCTTTGCTGCCTCGCGTTGAGGGCTTTGTTCCTGCCTCGTATGAGGACTTTGTCGCTGGCTCGGATGAGCGCTTTGCTGCCTCGCGTTGAGGGCTTTGTCGCTGCCTTGGATGAGGACTTTGATGATTAGGTTCACGGGCGTGCGCGTGGTAGACACGACTGAACCAAAATCGGTTGTGCCTCGGTTGAGGGCTTTGCTGCCTCGTGTTGAGGGCTTTAATGCCTTTCGTTGAGTGCTTTGCGTTGAGGGCTTTGTTGTTCAGGTTCAGGACGGAACCAGAATCGGTTGTGTTTCGGTTGATGTGCGGATGCGAGAGTTTGTAGCTAGACGTCGCACGTTGGCGACAGCTGTGTTAGTTACACGACTGTGGACGCAGGCACGTTTGTTCGAGAACTTGTAGATGACTCAGGCTGTCAGCAAATGCCAGCAAATGGTTGTTAGTGGCCGTTGGTATTCGATCGAATGGCCGGTTTCCTGCAGTTCATGTAAGCCAGCCAAGAAGGCAGTTGTCCAGCTTTACAAGCTTGTACGAATCGATGGGCATGCAAGTGCATGCACGTTGCTCGATGTGGAACGAACGAGGTTGGATACGATTAACTGCATCCGTGGCACTGAGCCAGGAATAGATTATGCTGATCAATGTGGTCAATGGCGTAGTTATCCCGACGAGAGAAGTGTGTTCAGTTGGGGATGTGACCGTGAACCGTTGCTGTTTGCTTGGCGGAGACGCAAGTGCGACCTTGAAGCACATATGTATGTGTGGGTGGCGCGCGTAATTTTTGGGCTTTATCTGTGTGGCCACAGAAGAGGCGCCATCTATTGGAAAGCTTTGGAAATCACTCAGCTAGCATTGTTCGAATTGTATAAGATCATTTTATGCAAAACTTCGACCGAGCCGTAGCTATCTTTCCTGCATTTTTGTACATTCTTTCTTAATTTTCTTTATAGAACGGCAAATATTCTCTGTAATGATTTGGTATTCATGTCGCTATTTTTTCTTCGTATCTTCTTTTTCTATGTAACCAAACGATTTATATGAATCATCTGATTGCAATGACAGACTCAACTGATGTTATCAGGCATGTGTAAATGCAAAACTGAATGGCGATGACTTAAACACAGCCTATAGGGTACTTTAATAGCCAAGTGAAAGTCGATCAGCTGCAGACTGCCCAAAATTTGTTGGCTGTTGGTCCAAAATTTTATCAAATAATTTCGTTTGATAGCTGTAGAGCATTGTCCGCTTTGCCACTATCCCTTAAAAGGACTTATTCTTGTTGTTCAACCTTAAAGGCGACACCTAAAGCAACTCCAAAGAAGTCACGTGTCATGCCGCAATGGCTTTCTTAATACGCTTCATTTATCACACATTTAAATGTGTCAAAGTGGCAAGTGGAATGCTGCAATTCGGTTTGCATTTGCCGCTCTGCCTTTAGGACTTGAAGGGCCATAACTCATAGACAACACTCTCGAGTTGGTCGTTGGTCACATAAATGTCACTGCATGTGGCACATTTGTGTCGCAATTCTGTGGCAAATAAACACGCCATAAACTGCTGGCTATCCTTGGACTGTCTAAATGCAGTAGGCTGGGGCTTCCATCGCTAGCACATATGCAATTCATGCAATTCAATTACGCTTACATACACAAACAATGCCAACAAAAAAAAAAATGGAAAATATTATCGCACACATCCACTCGCACACAAAATATCTATTAATACCCATATATTGCCAGGGCTCTAAGCTTACTACAAATTCAATGTGCGCACACAATTCAGTGCCAAATGGGATTTTGGGCCAGCAACAACTGCACTGAATCGACTAAACTTTATGTGCATGTTAAGAAAAGTGCTGCAGGAGCTGCTCCGGCTGCTTGTGGCCAACACACGGAAGTGAAAACGTTTCACACTCCAATTGCTTTCCCAGCATCATCTCCCTCTCGCTCTCTTTTTAGCGTACAGAAAATAGTTTTAAATAAGAAAGGCGAAAGCAAATAAACAATTCTATTTTTCTTGTTGAGGGGCGTGGCAAGGACAGAGCACAACATGAAAGCAGCGTTGGGCGCATGAAACTGAAAATATTCTGTAGCATACTTTGCAGCGCATGCATTGGCATACTAACACACACACACGGACACACAGACACATGGACAGTGCAGTGCTAGCGGCTTTCGTTTGAACTATTTTCAGCCGTCTGCGAATTTTAAAGGCGTAATTTAAAGCATTTATTATGCTGGCCAGTTGATTTAAATTTAAATGCTCGTGTTGTAATTAAATTGACTTTTGTTTTGTGCGTGTGCGGTGTGTGTGTGTGTGTGCGGCAAAAACCAAACGCCAAAAATTATACAATTGCAACAGCTGTCGACACATGCCGCCAGTGGCATTTTGTTGCCGACACCCACGCTGACAATGCCCGTGCCACATACACACACACACACACACATACACGCGTGGTGTGGCTGTCGGCAGAGGAAACACAAATACCATGCAATTTTAACGACTCAACACACATCGAATTCCGCTGCAAACTTTGTCCAATTTATAACTTAATTCTAAAATAATGCCTATTTTCAATTTCGTTTTCAATCTCAGGAAATCGGAATATTTTGAACCATTTTTAGCCAACATTTTGTCGTGCCCAGCCGCAAAACTGGTTCATTATAACGCCGTTGCTGTTGCTGTTGCTGAGTTTTGCGGTCATCGCCGCGTCCCCCATCACCAGGCCCAAATTGGAACGCATACGACAGGCTGCTGCCATTTGCAATGGTTCCATGGATGCTAGGCATAAATTCTATTATAAATAACATTTAGAGCGTGCGCGAGTTTTGCAACTGTCAGCAATGGAAATTGGAAAAAATATACTATAAACACGCATACATCTATATGCAGATCTGTGTACATTTCGTAGGAAAATGCTACTCACACAAACAAATTGCGGTTTCTAAATTGAACAGAGTGTTTTCGTTCGCTTTTTTTCGTGCCATATTGGGTTGGTTTATGCAATGCATAATCAGATTCGTTTATTAAATTTTTCGTAAAATTTTTCGACTTTATTGTGGTTTTGGGAAATGATTGAATGCCCCTGACATTAGGGGAATTGGAGATCATTGAGAGGGGGATGGTTGCTTATATTTATATTGATGTTAAAGAGCCCAAGCACTATGAAAAATTTTATTATTTTTCCATACGTTCAGAACTTACTAAAGCTTTATGGATCAGGTTTTTTGGTAAACCGTGTAAGGGAATCAAACAAATTTAAGATAAGTACAAACATTTGGGCCATTTCGATTACAGTTCTTAAGCAGACTTTATTTCTAGCGGAAAGAAATATTTATACTCTGTACCAAAGATTCTCAGAGTATATTGGAGTTGTGGAAATATAAAGGACGATTTTTAAAGCGTTTGTTTATTAAAAATTAAAAGATTATTTCAAGTAAATGTTGCCCGCGGCTACGCCTAAGCTAGTCCATCCGTATATTCCAATTCCTTCCAGGGCTGCAATTGTGGCTGGCTTGACATGATGTTGGTGGCCAATGGACTGGTCAAAATCGTGAAATTAACTGCTCACCCAGCTCGCCCCTCAATTGGTTCATGGCTTCGCTTGCCGTGAGGTATGTGGCACCGTCTTGTTGAAACCACATGTCAACTTAGCCCAATTCTTCCATTTTGGGTAAAAAAAGTCGAAATCATCTCCCGGTACTTTGCTCTATTAATTGTTAGGTGGCGATTTTCATTATTTCTTAATAAATAGTACGGTCCATTGATATCGCCCCAAAAAGAGCATTGTTCTGGGTGCGTTGGCAGCTCTTCAACTGTCTCTAACTGCTCATCACACCAAATCCGGAAATTCTGTTGTTGATGAACCCATGTTGTTCAACTTTTCTAAGTCCCTTTCCTCAAATTGGAATGTGGACAGTGGACCTGGACCTGGAGGGTGGACTTGGACGGTGGAACTGGACAGTGGACCTGGACGGTGCATCTGGAAGGTGGATCGATCTGTGCACAGTGGACCTGGACAGAGGTCCTCGACCTGGACGGTGGATCTTGGACGGTGGATCTGTGGACAGTGGATCTGGACGGTGGACCTGGACGGTGGATCTGGACGGTGGATCTGGACAGAGGAACTGAACCTGAACAGTGGACTTGGACCTGGACGGTGGATCTAGACCAGAGGCAGGCAAAAAATACATTTACATTTTTGCATTGGTGTGTGTGAGAGCAGCACATAAATTGCTCTCAATTTCAGTAGCAACGACTGCGTCGCGGCGTAGGAAAGCAACAACGCAGCGGCGCTTGTACAGCTTATACCGTGTGTGTCGGAGCAGCGCTGCTTTGAGATTTCGTATGGCCGGATTGAAATGTGCCTGTCCCTGATCTAGACAGTGGACCTGGACATTGGTCCTGGACCTATAATTTTTGTTTTTGATTTTAAAATGCCAACTCACATCAAGATTTTGCGTTCTCAAAAAAAGTTCTTGAAGTGAGAAATTGTTCTTAAAGTGAGAAAATCCGGTCATGATTGGTTTTTGTAACCGAATGTGCTCATTTTAAGTCCAATGTTCTCGGTTTTTCCCCTCTTTCTACGGGAAATCGTCGTGGGAAACCAGAGAATGAACTAGACTAAAGATCAGGGAACCTATAGAAGATCCTTGGTGGGAACCAAAGAACAAACTAGACCTAAAGACCAGGGATGCTAAGGGAGAAAACTCGGCGGAAACCGGAGAGTGGACTTAACCTAAAGACCAGGGAGCCAATGGGAAATCCTCGGTGGAAGCCAGAGAATGAACTAGAACTAGAGACCAGGGAACCTGAGGGGAATCTTCGGTGGACACCTGAAGATGAACTAAACCTAGGGACCAAGGAACCTTTGAGGAATCTTCGGTGGAAACCGGAAGACCAATGATTTTATCACGAGACACTTGATAGCTACCTGTGTTTAGGGTTGTTTCGTCCGCGTTCAATTTGCCACCACAAGGAGAAAACACTTTTTAAATTTTGTATACATTTCACTAAAACTCCAGCCATTCATTTTATTTGCTTTCCTTGAAGGTTACCTTTAACTATAAAAGGTACAAGATCTATGCTGTACCTGCCCTAAGAAGCCCCGCGCTTACCAAAATATTTCAAATAAAAACAAGAAAGAAAGTCGATCAAGCCCGACTATAACATACTCTGTACCTGTGAAGTGCTGCCCATCACCGATCTTTACACAGGGAGCGAAAGACAGTTTGAGTTCTGTTTTTGTCAATTCTGTTGCGCTCAGAGCAAAGACCGCTTTTTTCGTTCCTGTTTCTCTTCTGTTTTTCACTGACACTTTTGCCGAGAGCATACTTCCGAAGTGTTTTTTGCGTATGTTTAAGGGGTTGTGTGTTGCGCTCGTGTGTGTCTTTGTATAACTATCGTCACACATACAAACAGCCTGCCAAACGCACAAAACAAAACAAAACAAAAAAACACTTTTCGCCGACACTTATTGTGTTCTGTTCATTTGCAGACAGTTGTTTAGTGAGCGCTCGCTCAAAACAGTTGCTGTCGAAGGTTGTCGGATGACCGACTCGTGTGATTTGCTCAACCGAAAACACGTAACAGAAAACACATGAGGTGCGGGAAAAAGTGTTCCGCTCAGTGTGAAACCGCTTGTCGTTTGTTTCTGTTTTTCACTGACGCTGGTCGCATTGAAAAAGTGTTAACAGTTTTTCGAGCTATGCCTATAAGTGACTTTTGCTCAGTAGTTCTCTTTTCTTTTTTTTTAGTTTCTGTAAGCTCTCAATGTATGGCAACTAAAACATTCTCTTTGATTGAAATATGTAATAATTTTCCCGAATTTCCAAAAAAGAAATGAAAACAAACAGCTGGTTTAATAATCATAGATTCTAAATCGGTGGGTTTGATCAAAATCCATTCTCATACAACAAAGCTTGTCTGAAAGAAATTTATCAAGTTAGCTTACCTTAAGTCCTTATAATGAGTGTCGTTGACCATCCCCCAAACTCGTGGACCCTCAACCCGCAACTGCAACTACTGAGTTCAATTCCAATTCAGCTGCGTGCGTTTGGCAACCACAAGTCACGTGCCCATCGGCGTTGCCTCGTTAAAACTCCAAAAATCTCACATTAGCTGCCAGTTTGCACTTAAAGTCATAAATTTATTTAAATATATGGCACACACACACTCATAGAGACGCATAAGCCCCCGTACGTGTGAGACGGCGGTGACGGCTGTAAAGCAAATTTATATTAACTTCATTTTGCGCTGGCTGCCACGCAGTCGTTGCATAACTCATACGCACCGTGTGCAACCGCAGTGGTGCCAGGACCGTGAGTTTGCAGTGCGTGTTGGAAGGGCAGGCGTATCACCGACACAAAGTGAAGAAAGGAGGCGCTGGGGCCCCCCCAAATGGCAGCCAAGAGAATTTTAAATTACGCTTTTGAGTGGCGAGGACGAAGCCGAAATGCAACTGCATTGCTGCACCTGCTGCACCAGCTGCAGCAGTCGTGCATTCACTTCTTTGCATGCATTTAATTGCAAATGAAGCAGAGGCAACTACAACAACAACACCAGCAGCCTCGCACAGACGCCGCCAAAGCGCTGACAATGCCAATTGCCAGCTCAATTCCAACTCTCATCGCCAACTCCAGATTCAGCCCCTGCCTCAGCCCCAAACTCCCAACTGCAAACTGCAAATGACGTTTAATCAAAGTTGTTGAAATTGATAGCATTGTTTGCGGCGCGGAAATTGCATAATGCATTTTAAAGTGCGCTAAATGTGTTAATTAAAGTTCCGGAATTCTCTTACATGAGTTTGCATTTACGGCTTCAAGCCATAAATAAATAAGCAGGTAAGCAACAGCTTGGCATTAGAGAAGAAAAAGGTAAACGCAACACAAATTGCAACATAGTTGTGGCAGGCAATAAAATAAAGTCTTAGCATCAGCTCTCGCTCCCGCCCCCGCCACCAGCCCTCTGGCCACACAGAGTTCAACCAGCTACCCAGAACCTGAGCTCATTTAATTTGTTGTGCAACAAATTAGCATTTATTTTCATTAGGATTTCAACTTGGTGTTGTCTTTTTTTTTGTCTGCTGTTCTTTCGGTGCATTGTTTGCTTTTAATTATAAATACATGTGCGAAGAGCAAGTTTAACCCATTTGGCCTCCTTTGTTGTGGGGAAATTATTAACGGGAGAAAAGTACAACTTAAAAAAGGATTTTGGGAAAGAGTTTTTCTTGTTTCTTTCACATTTCGGCAGCGATTTTCGTATAAGCAATTGGGATAAGAAAGCGTTCTGTACTCGAACTGAGACCTTCGGTTTTGCGAGGCAGTGATCTTTCGTTTGCTCCTAACTAGACTATGGACTATCCGATCTTTAGCAAAATTGATCAATAATAATCCTTATTGCTCAATTATGTCGAAGAATAATGAATGAAAGGAATAACTCCTGATCTGAAGGAGGTATTTCGTCACCTAGGCTGTTATTTTTGTCTTGGGTATTTGGTATCTACTAGAGATAGAGAATCTGCTCAAAATTCTAATTATGTGTGAAAGTTATAAATTGGTGAAATCACAAAACAAAAGGAGCGAAATGCGGTAAAAATTCTCAGCTCTGACATTTGAGACAAGGCCCAGAATTTTGCATATTATAGTTTATGCAAAGAAGTGTTGTCAACGTGGCACGGGAGGGTTATTGTGACACCGCTGCGTTCAACAAGGACCTCCCAAACTACATCAAAAGATGGATGCTGAGCTACCTTTCAGGAAGGCAGTCGCATGTTGAATTTCGAGGAGCCACGTCAAGCAGCAGGAAACTAAAACAAGGAGTACCTTAAGGGGGTGTCCTATCACCATTATTGTTTAACCTCTACATTGCAAGCCTGCCGACGACAGCACAATAATCACATCGGAAAAGGACACTAGGATCCTGGAAGAGAGGATGAATAGTTATTTTGGAGAACTTCTTCTCGGTCAGGAACCTAACCTTATCTGCTACTAAATCATCCACCACACTTCTGACCACGTGGACCAAGGAGGTCAAACAAATACTCGATATCCATATTAATGGTCAGAGTATACCCACCCTCAACAACCCCAACCCCAGATCACTAATCAGCTACGCGGCTCCGATATGGTCGCCCTCCATAAGCGACAACGGTGCAAAATGCAGCCCTCCGAGTGACCACCGGCTGCCACATGATATCGGATCCCGACCATCTGCACCAAGAAACAGAGATCTTACCGGTCGGGCAGCACAATGATCTACTTACCCAACAGTTCCTCATTAACTGCCAAAATCCATCCCACCCGATCCACGAGAGCACAAAGGTACCTATGTGCAGGAGAGACCGGCCTGTTCGCTTCGACCTTAGAACGGCCTTAACCGCAATTGAGGATCTTATCGCCCCAGACGTGATGACACAAAGCGACTGCATTGTAGTCAGAAACATCGCCCACACCAACATGGTTCAAAATACCATCAAGGCTCTGCACGAAAATGTTATTCTAGGAGGCAGACCACCGCCCATTTACAAAAGCGAGACAACCTCCCACGAACCACAAGATTCACACTTGCACAACTCCGATCAGGAAAAAGTAGGCAACTCAACAGTTACCTGACCAGGATTAATACTGAAGTCACGGACACATGCCCAAAATGTGGCCTTGGACCACACGACACTCTTCACCTGTTAAACTGCTCTATGAACCCCACCACTCTCACACACATTACCCATCCTATCGAGGCAGCTACTTTCCACGAACTGGACTTGGGTTCCTAACCTCAACATCCTTTTTATTTTAACTCTCTTCTTTCTTTTCATACTACGTACATACAAGTCGACCCAGTCGAACCTTGCCATTGACGGCTATGTTCATTTTTAAAGAAATACGGACCGATGATTCCATCTGCCCAAAAACCACACTAAAGTGCATTTTACTAGATGTAAAAGTACTTCGTTTCTGGTTGCTTTTCAGCTCTTTTTAGAGCGTCGCTCTTTTGCGGACGTTTGACTGGAGGAACAAAGTGAGAAAAGGATTCGCTTTTGACTTTGCAAGATCAGCCGCTTTGATCTTATATCTGTGTCAGTTAAGAGGCAGATAAGACTCCGAAATCTATGACAGTGAATGCTTATGACAGTGAATGCTCATAAAAATGTTTCGGAAAACTCAAATATTGCTAGCTGGGAGAAACAGTGACCGAAACAGTGACCAAACATTGATCCAACAGTGACCAAAACAGTAACCAAAACAATAACCGAAACAGTGATCAAACAGTGACCAAACATAGACCTAACAGTGACCAAAACAGTGACCGAAGCAGTGACCATAACTGTGATCAAGCAGTGAGCAAAACAGTGACTTGACATTAACCAAATCAATGACCAAAACAGTGACCACAACAGCTATCAAAACAGTGACCAAACATTGATAAAAAACTGACCGAAATAGTGACAAAACTGTAACCAAAACAGTGACCACTACAGTTACCTAAAAGTGACAAAAAAAAGACCAAAACTGTGAACAAAACAGTGACCAAAACAGTGACCACAACAGTGACTACAACAGTGACCACAACAGTGACCAAACAGTGATCAAACAGTGATCAGATAGTGACCAAAGCCGTAACCACAACAGTTACCAAAAAGTGACCAAAATAGTGACCAAAACAGTCACCAAAAAATATATTGTTCCCGAGTTTTGGAAGGATCGAACTACGGCCAAATAGTATCGGTCAGAACAAAATAAGTGGGATTCCCTAAAAGATCGTAGGATCGGGCAAGTATTTCAGGGTTGAAAAAGTCCAAATTGAAGGAAGAATTTTGTACTTCAATCAAGTCTTTTTGTACTTGCCGTACTATTGAAACCGTTTGTAGTGGATTCAAGAACAAAATCTGGTTTAGTATTCTGAGGGTCTGTACCTAGCTTTTTCCTAACACAGTATTTACTGGGCCACACTTTTCAAGCAAAACATCTGGACCTTTTTATATTTTGTGCAACTACTGCACCACTTTTGGGGATTGGCTCACCACTAGCTGAAGAGATCTTTTCGTTCTTAGAGCGATTGTTCTCTTGTCCTCTCTCTTAGAGTATTTTCGCACATTTGAATGGAATGCGTTTCTTGATTTCTTTAGAGAGTCAGTGACATGCCAGCCCCCATCTTAGAGTAAAGGAATTTCTTTAATCAATTTACAGTAGCCTTTGCATCTACTTACCGAAGACGTAAGCTACTTAGGTTACCTTATTCTTCTTCTAATAACAAGCTTAGTTTAGAACAAGTGTTCGAGTACCCAGAGGATACTGAGCTCGAAGAATAATCGATACGATTTCCGGTCAAAGAGACTCCTGTCTTTTAGAGTCTTTAACTTTTTGACTTTTTCCCGGTATTATTTGAGTAATTTTAAATAATTTCAATAATATTGTTCAAAGCTTTGAATGGTGACTTGCAGGATATGTATTTTGTTTGCTTCCAATGTGCGTGTGGGGGTGCCAAGGGGTTAACTGTGTCAGCTTCAAGCAAAAATTGTATAGCATAGAACTGTGCGCTGCATTCTTGCATTCAATTAATGCGTGTGTAGAAAGCATCGCCGCGTTGCCGACGCTGGTCAGCTTCAGCGTCATCAGCATCGGCAACGTCATCATCACCTTGCCTGCGTCGCACATTATCCAAGTAAGAGCTCACGCCCGACTGAGCGCCCAACGAAGCTGAAGACCATGGTGCGGATGAGTAACGTTGGTTTCCTGCATACAAGTTGGCGCCATAAGACCAAGGATGACGTTGGTCATAGCCATGCCTGTTGGGGTAGTAGTAGTGCTGCTCCTGGTGCTGCTGCTGCTGCTGATAGTAATCGGAGTTGGAGTCGGCATCGGGCCTTGACGACTGGTCAATGTGTGTGCTATTAGGATAGAAATCATGGGGGGTTGGGTAGGGTGCCCTATGTCCGTAATTATAATCATCATCAGGGTAATGTGGATGGGGAGGAGGTGGCTTATTAGTCACCGTTAGACCGCTGCCACTGTACGGCGACTGCAGCATTACGCTTGGCGTAACAATGACGGGCATGGGAACGACGCTGGCCGACTGCTGCTGCCAAGATGCCTCCGCAGCGGGCTCGGGCTCAGCTTCAGCCGCTGTGGTCGATGCCGGCGATGAGGTCTGTTCGCGTGAGTTCATTTCAGCTAATTTATTGAAACGATTGCGACTGCCGCTGGCGGTGAGCACCATGACTGTGGGATTCATGTCTGCCATGTGATCTTTGATGCAGTTCTGCAGCAAATTCACAAAGAAGAAGAAGGCGAGTAGCGTTATGGCGGACATTATCGCGCTGGAGCTCTTTTTGGTCTTTTTGTCCGAACTTGAGGTTGCTTTGGGCTGGTGCGGTGGCTTCGGCGGCGGCGCATGCGGCGGATATGCGGGTGCACTGCCCGCGGAGGGATGATAGGAGGAGTAGCTACCCGAGGGTGGTGTATGCTGCGCCTCATACTCCAGCGATGGCTCTACGTTGCTAATTTGAAACTGGTTTTAGAGAGGGGATGGCAGGCAGATGGGGGGTGGGGGATTGGTCGCGCTTACCCATAGCCTGAGTGGCCGCTGGCATAAGCACCGTTGTGGTTGCTGCCAGCGGCTAGCAGCGGTCGTCCATAAGGATAATGGTTATGGGGATGCTGATGCTGCTGATGATGGTAGGGATAATGCACGCGTTGCGTTTGTCTGCAAAAGACGGGGGAGTAAGTGCAACAAAATGCCAAACCGAGTCGGACCACGACTAAGTGCCTGGCCTGGCGCGAGACAGTGACAGATCTCAGTTCCAACGCGGCATAAATTTCACCCTGACATTTTGCTTACGCATAATTATTTCCGGAAATGGCTGACAGCAGCGGATGTTGTTGTTGTTGTCCCTGCAAATTGCGCTGATATGGCATGTTCCCAAAGGACATTTGGTTGTTTGATTTCGCAATTTTATTGCTAATTGATTTCCGCTGGAGTTGGCAAATTCCGCGTTTGGTGAATTTTCAAGCACTTTGCCTGGCAGTGGCCAACCGCAAGTGACAATGTCGCTTAGGCAACTGCAAAGCCCTTGGCCCAGACACTTGGCTGGCAGCTATTAACGCACCCAAGATGGGGTGCTTGGGGCCGGGGGTGGGGCTGTCATTGTCAGCTGCTAAGTGAGTTTGGCTACGACCTTAACACCTGCAAGCGGCAAGCGGCAAACTGAAACTGCAAACTGACAATTGCCTGTAAAGTGTTTTGCGGTGACTGCGACCAACTACTGACACACACCTGAACTGGAGCGTTGCATGCAACGTGTGCTGCACACTTTGGTCAGACAATTAGTGCACGACAAAAGGTGGCCACCGAAATTTCTCGTTCTCTATGTCTCTGTCTCTCCCTCTGGGCCTGTCAGTGTTAATGACGCTGCTGCAGTCGCTGGTTTATTGCATTAAAAGCTCTATGGATGCAGCGTTATGCATCAGAAATTGTCATAATTGTGCCATGTCTGAGCCAAATGGAGCTCAGTTCTTGTGGCTTGTTTTGTGTGGTTGCTGCCAGGGGAGAGAGAGAGAATGAGACGATTTATGGCTTGGGCTAATAGTTTTCATTGCCAACAAAACTATTAGGGTTCATGAGCATATTGGCTATGCCCAAAGGATTTACATTGAAATTCTGGATTTAAAGATATTAAGTTTGGGCGGAAAGATTACTAAAATGTTTTGGAATTGTGCACTCAGAGATAATGGAATGGATTCCGGACTCACGATTTATGATTTCATAAAACTTTTTCAGAAACTTTGACCTGCCGACCAAATTTTAATTGTAGATATAATTTCAAATTCTTATACAACTTATATGGTAAATATAGAAAAGAATGCCTTTAAAACGGCTGGAACAAATTGGATACTTCCTTCTACGCTATCGCGGTTTAGAAAAACCAAAAAAATCTGAAAATACTCAACAGAAAGGCGCACCCGAGAGTTCGCTGACATCTCGTTTTTCAGTTTAATACAATTACAGTTCACCAAAAGGCGCTAAGGGCGGTCATTCCAACATAGTAAACCATGATAAGTAAACCTGCAGGTTATGTAATGCTTTGCATAACTTTAAACAGTCTTCTTGGCAGTCCACAGTAAGTCCAACAGCCGTCTTTCCATGCCAGCGTTCCATAACTGCTTGGAAATTCTAAATCAGCTTTAGCGAAAATACTGACATCAGAACGACAGCGCCGAAACATACAGAATGACTTGTGACGGAATGACCTTAACGTTTTAGTGAGAGACGTTTACAGCCCGCAACTTATTTGACTGCGTAATTGCATACAAACGGTGGTTTGTCTTGTTATATATGACCAACAACGCCGTACCAAGCGTTTTTGTGCATATGTGACTGTTTAAACGACCCTTTCTGATAATTAAAACTGCAGCTTTACTGACAGTCAACAGGCAAGAAAACTGCTGATCAAAGACCTGTGGTGGATCACAATATAACACAATCTAACACTTATCTTGCCAACAAACTAAACAGTATTGAATATTTCCCAAAATGCTTTATAAATAGGTTGTTTCATACTAGATTTGATTGAAAATGTCACACACCCGTTACCTTTTTGTTTCGATTGTTCAGTTAAGGTGAGTACTGAGAACGTTCTAGTTTTCCTTTAAGATATTTACTAGATATACTTTTTTCGCATGAAGGAGGTCCAAAAGAATACGCTTCGACCGCAGAATGCACACCACCCTCAACAGCCGAGCCAGCTTCGGTGACAATTTTCAAAATACTTTTGTATATTGCTTTGTTTCTGAGTTTTAAACAATGAAAAATTTCTTTTAATTTTTTATTGGATTTGACAGCTAGGGTGAGTACTGGAACGTTCAATTTCCTTTAGCTTCACTATGCCCCTTTATATTGAACTTAATTAAAAACCGAATTGCTCTATGCCCTTTTATATTCCCGGCAAATTCAGGATTGCACGCAAACCAATATAATACTTTGCACAAATAGATATTAGCCTGCGCTGGCGTTCGTGCGTCTGTGACGCTTCCATATTCAGTCCCTCTCGAGTTATAAATCTTTTTTTGTTTGACCTCTTACATCTTCGCTCTTGGTGTTTTTCAGAAACTAGTTCTGTAATAAAAAAGGAAATCGCGCATTTTGTACCACTTGAAACAAAACTTACTCTCGACACAAGTTCTGTTCGTTAAACTTGGAATCATGAACATCTCTGATCCCTTTAAAACAAAAGTATAAACTTTCGATAATACATATTGCTTAGTCTCGTTTTGTCACTTTTTTCTTATAAACACTTTTCTTAAAAACATTTTCTGACTTTTTCACCTCTTTGTAATGTAGCATCTCACCCAAATTGTTAAAGATTTATATCCTGATAGACGTTTTTCATTAAAACAAAAAGTTTTTCTCACTAGAACTGTTTTTCGACCGATCGTTCCTATGGCAGCTTATGCTATAGTCCTCCGATTCGACCAATCTTAGTGAAATCTGGATTCTGACCAAACTTTAAAATTAAAAAATAGGACTTTAGGCTTTCCATTAAAAAATTTTTTTTTACTTTCAACTTCCTTGTTGTATAGTCATGCAGCCGTTCCCAAATGTGCGTATTTGTACCACTTCGTTGAGTACTAACTATACTAACGTCCTTAATTTTCCCTCTCAATATAATACCTTTTCTGTACTTTCACCATTTTTTTAAAATAAATTTTCAAACCTACCTTTAGATTGTACTGAGCTCTTATTTACCCTTTCCTTTCTTTACTACATTTTTATAATACATATTCCCAATACCCACCACCTGTCTTAGACCAAAAGAAAACTTTTTGTTAAACGACTTCCGGTTAACTACTTTAATGACACCTACACAGGCCACTCAAAAGTCCTTTCAAACTAGTCTAGTGATAAAAACTTTTTTTTTTTTAACATAAACGCCTGCTTATTGTATTTTTAATGCACACTTACCCTGCTTTCACAAATTTCTACACGATTTCAAATCGCATCAAAAAAGTGGATTCCCCCCTGTCTCTATAACGCAGCAGTTGCCATATTTGAAAGATTTGTTAACGATATGAGTATATCGACAAAGCTAAGAGAGATTGTAAGATCTTAAATGATTTCACCCAATAGTTCGAGCGCCAACAGATTTAATTGGCTCCAAAACAAAGCACCTGGTGCAGACGCGAGATCAATAATAGATGTTACACATTTTCATTATTTATTTGTTTTTATTTCATAAAAGTTAGTATATATTACTGTGGTTTCTCTTAATCGGCACTGGCCGGTGCAAGCAACAAATTTGTTGCTGCTCTTTCTGTACTTTGAGGCTGTCTATGGCAACTGAATCAAAATACTCTTGATGAGGCCCCAAGTTACACAGTTCAACAAATATTGGGTCATCGCAGGCACTCGAATTAAATTATTTCCGTCTGACAGAGGGTTTCAAGCTGAATACAAGTCAATTTTCAGAATTTCTCTAGCATGTCAAGTTTGAGAGAAATCAATGGTCAAAGTTGATAAAAAGGCCTTTATAGATCCTGGACCAACCACCAGGAATTTGGATAATTGCCGTCCAAAGATTATAGTTCCCTCTATGCATGTAAATTTTAAAGCGCATCATTCAGTTCAAGATGGTTTCTCAAAAACGTGACGTGCTAGAGAAATTCTGAAAACCGTCTTGGGTTCAGCTTGATAAACTCCATAACGGTATCAATTTCATTCCCCGGCCCGCATGGAGCCAATATTTGTTGAACTGTGTAATTAGCTATTTTTTTTTCTTATGAAAGCGCTTCAAACGAATTTTAATTTTTAGACATATTTTTGCTCTACCGACCGTCAAAATAAATAAATATTAGTTTGGGCCCACAAAAACTCGAACAGCTGTTCAATAAAATCCACATGCGCAGAGTAGTTGGCAACGCAACGACGGCCGTGTGGATTTTCCTATAAAATCAACTTTTAATGCACACCTTGTTTGGTATGGGTGGTAAAGATCAATCTTTATATCGCGTTTAGATTAAAAAGAAGATTTTAGAACTCAGTATAAAGGTCGTAAAAACAGTCACATGAGTACGAAAACGCTAGGCACGTCACTGTTATTCGAAACTAAACAAAAAGAGTTTCATTCATAACAACAAACCACTCCTTTTATTATGCAATTTGGCAAGCAAACTTTTTGGTCATCGCTTTAGTAGCAGGGAACATGTTCTCTCACACTAATTCGATAAGGCCTTAGGAGGCACACATACACAAAGGCTTCTGTCCGATTCAAGCTGTCTTTTAAGTTTTTGCCAGCATGCTGCGTTGAAATTCCCAAGCAGTTTAAGCAACGCAGGCATGGAGAGACTACTGTTGAGCGGCTTCAGAGGTAGGCAATGATCGCTGATGGTTGAGGGTGGTTTCTTATGAAACAGCTGGCCGATCTACCAGCCTCCTTTGTGGTGTTGTTTGTCTGTGTTTAAAGTTATCCGAAAGCTTAACATGACCTCGAGTCGGGATCTGGGACAATGTGGGAATATTTTGCTTCAAGATGTTAGATGTTTCTCCTTTACACTGGCTTAACCTTACACCTACACTTGCTTTTGCGTCAGCTTGTGACAGTGTCTTATGGCCTTAATGTAATCAGAAATTCTCTGAACTGAATCACTGTTGCTACCCATTTCTAATATAATCAATTCATCAGTGAATCAGTTTGTGAGTTCAAAACTTAAAGGGTATCTTTTTCTCGGTTCGCCCAGCTGCTCCTCCTCACTTGTTGTCTTACATAAACAGGAAAACATTAGACTGCAATAACAAATATTTAACATTTCCGCAGCGGCAGCATTACCAACATTCGCAGGCGAATCAAAAGCATATAATAAATTGTCAACTGCTGCACTGCAATTTCTCTCTACACGTTGCTGGCTTTGTTACGCTTTGATTTGTCGCCCCCCGGAAATGGCAAGAAAAAACTAAAGAACTTTTGCTGATGTTCCCAAATAAAAAAGAAAAAACAACGAAAAAGCAAATCAAAAAGTCAAATGCCGCGAGGGGTTGAAAGTCTGAGTGGTGGTGGGGGATGGGGTGCTCCGCTTTTGTTGCTGGCGCCATTGTCAACATATTTCAAGCCGCCCGAGACTCAATAATAAGTCGACTGACTCTACATATGCTAGTTTCTTTATGGACCTTCTCAGACTGAAATTGGTCAGTGCGCCCAGCGAATTTAATGACTGGAAAATGAGGCATTTAAGCCGAGTGCCAAAAACTTTTTCGCCCAAGACGAACGTGCCCGGGAAGTGCCTGATATTTATGGGTCTGTATCTCTGTCTGAGTCGGAGTGAACGTGGTGGCTCAGCGGGTCGGACGTTAATTGCCGTGATTAACACGTAGGCGCATTAAATTATACAAAAAGCCATTGGTCCACACTCGTACATCAATTATCGCATATGAAGGCCCCCGATGCGAGATGCATGTCCTGCATTGTTCGTCGTGGGTGCCTCCACATAAATCATTCGGCTACATTAAGACAAAAAGAGAACAAACTTTTCGGCCAGCTATGAAACAAAAATAAAAACTCGTTAGCAGCCCCAAGACAAGGGCCAAAGTCCAGTAAGTCGTGCAGTTGACTACGTGCCTGGACTTGGTCTGCCTCTGACTGGCTCCCGGCACAGCCACTACACAGTGTCAAGTGTAAAGAAGAACTACTAATCAGCAGTTAATTCTTATCTTTAATTAAGTGCACGTTCCCGCCACCCGGAGAAGTGGAAGAAGATGGCAAAGGACAAGCTTGCTGCTTGCTTGGCGTTTATGGCAGGCCAGTCCCGGAGTCTTGGGAGTCTCAACACTTTTGTTTGCTTTACTTTTGGCATTGTCCTGTACAAAGGACCCGCTCGGATCCGCCTTTTGTCGCCCGGTCAATTTAATGAAATAATCTAAGCAAACACTCCTGAAAATTAAGCAGTTTTTTTCGGTTGTTTGAAATTAAAAATGTAATGCGTTTTTGCACATAATTAAATGTGGATTTTTGGCCAAGATGCGCCCAGCATATCCGGCCAATTAAAAAGGCCACGCAACAATGGCCAAGGCGCTCATGCATGGCCCAAGGGGTTGATAATGAGCCGCGGCTTGGCTTTAGTCTTTAGTGTCAGGCTTAAGCAAGGAAGACGAATTTCGACCCCATAAGTCATTAACCCCATTAAAACGCCCACAGGTAAGTTGCTGCCGGTTTTCGGCTCTCAAGTTGTTTGACAAACAATACACAACTCGTCAACCAAAACACACACACACACACGCGGCGACAAGTGGGCAGGGCAGCACCGCTGGGGCGGCACTCAAGCGTGCCCGTCACATTTTTTGCGCTTTTACATAGCTCCCCTGGCTGAAGCCCAAAAGTAACATCAGATACATGAAAACATTTTTCAAAAGCTCCACTAAAAATAAAATAAAAGATATTTTATTGAAGTGCCGGTGAGAGCTAGTCGCGTTGGAGTGGGGCTGGCCCCGCCACACAGATTAATTATGCATCGCTAAAATGCTAAGCCAGGTAGCTGGGAACAGCTTTGCCCAAAAGCCACACATGTAAAAGCCAAGTACAAGCCACATAAAAATAAAAGAAATCAAAATAAAAATCTGTACTAAAACCGATGATAGTAACATTTGGATGCCCTGCCATTAAGGCGAGGAGGCACTACTTTATGACAGCTCCAAGCTTGAGCTGATGAAGCTCACTAAACACTAGAAACACCGCCAACCTTCTGATGGCAACTGGAACTTGGAAGAGCTGTTTCAGACGTAAGAAACCTCCCCGCCGGAGCAAACTGGTCTTGAAAGCCCCCGTTAGCAGCCTCTAAATGGACCTCCTAGCTCACTCGCCAAGAAGAATAGGGAAGTCAAGAAACTGGTGATACCTCAGATTCCAGACATTGAAAACATAAACAACTGGACGATGAAGTTTCTTTCTCGTTGCTTATTTTCAACACGGCTCTGAGGCTAAGCCATTTCCGTCGTCCTCATCCACAAAAGTGGGAAATCATCTAATTGTAAATATAACTGCAAGTTGGTTTGTCAGGTTTTTTGCCTTCTTGCTTTTTGCATTTCCCAACCGCTTAAAGCAATGATGGCATAGAATGACAGAAGTAACCATCAGTCAGCAGCGGAGCCTACTCAGCGGAGCCAACTTACAGTAAACTGAGGTACTTTTAACCCATCTTATATAAGACAAGCAAATAAACTGGCTTGCTTCGCTACGCCGCCGTTAGTTAAGCTATTTTAACCGACAAGAGAATCTGTTTCTCTTCTCTGACTTGGGGGTGGATTTCACAGACTCGAATATATTTAACCGTATCTTACATAAATCGGCTCAAAGCAGAGATTCACTCTTATGCTCCGCCCGCGGTTAAGAATACCTGTCATTTCCGATCTTAGTGGTGTTCGTTTAAAAACTAAAGCTTACAAACCCAATTTGATAAAGATCAGCCCAAAACTAAGATTGGCCTTAAACACATTTTGGGACATTTTCCATCAATTCTCCAACCATTCCTCAAAGTTGCATTGCAATCGGATGAACGGTATAATTTTTCAAATTTAGTGATTTGTGCACCATTTTCCGGAGATTTTTTTCAACTTCAGCTTTCAACAAGCGTCCACCGTTCCACTAAGTTTCACTGAAATCAAAAATGTGCCATATGATCGCAGTGCACCATTTTCCGTCCATTTCTTCTCACTAGAAACCTTCCCAGACAAGCGTCGAGCCAATCCCCCAAAAGTTTCACTGAAATTAAGAATTTGGCAAATATTGCGGTTTTTGGATCATTTTCCACCTCCAGGTCTACCTTCATGTCCGCCTACAAGTCCACCTCCAGGTCCGCCTCCAGGTCCACCTCCATGGTCACTTCCATTACTACCTCCAAGGCGACCTCCATGGCCACTTCCACCAACATGGCGACCTCCATGGCCACCTCCATGACCACCTCCATGGCCACCACCATGACCCACCTCCCATGGCCACCCCCATGACCACCAAGAACAATGATAAACGACACCCTGAGTTGAACTGAATATTTTTATAATTTTTCCAGTCAGGTCATGGATTCTGTTCAGCCTACGCCGACGAATGGGCCTTGTTAGAATTGTGGCAAGTCGATTATTGTGAGAAACTATCAATTTGAATATTTTTCAATGGTTTCGCATAAAATGGGAATGCCTAACATACATAACGCTGCGCGTTTAAAATTCGTCGAAGAGCCTTATTTACACAAACCTCAACTCTCTTAATGGTGGTGATGCAGGCCGTTCCCCAACATGTAATAACCCAGTTAAGAGTTGGGAGGACTATGGTCTTAAAAAGCCTGACTTTAGATTTAAGGGAAAGGCCACTCTCTGGCCGAAGTAACCAGTCCATCTTCCGGAGTTTTAAACGGGCAGAGCCATACACCCTGTTAACGTGGGGTCTCCAAGTGAGCCTCTGTCCAGTGTAACACCTAGATACGTTATGGTGTTCTTATGGGCAATTCGAGCTCCGTCCAAAGTGAGTCGAGAAGTATTGCAGATCTGCGACTGCTGCTTGAAGCCAAAAAGACAGTGTCATCGGCAAAGTGTGGCAGTAAGCTAACCTTGGATATCAACATATGGAAGATTAGCAGTATACATTGTGTACAAAACAGGGCCAAGAACACTTCCTTGCGGGACACCAGCTCGTCAAAAAGAGTCATTAAGTCACCACAGACACTCCGGGAGTATCGGCTTCAATTTATACATCAAACCCTCATGCCAGACTCTATCGAAGACTTGGCGTACATCTAAAAATACTGCCAAACAGTATTTCTTTTTCTCAAAGGGATCGAGGATATGATTAACTACTCTGTGAACCTGTTCTACTGCACTGTGATGGCTGCGAAATCCAAACTGGTGATCTGGAAGCGCACTCTCGAAAGAGTCAATTGTCAAAAATCTTATGCAAAGTATGCAGTCATTATTGAATTTTCATATAGATATTTGACAATGAGTTTAATCGCTTGATCGGATGAAAAACAACAGCTTTCTGCGAATTTTTCCTCATTTCGCGGCAGATTTTTCCACAACCGTTTCTTAGTACTCACTTTCAGCATATGATCAACCTACTGTAAAAAATCAGCTTCCTATCTCTTATGGTTTGGGCTATACAGCGGTCGCCAGTGAGTGAGTGAGTGAATGAGTGAGTCAGGTTGAACAGATATCGACAGGTGAAAATCAGCATAACCTTGTTAGTTCCTTGTCTCTAGAACAGCACTGTTCCTTCATAGCCCCCTGTTCCCCTGTTCCCTGCTGTTCGCACTCGGCTGTTTACACGCACACGAGCCGAACGCATGCCGAAGTCGGGCATATGAGCGTAAGCTGAGCTCTCTTTGCTTTCATTCGCTGCCCAGCCGTCGTTGAGGGCAGTTCAACGCTGGGCTGTGTCACTTTTTTATCGCACACTAATACACTCCAACTTTTTTGCCTCGCTCTTCTTAACATCGCAGCTCTATAAAACAAATAGATAAGACATTTTGTAGACATTTATATAAATCTGTTGATCATTTTGGAAAATATTGTTGGGGTGAAATTTTGGAAAATTTTTTTTTTTTTTTTTTTGGTTATTTTTTTTTGGGCGGGGGGAAATTATTATTATTTTTTTTTTTTTTATATAAAGGGAGTTGGTTTTCTAATATTTTCTTTTTTCCACCCCCCCCCCCCCAAAACAAACCCAAAATGATTGCGTTACAAACATCTTGTCAGAGTTGTTGGATCCCTTGAAAGGGTAGAGAAAATTAAAATAGAAATAAAAATTAAAAGCTACAGCTAAAAATCAAGCGTCAGAAGCTGTCGTCGCTATCGTCGTGTCAGTGCACCCGCATAGGTGAGGGATCCAGGGGACACATGAGGTGTTTGAGCCATGCGACACACACACACACATGCCCACTAGAGACACACACACACACACACCTCCACAAGGAATCCAGCAACGACAACGACATCGTAGTGCCCACTTGAAGCGCTTTTAACAAAAATTCTTTTAATTTTTTTTCTTCGGTTTTTTTTTTTTTGGCAAAAGCAGGAAAAAAATGAGAGAAAAAATTAAGGAAAATCTGGGAGCTGGTTGAAAAGGAAGCTGGGCCTGTTCCCTGCTGTTCGTATATTTGCGCAACCCTCACTGAAAATGAAATTTTCCTACAAGAAGCAGGCGGCAGGAGCAGCGGCAATGCTGCATTGTTGATGAACAAGCAGCACGCTAACAAGTTGGCCCCATACCTCCCGCTACTGCTCCTGCCACCTGGTCCTGTCACGGGCTGCACCTTTCAGCGCTGGCGTTGGTACGTGGGCGCTCGCATTGTTGTTTGTCGTTGTACATGCATATGCCACGCCCCTACAGTTTGGCTGCAAGGCGCCTGCGAAATTATGATGTTTGAGTTGTTTCTCGTTCATTTTAATTTCAATGTTTTTCTGTTTTTGTTTTAGTTGTTTTTGGCCTTCGAAAATTGCAAGAGAGAAGAAAAAAAAAAACAGATTAAAACAGTTAGAGAAAAATAGGAAAATTCAAGTGCATTTTTCACTTCACTTTACGGTGCATTCACATTTCCGTTGCATTGCATACAGAAAACCCAAAACGGAGCTGCGGATTTTTGCAATTTGTCCATGGGGGGAGGAGGGGGGGAGGGCGGCGGGTGGGGCTTTAAGGTATTTGGTACCTATGCCTTTCCATTTTTTTGTCATTGTCATCGTTTTGTTCACGGTCTTGTGGTTGGGGTCAGTTCGCTGTCGTTGCCGTTCGTTGCCTGCTTTTAGGCGTTGTGCAAGAGTTGCACTTTTTTGCGGCTGCTGCACTCAGTTTGTTTGTTGTGTTTAATTTTTTATAAAATTTGCATGCAAAGTGCATTTCCTCTTTATTTTTTTGGCATTTTTTTTTTATTTTAATTTCTTAATTAGTTGCTTTTGTGGGCTTACCGCAGGGGAGGGATGGTGGTTTCCATGAAAGCAAAAGTCAAGCCCAAATGCATTTAGGGGTTGCAAACCGATTGCCTGGTCAGGCTGCTAGGCACGGGGGTTAGCTTAAAGCCAGGCCCGCTTTCAAATTAGACAAATTGAAATGGCATTAGGGAATGTTTGAACTCTGCAGTCAAAAAAACTATTTAAAATCTAATTTGCATGCCAAACTTGCGGTTCCAACAAACAAACAAATGCATAGAATTTCAAAAGCATCCCCTCTCTGGCTGCATAATCACAAAAATTTGTCATAAAACTTTGTCAGACGAAAAGTTTTTTGGGCACAAAGTCGTTGACGTCGTCGTCATCATCTTCGATGCCGGGGGGGGGGGAGGAAAGCTCTATGGGAAATTAGCCAAATATCAAGCGCAAAGACAGCTGACTTAATGTGTCTTATTTATGCTTGGCATGATGCATAGATTGCTCCCAGTCCTGCCGTGCATTTATTACGATTACGGCATCCCAAGTCGATTTGGCTGCACTTTTCGGTTTTTGGCTAAAACTTTTTAATTACCCCCATCAACGCAAATGCAAGGCTTACTCCGGCGGCTTTCAAGCGGGAGTGCACTTTGGTTTGTCTTATGATAATTAGATTTAAAAACTATACATGCCTGGTAACAGGGAATGGCTTGTGCAACAAATAATTATGCCAAGAAGTTAGTAAAGCATCCTTTGAAACACTTCATGTAGCCAAGCAAACCGCGTGCAGAAAAGCCATTGTTCTTATTAACTGGCCTTTCAAGCTTACAAGAGTACTTATAAATATGCGATGCACTAAGCTGAAGGGAACGCTCAATCCTCAGCTCTTCTTGATGGTCAGATCTTTCCTATCTGACAGGACACTTTAAGTTGTCCAGGATGGCCTTGCATCCCAGAAGAAGAGGATTCGAGCAGGAGTACCTCAAGGTAGCGTTCTGGGACCAAAACTCTACACCCTGTTCACAGCAGACATGCCTACTGCTTTGGACATTCCAACTGAGGAGCCGCAGGACCTTCTTATCGCCACCTTCGCCGACTACACGGCGATCATGGCGCATGACAGATGCGTATAATCGGCAACAGACGCGTTGCAAGAGTATCTCAAAAGGTTTGAGAACTGGGCCTGCAGTTGGAACATCTCCATCAACCCCTAAAAGTGCATATCTGTCACCCACACGCTCAGAAGAGATAGTAGCCCTGGCGTCTTCCTCACAAGACGGCCCACAAGTATCTTGGAGTGACACTTGACAAGAGGCTTACCTTTAAACAACATGCCGCCGAAGTTGCCTGCAAGCTTCACAGCAAGGCGAAGAGGATAAGTTGGCTACTCAACGCCAACAACAAACTCTCGCTAATGTGGTGTGACTGATGTACAATGTGATGGTGCTGTTAAGCACACCACGAACTAGACGACGACGATCAATTATGGTTAGCACTGGGGAATCTTTCGGCTAGGACCCGCGGATGGAGGGATCTTTTGTCGCTACTAGCTTGTCACACACAAGAGAATTTTAGCTAACCGGGCCAAGAGATGTTAAGATAAAAATAAGCCAAGTCTGTATGCATGTCCTGATCAGAGTTTGATGTTGCAACTCTGTCTTACCCGCCCAACCATGTTAACACTTTTCATTTAACTTCGTTTTAACCCTATTCTAATGATGTTTCCTCCTTTAATACCCCATCCCTTTAAATCTCTATTCCAAACTCATTTCAATTAACTTCATTTAATAACTCTTGTTATAGTTTCTAAGGCAAGGGTTATTTCTTACAAATAACAGTGTTTCAAACTAAATAGTGTTAGCAAGAATAATATCAAGATTAAAAATACAGGGTATGTGATAATTATGGTTGCTAATCTGAACATGATTTAACAAATATTTAAATATTTATATATGTATGGAAAGGAATTTATACAGTACTGCGATTTTGGTGTTACCTTAAATTTTGTTTAATAGTTACGTGGTTGATTTACCCGAGTCTCCTGCATGCAGGCCTGTTGCAACGACGCTCCAACCTGGTTAGAAATTTCATTAATGGAAATCAAAATTGCAGCACACAAAAATAATTAAATTTGGAAAACTTAAGAAAAATCATGAGTCCTTTTGATAAGCGTCTTTATCCAGTGTTAATCATTCTTGCTGAGGTGTAAGAACGCCTATCAGAATCGATGGGTGTTTCGCTGTAGCCAGTACCGACTGTACGCTTTCCCAAATTTCTCCAACAAAATGCTTTGGTTGTTCCGCATGAGCTGCCGAAATGGTCAAACCTCTAGAGTCGACGACTGCTATGGGCCAGCAGAAGGAAAACGAAAGATGGCGAAGGAGTACGAAGGAAGACCAAGGAACACGAAGGAGCCCTTTAAAAATAAAATTCTCATTAGCCACATGGGTGAGGTTACGTCACCAAACCTTACCTTCTCGGGCTCAAAATCAAAAATTTTAATTTAAGGGTTTTGGCACAAAACGACGCAGCGAAAATGAAGGTGCGTTTATTCCGTTCGGCGGAGATGGCGTCTTTATTCGCACTCCGCCTCACTAACAAAAAAATTTTCATTACCGCATGCCACTGAGAATATAACAATTTTACCTTTTAGGTTATGGAAAATTTTCACTTATTTTCTGCGAAATTAACACTTCAAACTGCTAAAGAGCTGGTCTTCTCACTTGTGCAGTTGTATTAATTTTCTTTTATTAGACACCGCGTTAATACCAAGCTGAGATCAATTATGATGCGGTAATTATTGCACGTTTTTGGTTGCCAAAATTGGTACTATCCCAGCATGGGAACTTGACCTAGCACAATGCGTGTAGATTTTCGACTGACTCGTTCGTCAGCTTCGGAGTTTTAACAAGCGCACTTGATGCAGATTATGCGATGCAGTGGTATTGGTGAGATAAGCCAAAGCTCACCATCAGACCACGCTTTACGATAAAGCGGCCGGCTTATCTATGCACTATACACTGCTGTGCATAAAAATTCGCCTAATTGCGTTCATTGAACAAATGGACCGTCACACTAAGGAACAAGGTCCTCATATACAAAGTGATCTGGAGCGTTTTGGAGATACGGCGTTCAGGTGTATGGGATCGCCGCGAAGACCCACCTGAACAAAATCAGGGTCTTCCAGGCCAAAATCCTGAGGAGTATTACTGGAGCCGAGTGGTTCATCCGAACTCGAGACATTGACAGAGGGTGTGGCGTTCCGATGGTTGGCGACACAATCAACAACCAAGCAGCGAGGTACAAACAACCTCGTCAGGCGCTTACTCCGATCGCGTAGGATCAACGGAATCAGGGCAAGACGCAGTCTCCCAAGGATCCACCCAGGTGACCTGGCTAATCGGAGGATTTTGTCCAAACATAGGCAACGAATTGGCTACACACAACCTGATTGAGACTCCAACTTACCGGCTAGACAATTTTAAAACCAAATACCCCCTCACCCCTTTACCAACCTAAAATTTAATCTTAGAGTTAAAATCCTTACATCTAAGCACACAAAACAAACCTCAAACATCAACAAAAAATCAAAATACCCTCCCCTACAATATAAGTAAATGGCCAACAAGCCAGCTTCTCCACTCTGCTCCTAAGACAAACCTACAGTTTAACGCGAATCCGTACGCCAGTTTATTCAAATTACACAAAGCTGAACAGCAAAGAGTTATGTAAATAAGAAATTAATGTTTAGCCTTAAGGTGTCTAAATAAATAAATAATTTAAAATTAAAGCAAGTTGCAAGTAATTTTGGGAAAGAACCAGAAAATGGAACAGAGGTAAAGCAAGCTATACCATTCAAGCAGACCCAGAGGTTCAAAGTATCTTCACGGGTTCAAAAGCAGCGGCGCCACCTTGACGCCAATATATATAGATCTCTGCTCGAATCCCAATTTAAGCATAAGCATCATGCCTTGAACCTAGAGGATAGGCTTAAGCCATTTGACTTTACATCAAAAAGTCATAGAAATCACGTCAATAATATCATTGACACCCCTGGTCAACTTGCGCTACCATCTCCCCCTATAACGCTTGAGGAGGTCAAAGAACAAATTAAGTATCTAAATAGTAAGATGGCTCCAGGTGAGAATGGCCTGGACTATAGAGTCTTAAAAGCTCTTCCCAACAAAGCTCTTTTCCTTCTGGTACTTATGTTCGATGCTGCCTTGCGGTTAATCTACTTCCCTAAGTGCTGGAAGAAAGCCTAAATCGTGATGATTTACAAACCTAGGAAGAGTCCCTGGGAGGTGGAGTCATACCGTCCTATTAGGCTTTTGTCCTCAGTGTCAAAAATTTTCGAAAGATGCCAGCTAAATCGAATATTGCAATGAACGAAGGCAGATGCAGGATCCCCCCTTCCAGTTTGGCTTTTGGAAGTCGCATGGCATACCGGAACAATTAAATCGTGTTGTCAGTTTTATTATTGATGGTTATCAAGCTAAGTAATAAGTGGTTGCAGTATTTGTAGACGTAAAACAGGCTTTTGAAATAGAACGGCACGATGGCCTTATGTGCAAGACTTAAAGTTTGTTTCCTCCTCAACTCTTTGATCTCGTGCGAAGTTTCCTCGAGTAGAGAGCTTTCACAGTGATTCTTCACGGAGTTGAATCAAGTGTAAGGTCTATAAGAGCAGGGGCTCCTCAGGGAAGTGTACTCGGACATACCCTTTACACGCTATTTACAATGGATATGCCAACAGGAGATACAGTTCCCATTGAGAACCCTCTAGATTTGCTCCTGGCTACCTTTGCGGACGACATGGTCTTTATGGCAAGAGAAACCTGCAATTAAAGTGCTAAGGACATCATCCAACAATATTTATTCCGATTTGGCAGTTGGGCCAAGCGTTGGAAAATAGCTTTGAATTTGGCAAAGTGTGTAAATGTTACATATTCTCTACGCCTTGACATCTGTCCAGGTGTATTTTTGTATGACGAATTACTCCCGCATAAGTCGGGACACAAATATTTGGGAGTTTACTTGGATAAGAGGTTGACTTTTAGCACACACATCAACCAGCTTACCAAGTCCCTCAATGCTGGAGTAGACAAACTTGGCTGGCTGCTAAACAGCAGAAATAAGATCAGACAAAGTCATGTGACAAGACCATAATTGCTTCTGCCTGGAGATATGGTCTCCAAATTTATGGCATAGCAGCAAAATCTTGAAGGCGAAAATACTCCAAAGAATATCTGAAACGCCTTTAGACCGACTAAGGGGTCATTCGAACAAACTTGCCAGACGATTATTGAGAAGACGAAGGAGGAGAGGCCTTAAAAGAAGACATGCAGCGGTATGTACCGACCGCTTAAGAGGTTGTGGGCGATCCCGCCTTAACATCTAATGAAATTTTTCTTGAATAAACTTTAACCGTCACCCCTCTCTGTGTTACGCCAGCTTGTAGTAATTAGCCGTTAATCTGTAGGTCCCTTTTTCTTGTGCGAAAATTAGAAGCGCACAAGCCAAGAGATTAAGAGAGGCTCGGCTTTGGCTCTTTGGGGCTGTGTCAAGCCATTTTTTACAATGAGACGTATCCAATGATTATTGAATAATTAGTAACCTACTGATGTCGGTCAAGCCAGACTATAACATACTCTGTACCTCTGAAGTGCTGCCCAACACCGTTGCGATAGGTGCTGCCCATAATTGTTTGTTTTCCTTATAGCTCGACTATGGTTCATCCGATCTTAACCATATCTTTAGTGGATAGATAAGCTAAGGTTATTCAATAATAGATACTTAGTACCCGTTACCCAGTTCTCTATATACTTAGTACTCAGTGCTCGATATTGAAATTGATTCTCAGTACTTGACAATCAGTTCTTAACATTCACCCCTCGATACTCAGTACTTGATACTGAGTAATTAGTATTCAGTACTCGATATCTCCGCACTCGATACTTCGTACTCGATACTCAGTACCTGTTTCTCAGTTCTCGTTACTGAGTACCCGATTCTCGGTTCTCAATACTTAGCTTTCGATACTCGATTATCAGTACTCGATACTCAGTTCTAGATATTTAGTATTTAATAACCAGTACTCGATTCTCAGTACTCGATATTCAGTATTCGATACTCTGTACTCGATTCTTAGTAATCAGTACTCGATACTTAGATCTTAATGTTCAGTATACGATACTCAGTACCCGATTAACAGTTCTCGATACGAAGTACCCGATTTTCGGTTCTCGAATCTTAGTTTTCGATTTTCGATTCTCAGTACTCGATTCTCAGCTCTCGATACTTCTCAGTATTTGATTCCCGATACTCAGTACTCGATATTGAAATTGATGCTCAGTATTCAGTACTCGATAATCAGTTCTTAATATTCAGCACTCGATACTCAGTACTTGATTCTCTGTACTCGATATTCAGTACTCGATATTCAGTATTCGATACTCAGTACTCGATACACAGTTCTTGATATTCAGTATTCAATACTCTGTACTCGATTCTCAGTGCCCCATATTCACTATTCGATACTCAGTACTCGATAATCAGTTCTTGTTATTCAGTATAAGATACTCAGTACCCGATTCTCAGTTCTCGATACTCAGTACCCGATTCTCGGTTCTCGATTCTTACTTAGTTCTCGATATTCAGTATATAATACTCAGTACTCGATACTCACTGTGGCCGGGTGGCTCAGCGGCTAGTGTGCGCGACGGCTGTGCAAGAGGTCGTGGGTTTGATCCCGCTTCAGAACATCTAATGAAAATTTTTTTCTTCGAATAAACTTTACACCCGGTCACCCCTCTCTGCTGTTGGCGCCAGCTTTGTAGTAATTAGCCATGCAAAAGCTTCTCAAACTGCCGTTCGGATTAGGTGTTAACATGTAGGTCCCTTTCTTTTGTGGAAAAATTAGAAGCCCACAACCCAACAGATTGAGAGAAGCTCGGCTTTGGCCCTTTGGGGCTGTGTCAAGCCATTTTACATTATTTACTCGATACTCAGTATTCGATACTCAGTTCTCAGTACTTGATACTCAGTTTTTGATACTCAGATTTGATACTCGATACTCAGTATTCGACACAGCACTCGAACCTTAGAACTCTGTATTCGGCATTCGGTACTCAGTACGCAAAACTCATTAATCAGATGTGCCTCACTCTACCAATTCCCTTAACATTTTGGCATTTCCTCCCACCCCCATTGCCACCCTTTATCATCAGTTGCGAACTGTTGCCTCTTGGACATCAACCCCATGTCAGAAATGAAGTTTGCGCACTGTGCAATATGAATGTGATTGAAAATACAATTCATTTTCTTGTGGTATGCCCAAAATTTGCAGAATCTCACCAGCCACACCTGGGAAACGTTTATATTACACAGTAAAGAGATAGCTCTGACGCACTTGTCGGCAACAGTTTATGGGTGAAACTAGGAGCAAAGTTGTCCGCCACACTCAAGTACAGGCATCACATTATAACATAAGACTTACTATAAAGTAATAAAATACGTGTATTTTAAAATTGTAAAACTATGTAAATCACCAGAGTTCATTGACAGGCGCACGCACCTTGAGCCTTGTGCGATTGGTATAGTCCGAACCTGGCAGAATTATGATTTAAATGGCAATTAATCTGTTGCCTGCCATCTAACCGTGTCACTGGAAAAAAAAAATCAGAAAGCGAAACCCAATGCAAGCACTTGATGGCTATCGGCAAGCTAAGACTCAGACGAAAGTGTGAAAAGCGAAATTCTCAAAACTTGGCAAACAGCTTGAAAAAGCTGAAATGAGTTTGATCTTATCTGTAATTGCTTTTTCTTAAAAACAGTAACAAATTTGTGCCCGCTCTGTCATCTCTTGGCCTGCACTTTAAGGAAATGACCCAAATTAGACGCAAGTCAAAAGTTTTTACATTAGCATGCGGCATGGCAGCATGCGGCTGCCACTTTGTCTTTAGTTTTTTTGTGGCCAACTTCAAGAAATCGACATTTACATACTTCTTGTCGGAGGAATCACGTAGCTGTCTCCCAGTGTCCCACGCTTCCAGGTATGTGCAGCATATTTCCTTGCACATATCCACATCTTATCTGTATCTGCAAACATATCTAGCGCACAGACGCACAAGGCAAGCAGTTGAGTTCCTATACTTCCGCTTCTTCTTCAAGAGGCCGCGGGCTAGAAAATCATTTTTTTGTCTCGCTGTTGATTTGTCGCACGACTTGAATTTCTGATTATGCCGCTGGCTGGGCATGAATGTGTGCAGAAAAACGGATTTTTTTTTTTTTTTTTTAAACACACTCTGAAGTGGCATTAATTATGCGTAAATGAGCTTAATGCATCAATTAATCAAATCAAAGGCGGCGTCAGGCAATGGGCAAATGCAACTGGGTACTGAGTACTGGGCACTGGGCACTGGACCAGGACCTGCGTGCCTTTGTCGCGCCACTTCGCGGGCCGTACAGAACCAACTCTCTATTGGCTCAACGGTGGTCACATTCTGTGTGTGTGAACGGACGTGGGTTGTGCATGAGGGTGCATTTACCCCTTCAGTGAGCAAAAAAAAAATGTGAGTGTTGTTTCGACCTTACAGAAAGAATTAGGGGCTAATTTTCAAAATAACACTGGATTTTCTAAGAAGAAGAATTTTTATGTTTGAATTTTTGCTGTTTTACTTAAAGTTGGCTGAGCTTGAAAGCTAACAAAGTTTTTTAGCAGAGTTGGTTTTGGCTACAAAGCTTCTGCTGCACAGCTTTACATCAATTCTACAACGCAAAAGCTTAGCTGGTTTCTGAACCATAAACGAAATTAACAGAATGTTAACATCTGCAGATGTAAATACGAGATATTAAACAGTTCAACCTGTCAATTAGTTTGAGAAGTTTAAGAAATAGGAAGCTGAATTTTCCTTATGCTGAAAGTGCTGAAACTAAGAACCGGTCTTAGAAAATTCGCAGAAAACTGTTGTATGAAGCTATTCGCTTCCAGTATTGGCATCCAGTGCTTCAACTTTGCCGTACTTTGCAGCATGTGGTTCCCAAGAGAAGGCCATTTTTAATACTTCTTTTTACTGGGAAAAGTCCCAACATAATTATTATAGTATGATAGAAGTTTAAAAATCTGTATGGAATGCTCACTAAATTCTTTTTTCATGCGCTTAGAAGGCAAAAAGTCACATTGGCAAGAAACCGTGCCTTCTCTGGATTGTGCCTTTGTCATGCGAAAGCAAAAAGAAAGAACGAAATGAAAAACCCGAACGATTCCTAACACGTTCTTCTTCTTCATGTGCTTGGAAGGCAAAAAGTCACCACAACATGAAACCATACCTTCTCTAGGTTGTGCTTTTGGCAGCTATTAAGTGGAAGAAGTAATGCGGAATGCAAAGACAAACGAAACAAGCCAAGGAAGAGAATGTAAAATATAGAGGAACGACGGAATAAGCAGAAAAATTAGTGTGTTTAATTCTTTGCTGCCGTCAACAGAGATTGCACTTGCGTGTCTTAAAAATAAATATAAATCAAAGTTATAAATATTAAGGCCCTTTTCAGGTCCAGGCGACTAGATTTGACATTTTTTTAAAAACTTGTGGAAAAAACTCGGGAAAAGATTTTGAAATTCTGTTTTTTGTATTTGGTTGCAGAATTCGATAAAAATAATACAAAATTAAAAGTTTGTGATTCTCGGCCTCTTAAGTTGGGTCTTCTAAAAAAAGGTGTGTTGACGGTTCGCAGCTTTCCGGATGTCACCATTATTAGAAAGCAAAACAGAAGACGACAAATTGGTTGGTATAAATGCCTTAATGGCCCGAAGCAGAATCATGAAAAAAAATTTAATTTGTAAAAATGGCGACTATTTGAATATGAAAAATCGATTTTTGAGAATTTTTTTTTTGCAGTCTAGTGAAGAAAAAAATTGTAAAAAGTTGTATTTTCCAATGATTGAGGTTCGGGCCATAGCCACATTAGTTCTGCGTGCATTAAGCCCTACATCTTTAAAATCGGTTCAGTAGAGCTTGAGAAAAGCTGCGAACAGGTTTGAAAAACGTGGTTTCGAGAAAAACGCGATTAAAGTTTGCAGTTGCTAGGAAATTTGGGTCACCTTGGGTCACTTTAATGGCAATATCTCCAAAAGTACTCTAAGCTAAAAAAAAGTTAAAAAAGTCGAAAAAAAACTTTCACCCATGAAATATTGCCTTCCGACGGATGTACAACTGGAGCCGTTCTTTGAGAAGCAGAAGTTGGAAGGGAATCCCGAACGATTCACGAAGTTCAAAGCAACAACAAAAACACATGCTAAAATACGTTCTAAAAGGTGCATTCTTTTTAGTTTTCACGCCTTAATAAAAGCGGATGGAACTTTTCAGATTTGGGAACTACTTCTTCGGTGACAGAGAAGTATGAATGATGTGCCTTTTCCATGGTATTATGAAAGAATACCGACTGGGAATCCTTTAAGGGGAATTCTTTATTTGTTAGACTCTGTGCATTAATTGGGAATATTTTCAAGCCTTCTTTTTGTTTGGACCGAATGTTTACTAAGCTACTTGCTACTGAACGTTCTTTTTCATCCTGCTTCAATTAAAATAATAAAAAATTCTATACAAAACATTCTTTTTACATTCATAAAAACAAAAGAAACCAAATTAAAAGACGAGAAATATACAATTAAATTAAATACTACACTTAAACTTAGACTACCATCACCCAGAAAAAAGTATAACGAATAATTTAAGCACGAACGCTCTTGAAAAATGTTTATTCATTCTTGAATTTTTAAGCATTTTGCGCTTAAAATCGATCTAAATTAGTTCTGTTTGGTGATTTTAGGCGAGGAGAGTGAGGAAAGAAACTGAGATAGGTGAGCAAGCAATTTTTAGAGAATAGCGATGAGCCCGCTCTCACTGTATCTTTTTTTTTGGGAGAGGGGTGTGTGGGGAAACAATCGATGTGAAGAGCGCTCCCCGTCAGTTTATAATATAAATCTGGACGATGCTCAAGGCATCCTAGATGTGGTGCTGTTGTCTAAGCGGTGGTGTCTAGGTCCCGAGTTCGAGTCGCAGTAAAGGTAATTTAAAAATAAAATAAATAAAAAAATTTCTCAATAATTGGAGTGAAGTGACTTGGTACCAACCCCTCAAGGCCCCCCCACCCACCCCCAAAATTTTCACTCAACCCCTCCCCCTCCGAAGCACTATAAATTCCACTCCCTTCTCCCTTCTTTTTCACACAAGAATTTTTGTACTCAATTTGGAACAAGAATTAAAGCTCTTGGGTCAAGAAAAACGGGATAAAACATTCATACTTGGATCAAGAATTTACTTCTTGGATCGAGAATTTTCCCTCTTATCGAACTATTGAGTACGAAAATTCTTGATCCAAGTATGAAATTCTCTACTTTTTCTCTCAGTGTAGTATGAGGGAGTGAAACGGGAGCAAAGTTGTTACACGAAGAGAACTGAGAAAGCTCCTCCATCCTCTCCATCCTAGTAAACACCGCTGAGAGAGCTTTGTTCTTCTCCGATGGCTTCAAGAATAGTAATTTTCTCCGGGATATTTTCCATTTTAGTAATGATCACGGGATCATTATTGGAGTGTTGTGTTTTACGTGCACGGAATATATCCTAAATTTTCGGTGGTGTGGGCAATCTTAGCACGCCATGCATACATACAGAGAACTGCAACGAGCCGCCACGAGTAGAATCGCTCAGTGCTCAAGGCTTATTAAAATCGAGTGTTGCCCGTACTTATACTCAAGTTGACTCAAAGCTTCGGCCGCGAGTCATCGCAAGCCCCTTGTTACAAAAATCTAAGTTCTGCTACGACCCGTCATGAGTAAAGCTCGTTCAGTGCAACTACTCTCGATTACTCGTAACTTCGTCCGCGAGCCACCGCAAGTACATGTTGCCGAAGTCAAAGATGTGCTGCGAGCTGTTATGATCAACAATTTGTGAGAGCAAAAGAGATAGCATGATGGCCTATTGTTTGCATTTGTATTTTGCATACGCTTTCTTTTTCCTTCTTGTGGCATGTTGTTGTTTGAAGTTTTCAAAACACAACCACTATTGCATTAGAGGCTTGTCGACGCTCGCCGTCAACCAGCAGAGTAAATGCGAGAAAATTCTGTTGAGAATGCGAGTAAGCACGAGTAGAGTGTCAAAAAGGCTTGGCCATTGGGGGCAAAAGGCATATTATGACTAGTGTTATGAAAGTCTTGTTTATATTATTACTCTGACTCAATGTGCTTGCGATCATTTCGAGTGCGTCGAACCAAGGCGACGAGCCTAACCAAGCCAAGTGAACGCAAGAGTATGATCAAACATTAGAGGCTTGTTGCAGGTCTCTGATACATACGCAAATCCTGTAGCTCATGGAGGATGAGCTGCTCAGCATTCCGCATGTTGGATGTGATTATGTCGGCCTGCCCCTTCGAACCACTCTTCAGCATCTGGCTTTGGAGTGCTGACTGAACCGGTGAAGACTGGTCAGCCTTAAGGTCTGTTTGTTCAAGTATCCATTTAACCAGACATGAGCTTCGTCGCTGAACACAATTTTCCAATAAAAAAGTGGATCTTCATCAAACTTTGCCAGCGCCCATTTACCAAAAGTTAGCCGTTTTAGTAGGTCGTGTTGCTTCAATTCTTGCACCAGCTGTATTTTAAAAGGTTTTATACCCAAATCCTTTTTACCCATAACAGAGGCCCTTTTACCTTAGTTACCTTAATTTCCCTAAGACGGATTCCTGGCATTCTCAAATAATCCACAAGCTATTCTTGGTCATTAGGAGAATGTATAATCGCAACAATGTGAATGTAATTAATGAAGAAAATCAATTCTTTGAGCTATGAATTGAATTCGCCTTAGTTTAAATGCCTGACAAAGGTTATAAACTGCCTAAGGCATGAACATAAGATACACGGCTGCAACCTAAACTTGAGCATCAAAGTATTGACGTAAGTGGCAGACAAAGTGCATGCTGCGCTATGCCCTAAGGCGCATGCCAACTGCCAGGAAGCAGATGTGGTTAAAATGACCTGTTCAATCAACGAGCTTATGTGCTACTTACACGAATAGCCAGTACAATAATACTTGTGTCTGCCCTTTGATCAATTAATTAGTAAGCATGTAACTATGTTATTGCTTCACTTCTCCCTCCTCCACACTTGATAAATTCATTAAATATGCTATGACATGCCGCATTAAGCACATTAAAGAAAATTTAATTTTAGCCAAAATGTCATGCAACAAGTAACCCAAATCTTATCACTGACCCAACAGCTGCGCAACCCATCAACAAACTGTCTACTTGATGTCAGTGTCAAGTATAAAATTTGCGAAATGTGAAGGTCCTTAAACAGCAGCGACAGCATTAGTATCACTTCATCACCAGCTTATTTGACCTCCACTGAGCTGGTCAGTGCAATTTATTAACATGCATGGACCAACTATTTGCCACCGCTTGGATGCTTAATCAAGTTGCGTGTGGCTTACACCTAATGCATAATGTTATTCAAAAAGTTCATCGAGCTGTGCTTAAACTTTAATTATGTCCCAGCGCAAGGGACTTGCTGAGGCGATGAGCAACATCCAGCAATTACCGCCATACAATGTTGTCTAGTTGTCAGTAAAACCATTAGACTACCGACCAATGAGAGCCTGGCCATGACCTTCGCCTCGTTGAAATGCCACAAGATGGCGTATGGCAACGAGCCTGGCTAAATCCAAACCGTTTGACAGCTTTAATTTGACTTTAAGGGCCGAATAAAATTTTAATTTTAAACTTGTATTTATTTGACAGCAGCACAATTCAACAGACATAGGTCGACAAATGGTTTGGATTAAGCCGTCTCACAGTTATTTTTATTTATGCAAAATGACAGCCACGATAAATGGATTTTCGCCAATGTTGCTTGCAATTGAATAAATACAGTGAAATCAAAGGCTGCAAACGGAAACAATGAACCGAACATTTTCAATTTATGACCACCAGAAGCAGAACCTTTTTTATTTGTCTTTGGTTAAGTTTTAAATGATTTTCGGTTTCGGTTACGGTTTATGATAGTTTTATGATGGAAAAACTTTCGGCCAATCTAAGCAATGCCTTAAAGCCCAATTTTAAGCATGATTTTAAGCCAAGTATTCACTAGCAAACACCTCGGTAACAGATAACAAGTAAGGGAGCTGCAGTCGAGTGCCCCGACTACAAAATACCCTGTTCCCTTAATTTCGTGTGTTTTCCTTTACATACACACACACTCCCACATACACACACTCCAACATACACACAAACGCATGGCATGCGGCCGCGCACAATAACTGACGATGCAAGAACCCCCTGTCTCCCACAAGCAAAATTGATTCGTATATAACTTTTGTTTTTTGTCCGATCTTAGTGATCTTTTCAGAATATATAGATATTGGGCCTTACATAATATATATAATGTCTCAAGGGTCTGACTTAAAAATTGTGGCTCTGGCAGTTTTTTGCGCTTAAAGAAAGGAACGGAGAAACCTGCGAAATAGTGACGAAATCTCAGTTAATTGTTTCGTCGATAGCAAGTGCGAAATAAGTCGCCCATCTCTAGTTTTATAGGCGCTCACCTCTAATTGTTTTGTTTACAAATTTAATCAAATCAAAAAATAAACAAAATGGATATATGAATATGGGTTTAACGACCTGTTTTGATTTTAGTCAAAGTGAATGTTAGCAGGCTCAAGGTCGAGGTTTGATTATAGTTCAATAATCAACCAGAAAATTCAACAGAGAATACAGAATACACAGGTGCTGTTCATGTTCAAATGTATTCTCTGTTGAATTTTCTGGTTGATTATTGGACTATAATCAAACCTCGACCTTGAGCCTGCTAACATTCACTTTGAACAAAATGGATATAAATAAGCAGCGAAGAGTTTTGTTGGCTTGTAATGTAGCTATAGTTGCAACAATCGCTCTACATAAGTAGCAAGAAGTGGTCGTGAAGACAACGAACAAAAGAAAGTGTTGGGTTAACACTTAGTTGCAGGAAAGATCACGAATGCTGGGCGTGTTCAGGACTATCTTAAATTTATCACGAAAATAAATAAATAAAATAATACGCACGATTTGTCAATGAAAATAAAACACAAATAACATTGTGGTTTTTTATATATATTTTAAACCAAATTAAAATTAGACGGATTCGTGATCTTCATTTTAATTTTTTCAACATTTTCTTTTGGCATAGAATCTAATAGCTTGTTCCAATAGGCAAATTTTGAATGATGGTCTTTGGACACAACTAGAGAAGGTGCAGGATCAACAACTTGTGTGATGGCATCCTGTTGCTTTGATAAGAAGTCCACGATAGGATTTAACAGGATCTGGCTGCGTCTTTTCTAGGCGACGTTGCTCTTTCTTTTGAAAGAAAAGTAAACCATTGATAATAAATTTATGATTTCAATCGAGTTATAAATACAGTGCTTACGAATGAATATACAGGAGATGACGAACTTTCGTCCAGGACTAGTGGCGACTGAGAATTTGCAAGTTGGACCATTGGGGAATGGTTTGGTACATCCAGCCCAATCACACAATCGCCGTCGTCCACGATTGAATTCGAGTTGCTGGACCCAGGTTCCTCATCGTTAGCCATCTCATTCAAGGATCTATACGTTCTGCAAAAGAGAATTAACACGCATTTGGTAAACATATGCATGACACAAACACCTTCTTTGCGTCAATAAATCTGGCTATAGCTAACCCCCTCTCCACATCGCTGCCTCCTTGAGTTGCTATAGGTACGCCCCCATCGCTGCCACTTTTTGCATGCTTGGCGCGGTGATAACGTAAGCTGTCTTTTAGCGAAGACCAAGCCGTTTTGCATTGGCCTCCTAAAAAAGATAAAACAAACAATTGTGAATAACATAATTAAACTCAGTAATTATTATGTTTACCTTCCTTTCCGAGGGCAGAACCTATACCCTCCCAGATGCTTCGTGTCAAGCCGCTATCAAAATGCTGCTTATAGGTCAGCTCCCACAGCACAGGTTTCTCTTTAACTAATTTGATAAGGGCCACCTTCTATTTTTTTGAGAAGTGGCTCACCCTCTTGTTATGCTTTTTGGTGGTTTTTGCACTCATTGCAAGGAACTTGTTTTTCTTGTCGGGCGCCGCACAGTGTGCGTCGCAAACACTGACAGTTGATTACGGAAAATATGGTTTAGGATTACTTCGAACCTTCGAAATCAACAATCATCGATAAACAATTGCGTGACACGCTGTGCATCGGGTGGCAACGCTGTTCCATTGATATGATATTTCGCACGTCTACTCCTGCACATATTTTGTAATATATGTGCAGGATATAATTTTTTTTTATGGGATTTTCGATTTCGAGACCATTTTCGACATTTATTTTTTGGAATTGAGTGGCTGCTCAATAAGTTATCGCCTTGAAAAATCGCTATCCAAAAAAAGATGTCGTGGTGGTTAGCAGGATTCCGGGACTCCCAGACATAGGAATAATAAAGCAAAACGTTTTCTTGATCAAAATTAATGTCATCCCTACTACGCTCCTACTTCAATCATAAATCAAGAAAGAAAGTCGGTCAAGCCCGATTATAACATACTCTGTACCTATTAAGTGCTGCCGATATCCATTCGACAATCGTCCGATCCTTATCATTCCTTTGGCGGATTGATATATAATCCTGATTACTAAATTTATCCAGAAGGAACGAACCTTTTATCTATAAAACTTTGGGAGATATGACGTTTTTTCCAATTTGCGGGGGCGGGAGGGGGCGTGGCAAAAATTGAAAATAAACTTGATCTGCCTGCAAGTATAAGAAGCATATTTTCCATACATGTCAAATCTGTATCTCTTACCATCTCTGAGATCTGTTTGTTCATACGGACAGACAGACAGACGGACAGACGGACAGACGGACATGGCTAGATTGACTCGGCTGTTGATGCTGATCAAGAATATATATGCTTTATAGGGTCGGAGATGCTTCCTTCTACCAGTTACTTACTTTTGCACAAACTTAATATACTCTGTGTACCTCTGGTACAGAGTATAAAAACAATTTTTTTATCGTTGAGTTAGCGTTAGCGTCAGTCGCGTCTTTAACGACAGGTAATGCATTACAGCGCTAGTCTAGTACTTGAACTATTGTGTGCACCCATCACCACTCTAACGAGTGCTCACTACGAAGAGCTAGGGTGCCGCATCGGTGCAGCCGTTACTTTCATGTTCACAAACCATTGGTAAACACATGAGCTCAATATTATTTATACGACTTGTTCACAAGCCCACATTTAACCGGAGCACCAATGAGCTATTAACCTAAATGCAAATACTTTTAAGGCCAAACTAGGCCAGGCTATTAACAAAGACACGGCCAAAGGGTAAAATTCCATTACCTGCTTCCGTGCACTCACTCTGAACACTTGTTCTCACAAATTGAGGACACTTTGATATTTACTCCTTGACACAGCGGAAGGCAAGCGTCATTAGTGATTACAGGAAGTCGGCTTGAGTGGGGGCCAGCATCCTGCTGCAGAAACAAGCCTTCATATTCAACTACAATAATCTGATTAATAAGCACAGCACCAGGCCACGACATGTGAGGGAGTGCAAAAAATATTGCATTATATTTAAAACCTAATAAACAAATTGCAAACTAAACGTCTGCTTATTTTATTGAGGTGCAAATTTCAATATATCAGAACTGACTGACTTACCCAGTGCGTCTGAGCCATAAACACGCATACGCCCAGTGTTTCAGGCTATAAAAAAATTGTGGGCCATATATATTGAGGAGGGGAATGCGGCAGTTTTATGTGCCACATGGCTTTAGTTGACCCTCAAGTGTTAAAGGGGGGATAAAGCGAATGGGTGGATAACTAATTGGAGAGCTTTTTGGACTAAAACTTGCCTCTTTACTCTTTAAATCCTTGAGCAGGATTCCACAACAGGGGAAAATGGAAGCTTGGGAAGCCAATATTAAATATCGACTTAAAATGTTAAAAATTATTTGCCCTCCTGATTAATCTTCATTAAAGTCCACTGCTAAAAGCAACACATAATTTTCAAAGCACTTGAACCTGTTTTGTATGCCCAACTGGACAAAGAAATTAAGTTAAACACGTGCAGACACACCGTTCAGCCACCTAACAGGTCAGTCTGTTATGGCGCATTAAATCAGATTTGCTTAGAATACACAACAAATTCAACTTTTGTACTTGATTGTATTTAAGTGGAATGACGGCAGTTCACAGGGGGCCATTGGTCATATATTCTTGGAACAGTCAAAAGATCTGACACGTGTCGCTTTCAATGCAAAATAACTGAGTGCTGTTTTCGCAGCTGCGCCAAAACTAATTAAAAATGCAATCAACAGCATTCGGAAATCAACAGGTCACCAATTATTTTAACAAGGCGTGGGAGATGCAATGTCCAAGCTTCATGACAGCAAGATGAGTAAACAAATATAACTTAAAAGCCAGGGTAAATACTCGACCAAATGTGAGGTCAATTTTTTGTGGCCAAGCGAAGAACACGGGTAAGTAGGCGCAATTTGAGCTGCTCTTGAAACTAAGTTTAAAAGAAAACAAACCACCAACAACAACTGACAAAGTTCCCAACGAAAAAAAGTTACTTTTAAGTTCAAGTTAAAAGTTTACAAAACTGTTTCCTACTTTAAGGCATAACACTTGAATGAACTTTGGGGTAATTTATTCCATTATATTCCATTAAACCCAAACTAATTTCAAAGAAATATTATAGTCTACTACTATAATAATGCACAAAGTACTTTTACCTCTACTCCCAAGCCAATGAATCTTAATAATTAATTAAAATGGTTTGAAACAGACTCTTACTTCGATTTTAACGAGCAATTGCTTTCCTTTATCCACTCTTTATGGCTTATGCATGTCGAATAAATGTATTTACAATTATGTACATATTTTGGGTGGCGGTTGCGGCAATTATTTGACAGCTGAGTGGTTAAAGGATTGAACCCTTTTACCCAAAAATCTGCGGTTGAAATTGCTTTTCATTTTTCTCGGAAGGACGCAAAGCGGAAAGGAATTAGAAAGAAAGGGTTTCTCTTCCACGAAGAATGGTAGGTACCTTTACCGGAAGCGGACTACTACACACTAAGAAAATACCGCGGTCCAAAATGCAGCCCAAGCGGACTCCATTTAAAGACATTTTGTACATGACTTTTTGGTTCACAAAACAAGCACGACGTTCAAGGCAAAACACCAGCTCTGGTTACACTACATTACAGCAAACAAACTCGTTCGTTCAAAATGCATACGGTTGATCGGAAATCATGCACAATTGGTGTTCGGGTGTTGGTTTTGCACTTATGCTGCTTTGAAATTCCCAAGCAGTTAATTAATCCCTCTATTCCTTGAACTGTGAACAATGGTTTCATTTCATAAACGCAATTTTTAACACCTTTTTTTGATCTTGCTCACAAGCCGATCTATCTCGTTACCGAAAATAGCGATTTGAGGGTTTGATGGGTCTGCTCTTCTAAGGTCGTCTCTCGTATCGGCTATTTTGACAGCTTCGGATGGGAAGCCAGGCCTCAGTTTCCTGATTCGTCCTGTTGGTATGCATTTCTTTCCGGCATTATCGAGGATTCTCCTGAAGATCTTCTCTTCTTCAATCGCTGTTCTGGGGGCAGGAGTATTGGCAAACTCAGATTATGTAATGAATTCGAACCTTTCCCAATCTGCCTTGTCAAAGTTCACAAAAGTGCGTCTGTCTGATGCAGAGGCAGGCAAAAAATACATTTACATTTTTGCATTGGTGTGTGTGAGAGCAGCTCAAAAATTGCTCTCAATTTCAGTAGCAACGACTGCGTCGCGGCGTAGGAAAGCAAGCAACGCAGCGGCGCTTGTACAGCTTATACTATGTGTGTTTGAGCAGCGCTGCCTTCAGACATTTCCTATGCACGCGAGATAGCAATCTGCCTGTCCCTGGTCTGATGTGATGAAGTCGGTAATTTTAGTGACTTTTTTAGTGATTGGGATGTGTTCCGTATCCAGTGCAACGTCTGCATGCCAGGTGGTGCACGTGAGAAGAGCTGCACTGACAATAGTGAGATCAGGCGAACTACGATATGTTGGAGAGATGCGTGTAGGGTGAACTTCATTTATGCTGCAGAAGTTAGAGCTGTCGATCTGTTCCTCGAATAGCTCTCCTCTGGAGTCATTTACCAGCTCGGAGAACCACAAGTTGCTGTCTGCTTTAAAGTCTCCCAGGATGATTCTATGTTCACCTTTATTCTGGGATGCATGCTGAGACTGGTAAAATGTAAAATGGCTTGACACACCCCCAAAGGGCCAAAGCCGAGCCTCTGTCAATCTCTTGGCTTGTGCGCTTCTAATATTCGCACAAGTGAAAGGGACCAGTTTGAGAAGCTTTTCATGGCTAATTACTACAAAGCTGGCGCCAACAGCAGAGAGGGGTGACCGAGTGTAAAGTTTATACAAAGAATGTAAACGTTGATAATGTCTACTTTGTCTGAGCCTGTACTGACTGCAATGCCTGGCATCTCCAGTTGCACATCTTGGTTGTTGAGTTGAAGTGGGCCATACGAGACAGAGTTGTGTATCATAAAGGCTAGGCCTCTCAACAGGGTGTAGTTGGATGAGGAGATGAGTAGGCTTCTGCTGGTACGCTTAGTTTCCTGTAGTGCCGCTATCAGGATCCTCTTGCTTGCCATATAATTGCTCACCTCAACTATCTTCCTGGATAGAACATTACAGTTCCACTGTAAGATGTTATTGAGGTCTGCATCTGAAGTTGTTAATGCTCTGCTGGGGCCAGTGGTTGTGGTATTTGTGTATATGCATCTGGTGAATATGCAATGGTGTTGTTTGTGCCTGGATGCCTTGTGAATTTGTGGCAGAGTAACGGGTTAATTAGCCCACATGCACATGCACATGCCACATGCATGGCACAGCACTGAGCATACCCCACGAGTGATTCGCCTATCACACACTGCACAAGGATACACTCTGGGACCTGGGCTACTCTCAATATCACCGGCGCCTAGAAGTAAGAGACTGAGCAAGCAAGCCGTTGTTGTTTGCTCAGTAAGTGAAAAAATCAAAGGATAGTAGAAAAATATTAGAAAGGGTGTACATACTTCTCTTCCTGTGTGTCGAGGGTCGCAATCCGTTGTGCACTGCGTCGTCTCCGGGACTCCAAACTTTTGGGCATGTTTTAGAAACATTTTGATTACGATTTAAGACCGCTTTGTGGTCATATCGGCAACATTTTGAAACTTTTTTTTCTAATTTTGGGAATATTTTGGTTATAGTTTCTGGGTGTTTTTACCACCTTTATGATGTTCAAACTAGCAAGTATTAGCCGGCTCAAATCCGATTAAGTAAAAGTCTTAGGGTACAACTGCCGTTCGGATTCGCGTTAAACTGACCCCTCTCTTTCGAAAGCGAACGAAGACACCCTTCCATTTTACATTTACAAATTAGATGTTTCTATCTCCCAGATAGTTACTATGTGTCAGACAAGGCTGCAAACCGGTCCGGAACCGAACCCCTAAGAACCGGTTCGATTCGGTTCGGGTTTTTTGGTGTTCGCAAACCGGACCACGAACCAGTCGCCTTAAATTTTTAGTTTATACGAATCTAACCCGAACCGGACCTTTTTTTCAAAAAATGGGGTTCGGTTCACCAATTTAAGTAATTTTGCCAACGATTTATTCAAGGAAAAATTGGAAATCTCTGGAGATTTAAGTTTAAACTTTAAACTAAGCGTGGATGATTTGTTATGTAAAGTAACAATATAAATTATGATAACTAGATTGAACAGAAGGTGAGCCTTCTGATCTAATATCCGAATATATTTTACAATATTCACATACGAGGTGTGTTCAAAAGTACGCAATTTTGTGTTTTTCAAAATTATTATACAGAATCATCCCCAAGAATCCCCGGATATAACACTTGTGCCAACGGTTTCCAATCTTCGAAGCACTTCAAAAACTTTTTTTTTCTGTTCAGCTCCTCCTTCGAGCCGTCTTTACCTCAGAGCGTAACGTCGTCCTTCGGGCCTCTCGTTTAGGGAACAGAAACAGGGACTGGGAACGTGTGCGATTTATGTGTTGTTTTTGGCCATCGCCGCACATTGAGCAGGGGCGTTATCGTGTGAAGCCATTTTCTTCCCAACCGGCGTTTCGGCGGATTGCTCGGAAATGATAACGCAGGATATTTTTTGACCGTTCTTCTTGGACTCAGATGCACCACGCCCCTGAATCGAAGTAAATGTCGAACTCATCGACCGACGGGCTTTTCGGTCTGCGTCAGCCCATTGAGATGATTGAGCTTTGGTTTCACGTCAAACCATAACCCACGATTCGTCACCAGTAACCCTCTGGAGCAAATTTGGCCGTCGCGGCGAGTTTAACATCACTTAGAATGTTCAGCGATGCTGTTTGGTCGCATTGAGAATTTTGGTACGATCGCGGCGACCCGTCCGCCAATCATTGATAAATCGAACGCCATGATATGTTTAGTCCTCAACTTCTCTACGTACGACGAGCAACCATTTTCTCCCTTCTTATTTTCGTCTGTTGTTGAGTGCTCGGGGCCGGCCGCCCGTCGTTCACATCTTCTCGGCCTTCGGAACATTTGACCACCGAAACGTTGCGTAGTACTCTCCTACCCCACATCACATCCCGACTTATTCGTTTTTCACACATTTGATACAGTTCGATCCATTTTTGAACGATCCAAAACCGTGCGCTCCTGGACATCCCGACGAGACCACTAACGCGCAAAACCGTATAAGAAACCGTGTGCAATTAAAGCTGCCATTTTATTTGATTTTGCTGCCCATCACTAAGTACTTTGCCGTTAGATGTAGTTAACGAGTTTGCTTAAAAAATGTCTGTACTTATGTGAATTTGCTCGAGATGACAGTTTTTGGTAGATGATTCGTGATAGCTGCCACAAGTTTAATAGCCTAAATCACTTTCATACATTTGTAGGTATGAACAATGTTCATTGAACATATATTAACATCCAAATATGTCAAATGTACGTAAGACGTTTGGATCGCGCCATAATTGGAATTAACTGTTAGATTCATAGAGATGACGAGATCCGCGCTTACACGCTGGCGATGAAAGAGGTCCACGTCCTTACTTTACCTTAGACCTTAGACTTTACTACGTGTTCGAACCGCCGGACCAAACCTGCTGCAGAATTTCAGAGGTTTGCATACTTTTTAGATACGCTTGCGCTATTTCCTTACATAATGTTGAAATGTTCTCAATAATGTTAATGCTCTGTTAACTAACATAAGGGACGGCTATAAACACTAATTTCCTTGAGTAACGGGTATATCGAAGTCGGTCAGGACCGACTATAACTTACGCTCTCGTTCTTTTCAAATAAGTGACGTACAGCTAAAAGAACTAAAAGAAAGTTAAACAAAATTACCCAGGAGGTCAAGGCAAATGACAATTCCACTGCTTACAGTTGACTGTTTGTTTCACTTGACGAATAAAAAGTTAACCCTGTAAATATTTAGAAAATATATATATGTTTGAATGTTTGCAGTGACTAATACAATTTAAATACAAATGATTTAATTCGCATAAAACAATAAATCCATACATAGATTACACAAAACATTTCATTAATGAATTCATTTCACAACGAGAAACCAGCTGCACAACTTAGTAAGTAATTTTTGTGTTGTAGAAGATAATTTTCCTTAAGCCAACGCTTACAGAGGAGCCGTCGTAAATTGTCGTTGTTCAGACTCTTAGAAACGATGAAAGCCTGGCCTAAAGTGCATTTAATTAACTGCCACATGCCTGGCTGCAGCTTGTGAAACTCAAAGTGCTCCAAAAAAGAAAATTTGTTGTTTACCCAATGCCATTGCCTCCTCGTCTGAGATCTTAAAGTCAGGGCAAACTTTCAATGTAAAAGTTGCGACCTGAAAAATTTTTCATAACTTTCCTGGCTGTGAACTATGAAAGTTATTCAGACGCCGTCTGTCATTAGCGGGGGGAAATAATAAATTAATTAAGCATACATTTAAAGTTTTCCTATTTGCCATTACGTATAACTAATTAAATTTGTTGATTCTCTGCAAGGGCTGTATATAATCTAATTTGCATACGCATAGGTAATTTGGTTAGACAATTTCTGTTCGATGAATGGCTATGCCCGCTCTTGACGCATTTGCTCAGACGTGCTTGCATTTTGATCACACAAATATGTGTGCCGCACACTTCAATTGTCCGTGCGAGGCATGAAACACTATTCCCACCAGGCAGTAGAATGCTGCTAGTAAAAATTTAATTTATTTATCCATGTCCCACCCAGTGCGAAATAAAGCTGTGCGTCCAGTGTATGCTAATAAATTAAACTAAATTTGCCTGCGCTGTTTCAAGGATATCAGATTAAATTCAAGCGAAAGCAGATGTAAGATTTCAAGCACGTGACCAAATTGGCTTTAGACGTTAGCAATACAGCAAAAAAAAAACCTGTGCAGACTGTCAACCGAAAATTCAATTTTTTTTTTTTTTTTTTTTTGTTCCAGCCACTCTTGTCACCTCTGGCCCCACTCGCCTTTTATGTGGCTCAAAATAGGATCTAACAAAAGACAAATTGACCTGAAATCAGAGCGAAGTCAAACAAATTGCCCATGTAGTACTCTCTGTCAAGGTTATTGGTTGCCAGGCAATCTATTGTCAATTATCGACAAAGAAAAAAACCCGAAAAAAACGGAAAGCTGAATGAAAAGTCATGACATCAAGTATCTACCTAGCTCACGCCCCATCAATTGAGAACGAAATTGCACACCCCGCTTCGCCAGCTTCAGTACATGATTCAGTACTTTGTATATACCACGTAATGCAAAGGAATGCAGGAAAGCAAAAGCTTTACCATGGGTGGAGAGGAGACGTATCAAAACTGTACGACACCCATTAAAGTAATTCTTTCCACCCTTGCCAAATTCATATTCAATTAGCAGGATTTTTAAATTTTGAGTAATAGACGAAGTTATTACCGTATGTTCAAATCGATTGGGAAATAGTCTAGTCTATATCTCGACTATGAAACAGTTTTAAAGCAGTTAATAATGGTAAAGAGCCATTTCTCACGATTTCATTAGTGATAAATAAAGTAAAGACTTTAAAGTTCTGATGATGATTCTGAAACCAAGGGAAAAGGAGCAACGCAAGTTGAGACTTCGAAGGGGTTTCTTAGGAGAATTTCAATTATAACGGAAAGTTCAAGAATGGTATGCTACACTCCTTCCCCATCGGGTTAGACCCTTTGGTCTGTAGGAGGGTAACATGGAGTTGGATAACGAAATACGAAAAAGTTTATATGCGGGGTTTGATTTTGTCTCTACAAATGTGATCAATTGTAGTCCAGTCAAGTTAGACATAAAAGGGCATATTCATGAATAAAATATAGACCATCCAGACTTTTGATATGTGGTAGGGGACTGTCTAAAAGGCTTAAGTTCAAATTTGTGTCAATTTGTGACGTGGGGAACGGCTGCTATATTGCAAAACGCGAATTGTTCCATATAGTATATCTGAAACTATTGCTTTTAGACTAAAATTTTCAAACACAAAGTTATAGATAATTACTTTAGCCTTTTTTTTTGACTTTCAAAACTTCACAAACTTTGAGTCGACCCGTTTTTTGCCTGAAACAGTTCGACAAAATCCAAATTGTGAAAAAAAAACCAGGGATGTCAACCTTAAATTGCGATAGAAAGGAGCATAACCTCATTCTCAGTTTCTTAACTAATATGCAGGTTGGCGTTCTAAGGGTACTGTTGTACTAGCAACACACAGCGACTACAACTTAACTCAATAGTTAATGGTTCAAGATAAAAATCTACGAAATTCATGAATTACGCTTTGTTCGTACAAATGGTAAAGGTAATTCCAGAATGGGACAAAACTAAATGAAATTAACTTTTCCCCATTTTTATACCCTTGCAGAAGGTATTATAAAATTGTCCGGATGTTTGTAAAGCATTGAAGAAAGCATCTCCGACCACAAAGTATATATATTCTTGATCAGCACGACGAACTGAGTTGATTTAGCCCTGTCCGTCTGTCTCTTCTCTATCAGTTTTTAAGTTGTCTTCACCAAACTTTGCACGAAGTCTTTTAGTATGTACTTATACGCTACACATTTGTCGGAACCGGCCGGATCGGATGACTAGAGCTTATAGCTGTCATTGGAAAGATCGGTAAAAAAAAACTAGTTTTGGTGAGAAAAACTTTTTTGATTTTAATAAAAACGCCTCCAAACTTCGTATTTTCTAGTTTGCTATGCTTTCTCTTAATTCCACTAAGTTTGGTTGAAATCGGACATACATATAGTATAGCTGTCATAGAAAAGAATAGTCTGAAAAGTAGTCTTAGTTAGAAAAACTTTTTGTTTTTCACGGAAATGACCTAATAATCGGCACTTATTTATCTGTTATGCTTTCACATAATTCTACAAAGTTTTGTCAAAATCGGATGACTATAGCATATAGCTGCCATAGGAACGATCGGTCGAAGAACTAGTTCTAGTGAGAAAAACATTTTTGCTTTCAATGTAAACGTCCTTATCATTGGCATATACTTATTTTATATACTTTTACCCAATTGTACAAAGTTTTGTCAAAATCGGGTGACTATAGCATATTGCTGCAGTACAAATGATCCGTCGAAAAAGAAGTTCTCGTAAGGAAAACTTTTTTGTTTTAAATGGAATCGCCTCCAAATTGTGAAATTGTTAGATTGTTATGCTTTTCCATGATTCCACTAAGTTTGGTTGAAATCGGACATCTACATAGTACAGCTCCCTTAGAAAAGTAAGGTCCGAAAAGCAGTCTTTGAAAAACTTTTTTGTTTTCAATGGATGCAGCAAGGGTATAAGAACTTCGGCCGCGCCGTAGTTAACTTTCCCTTATTTCTAAACCCTGTTCCCATTGAAAATGGGAAAAGGGGGATCATGAAGTTGTGCAAAAGTATGGTACAACAGGTAGAAGGAAGCATTTGCGTCCCTATAAAGTATATATATTCTTGATCAGCATCAACAGCCGAGTCGATTTAGCCATGTCCGTCTGTCCGTCCGTCAGTCTGTCTGTCCGTATGAACGCGTCGATCTTAGATACTATAAGAGATCGAGCCACAAATTTTTGCATGTAGGTAGGTGTATACCCGATTCAAATCGAGTTTGTTTCAGATTTGGAAAATTCCTCCACCTCCCCCTCCCCAGAGCACCAATTAAGATAGAATTAAGATAGACCTTCCAAACTTTTTATATATCAAGTAAGGCCCAATATCTATCTATTCTGAAAAGATCAATAAGATCTGACAAAAAACACCGAAGTTATATACGAATCAATTTTGCTTGTGGGAGAGAGGGGGGTCCTTGCATTGTCAGTTACCGCGTTTGAGCGTGCGTGTGTGCGTATGGTAGAGTGTCTGTGTGAGTGTGTGTGTATGTGTATGAAAATACAAGAAGTCAAGGGAACAGGGTATTTTGTATCCGGGGCACTCGACTACAGCTCCCTTACTTGTTATACCCTTGCAGATTTTAAAATTGTGCGGATGTTTGTAACGCATTGAAGGAAGCATCTCCGACCACATAAATTTAGCCCTGTCCGTCTGTCCGTCTGTTTCTATGCTATCTCCTCCGTCTGTTTTAAAGCTATCCTCACCAAACTTTGCACGAAGTCTTTTGTTACAAATTCGCTGCACATTTGTCGGAACCGGCCGGATCGGATGACTATAGCATATAGCTGCCATAGGAACGATCAGTCGAAAAACTAGTCTTAAAGAGAAAAACTTTTTTGTTTTTAATGGAAACGCCTCCAAAGTACCTATTTCTTAGTTAACTATCTTTTCCCATGATTTCACTAAGTTTGGTCGAAATCGAATGACTATAGCACATAGCTCCCATAGGATCGATCGGTCGAAAAACCAGTTCGAGTGAGGAAAACTTTTTTGTTTTTAATGAAAACGTCCTTTTATTGGAATTTTTTTATTTTATATACTTATACACATTTCTACAAAGTTTTATCAAAATCGGATGACTATAGCATAAAGCTGCAGTATGAATGATCGGTCGAAAAAGAAGTTCTAGTGAGAAAAACGTATTGTTTTAAATGGAATCGCATTCAAAAAATTAATATTTAGTTTGTTATGTTTTACATGATTCAACTAAATTTGGTCGAAATCGGACATCTATATAGTATAGCTCCCGGAGAAAAGTAAGGTCCGAAAAGTAGTCTTATTTAGAAAAACAATCAGCAAGGGTATACAAAGTTAACTTTCCCCTACTTCTGTTTACAGAAATCACGCTTTAAGTACGATTGAAGATCGATTTCGAATAGTTGACAAATGCTCGTATTGTTTGCCACTGTGAACTAATAGCTAGAAAACGACTAAGGGACACCAAAACGAATTCATCATACCCGCCCGCCGGTGCTGATCAATAATGCGTGGGTTGAAAATTGCCTTTTTTCTGTGCAATTCGACCTTCTTTTGTGCCAAATCGTATAAAAAATTAATGTAATTTTTTTATTTGGAGAAATTGTAAAGCAAATTGTCGACATTTATGACTTTGGTTTTTGGGCGGGGTTTATAACTAATTTAACAATATTTCGGTTACCTTTTTCTATTTAGTTGTGCAGCTACCTTTTGGTAAAGAAAGCCATAATGGAATTACTTGCTTTTTGAGAACTGATTGGATTGCTGCAAAATGGCCAAAGCAAATATGTTTAAGGGAAATTACTTTGCTTTTGTTAAGGCAGAGAAAGCTGAGCAGCAGGTCAGAATGTAAATCAATATGATTATATTATGTGTATCCATTAGATACATATGCTATGGTGTAGTAAGGGTCTGTCACCGCGGTAACGTGCCTCACTTGTTAACAATTAGATAAACTGTAAGCTTATTTGCCCCCGGTTGAAACTCGAACAATTTACCCCTGTCGAGTGGGTCGACCCAACCCCCGTTGTTATTTGACACACGTTTTCAAAGGTTATGAAAACTCTCAATAGAATTTCCTATTATGTCGCCACAAAGCAGACAAATTCAATTTGTGCAATTCCTTGAACTTGCTTTTGTTATCACTTTTAAACGCACTACAGTCAATCTGCCAAGCCAATATGTAAGGAATATTTTTTACAAAAGTTTCAAGAGTGAACTCAACTGACCGAAAATAACAAAAGTCATTCAAATAATTGAATAAGTTTAAGTTTTGTTGCAGACTTTATTAAATAGTTTTTCCACAAGTTAAACTTCCACATTGCAGAATTTGCAACGTCCATTTACGATGGTAGTGCCACCTCGTCTGACAACTGTGGTCCCGTCATCATAGAAGCCCGGACGATTAATAATCACATCACCATCGCCATCATCATTTCGGTTTGACGAAGAGAAACTGCGATACGGCTGTCCATTAATGTACACTTGTTCGCCATTCGGATTGGGACCTGTTTATTGGCATTCTAATTAATTTCTCATGCTTGACTCTTGAAGAGCAAACGGTATCGGTGCTTACATGTCAGACACACTCCATTTACAACAACAGCGGGAAAAGCTATAAATAACAAGTCACCAGTGGTAATTAAAACTAATCAAGAACCAAACGTTTAACTGCTCACCGCGGATCAAAGCTGGGAGCAGCAGCAGCAGCACCGAGGCACACGTCAGGTACTTCATATTGGTCAGATTGGACTGAACCGCCGCATCACTGCACCTCATAAGTTATATATGAGCGCCAAGTGCTATTGATTTTGAATTGGAAAATCCCATTGATAAGCCCAACTACTTATGCAAATGCGCACCGAAATTACTGATTCCCTGATGCTATTAATGCACTTGAATTGAAAATCTCATGATTCCAGTGAAACGGTTAAAACATTTCACTGCAGAAATCGTGACTGGTATATGCACACCCACTACCCTTCCCTCTCAACGTAGTGCATAGCCATGACGTTCTGGCTAGGCTAAATTGATGAACCAACTAATTGTTTGCATCGCATCGCACACCCAGGTGTATACTATATACACATACATTCTGGGCATTTCCCTACATTGATTAATGCTTGCGTAGTATTTGTAGCTGTCTCGCTGTGTATATAACTTAGAACTCAGCGATAACACAGAATTAAAAAAATCACACAGCTTTCAAACAACAACGTATAAATAGTCGCTGGCTGCTGGAACCTTTGTCAGATTTGTTCGATACCTCGTCAACAACAACCACAACAGAATAATATGAGACATTTAACGGCTTTTGCGGTTTTTGCTCTGAGCATTTTGACGTTGGCTCAGGCGGCGGTTTATATAGCCGGTGGCTGTTATGACTGTAAGGCTTTTTAACGTAAATGAAAATACATGACTGTGCTTACGGAATGGTACTTACAGGTAATCCGCCCGGTGGCCAGGGACCAGGCATTTACACAGGCGGTGGCGGTGGCAGGGGAGGAGGTGGAAATGGCGGATACTATAGTCAAGGAGGAGGCGGCGGCAGTGGTGGAGGTCGTACTGTATCTACAGGCAACTATGGCGGCGGCGGTGGGCGAGGTGGTGGCGGTTATGGCGGCAACGGCTATCCCAGTTATGATTATGGTGACCAGATTATATCAGGTTAAATAAACAAATTGTTTAAGTTCAAACGCGCTCATCAAGCATCGGCTGATTATTACAAAAAGGATGGTAAGAGAGCAAATTAATGAATGGAAATTAATGTAAAATTATTTGGTTTTAGTTTTGAAAGGTGATATCGCATTCTAGCCCAAGTTGGTTTATTTAAAATTGTGAACATGAAACCTTCAAAAATACCTGCACAAAATTATGGGGTTAAGAATTTGTATCTCTCACATATATCAGAAATTCGAGAGAGATAGTTACTTTCACAGCTCAGAACCGGTTACCATAGATAAATAGTATCAGAATTGCTCAATAAACTTTATGTTAAGCCACAAGTTGACAGTAAAAGTGTTATTATAGCGCAATATAATTTTTGCTATAAAAGTTAGGTTCGAAATAAAGGTAAAAGGTCTCATGTGAGACGATAAAATTGCATGTCACGAGATAGCTATGATTCTGATTCTGGTGATGATTCATCTGCAGTTGACGTGTTGGGGCGTCCATAGCGAGGTTCGTCATTGCCATCTTTGGCCTTCTTGGAAGAGCTAGTACCACTTTTACAAATTTGGTTTAGTATATTGGTAAAATCGCCGTATGCTACTTTCAACATTTGGAGTGTTTTGGAGGTGTGGTACTGCGGGTAGTGTGTGTGCCTGCTGTGCAAGAGGTCGTGGGTTCAATCCGGCCCAATAAACATTGTTTTCTTAAAAAAAGTTGGGGGAAAGTTTACTTCGGCTCGGCCGAAAATTTGTATACCCTTACAGTTTGTCTACTTTTCGGACCATACTTTCTATGAGAGCTATACTATATAGATGTCCGATTTCGACCAAACTTAGTGCAATAATGGAAAAGCATAACAAACTGTTAATTACGAAATTAGGAGGCGATCCCAATTAAAACAAAAAAGTTTTTCTCAATAGAACTTCTTGTTCGACCGATCATTCATACTGCAGCTATATGCTATAGTCTTCCGATTTTGACAAAACTTTGTAGAATTGTGTAAAAGTATATAATATGTATATATGCCAACGTAAGGGACGTTTCCATTAAAAACAAAAAAGTTTTCCTTACTCGAACTAGTTTTTCGAGCGATCGTTCCTATGGGAGCTACATGCTATAGTCATCCGATTTTGACCAAACTTTGTAGAATTGTGTGGGAGCATATAAAACAAATACATGCCAATTTTGAGGACTTTTCCAATGAAAACAAAAAAGTTTTTCTAACTAAGACTAATTTTCATCCACTTTCTATGACAGCTATACTATATAGATGTCCGACCTTCAAATTCAAATTTGGGAATCATGGAAAAGCATAGTGAACTAAGAAATACGAAATTAAGAGGCGTTTCAATTGAGAGTAACCCCTTTTTTTGACCAATCTTGTAGAAATGTCCAAAGTAAATAATAATGTAGCAATGATAGGACGTTTCCACTAAAAACAAATTTTTCTAGTTTTTCCCGATCGTTCCTATGGGAGCTATATGCTATAGTCATCCGATTTCGACAAATCTTTGTAGATTGTGTAAACCATATCGATTAAGTGACAGCAATGATATAGTCGTTCCATAAAAACAAAAAGTTTTCTCACTAGAACTAGTTTTCCGACAGATCGTTCCTTGGCAGCTATTTGTCCAAAAGCTTCATCCGATTTGGTGAGGAACCAAACTGACGGGTGAAATCATAGAAACGAGGATAGATAAATTAAGAAATACGGACAGGGCTAGGCGTTCAGCTCCATGATCAGAATATATACTTTATTGGTCGAGATGCTTCCTTCAGCGTTACAAACATCCGAAATTTTATAATACTCTCTGAAGTATAAAATCTACTTACTTACTGTTACAACGGACTGACGACGAACAGAAGTTTCATACAAAAATTGAGGAGAGCAGGCGTAACGATTTCCTGACTTTACGTTACCCCGTTGAGTCAAAACGACTTTTGCGCTTAACAGCGCTAAACAGACTTAACATCTCATACGTGGACTCTGTTAATATTGGGCCTATTTGCGTTCGTGGATTGCACGTGTTACCGTGTTACTCTACGTATGCCATCGATCAAGAAAAATCAAAGCAAAAAGCCGATTGAAATGTTTTCGCTTGAAGACAAGGTTGGCTGATTTTGCGGGAGACCGATCCACTTGGGATTTATCCCACCCCAAACATTCGACCAGGCTTGGAAGAATGCCAAGCTTGTTCAAAAAACGATCGTAACATACGTGAACACTTTTGATAAATTGATTCAAATTTCTGTGACAGTTCTGAACATGAACATAGTTCAAAGTTGCTGATTTTCAAACAACTAAAAACTTAAAAAGCTGTTGTTTTCGGACTGAAGTCTAACAGATACTTGTAAAAAATAAATTTGTGATGAGTTTGGAATACAAAAATACTTTGAATTAGGTCTGCAAACCAGAATAAGGGATTCAAGAGCTGATAAATTTGCGCAAGAAAATTGCTAGAAATAGCTAAAAATTTAAAATTAATGTTTTTGAGACTAAAATCCAACAATAACTTAAAATATTACGGTAATTGTCTAGTATAGTAAATCACACACATTATTTCGGTACATCATCAGCAAACTTCAACATTAATTTTAAAAGAAACCATGAATGACCGCAGTGAATTTTTCGCATGATAGTTCTTCATAATTTGCGGTGTATCCAAGGAATTATTTTGGAATTTTTGAGCACACGTTTCAATACTTGACAATTACCAACATTACTTTTCAAGCTGCTAAGACTAACAAATTCTTCAAAAAGCACAGAGTCCCGCAATGAATTCACAATCTCTCTTTTTGTTTGGAGTCCGAGCCGAACCCGAATCTAGGTACAACGAAAGCTGATCTCAGTACTGAGAATTATGTACCGGAACTAAATGACTTCCTCCATATAAGCAATATTTGAGTTTTTTTGCTTATTATAATGAATAAAAATATTTTGCGACAATTCATAGTAGTCAATTTCTTCGAAAGAATATAAAGACTGAAGACACACTTTATGTTTTCATTGTAATATCACTACTGTGGATAGAACCCTTTAGGTGGCACAGTACCGAATCAGTACGGAAATTAGCGCTGATTTGAAAAGTTGGTACTAAAAACATGGCTTCAATTATAGTACATGCAATGTTTTTTAGGCATAAAGTGAAGTACTAAATCTCATTAATCTCTACCGACGCGATGCAGCGGCTTATTTTTTTTTTTTTTTTGTTAGTTCTGGTCACACTAGGCATACTATACGTTCCATGTTGGCGCAATATGTGGTGGCGTATGCTGAATTACTTACGTCGTCAGTCCGTCAAAGCCTTTACACAAGGGAATGATGTGAGGAGGAGGGCAGTGTGGGGAGGAATAGGAGGAAGGGCCACAAAGAGGTTAGGGTCTTCCTTCCCAAAAACTTACAATTTAACTTTTTTTTTATTTTTTACTAACTTTGTCTGGGTTACGAGCTCACAACTTACTTACCTTGTCACGGGAACTTAGACACAGTTGCCGGCAGCTTAGCTCATACGACTATATAAGAGCTCGCGCGGCAATGCCGCAAATCACAGTTATAAAGGGAAGCGACAAGCGACGATGAGCTACACGTTTCGTGTAGATTTTCTAAATGTAGCATTTAGTATTTCAAATCCTTAACGTTTGTGGAAAACAGTTTTCTAGATGAAAAATTTTACTTTCCTGTACTGATTTTGAGCTACATTTTCGTTTAGAATTTCTACACGCGCGTGTAGGTTTTCAATATCTAAACGTTAAAGTAGAAAACCTAGATTTCCGTATGGAATTCAGAAAGCTTAATGAAAAATGTTGAAATACTTTAAAAAAACGCTGATTTTCTCTTGTCATGAACCGCTTGCATTTGTCCACGTCGCATTTATCTTTTCTGCATGCCTCGCTTACCTTTTTCATTTCTACACGTTCGTGTAGTTTTTTTTTAAAAACACTACATGTAGTTTTCTGTTTTCTACATTTTCGTGTGAGATTTTGCAGGGTGAACCACGTTTCGCTTAGGCGTGTAGCTAATTATGTTTTCTCTGTGTAGTTTTGTTTTTGTACGGTTACATCCGGATGAATTAGATTCTAAAAGTCATTTAACAATTTTATGATATTTTCCATTTTACCCAAAGAAACTTCAACCCCATTTCGACAGCAATTCTCTTTGTTTCTTCAAAAATTATTAACTTTTTCTTGTTTTAAGAAACAAATCAATCACATTGCAGGAGTTGACGATATCTGAAGTTCTTGTGTCTGATGACACGATGGATTTTTGGAAAAACTGAAATATTTTCCAACCTTTTTAATTGCCTTTTGAATTCCCAAAAATGACAACAATTAAAATGTAGTAAAGTTTTCGTTGTAAAAATTTTGTATGGTTTACGTGTCGTATGAGTATTACAAAGTGGTACAAAGAGTATTATAAGTTTGTGCATCTACGACCCAAAAAAGTATATATATTCTTGATCAGCATTAACAGCCATGTCCGACTATCTGTCCTCCTGCAGCATTCACACACCTTAACACAGCCATTGGGAGGTGCTGAGTATATTATAGTCTTGCCCGACTTTCTTACTTGTTCTATCATACCAACTCACCTTCGTTGCAGCGGCTCTTTCTATCTTTTAAATATTAGGTTAATAATTGAGTACACTTATGCATATCTGAAAGATCAGACACATATACATACATGCTTACGAAGCGTTTGTTACTTATCTATAAAAATAAATGCACTTCGATGCTGACACCTCTGCTAATCAGTCGCATAACAAAATTTTTATAAATTGTTCAAAGTCATAAGATTCCTATCTCCTTTTTGCAATCATACAGACACAAATGCAAACCCAATTGGTTGTTGGGTATTCAAAGTTGTATGTGGAATTTGTAAGCTCTCAAATATTTGCAATTTAAATATTTTTCTCTGAAATAGATTTTCCTCATTTCACCTGGAGTATGGCTTCAATGGCATATTCCACTCAACAGTGCTTACATTTTTGCGCTCATAACAAAAGCTGGGGCAAATGCCTTTCAGCTTGTTTGCATCGCACAATGTCACAATGCGATTCGCTCGGTAAAAAGTTGAAACCAATTAAATTTCAGATTTATTTTTGTAAATTGTTTAATATTCGTATGAAATTCTTGAAAAAGCAAGAAACTCTATTCCCCCAGCTGGCGTGCGGTTAATAGTTGTTGTTGTTGTTGTTATTGTTTCATTGGTGGGAGTGTCTCGTATATTTTTTGGCCAGAAGCGTCCGGTTTGTGTCTACCCATGACCAAATTTCATTCTATCAGGGGACGCGCCTTGTTGGGTTGATTTATAGCCGTGCATTTTTATTTTGATATTCTTTGTTTACTTTTTGCGTTTGCAATAAACGCGTCTATAGTTGAGCAGCAGTAAAGTTGACCTCAGTAATCAAATTCCACAAAACACAAAAAATATTTATTTAAAGATGCTTTCAAAATTAAATCAGCAAAGTTCAGGGCTGAATGTAACATTATACTGTACAAATACTGGCAGTTTGGACAAAAGTTTTGGTGAAACGGCTTGATAAATATTTTGTGGCTGCATGGCAGTTCATGGCAACTTTATCCCTGCAGGAAAATAATTGATGTGCTTTCCAAAGCTGCCGCAACATTGTCCGCCTAAATTACAAGCTCTACCCCCTGTAAAATATGCAACGCTTCATATTTCCTCCCTTTATGCAAATCAAATGCCACCTAATTGAGGCAATTAAAAGTTGAAGAAACTTACAAACATTGCTAGAAGCTAATCGATTTATCAGCCAGCCATATTAAATTAATTTGGATCAGCTTTGAGTCAAAAGGAAATAAGGTAATGCCCGCGAAATGCCCAACTAATTATATGCAAATGAGTTACTTGGAATTGTAAGTGTCCGTAATAGGGCTTTGCGTTCAGCTGAATGATTTGAATTACTTATTATAGACCCGTCCCACCTTTTAAGTGCCCAGCCTTGGCTACTTTAAATAGTTTGGGATTTTTTTAGCAAGTTTATACTCAGAATATTTTGCTTTCTCAAGGCTAAATTATGGGAAATTCAAAATTTAATTTCCATTACAAAGTCCAAAACAATTGCCGAAGTCAGAAAGAATATGAATGTTTATGAATACTGAAACAAAAAACACAGAAAATTTCCGCTTCAGGGGTCGAACATTTCGTCGTAAAGATAAAACTTTGACTCTTCGGCATAAGTGCAAAATACACTACCAAATTGACTGAAGACTTTGCACATTCTTGCTTAATAAGACAGATTATCTTCCGGCAGAAATTAATATAGAATTATGAAAAAGCATACACTCAGAAAAAAAACCGTTAATTTTGTACTTGAACCAAGTACAAACAGTGTCGATAGTGCGGTAAGTACGAAAATACTTGATCCTAGCACAAAATTCTTGAATCAAGAACGATTTTTTCAATCCCAAAATACTTGATTTAAGACTATTTCGGGATATATATAGTACATTTCGAAGTATTTTTAAATATTTTTGATCGTACTCTTAGGTTGTAATGGCCTTAGGTCAAGCCCGATTAACTCTCAAAAAAGTACAAAATATTCTTACTTAAATTCCAGTAATTTCTAATGTCAGCCCAAATAAATTACACAGAAAAAAATTATTGATTTTTGAACAGATGAATTTCTTGTTTAGTGTTCTTGACTCGTAAAATATATTCAAAGTTTTATAATAAAAAGTTTTTATAGCAATTTAATTAATATTTACATTTTAACATTTTTGTTACTTTAAAATGATCTTTAATTGTACGTAAAAATATTACTTCCAACTCTTGAAGTTTTTCATTTAAACAGAGCAGACGGTTTTAAAAGTCCACCGGATGCGAAACATCATCAACGTAGGTAATACGTCAGAATTTTCGGTTACACTCAATGTCGTGTAAGTCGCATGTTCTTGAATAACATAGCCAGCTATGTACTCCATGGCATCCTCCGTTAATTCTTTTTAACTTAAAAATTAACAACACCCAAAAAAAAAACATAATTGGGAATAAATTTTTGTTTAACTCCGTGAGGCATGAAAATGAGTATCGCAAATTGCTGAATTTTCTCCAAGACTGCAGTCCAGAGCATTATCCCACAACTGTCTTCTCGCCAAACATTTCGGATTATTCATCAATTTCACTCCTATCACGTGTTTACGACAAAAACTGCAAAACGCCATTTTACTGTTGCACAAGGGTTAAGGTTTCGAAAAAAAATCGTCCGCAGACACCCGTTCGCATCAACAAGCGAGCACGCACTGAACGTTAAGGGACTAAAAGCCGAACGGTTTGGCAGCCGACGAGACTACCGACTTGTATCATGGGAAGAACTATTGTAGGTCAGAAATTAGCCCTCACTCCATAACCAAAGAATTTGAATCAGTTGGGAATTTTAAGTACAGACTCGCTTAAGAATAATTTACATTTTACGTTGTACACTTTTCGAAGCTTGCATTATAAGTCAATTTGGTACTCAGTCAAGCTAATTTTGTACTTGAACTTCCTGTAAGTACATAATGTTCTTGACTTAAGAACATTTGTTCTTATTTCAATAATAACAGCACTTGTTTTTCGATTTTAGTATGTTTTGTTCTCAATTTAAGTAAACCTAATAACGAAACATTCTTGAAATTTTAAGTACAAAACGGGATAAATTCAATCCCGTTTCATTTAGAACGCTGGCAGCGGATTTTTTCTGTTTAGATTAGTACGCAGTTTGGAGACGTCACTAAAACTCATTTTCCGACTGATCCTTCCTATGGCAGCTATATACTAAAGTCATCCGATCCGATCGGTCGATTGAGACTAGTTTGCTTAGAAACGGACAGAAGGAGGGACGGACAAAGCTAAATCGACTCAGCTTGTCGCCTTGATCATGCGATGCAAAATTAAATTACAACAAGAAAGAAAGTCGGTCGAGCCCGACTATAACATACTCTGTACCTGTAAAGTGCTGCCCATCACCGTTGCGACCGGTGCTGCCCATAATTGTTTGTTTTCCTTATAACTCGACAGCCGTTCATCCGATCTTTACCATTCCTTTGCCGGATCGATAAAGAGTCCCGAATACTAAATATGTCCAGAAGGAACGTACCTTCTAACTATAAAGCTGTGGGAGATCTGACTTTTTTCCAATTTGCGGGGACGGGAGGAGGCGTGGCAAAAATCTGCCTGCAAGTATAAGAAGCATAAGTCCCATACATGGCAAACCTCTATCTCTTACCATCTCAGAGATCTGTGCGTTCATACGGACAGACAGACGGACAAACTGACTGACCGACAGACGGACATGGCTAGATCGACTCGGCTGTTGATGCTGATCAAGAATATATATACTTTATGGGGTCGGAGATGCTTCCTTCTGCCTGTTACATACTTTTGCACAAACTTATTATACTCTGTGTACCTCTGGTACAGAGTATAAAAATCGAATTGGGTTTCGTTTCATATGTTCTTGGGTACTCCAATTCAGAAAATTTGCTCACGCACCCAGCTCTAATATTTACAGATAGATCAAAGTAGCTTTTGCTTAGTGACAGTTAACTCAACTTATACTAGATTGTAATACAAACATAGTGCTAGGTATGATTCCAACAAGAACTGAAACGAGTATGCTCAAAAAGAAACGACATGCTTATTCTATCGTTAGCCGTTGTAGAGAGTGGACGTGCTTTTATTTATTTATTTTTTATTTTTGTTTTATTGTGTTTTTTGAAGGCGTGTTTTTGCTATGGATGTTGTCTGTGTGAAAGTCTAAAATATCAATCAAGGACCGTAACTGTTATAACTTTTTTTTTTAAATACGAAATAGTTTTTATTTTTAATTTTAAAAGCAAAAAATTAATTCCAGTTCATGATTTTTAAAAATTTGTATATAAAAATTATACAGTAGAAGTAATTTCTAATTTGTTTTTATAAAAATTTACAATAAAAATTTTCAAAAATTTTTCTAAATTCAAATGAGTGCTGGCTTTGCCGTCTCAAGTTCTGGGAGAAATTATAATTCAATAATTCTCAAGAAATCAACAACAAATGATATGAACATATGGACACAAGCAAGATAAGGTTTCCCAGACATGATCACGTTTCGTCTATTACCAATCTAGACTCGTCAGTGAGATGCTACCTGCTTCCACACCAACAGCCATTACCAATGGACAAATGCGGTGTCGAATCTAAACTTTTGAAATCAGAAAAATCTCGTCTAACATCGGCATCATATGACAGATCAGATGACTCTATAGATATACGAGGGCCGTCCCAGAAATGGCCGACCTAACTACTAAAACACAAAAATTTGAAGCAAAATGGGTCGATCAACACTGCTTTGCAAGAAAGAAAAGCGCTTAATTCTTGCCTTTTCAAAGTCCGGCTTGAATATAAGCCAAATATCACGTGAAATCGGTCGCAGTCGCACAGCTATTGCCAATTTTTTGAAGAATCCTGAAGAATACGGCAAAAAACGAAGTACTGGACGAAAACCAGTGTTAAATGACCGTAGCAAGCGACGCATTATTAACAAAGCGAGCAATTCAATCGCCTCATGCTCTCAACTTGCTGATTTTGATATGGACCTTACATCAAATTTAATGCCTAGTGGAGGAAAAATGCTCTGCTAGCATGTATTTTGATGATCGATTTGTCGGATTGTCGTGGGAGATAAGAAGCACGATAGAATGTTTGCAGGGGTGATGTACCACAAGGTATTCCAGACATTGGAAATGAGCAATACAGTAGCTGCCAACAGAATCATACCACAACATACTTACATTCCGCCCATGCCCAACTGGTAAAACTCTCCATCATAACTCACACAGGAATTAAGGCAGCAGCAACTGCCATTTTTGCGAAACTTGCAGGATTTACTTTATGAAGTTTGCCGCCGCACGCCTAAGAGTTGACAAGTTTGTTAATTGAGCAGCATATGGGTTTTTCCACTTTGTTGCATTGCACGAAGGTAACAACTTATTTCGTTGCCCTTTGCTTTTCTATGGTATGGAAAGTTAACGCTAATGGTTCAGCCACCACACTCCATTACCATGTCACGAGCAGCTCCTTACTTTTATATTGACCTGTTATGGCGGTGGCTAGCGGGAAAACGATAACAGCAGGAAAACAGTTTCATTAGCTGGTCACTTTAGTTTTGTAGTCACTTGGCATATGTGGGGTAAATTGGAGTGGCTTACTTATACACATGTTTTCCATCCCTTTCCATTAGGAGTCATTTGCATAGCAGCCAAGAAAACCATCATTAAAGTGGGTTTGTGCATGTGTGTGGTGGCTTAAGCGAAGAACGTGAAAGAGCTTAATGAATATGAAAATAGAATCTATAGGTAAAATAACCCCAGGCCATTAATGACGAGAGACAAAAGCGGAAATTACACCTTCACGCAAAATACCAAACGAAAAGTCTTGTTCATTTTTTTGGGTTTTTATACAAACAGCTCCGAAGTATGCAACATTTTTATTTACAGAGAGGCCAGAGGCAGCGAAAAGCATCCGCATAAATGAAGGGTATTAAAAGTTCAATTGTGGTTAGTCATCTTACTATAGTCTCCATCGAATTGTGCTCTTGTGTGCATTGCAAAGAAGCTTGATAAGCGTTAAACTTACCCACTTCATTCACGGACTTTTCGCTTCGTAATGATGGCTAATGACATGGACCAATGAAGGACAACCCTGTGGCTGCCGTGTCGGAAAACGACAGCTGCGAGACTGGCAGAGCCCATTAGCTTAAAGCTGTTTCTAACACTCAGGCAAAAAACGCATAGTAGAAACTAAAACTTTAAGTCCTGCATCCAGATGTGAATTAATTCGATGTAAAGTAAAATTTTCATATAAAAAACAAGAAGGAAAGTCGGTCAAGCCCGACTATAACATACTCTGTACCTGTGAAATGCTGCCCATCACCGTTGCGACCGGTGCTGCCCATAATATTACTTTTGAAATCAAAAGTGTCTACACTTTAAAATCAAAGACAAAAATTGTTGATTTTACAAAAAAAAAATGTTTTCCATGTACAATTGATAAATTTAGACAGAAACAACAACTCGGAAAGCATCTGTGTATCCTTGTGGCCGTCGTCGCTGTTGTCTCTAATCGGCTGGCGAACCATCACTGCTCTATTTGAGTCCCCGAAGAGCTGGCGTAGATTCCTTTGCTTGACAAAATGGTTGATTGAAAAGCATTTCTGTTTACATACACCAGAAACTCAAAACCTTTTAAAGCTTATGTAAATGGTGCAAGTCCTTTGTGGCTGGATAAGATGACATTAGCTGTGTGGTGAAATTTTTGACTTGGCACTGACGCGTTTCAACAGCCGTAGGTAAAGTGGCATCCGCTGAGAATAAAACAAAAAGCGCACACATAGCGCGCTTCCGTTAACCTTTATTTGCACAGGCTTTGGGGAAATCAAGAAACGTAAGCAAATAAAATTTGTCCAACTCAAACTTTGATTTATTTTATTAATTTTTTTTTTTAATTTCAGCTTTAAGTCTAACCAGTGCCGCTGTCCGACCCAGTAACCCGCCCTGGGCAATCAAGCGCCCGCAGTAACCGATTGATCAAATGCTATGCATTTTAGATTACTCCCCCAATTCCCACCTCCCCAATCACCAACTACGGCACCAGCTTCACCACAAACAGAACCAGCCACAGCGTCAGCTGAAATCCAATCCAGTGACGGTCAAATCGCGAAGCTTGGTCACAAATGTCCTCGATGATGGCACAGTTCCTAAAGTGTTTCTCGTCGGATAGCATTTTGGCCGTTTCTCGTGCGAACTCAGCTGAGTTCTTGTAGCATTTATATCGTGCGCTGTTGTAGATACAATTCTCGTATGCGAAGCGCGCGCTGCAACCAGATGATTGATATGGGTCTTGGTAATTGCGGAAAAGGCAACATCTGCTTACCAACAAAACTCCATGAATTTGTCGCTGATATTACGCGTCTCATCGTGCACCTCAGTAATCAGTATATTCTCGAAATCAGCCGTGCAGCTCACCCAGTCCATTTGGATGTAGGCAAAGCAATCCTTGTGCCGCAGGTAATCTAAAATGTCAATCAAAGTTAAGGTGGGAAAATCCTTTGGGTAAAGTTTGCTGTTTAACTAAGGGCGATAGGCTTAAGCCTTTAAGTGCTTAGGTTTAAGTTCTTACCTCTCTGAAAGTCCGCATCGCCACAGAATTTGTAGAAAAACCTGCGTGCACCCTCTACATTGTTTTTAAATGTGTCCAGTTTGCGTTTCTGTAGACAACGCGCAGAATAGTCATCGAAGCATTTCATACCACGGTTGAAAATACTAGCAAGAAAGAAAAGATAACAGCAAAACATTAAACTATATGCGATAATTGAAAGCTTTTTCAATGCCGTGCATTCAATACGTTTTGTTGCTAATGCAATCTTCCTGATTTCCTGTTTTAAAAATATCAATTTTACAAGCGGCCCCAAACATAAAACGGGCTTAGCATAATTAATAGCAAATGCATTGTATTTAAGCTCACTTATATAAGAGGAAACAAATGCGGTATTAGAGAGAAAAAAAGTATCTAAAATAAATGAACTTTTGTTAATTGTTTCGTTACAAATCTATAAAATATTTCAAATATAAGTAAAAATCCTCTATGGTCTCTCGCTAATGAGTGCATGCTGATTTAGTAACTTTTCAAGATTGGTGTCAAATTTTTAACTTAAGAAAATAGGGAGCTAGTTTTTACACTCTACCAGCGATGTTCCTCCATAGCCCCCAGGGGCCGAACGCAATCGGCTATTTACACGCACACGAGCCGAGCGCATGCCTTCATTTGCTGCCCAGCCGTCGTTGAGGGCAGTTGAAAGCTGGACTGTGTCGCTTTGATATCGCACACCAATACACTCTCACTTTTTGGCCTCTTGAACTTCGCTGCTCTATACCAACGATCTGGCCGGCTCTCCTTTTCGTTTTCGTTCAAATCATGCGGAATCGGAATTGTTATAAGGGCCAGCTTTAAAGCACCGACTGTGTTATAAATTCAAATTCCAAATCGTTTCGTGGAAATCGCAACTCTTACCAATTTCGAGCAATCGAGTTCGCAAACGATAACAGGCCCAGAATTGTTCGATATAGTTTCCGATAAAAACAAAAGAATGGATTGAAATAATAGTCTTGAATGCAGCAGACGTGTGTTCCACATTTGGCGAGTCTGAGGATTCATCAAGTCAGTCCATCAAATTTTGGACATTTCGCAATCGGACAAGCTGTCGTGTGATTTGTAACCCGTTTTCCCTGCCAAGATTGGATTGGCAGAACATATCGCACTTAAAAGGCACCCTTGCAGTAAGTAAAAGTAAGTAAAATGGCTTGTCAAGTTGACACAGCCCCAAAGGGCCAAAGCCGAGCTTCTCTCAATCTCTTGGCTGGTGCGCTTCTAGTTTTCGCACAAGAAAAAGGGACCAACAATTTAACGCCGAATCCGAACGGCAGTTTGAGAAGCTTTTCATGGCTAATTACTACAAAGCTGGCGCCAACAGCAGAGAGGGGTGACCGGGTGTAAAGTTTATTTAAAGAAAAAACTTTTCATTAGATGTTCAGAGGCGGGATCGAACCCACGACCTCTTGCACAGCGGTCGCGCACACTGCCCGCTGAGCCACCCGGCCACCCCGGCCGGATCGGATGTCTATAGCATATAGCTGTCATAGGAACGATGGGTCGAAAAACTAGTTCTTGTGAGAAAAACTTTTTTGTTTCCATGGAATCGTCCCTTACGTTGGCATATATTTATTTTATATGCTTTTACACAATTCTACAAAGTTTTGTCAAAGTCGGATGACTATAGCAAATAGCTGCAGTATGAATGATCGGTCGAAAAAGAAGTTCTAGTGAGTAAAACTATTTTATTTTTATTGGGATCGCCTCCAAATTTGGTAATTAACAGTTTGTTATGCTTTTCCATGATTGCACTAAATTTGGTCAAAATCGGACATCTATATAATATTGCTCCCATAGAAAGGTAAGGTCCGAAAAATAGTCTTATTTAGAAAAGCCAACTGCAAGGGTATACAAAACTTCGGCCGAGCCGAAGTTAACTTTCCCCTATTTTTCTAAATAAGACTACTTTTCGGACCTTACTTTTCAATGGGAACTATACTAAATAGATGTCAGATTTCGACCAAATTTAGTGGAATCTTGGAAAAGCATAACAAACTAACATGTACATTAAGGCGCTTTTTTTTGTATGGATAGTTAATGGTGTATATTTACCGAGGAAACAGAAAAAGTTCAAAAAGTTATGTTTTAGTGGACGCGACGGGGCTCCAAACTTTTTGATATTACTCATACTCATGGCGTTGATCTTTAACAAAATGTTTTCTTCTTTCAAAAGGTTACTCTGATTTAAAATAAAGTCTGCAAATCATAAGGAATGAAACCAAAAAAAAATGATTTATACTAAAAATGTTGGAGGAATAAACATCCTCTCTTAAGACTTTGATGTGAGACATGTTTCATAACACTCATAGGTGCCTCGAGAATCGAGCACACAATTCTAGAAAAGAATTCAAAGAAGCCCAAAAACTGGGACAAAAATTATTTGGAGAACTTCGTGGAGAGCTTCGCTGGTCAGAGCAACTCATGTATTGTGTTGAAGAGACTCTTCCGTATCCATTTCCCCAAACCCAAGTGTAATCCCGCTCTTTCTTAAATCACGAACATTGGTTGTCAGGCTATGAAAGTTTTGTGCGAACTTTTTGATTGGTTTGAGCATGTTTTAGTACCATTTTTTACTTGCGAAATAAAACTAAAAAAAAAAAAATAAATCAAATTTAACTTTACGTTCCTTGAACGCGGGACCTCTTAATCTAATACTAAACACAAAAGTCGGCATCTTAACGCAGTCGACTGTCGAGCTTATGAAAAAATTGGGAAATTTTGTTTAACAAAATCGAATACCTTGCCAGAATTTTAAAAGTGACAAACACGACCCATGTAGGACAGATCTTATTGTTGGAAATTCGAAGTAGAATTCGGGGCGTATACTTAATTTTAAAAGCAAACTCTAAAGCCTCGTCGCGCCAATTAAAACCGATTGTTTTTTTTTTTGTTTTGTTTGAATTTTATTATCTATAATACAAAAGGAACCTTTCTAGGGGGCGCCGTTACTAAATTTCAATTTCGGCCTTAAAAAACGCTCCCTAATGTACATGTTTGAAGGCAACTCCACTTAAACAAAAAAAGTTTTTCACAGTATAACTTCTTATTCGACTGATCATTCATACTGCAGCTGTATGCTATTGTCATCTTTGTAGAATTGTGTAAGTATATAAAATAAATATATGCCAACGTAATGGACTTTTCTATTGAAAACAAAAAAGTTTTTCTAACAAGAACTTGTTTTTCGGCCGATCGTTTCTATGGGAGCTATATGCTATAGTCATCCAATTTTGACTAAAATTTTGGTGAATTGTGTGGGACAGCTATACTATATAGATGGCCGATTTCGACCAAATTTAGTGAAAACATGGGAAAGGATAAAGTTTTTCTCACTAGGACTAGTTTTTCGATCGATCGTTCCTATGACAGCTATATGCTATAGTCATCCGATTTGTACCAAAAGACTTTGTGCAAAGTTTGTTGAGGATAGCTTTAAAACTGACGGAGGAGATAGCATAGAAACAGACGGACAGGGCTAAATCAACACAGCTCGTCATGCTGATCAAAAATATATATCCTTTTATGCGTTACAAACATCCGGACAATTTTATAATACCCTCTGCAAGGGTATAAAGACGACAGAATCTGTGAAATGTTGGAACCCGTCTGTAACTCGAAAGCCTTACAACGCTAGATAGATGCAAGTCTTATAGTATAGGTAATATTCTGAGTACAATTTCCATATTGACTAGTCGATGGATTTTTAATCAGACGCTGGTTTTGATCGCCAACTTATTAGTTTAGTTCGTCCAACCTATTACAATTAAACTTTAACAATTATTTAAACATTTTCCATTTGACAATTGAGAATTGATAAATTGAAGATGGTGGAGTACCACAACATGCTGGATATGAAGGTGCACATAAATGCGATTTTGGTTAGCTTTATTTCGTCTTTAAAAAATAAAAAATTAAACTTCGGCTTTCTCTTTATTCACAAAATATTAAATTGTTTTTTAATTGCGCTGATAAAAGCCCAAACAGAAACTTAAATTTTTTTCATCTCTTGGTGATTAAACGTTGAGCTATTTATGTACATTTAAGACCTGTTCAAACAACTCGTCAAAAGAAAATTAATTTTCTCGCAACTCAGCTGCGCAGTCCGTCACACGCCAGGCAATCAATAATGAATTCTACTTCCAAAATGCCACTTAAGCTTAAAACCCTTTGTTGATTCATAATGCTAGCGTCGGACGGACGCACTTAAGACAAAACTCTCAGTTAAACTCAAAGCTTACTTGCACTTGGCCATGATTTCCTGCTTGCTGATAACGATTTTGGTATTCTGCAGAAACTCCATTAAATATGGCGGCAAATCCTTGAAGCACTCATCAACCATTTTCTGAGTGCTACCGCATTTTTCCTTAAAAGCCAACGGCGGTGGCTCCTCAAAGCTGGATTCATTTTGAGACACCACCATGCCAACACAAAGCGCTACGGTATAGGCAAATAGCAACCGCAACATTATTCACCGGAAGACAGACACTTGTTGTCGAAAAGCGCCGGGGTTTGCGAACGTGATTTTCCGAAGGTTTTTGCGCAACCTTTCACCGCAACCGCTGTCAAGCAACTGTGCACGCCAGGCGGGTACGGTTTCCTTTTAAGGCTCCCGAAGTGGTCGCTGTTAACTCGCTGTAGAGCTAACAGAAACAGACAACGCATGCGCTTGACCGTCCGGAGCACGTGTTTTTTACGATTTGTTTACAACATAAATTGATGTCTAGGCGTCCTTATGAGAAGAAGATTAATGGCACTTCTGAAATTGCGAATTCTACTCTGATGGGAGAAATTCACATATATCCTGATTTAGTGACACACGAAATGCAGATATGATTTATCGTTTCCCAAGCTGGTGATGGAATAAAAACAATAATAATATTATAACAATTGGCATGGTAATCGAATGGAATTACTACCCGCTGCTCACCTAAGAAATGCTGCGGATTGGATGGAAAAAGATGCGAAAGTAATCAGGAGTTTTAAAAATATTACACAGTTCGACAAAATCAAACTTTTGGCAAAAAAACCCGGGATGAGACCCATAAATTCTGATAGAAGGGACTTCTGTAAGCATCACCTCATACCCAGTTTTTCAATTATAGCCTAGGATCGTGTTCTATGGGTACTGTTGTACGAGCAACACAAAGCGACAACAATTTCAACTTAATTGTTAATGCTTCAAGATAAGAATCTACAAAATTCAGTTAACACGGACAGGATCATTGGAACCATAATATCCAGAGATCGCGTTTATCGTACAAATGGTTAAGGTACCTCCAGAAGGGGCCAAACCTAAATCCTTGAATATCTTTAAAACCGAAAGGTAAAGTTTTAATAAAAATTTAATTTTATGATGGCTCGTCAGCCAAAAAACCGCGAGATGGAGTACCATTATAAGATTCACCCACGAACTACTCCATATAGGTCATAAAGTACACGGAAAAATAGACCAAACATCGTTTTCAATTTCACCAACGAAGCCTTGGTTCACGGATTATGGGCATTTTTGTACAACCAACTGCCTTAGAACAACATTGACCATTTAGGGTACTAGCAGCTTCACCAAAATTATGCAATTAATCTCTTAAAGAGAATTCAAACTGACGGAGGAGGGGCTTCTTCGGAAGACAGGAACTCTCCTGTGGTTATCAGGGCGTATGTAGCTTACTGCGCCTCAAGTCGACTCACACCTCCACGTGGTAACCCCTGGTAACAGAGCGATGCATCCGCAAAGCTGCTGGCTAGCGTGAGCGGCGATCCTACCCTGGGAAAAATGGGTCGGAACCTCGGGCTTGGCACCCGTTTCCCGTCTTTTACATCCGCCAATGAAACTAATACAATGCATCGGATACGGACCCCCCTTCCAAGCTGGAGGATGTCCTCGAGGAATATTCATCGGGCGTTACCGCACTTCAGGAAATGCGATGGACTGGACAGGGGTGTAAGAAGATGACATCCGAAACCAACGCCCCATGGGAGATCTACAACAGTGGACATGATTTGAAGCACGAGTTTGGCTGCGGCTTTGCAATCAACAAAAGACTTTGGCGCTCTGTCATCAGCTTTACACCAGTTGACAAGCGACTTGCCGCACTCAGACTTAAGGCAAAATATTTTAATATTAGTCTTATCTGTGCGCACGCTCCGACTGAAGAAAAGAACGATTCGGAAAAAGACGATTTCTATGAGCGCCTAGAAGACCTATATGATCACGACATCAAGACCGTGCTAGGCGACTTTAAGGTACAAATCGGGAGAGAAGAAGTTTTCCGCCCGACTGTCGGCCGATTTAGCCTGCACAAAGAAACCTCCGAAAATGGAGAGAGGCTAATAGGCTTCGCTTCGGGCCGGAACATGGTCATTAGTAACACCAGATTTGAACACCGCGACGACCCTTGCAGAGGGTATTATAAAATTGTCCGGATGTTTGTAACGCATTGAAGAAAGCATCTCCGACCATATAAAGTATATATATTCTTGATCAGCATGACGAGCTGTGTTGATTTAGCCTTGTCCGTCCGTCCGTCTGTCCTTTTGTCCGTCTGTTTCTGTGCTATCTCCTCCGTCAGTTTTAAAGCTATTTGGTACAAATACGCTGCACATTTATCGGAACCGGCCGGATCGGATGACTATAGCAAATAGCTGTCATAGGAACGATCGGTCGAAAATCTACTATTAGAGAGAAAAACTTTTTTGTTTTTAGTGGAAACGCCTCCAAACTTCGTATTTCTTAGTTTAACATGCTTCTCCATGATTCCACCAAATTTGGTCGAAATCGGACATCTATATAGTATAGCTGTCATAGAAAAGTAGCGTCAGAAAAGTAGTCTTAGTAGTCTTAGAAAAACTTTTTTATTTTCAATGTAGATGTTCTCAAAATTGCCCGAACCGGTACGGAACGGACCGTTTTCGACATTTTCTCGAGGTTTCTCTCACAAAACTATCGGATGTGTTCCGTTCTCGGTCCGAAAAGTTACTCCAGTTTTGGCAAACATAAGTTCTCGATATCGTTTCGGATCCGTCTCGACACTTTCTCGATAGGACGGATCGAAAACTAATCCGTTCCAATACGTTTCGCTATCGAGAAAGTGTCGAGAACGGATCGAAGACGTTTAGTTTCGCGAAAGTTGAAAAAGTTGCTGCTGCTCCCCACACCCACCCCCAAACCAGCCGCCCACCCCCCCCCTCCTTCCCCTCTACTTTGCTGAAATTTTTTAAATACAATTTTTTTTTATTATTATTTGCTTACCCACGGACCCCCCGCACCAACACGACGACCTGAACGGAGCAATCAGACCGGTGGGCGCATTTTCAGGTTGTTAATTTTTGTTTTTGTTGTTGTTTTTAAAATTTTCTATATTTTTCGATATTTTTTCAATGTCTGAGGTCTCAAAACGTTTTTCGCAGCTGAGTTTCTTGCATATTTCTTTTCCTTTGATGTCCGTTTAAACCCGTCCTTAAGAAAAACGGATTTCGTTATAAGATAAACTATCGTAATTCTCGTATGTCCGATACATACGAAAATTGTCGGGTGGGGGCTAGTATTTGTTTTATATGCTCCCACACAATGCTACAAAGTTTGCTCAAAATCGGATGACTATAGCATATAGCTGCCATTGGAACGATCGGACGAAAAACTAGTTCTTGTGAGAAAAACTTTTTTGCTTTCGATGGAATCGTCCCTTACGTTGGCATATTTTTATTTTATATACTTTTACACAATTCTACAAAGTTTTGTCAAAATCAGATGACTATATCATATAGTGTGTCCGGGTGGCTCAGCGGCTAGTGTGCTCGACCGCTGTGCAAGAGGTAGTGGGCTCGATCCCGCCTCGGAACATCTAATGAAAAGTTATTTTCTTTGATTAAACTTTACACCCGGTCACCCCTCTCTGCTGTTGGCGCCATCTCTGTAGTAATTAGCCATGGATAAGCATCTCAAACTGCCGTTCGGATCCGGCGTTAAACTGTAGGTCCCTTTCTCTTGTTCAAAAATTAGAAGCGCACAAGACAAGAGATTGAGAGACGCACGTATTTGGCCATTTGGGGCTGTGTCAACCCATTTTACATAGCATAAACATAGCTGCAGTACGAATGATCAATCGAAAAAGAAGTTCAAGTGAGAAAAATACAAAACTTCGCCCGAGCCGAAGTCAACTTTCTCCTATCTTTTTTTATTGTTGATTCATGTTAGATGATTGGTGTGTGCTGGTCAACGCGCTCCTAGACTTGGAGGTGATAAGAAGTGAAGCGACATATTGCAAGTTTATGCTATGAATTTCACGGTTTTGTTTATTAGCCAATTCAAATTTGTTTCTGTTTATGCAGCTTTTCAAAAATGCAAAAACGGGTCTATGTCAGAGCTCGCAAGAAGTGGTCCCTTTTTGAGAAAGTCCCAAAAATGTTGCTCGCATTCTATCAAAAAACACTTTAAACGTTTACGCGTGCTCTTTGTTCAGTGGAGCTCTTGTCGCTCTCTTTATGTCGCGCCCGGCACTTGAAATCGTGGAGTGTCTTTGTGGTGTGTTGCGCGTTCGCTTTAGTTGTGTTTTTCAGAATCTATTTTTGTTTTTAGATAGAAGAAAAATATATGTTGATGCTATTTTTTAAGTTTATATTTATGTCTATTATTTCGTATACTTTGTTGACTTCTAGTTTTATTTTGCTTGTTACACCAATTTTAATTATGTACTATGTATTCATACGATGATTACGGTCCCACTGACCATTTCTCACTCTTTCACGCTTTCTCTGATTAAAGCAACACAAACAAACAAACAAAAACTTGTGCCAGAAGAGCGCCGTGTGTTCTCTCCCGTCAGCATAAACAGAAAACCAGAGACACAAATTTTAAGTGTTCTGTTCAGAGAGTGAGCGAGTCTGTCTAATTTTTCCCTGTTATTTAGTGAGCAGACAGCTTGTGAAATTTTCTTGAGCATATTTTGGAGCTTGGTTTATGTCGAAATCTTTTCTTCTTGAACTTTTTAACTACATCGGGTGATTTTACAAAAAGAATGACAAAAAATTGTCGAGGATGAGAAAATCATTAATTATTTGTAAGCTTGTGTTCTTGGACGCCCACTTCAGTTCACGGGAAAAGTTTCACCACAAACCGAATTAGCAGCAACGTAAGTTGAAAGCCAAACCAATGCCGGGCAAAACGTGAAGCTTGTCCACAAATATCCTCGAGATTGGCACAGTTTGGTTAAATGTTTCGCAACCGCCAGCATTTTGGCCGTTTCCCCTGCGAACTCGGTCGTATTGTTGTCGCACTTATATAAGGCGCTGTTGTACTAGATGCAGTTCTCGTATGCGTATCGCGTGCTGCAACAAAAAATGATTGATGTTGGTGAGGGCAATTGGCACTGGGCAATGTCAACAGCTGCTTACCAAACAAAATTCGATGAATTTCTCTCTTGCATTACGTGTCACTTGGTGCTGCTCGTTGATTAAAATTAAATATTAAAACAAATGCCAAAGTTTGAAATGAGAAATGGGTGAAAATTTTGTTGAAAATGTTGAAAATTAGTTTATAAAGTTATTTTCTCTGGTACGCTTTGGGATAACGACGAAATTAGTTTATGTGTGAAAGAAGTTTTAAGTCATGCAATCAGTTTTGTTATACTTATTATGCATTTACCTCTCTGAAATGCTATAATCCTTCAAAATTTGTGGTAGAATTTCCAGTTTTCGGTTTATCAAGACAATCCACTGCTTAGGTATCAGAGCCGTTCATTCCACGATTGGAAATACTGAAATAAACCATGTCAATTATATAGAATAAATAAATGTCTTATACATAGCTTTCTGCTCACAAGCGGTCAATGAATTGCCGACTTTAGGCCACAGAATTTAGCTAGTTAACTGTTAGTCTACTTTATATTATCCCAATTGTAGACATTTATTTGACTCCATTAAAGACAAGAAACAGTCTGCAGTTTCCTTAACTTATGGGGGCAATCAATAATGCATTTCCTTTCTATTTGGCTTCTGACTTAAGTCCCTTTTCCCAAACAGCTTAATTATGCATAACGCAGCTCATGCATTAAAGTCCAAATGCACAGACTTACTAAATGCATACTTGGCCTTAATCTCCTTCCGGCTTATAACGATTTTGGCATTTTGTAGAAATTCCATTAAATATGGTGGCAAATACTTGAAGCACTCTTCAACCATTTTTGAAGTGCAGGGCCAGGCGGGACTTATTTCGCGGCAAAAGGCAACCGAAAAGGAGAATAGCAACAGCAACAAATATCGTAAAATCATCTTGCGCCCTTTAAAGGAACACTTGTTGATTTGATAATAGGTATGACGCCTAACGTGTTTCCAGTTCCTTTTACCACAAACGCCAACAGCGAACTGTTCCTACCAGGCACACTCGGCAATGTCTCGAGACTACCGAATAGGTCGCTGTTAACTCTCTGTTAAGCTTAACAGATATGCAACGCATGCGTCTGACCTGTCAATGCACGTGTGATTTGCAGACTGTTTACAATTCCAAGTTGGTGGCTTGAGGGCCTCCCCATAGCAGACAAGGCTGAACGTGGGTGTCCGGTGGCGTAAGGTGATTTGTGTTCTTACTTAAAATCCATCCTGTTGCTTCTGTTTTAAGGCAGGCTCAACCAAGCCGGTACATAATATGTTGTAACGGTTGACTGGCATAAGTTATACTCTGAACCAAAAGTGTTCACAATGGTGGCACAAATAATATAACTGCACTCTGGAACGAAGTTAGCCGGGCGGGACTCCTTGTTGGGATAGCTAACAATCGGCTTGTGGGGAGGTTCTTGGCTATCCGCTGATCCAGGCCATTCACACACATTTTATTTATGAGTCCCTGACACAAACTATTAACCACTGATTATTCGTTCGGGGCTGAGGCCATAATAAAAGAAGAAAAATTAAAAAGAATTTACGACTGCTCTTTCCTAAACTCCAAGTAAATAGTACTCCCAGGTGACATAGAGATACTGACGTCTTTACCCTAGGATAGAGCGATAAGTAATCATAAATCCCTTAACCAGAATACTTTTCTTCAATTATCTCCAGTCGCTGCCATACATTAAATCTCTAATTTTCCATTTCCCTTTTAGGAATCAATTTTGAACTGTATTTAATATCAATTTCAATATTTAACATCAATATTTAATATCAATACAAACATCGTTAAGGAACTTCATTACGATTCTGTTAATAGGGCTTAAGGTTAACCTAATTCTATTCTTATTCAAATATAGTACGGGGGTTTGCTCAGAAACATTAGCGTGATATAGTTTAACAATCAGTTATAAACTATATTCCCGAAAATCAATCAATATTTACAACAGTCGATTGTCAGACGCCATATAGCGGACATCCAAATCCATTCTCCAGGAGAACCTTGACAAGCTAATTTACCAAAAAGCTTCCATATCTTGGGTTGGTTAAAGCGAGGTTGCACTGTATTGTTGTTGTCTGTTTGGCGGGAATATGGTCATACTAATCTTTCATTTCACCAATCCTCTCAATCGGCGGTGTCCCAGAAATCTCTTCCAACCAAAATTCAACCCATAACCAATTCTCGGTGTCCTTGAAATCTCTTTTAGTTAGTTTCAAACTCGTATTTTGTTGGAAGATTTTGGCAAACCAACCAAAACACAAACCAGCCAATACACTTACCAACCAATAGCGACTTCACGAAATCTTATACACATACCTTTCGAACTAGACTTTCGAAATAGACTTTTGAAGAAAACGAAATCTCTCGAAGTTCTGGGACACCGACGGATTTCTCGAGCGATTTGCAAACCTATCGAAGCCAAAATCTCTAGAAATTTTCCAGGACCCCCCGAATAACACGAATTCAGGATTTTAACTGGCAAGGAAACAATCTGTAATCTGTATTAAGTCCATTATTTAAGGGGGAACACACTTTGCGATGAGCAAAAGTAGATGGTTTTTAAAAAAAATTCCAGATATAAAAGTATAAGAGATTTTTTATTTTTGTTTTTTTTATTAAATAGTTAATGAATGAAGGGAAAATACAAAATATTTTTTTTTGTCAATATGAGGGCCGTTCAGAAAGTTATCGGCCTCCGAAAAGTGATGAATAAAAAAAAGGTGCCCACATGGTGACCATGGTTGCAGCACTTGGGATGATCTGAAGAAAAAAAGAAAAATGCGGTTATGTTTAGAACTAATGTGGCTATCGTTCGGCCCTCCAAAAAAAAATTAAAAATTTTTTTGACAAAATGGCGGACATTTGAAAACAAAAAATTTTTTTGGCCTTTTTTTTGGAGTGTAGTGTAAAAAAAGTACACTTAAAATATAGGTATCCAAAAGTTGGAGGGCCGAACGATAGCGACGACAATTCGGCGTCGTATAAGCCCTTCCGGAGCAAAATCGGTCCACTGGTTTCCTCTGAATCGTGGCCACCAGCTTGAAAAACGTGGTTTCGAGATAAACGCGTTTAAAGTTTGCAGTTGCTAGGCAAAACGGGTCACTTTGGGTCATTAAAAGGACTATATCTTCTAAACTATTTCGAATTTTGGAAAATCCTTTTTAGGGGGATATTTTTGAATATCCAAGCTACAAAAATATGCAAAAAAAAGTCGAAAATTTTTTTTCCGCAAAGTGTGTTCCCCCCTTAAGGCAGGGGTCAACACATAAGTCTGCCACAAAAATTTGCTGCTGCCAATTAGCAGAACAAGTTCCTTCTTTCTAGCAAGAACCGGGTGCAATGACAAAATAGGTATCTGTGGGTTTTCATGGTTAGGATGAGTCAAGTATCCTCCCAAATCTGATGCCAGAGAGTTTCCCAACAATACTATAACAGGCCGCAGTTTTCTCTATCTTAATTCATCACGCTTTTCCGAAAGCTTTTACCAAAGTCATCAGGCACAGATACGGAAGGAAAAGGTTGTTTGATTTCAAGGGAGCGGACCCACATTTAAGGATTCGTAACATCGGTGAGTTCTATGTAGACACACGAAATACCTTGTGCTGTCGCTCGCTACCCGAATATAGGAAGAATTTCTGCATGTATGTAGAGCAAACGATGGTGAGCACTTGGTTTTTGGGGAAATGGAAATCGAAAGGTCTCTTTAACACAGATTGAACAGGTGACGGCTAGCATCGAAATCTTTTTATACCCTTGCAGAGGGTATTATAAAATTGTCCGGTTGTTTTTAACGCATCTGCGACCACATAAAGAATATAAGTTCTTGATCAGCAAGACGAGCTAAGTTGACTTAGCCCTTTCCGTCCGTCTGTTTCTATGCTATCTCCTCCGTCAGTTTTAAAGCTATCCTCACCAAAGTTAGCCCTAAGTCTTTTGGTACAAACACGCTACACATTTGTCAGAACCGGCCAAAACAGATGACTATAGCATATAACTGTCATAGGAACGATCGGTCGAAAAACTAGTTTTAGTGAGAAAAACTTTTTTGTTTTCAAAAGGCCTTTCCTGAGCTATGCTCTCCTACCGCAATTGGATTTAGAGCAGTGGTGCCCAAAATGACAAAAGCCCATCCCATGGGATAGCAACACAGAATTTTGCCAGCGTCGCAGCAAACACACGCATAGAGAGAGAGTGAATACATGTGTTCTATAAATAGCTCGCTCGGCGGCCTGCTCTCTCACGACGCGTGCTTTCGGCGTTTTGTTTCCTCACGAGGCATTTGTTCGTTTGCCTGTTGCTGTGACATTTAATTCGTGATTCTCTGCAACGCACACAAGCGCTTAGCTTAATTATGTGAGTTTGGGCACCACTGATCAACAGTATCAAACTACGTGATTTTGACTCACCATTGCAGTCGTTAAGTTCAAAGAGTATGCTGCTGGGCTAAGCTTAGTACTCACTCAGTTTAGCAAGAGCGACAGCGGAGTTGACAGACAAGCTTCACAGATTGGGCATAATTGACAAGATTTTGGCCGGGTAACAGAGCTATTTTTTTTCCCCATCGATAATCGCCGTTTTTCTAAGCTGCAACATTTTTAAATTATGTTCTAAAAAGTCCATAAAATCTCAAGTACCTTACAAATATGATTAAACTGTTACTACAACCGAAGAACGAATCTAAGTCTTCAAATTATTTTGTACATATTTTTTTGCGGGTACCGGAACGTTTCCGTATTTAGAGATTTTCTTATATTTTTTGTCGATTTATGTGAAATTTTTAAAGTTTCTAGCTTTTATTCAAGCGTCACCTTCACAGCTACGTGGGGTCAACTGTGATGTAAATAGCCTTCTGAAACCAATTTTACCACAATTGTGTCAAATGAAAACCATAGCCAACTGTCCGATTTAATAACTCACTTTTTGCTCATGTCCTGCAGTCGACAAATGAAAATTCCTGTGACCTTGGTAGCATGAATCATACGAACGTCCTGGTCAGAAATGTGGTTATGCTCTTGCATTCTATTGTGCTGACAACGACAGTTCGCTTCGCATTGTTTATTATCTATGCAAACCTTTGACAGAAAGCTAAAACTATCACTCACAGTGCAACTAATTAAGTTAGATCTGTTGTCCAACTGTGTGGTGGTGGTAATAACATGAAACATGTGTCCACTCTGAGGACCATCAATCTCTCACACTCACCGAAAGAACCCGTGGCATGTATTGTGCTGTTGAGTGTGTTTGGTACTGTCAACCACTTCAATTATAATTTGTCATAACAAAATTATTCTGGTCACGTTTTTGGCGAAAACAAAAAAGGAAATCGAAAACAATATGGTAAACAAAATGTACATTAAATAGAGCTGGACAGTGACTGTATCTTCATAATTGCAAGTTATATTAAAGAAATAAGTTATAGTTTTAATAATTAAAGGTTGTACAATTTATCGGTTAAGGCTGACGGCTATAATGCCATGACTAAATATGCCAAATGAACGGTGTGACATTTGGAACTAGGAACCAAATGTCATAAATAAACGCCCCCCTTTATGAAAGCACTTTATGAACTAGGTGGAGTGTTTTTTGATTACTATTGCAAATTAAGTGCCAAAAACAAGATGAACTTTGAATGATTTATTTATTTACGTGATGAAATTGCATGAAGTCCTCCCATTGCAAAAATTGCATTTATATTCAGTTCTCTCTACAATTGCATTTTGCAATTTCTCGTTGAGAGCAAAGCGTAAATTTCGCCCATTCAATTTTGTACGGCCACCAGAGGAGGTAGAAAAGTCCTTGAATTTTTGTAAATGCAACAGGCTGTAATCCGATTTGGCCACTGTTAATATAGTTATTTGTTTTTAATTTTACGAACGCGATGGGCGGTCCCGTACTAATTGACAATGGTGAACGCAGAGCACGATTTACAATGCCTGTACGCTGAGCTGCTTTTATGCCACTAATACACACCATTCACGTATCAGCACATATTAAATCTGCAACAGGCTGTAATCGGATTCGGCCCCAACAAGTAGGCAACGTTATTTGCCAGCTGATGCGGCCAATTTGCAACACCTTGGTTTGACCGACCTGCTATCAACAACATCAATGTGAACATATTTTCTACGAAAACACAGGGACACTAGGGGTCAATTCAATTTCACATTTGATGACATACCTTGCCGGAAAAACCAATGTGGTAGTTGCAGCCCACCAAAGTCATGAATGATTTGCTTTTCTCCTTTTCTGTTATTTCAATTTCTATTGAAAATTATCTTGGACAACAAAAATATACGCGGAAATGTTATAATTTGACCATTTGGATAGCTAGCTCTGTCGCGATTAAGAGGTCGTGCTTAATTCACTATAAATATTTGTTATTTAACTTAATTAGTTGGACATAATTAGTTGGCCGCAAGTCTCACACACAATCTACTCTAATGCTGGGTTTATACTGCGTCACAGAGTGTCACATTTTAGTGTCACAATGTCAAATTCGTATGGAGCTGTGACATTGTGACACTGAAATGTGACACTCTGTGAAGCAGTATCAACCCAGCATAACTCCTGGAGATGAGAGATGAATAAGCTTCGTTATTCTCGTGAATGTGTGGCCAGAGCTGCCACAATAACCGATAGTTGTTGTTGTTGTTGTTGTAGCGGCTGGAAAGATTGTACGTATAGGTAGAAAGAAAGATGAAGTGAAGTAGTTGGCAAATAATTAGAGTGATGTAGAAGCTAGTGGGGTACCAGGTCGAGGAAGGTAGCTGCCTCTACTGGGTGGGCTCAAAGGTCTAAGTGTGTGAGAACAGTCGGGTCAAGAGGGCACTCAAAGAGGTGTCTGGTATCGTGCGGGCTGTGGCCACATTTGGGCATTGGCATTCTTCCACGACTTCCGGGTTGTTGCGAGTGAGGTAGCTGTTTAGCAGCTTGCATATTCCGGATCTGAGCTGCGCCAGTGAAGCCCTGGTGGGTCGCGGTAGTGTCTTCTCCGTTCGGTCTATGGGCGGTGTTCTTCCTCCTAGGATAATGCTGGTCCGATATGACTCTATTGCACCAGTGACGATTTTGGTGTGAGCCTGATTCTTTGCTTCCGCGCAAGTTGACAGTGTAAAGAGGCCAAATCCTAGGAGCTGTCTGACAGGGGACATCTCAGTCCTGAGGTCAAATCGCACTGCCTGAGGCCGTATGGTCATGTTTTGTTGGGTGCAGACTTGATTTGAATGAGGCATCCAATCAGGTATTGCTGCGTGAGGAGCTTGTTGTGGAGACGTACTGGGAGGACAGCAGTTTTCTGGTGAAGGTGATCGGGACTTGTCATAGTGTGACATCCCATGGCAACTATCAGCGACGCATTTTGAGCCAGCTAATAAGCAACTAATAGGCGGGGACCAGATGGAAGCAGCATAGTTGATCATAGATCTACCGATCGCCTGTAGGTGGCTGTGATGGTTTCCTTTTCCTTTCTCCACGTGCTGTCTGCAAATACCTTTAAAACTTTAGTCCGGCTTCTGACTTTTTTGATAACACTCTCAGAATGCTTGGCAAAGGTGAACTGGGAGTCGAAGGTGACCCCAAGGATTTTGGCGTAATCGATAGTCATCGTGACTAGTGTGGGCAGAACCGCCACAGTATTCCCCCTCCAGTGACAGTGGGGGAACGAGTAGATGAGATTGGCAGAAGTTGAAGAATCCGTAGTACTGAGCACGTCCACCGAGTACACATTTGCGTAGTTTCGTTGATGGAAGGTGGTTGCTTCGAGTGGGCGTCGATGAGCAAGTTTGTCTGAGCCGGAATGATGTCGCCTCTTGTTGAGGTTGATGCTTGCTTCAAGTGGGGGTCGATAAGCAAGATCGATTGAGAGGGGATTATGTTGCCCTCGTCGAGGTGGAAGTCGCCTCTGGTCGAGGACTTCGTGTTGCCTCGGTTAAGGACTTCGTTGCCTCGCGTTGAGGGCTTTGCTGCCTCGCGTTGAGCGCTTAGTTGTTCAGGTTCACCGGCGTGCGCGAAGTAGACACGACAGAACCAGAATCGGTGTGCCTCGGATGAGGATTTTGTCGCTGCCTCGGATGAGGACTTTGTCGCAGCTTCGGATGACTGAACACGACTGAACCACCATCGGTTGTGTTTCTGTTGATGTGCTGATACGAGAGTCTTTAGCTAGACGTCGCTCGTTGGCGACAGCCGTGTTAGTTGCACGACTATCGGCGCAGGCACGTTTGTTCGAAAGCTTGTAAATGGCTCGAGCTGGCAGTAAATGCCAACAAAGAGCGTTCAGAGAATAAGCTGGTCGTTTGCGGCCGTTGGTACTCGATCGAGTGACCGGTTTCCTGCGGTTCAGGTGTGCCAGCGAAGAAAGCAGTTGTTCAGCTGTGCAAGTTAATATGGTTCGTTGGGCATGCAAGTGCATGCACGTTGCTCGATGAGGACGACCGATGTTGCAGCCTTCAAAGTTGATAGGGCATTGGACACTGAACCAGGAATAGTGTATGCTGATCAATGGCATCGTTGTCCCGGCATGATTCATCTAAATCGAAATCGGACATTTATGTTTTCAATGGAAACGTCCTTATCATTGGCATATACTTATTATACTCTGTACCAGAGGTACACAGAGTTTATTAAGTTTGTGCAAAAGTATGTAACAGCCAGAAGGAAGCATCTCCGACCCTATAAAGCATATATATTCTTGATCAGCACCAACACCCGAGTCGATCTAGCCATGTCCGTCTGTCTGTCCGTCCGTCTGTCTGTCTGTCAGTCTGTTCGTATGAACAAACAGATCTCAGAGATGGCAAGAGATAGAGGATGGGACATATGCTTCTTATACTTGCAGGCAGATCAGGTTCTTTTAAATTTTTGCCACGCCCCCCTCCTTCCAGCGCAAATTGGAAAAAACTTCATATCTCCCACAGTTTTATAGATAGAAGGTTTTTTCCTTCTAGATATATTAGATCCGCCAAAGGAATGGTAAAGATCGGATGAAAGGTTGTCGAGTTAAAAGGAAAACAAACAATTATGGACAACACCGGTCGCAGCGGTGATGGGCAGCACTTCAATGGTACAGAGTATGTTATAGTCGGGCTTGACCGACTTTCTTTCTTGTTTTGTATCATCCGTGTACATCAGGGCCCTAATTAATGATACGCCTAACCCTTTTAATTTGTGCAGACCTTTAGTTTTTATTGGTACAACTCGCACGTTTCCTTTAGTTATCAGTCGCAAATGGACGATAAAATTAATATTTGGTTCTTGTCCGAATCCCGTTTAAAACTAACTCAACAGATTGATTTCCGACACTCAACACGTGTAACGATTAAGAAGTATTAAGCTAAACGCTTTGATCAGTAGGATCTCAATTTTTAAATTCGAGATTGATGATGTTTCTGCCAAGTCAGTGGGGTACAGTCGGGGTTTAAAAAATCTTATTTAGCTACATGAGGTGAGCTCGGTAAGATAGTCTTCCGGCTCTTTGGGAAATTTCTCTGTTTGAGAATGGAATCTTCGTAAATTTAGATCGGTACACCGGGAACTGTCACTTACCTGTTTTATATAGTTATCCTAAACTGGGAGTGCAGCCAACTAAATGAATGTTGGTTGTCAAAGCACGGAAGATCATCAGTAAAGACGGTACTAGGGACCAGGCGCATGGGCGGAGACACAAGCAGCTAGATGAATCTTGTCAACGGAGCTTCTTACAAGGATTTCAATCGATCAGAGAATCAGGTACACGCCAATATACTATCAGAGGGATATGGTCAGCGCATAAGTCCGGCGGATAATACCCCAAAATCAATAGCCGTAGGCCAATTAAAAACAGAAAAACATCTTGTGAATTTTTTATAAACATTTATTTATGCAAAAAACTATACATACTCCGTACATATGTGATTTAATTTGATTCTGTTACACTTGCGTAGTTTACATAGTTTATATCTATATGTATATATCGTTTGAACATAAGGGTTATATTTCCAATATATTAATATGATGTTGAAATGAGTGAATATTTTGTTTCCAATTTGTTAAAAAAAAAACACACAACATGCAGTTTCGTAATGCGCTTAAGATTAATAACTAATTGATATATACTTGGTTGTTAAGTTACTCACAATCATCAATAGAATTTCTCATACATCGATCCATCGATCGAAATTGAGCAGCTGACCAAACGAATGTTATATTTGGCGCTGCTCGCTGCTACGATTGCACGATTGCCGTTAATAAAATAATAATAATAATTATTAATATTATTGATTTGTTGTTTGAGTATGTTTTTACCTTTGCAGAATAATTTCATAATGTGTTGTTTAATTGTTTTGCCTTTCACTTAGATACATAATTGAAAAAGGCACACAAATATTAAAAAAAAATTATAAAAACATAAATTCTTTAATTTAAAATAAAACATTTGATTTTGTACCATAATTTAAATGCAGTATTTTTTAGGTTCTTCATGATTTCATTAATATTTATGACATTGATATAAAAAAATAATTAAAAGAAATAATTACTATAAAAAAGTTTCTCAAAACATTTTTCAACAATTATTTTAAATTAAAGAATTTGCATTTTGAAACACACGGCTTGAGTTGATGAAATGTTTTTGACTCAAAACTAAGCAATTTCCAATAGGAGAGTTTATATGAAATGGAAAAATGTAAAGCGAAAGGCGTTCAAAACTTATTTTTAAATAATCCCCAAACTTGAGATGCCAAATTTGATTGCTATTTAAACCCATTCCATTCAAAGAAAGAAAGAAGAGATCAAATATAACTTTTTAAGAATTTCAGATGTTTTTGTTTCAAGAATACATACATTTTTTTAAAAAGCTGTCCGGGGATAACAATTTGATGTAAAACAAGGTAAACTGGCCATTAAAGTTTGCGTTTACTCAGCCTGCTTTTATTTTTGGTCCTTCGAGCCGGATGTAGCGAACTTTTGAAACCTGAACTCGACACTTTCATAAAAGGTTTGCCCCCAAGACCAAGTAAATTCTTTTGAAGACAATCTAAATAACCCAATATAAATGAAGAAGATATAACCAAGGTTCGAAGCAAAACCCAAGGATCTAGTCCGCAATTGGAAACCTTACAACTTTATGATTCAAAACCGTTTGAAAAACTAAACAAGCAAGCCAGGAAGAACCTCGTACTGCACCAAGACCTGAACCTTATAACCTAAAGACCTTGCGAACCTAAAATCGAAAAGAACCTACTGCCACTTTTGTAACAATTTGTATACTTTTCTCTGAATGTCTCAGGAAAGTTTTTTAAATTAATATTGAAGTTCGTTCAAATTTCACTACTACCCAGCAAACATTTTAGGAAATTTTTGATCAAATATGAAACTTTTTCGAATCCTCGGACTGATTAAAATTGTCTTAAATGCGCTCGTTTTTTGATCATAAATGAAACTTAGGTCGGGAGAAAATGGTACCCAAGCCGCGATCCTTCTTCAGTAATTTTTAACCCGTTCTTCTGATCAGTTTCGACTCATTCTTGTATCATTTTGCAAGTCATTTTCGAGTCACATTTCAATATATGACATTTTAAGCTAATTCCTGAGTCATTTTCAAGTCTTCTTTTCATCGAAAAAGACTCATTAAGGTGATTTTGTAACGAGCCACCAAACATTTGGAAGACCATTTTTACAAAAATCACCTTAATAAACCGGTTTCGAGACCATTTGCTGATAAAAAAGAGATTAATACCTAACGATTAAAAACAGACTCGAAAATTACTCATCAGTCTTTTTCGATGCGCTCTTTTCTTGGACAGAAATTATACTTTTGTCGCGAGAAAATGGTACCCTAGCCGCGACTATTCTTGAAGTGTCGATTTTAATCCGTTCTTCTGATCAGTTTTGACACATTTTCGAATCATTTTGCGAGCCTTTTTCGAGTCATAGTTCAGTAAATCACATTTTGACCATGTTTGAGTCTTTTTTAAATCGTTAGGTATTAATCTCTTTTTAATCATCAAAAGGGTTCGAAAAAGGGTTCGAAAAAGGGTCATTAACGAACTTCCAAATTTTGGATGGGGTATAACGACAATATATTAACCTAGCCTGGGTTTAGTCCGCTTAGCTGCCCTTTTCTTTTTATTACAAATTGAAAGTTTCAGCTTCTGAGGGGTTTTTAGAACTTTAAGCTTGGTAAACTTTTATGAATTTTGAATTATGGTCGGAAGCGAAGAGTTAGCTCCTCCCTCTTTTCAACAATATGTTGAAAACCACTGCGAGTTCGACGATGCAATGCAAAGCAAAATTGTAGATTAGTTTAAACAAAAACGAATCCTTAGAACTCACCAACTTCTTTCGATAAAATTTTAGGATTAACCGTACCAAGTGTGAACAAATTAGTTGAACTTGAAACTGTTCCGAACCCAATATCGGTTTGGTTCTGAATGTATATCTCGATTATGTCCATAAGCTCCGTAGCGTTGACGTAGCGTTTCTTATTATTCCTAATCAGAAGTTAGATCATTGAAACTTTAAAACTTTTCAGGAAGCATGTCATTCTGCTTTATTGAATGTCCAGTAATTTTCTTGAAATAAATCTTAAAAGTTTGCAAAATATCTTTGTCTTAAGGTGGGTGCTTTCAGCTAACTGGGAAGCGTAGTCGCTGTTGATAAACTTGATGTGTGGATGTGCGCTTTCAAAAGGCTAAAGGTGCCTATGGGATGCTGTCAGCTGTTTGGCGATGCTCGACCTATCCACACTGGCTCAAAATTAGACTTTTCAAGTTCAAAGTAATGCCAGTGCTCCTATACGGTTCTTCAATTTGGAAAATTAAAGCTTCCATATTGTGTCGAAACTCCACACATTTGTAAACCGTTGCCTGCGACGCATCTACTGCATATGCTGGCCTGACAGAATACGGAACTCTGAGCTACTTAGACGAGCGAATATGGAGATCAGAAAGAAATGGAGTTGGATAGGACATACATTGCGAAAAAGCGAGAACAACATCGCAAGGAAGGCAATGGATTGGAACCCGTTGGACGGAATCGGGCGGTCACGTGGCAGACCCAAAGAAACTTAGAGGAGGACCGTCGGTAGAGAAGCGGAAATCATCTGGAAAAGTTGGTAAGAACTGAAATCGACAGCCAACAACAGAGTTCGCTGGAGGAGAGGAGTGGTTGATGCCAAATGTCCCACGAGAGATCGGAACTAGAAGTAGAAGAAGAAGGTGGGTGCTTTACGATATGAAACTCGTTGATAAAATAAACGGAACCTAAGCCGATTTAACATTTCATCCCAATCTTAAGGTGAGTGCCTTACATCAGCGGTGGGCAGCCGATGGCCCAAATTCTGCCTTGAAAGCAAGGTGCAATCAAATGCACGACTGCCGACAATAAAATAAGGGCACAAAAATCTGTTTCTGTTTGATTTTGGTGCCCACCGCTGCTTTAAGTAATGTAACTTATTGATAAAATGAACCGAAACAAGTAAATTTCAGATTTCCTTTCTGATTGAATTGACATTTCACAAAAGTTCTGTTCGGTACGGTGCGCTTCGTATCGGCTCAGAGCCAGCTTGCATCCCTGAAAATTGAAATTTCAAATTTCAACTAAAACTTAAAGAAAATTTTAGCATTGCCGTTTGGAATAAGGGACTGATTTGTTTCAAAGGTTTCCAAAGTATAAATACCCACCGAACGGTTAAAAACATGTTATTTTTTAGTCAGGGATGCAGTACAGCACCAGTTGGCATATCAAGCTTGCAGGTGTATATAAAAATAACCTCATTAATTGCATTCAGCATGACAGCTTGATCATGGATCAATAATATATTGAAATTAAAAAGTTTTCTAGAGGAAATTTATAAAAATTTTGATCTTCTTTTTACCTGCTCTGCGATGCTTTTCTTTATTACACCATTTCCATTTCATATAAACGTCAAGTCATATTTCTTACGTTTTCAAACCCTTTTTTTCTTATTTTTTAACATTCAGAGTTAACACATCAATATCTTTTTTTTATTATTATTTGCTGTATATGATACATTAACATAATATGTACCTATATATATTTGTAGTTTAAAATAATTTAAGTTTAGATTGTACATTAGTTAATGCTTGATGATTCTATATATTATAACAATATTGTGTTTCATTATCTAAATATGGCTGTTATATCAAAGTAATTCGTTTTGTTAATTTGCAATCGTGCTATCCAATTCTTTTCACAATCTGAATGACAACAACACGATTACGCCTTAACATTTCTCCTATATATATTTAACATAATCATAATCGAAATACTTCATCAACAAGAATATAGGTGTCAGAGTTTAACAAAAAAATATTATTATTATTTTGTATTAGGCTTAAAAAACTTAGTTGAAATAAAATACAACAACCCAATTGTTGCATAATGAGTGGGTGTTTTTGTTATTTTACACAAAAGAAAACAATTAATTTGATTCCTTACAACCTACAAAAAAGATTCTTCATCGCAATGGGGGAGATTTTTATAAAAAAAATTTAAATTGTGGAGTTTCGTGATGAGATTCCGTAGATATGATTTCTTTTTGAAAAAAACATAATGATAGGCATACTTAATGCATATACCGATTATATATGCAACAACTCTATATCAGAGCTTTCAATTGAACAGTTTCGATCTCTATATACATTATAGGTATGCGCCGCTGCTGATTAAGTATGTGTTTTTGTTCGTCGAACTTTTGAACTATGTACTAGGTAATATATAAATGTAATTAAACTAGGCGCTAAGTTTGATTTGTTAATTGTTGGCGTAACGCAACAGAGATGGCCACAAGATTCAATACATACTGTTGTTGTTTGTTGTTGTTTTAGTTGTTGTTGTTGCTATTGCTGCAAATGGATGGAGAGTTTCAGGCACAGTTACAGGTCTCCAGTGATACAGTTAGCTCCTCATACATGGCACACAAGGCGTTTGTTGTTCTTCTTACCCAAACGCAGGCAGCAGGCGATTGTTGATGAGATGGTGGATTGGGTTTGGTGGTTTGTGTTTTTTTTTTTTTTTTTTTAGAATGCGTGGATGTATGTGTGTTTGTGTGTTTTGGTTGGTTTAGGTTTTATTTTTTGTTTGGTTAGCATGTAAATAAAAAAGAGTCATAGAAGTGGAAATTGGTTAGCGGTTAGTTTTTAAATTCATTTAAGTCCTAGCTATTAAGCAAAAGGATGTGAGCACAAAAGGTTACTACTACTAGACAGAGCTGTTTTTTGTTTAATTATATTATGAATTACTCGAAAAAGTAATTATTTTGGTAATTAAAAGTATTTGCAAGGGTAATTACTTAAATTTCTCAATGCCAACCTCTTGAAATTTCCATTTAATTAAATTTTTAATTACTCAAAAAGTAATTATTTTGGTAATTAAAAGTAATTGTAATGGTAATTAAATTGATAACTCAATTCAAAGCTCTGGAAATTTCCATTGCCATTGCAATTAATTAAGTAATTACATTTTTTGATTACTCAAAAAATAGTTCTTTTGGTGATTAAAAGTAATTGTAATGGTAATTACTCAAATTATTTAATTCCCAGCTCTGAAAATTTACATTACCATTAAAATTAATTAAGTAATTATATTTGTAATTACTCAAAAAGCAATTCTTTTGGTAATTAAAAGTAATTGTGGTGGTAATTACTCAAATTACTTAATTCCCAGCTCTGTAAATTTCCATTACCATTACAATTAATGTAGCAATTGCATTTTTAGTTACTCAAAATGTAATTATTTTGGAAATTAAAAGTAATTGTAATGGTAATTACTCAAATTACTTAATTCCCAGCGCTGTAAATTTTCATTACCATTACAATTAATTTAGTAATTACATTTTTAGTTACTCAAAAAGTAATTACTTTGGTAATTGCAATGGTAATTACTCAATTCGCAGTTCTGGAAATTTCAATTGCATTAACATTTATTTAAGTAGTTAAATTTCTAATAACTCAAAAAGCAATTCTTTTGGTAATTAAAAGTAATTGTAATAGAAATTTCAATAGCATTGACAACTACTCAAAATTTCTAAATTCCCAGCTCTGCTACTGTGGTATGAGTGCATCTTAAATCAAAAGGGCACAAAACATGCAGGGGCAATTTATGATAATATATAGCTCACAGACGTTTTAGTAACTTTTTTTGCGCACCATCGCTTCTGATCAAGACAAACACATACACATAGGACAAGAAGCTGTGTCAAGGAGATCATACAATCATACAATCTTGATTGACCCAACTCGTTAGATAGTGCAAAAATTTCTTGAAATTGTTATTATTAATGCAACATTGTTGTGGTTATTGAATCGTTTATCGTATTCATTAAGTAATTTACAAGAACATGAAAATTTGTTTTGGTTTTGTTTTACTAGTTTTCATTGTTTTAGTTAACTTGGCCTTTGGTTAGTTAAAATTAGCAATAATTTTACATCACATATTTTTTTTTTTTTTTTTTGCTATATTTATAGTATTTGGTTGATACCTTAGAGAGTTTTTTTTTAGGGGAGAATAAAATTGCAGGTGCATTAAGCGTTATTTACATCGTAACAAATCGTATGAGGAAAGTCTTTTTTTTTTTGGTGCACGAGTTATTTTTGAATATCATACATTTTCCAGCATGGCATTAGAATCGATTTAGTAGTTGTTGTACGTGTGTGTGTGTGCGTGTGCGCGAATGCATATGCAATTTTATCAAAAAGTTATACAATTATTTGTCTTACTAGTCTAAGAGATATTAAACATATGTATAGTGATACCAGAACCATAAGCTTATTGAGTAAGTCTGTTAAATTCACATAAAGATATGTATATGTATAGGTAAGAGTGCAGTCCCAGAAGCTTACGAAATGACTAGAAAAGCTAAAGCTAGGTGTTGAGTTACTTGCAAAAAATGTGCATCGATAATCGGTATATCGATTTTTTAGCTAGACGATATTCCATTATGAATCATCAGAGATTAATCCCGAAATGAATTTCGGTTTCGGTACGTCCCGAAATGAGTGTTTCGGTCAAAGAATCTTATTTCGGTTTTCAGTTCCGAAACGGTAACCTGATTTTCGTACATTTTGTACTATTTAAGGAGTTGTAAGAACACAGTTCCTCACAAATGCTTAAATATGAAGCTATAAGTATTTCCGATAAAGATTTGTTTTGGGTCTAGGCATGATAATATCGCAATTCCAAGTACTGTTCAAGAGTAAGCCTTCTAATACACTCTGCAAAGTTGAGCAAAACCCTAAATTGTAGAGATATTAACGTTTTGATTTTGTTCCTGTTCAATTCGTTCCAATAATAACGGTAAACTGTTTTCGATACTCAGAATAAATGTAGTATCGGTTCCGGTACGAGATTGGAAACGGTTTCTTTTAGTTAACAATTTTCACTTGCCGTTATATAACGACAAAAACGAGTTAACACTGACATACCGAGCTTTTGATTACATCGCTGAGTTTACCTATTTAGCATATTCCGATAGTGATAGGTAGTTGTCCAAACAATTATATTGATATTTTTCCAGCATTCCTAATTTCCAACTCATCAAATTTGAACTTCATTTGATACATAAAGATATGTTGACTCTTTCAGGCCTGTTCACGTTTCCTATATCAATCAGATCATTCGGAATCGGAATTGGTAGCTTTCCCGTTTCCGAAAAACGATCAAGTTACTCGGTTTCAAGAGTCAATTAGGCAATTACATAAATTCATATGAAGCAACTCTAGCAGCCATCAATTGAAGATCGAAATCGACTAAGAAGTAAAGTGGAATTTAAAACAGCTCGGCTTGTTCAAGGCAATATTTTATAGATGTTTTTAAAAAATTCTTTAATTTTCCACGTTTGTGAAACGATTTTCAAATGTCACTACTCAACTCACACAACAGATCGCATTCCCTTTTAGAATTCGACTTGTTAACGACCTTTTAATATCGAACAAATGTGTAATATTTCTTCCGCAATCCTTATCAAAAGAGTAGTTTTTGAGGTATTGGTTAAGGACATGAATCGATTTATATCAAATTGTTTTTTATTAAGACCGATTCATTTTCATTATCGAAAAGATACCTTTTCAATACCGAAAGAAATATCTATAAAGATTTGTTTTAAATATACGGCAACCCTAATCTGTGGGATTTTTTAAAAGGTCTTAGACATTTACCGTTTTAAGTACATTTTTGCTTAGCTCTGACTCATTTTCAGTATCCAAATGATAAATTTTTTAATATCGAAAGAATTATCGATATATTTGTTAAATATCTGATCTGAAGAATGTTCCGTGAACCTTTAAGATTATAGACCGATCTAAGTCAAATTTTTGCTGAAAGACTACACAGAGAAAAAAAAAGGATATTAAAAAATATCCATTTGATGATTTTCGTATCCATTTGGAATGGATATTTCTTTAATGTCCTTTTAATCATCCAACGGAGCTAAAAATCTTCCAAAGGATGACCATTTTTCATATCCCTTGTACGATTTTCAGTTCCGTTGGATGATTGAAAAGATATTTAAGACATATCCATTCTAGATGGATCTTTTTTGGACCTTTTTTTCTGTGTATGCATTTTCATTATCGTATCGATACCTTTTCAATACAAAATGGAATATCGATAAAGATATGTTTTTAATATATGGCAATCCTAATCAGTAGAATAGATTTAGAATATAGACCGGTTTGAGGCAAATTTTTGGCTTAGCCTCAAACAATTTTTAGTTTTGGAGAGTTTTGCTTCAGAAATAATAAACCGAGTCGGCTTTGACTTCCGCAGATATCTCATTTTTGAGGCATTTTCAAAAGTCAGAATTCTTTAAAAATTTATTTTCTTACGATTCAGCATTCAGTGCAAAAAAAAACATTAATGTTTTTGAAGATTTTTTGGTTTATTTTTCAGCTATTTCAAGCAATTTATAAATGCAAATCTGGCAACTTCAGTCTCTCAAATTATGGCCAAACTAATCGTGTAGCGTTCGCTAATCATGTACAGACAAACTTTTGAAACAGTTGCCAGGGAATATAGTATTTCGCAACTGGCTCAATAAAAATAAAGTTTTGCAGATTTTCAGAAGCTCCCCTAACTTTGCCAAAACGATTAAAATAAGTAAATGTTGCAGATTTTGAAACCTTTGAAAAGTACTCCTAAGAGAACCTTCTGGGACCACCTTCTTAAATGTATGTAAATGTAGGTATGTAATAGCAGTTATAGTAGGTGTACTTGGTTGCTTGTTGGTCGCGACATTTATATATTAATAATGCATTTAATATAGGTGTGGTATAGTGGGTTGGATAGTAAAAACAGACGTTAAGCATAGGAGTTATGCCCCGATAGATTGAGAGAGAGAGAGTAGTATGTGGTAGTAGTAGTACATCAGGCCCCACGCTGGCTACAGGTGTTTTATGTATGTACGACTAAAGTTAAGTACTTAGAAACTAGAGTTGCAAACAAACAAAAGTTAAGTGTTTTTCTTCCGATCAATGAGTTATGGTGACGACTGAGAGTGAGACGAGATTTTGTTGTTTAGTTCAGAAAGCGTTAGATTAGAAGATAAAACTGAAAGAAGAATCATTTGCTGTTTTTTTTTTTTTTGCTGTTTTGTTTTCTGTGCTTTTCTTTCACTTCAACAAAAGTCATTGATCTTTATTCTGGTACACTTTCGGTTCAATTGCAACATACATTTTGATGAATATACAAAATATAAACATTACAGACTAACAAGGGGAACTTAAATGCTAGATACACATGTAAAATTCATAATATACATATATAATTATATGGCTTAAGAAAGAGTAATACAAAACTGTACTAGATTGAAAATAGAAATTTTCTTATTTTTCTTCTTTTTTTTTTGTAAAACATCAAAGGCACAAGTCAACGTGGAAACAAAGGAAAACTAATAAAACTAGAAACAACTTTTCAATTTTGGTGGCTTGCACTATTGCACTAAAATTTTGCATGTGTTTGTAGTAAAAGAGAGTGCGTACTCAATTTTCGGACTGAATTTCACAAAAATTAAGTACAGGGTAGATAAATAAATAGATGAGTAGAAACACAACTAACCTGTGTGAGGCGCTTGACTTTTTAACTGAGTTTACTGAGTTACGGAACTGCGCAGAGCGGCCTGGCCAACTGGACTGGCGGGATTTCATTGTACAGCAGCAGCAGCAGCCGCAGCGGGAGAATAAATACAAAGTCGTTAGCATAATATTGAACTAATTTGAAAACTGATCCTGTTTGAACGCAATGAGTAACAGGCAAACTTAAAAAATTTGTTTATAAATACAAAAGGCTTTATGTGTTTGTTGGGGGTGGTGTTTGTTGTTTCGCAAAGCGAAACGAAACGAAATTCATTTTGTTGGTTGAGTTGCTGCTGCGGCTGATCTTTTACTGTATCTCAATGAAACCCGCCGGCTTGGCTGGCACTCCGACCGTTGCACGCTGATAGGGGTGTTCTCTGTTAGCCGCCAAACGACGTTGCTGCTTAATGGCGCCTACTAAAATATACGATACGATACATGTAGATTTATAAAAGGCAATAAATATATGTATAGGTATAGATATAGATATAAATGTGATCAAATTGTCTACAAATCACTTAAAGCTAATAAAAAAACACATATATATATGGTATATATGTATGTATGCTTGCTCTTTGCTGCTTTTTTTTTATAAATTCTTTTTAAACATTTGCGCTGTTTTTGTTGCTGGAACTGTGTTTTGCTGCTAGTTTGCCAATTGCATTTTGTTTGCATTAACATTTAAATTCTGTTTCTTTGGAATGAGTCTCGTGTATATACAGTGTCAGACAAAAGTATTTGGCTATGGACATAAATTGCTATGTTAATGACAAATTTATAAGAACTTTTTATTAGGGGAACCAACGAATTGTTTAAAATTTATGCTCAAATTGGCTTAAAACTGCTTTTTCGGATGAGGCGTCATATAACAAAGTGCAAAAAAAAAACACAGGCTTAATCTTTCTGGATTACAAAATTATACATATATAGTCCGAGGAGTTCCGGAAAACTCTAAGACAACTGTTGTCTTGAGATTATCAATGGGGAAACGATCGCTTTCGTTTAGTTTACAAATTTTTTTTTGGTAAATTAAGACAAATTAAGGCAACAAGTGCTTGACAGAGATGGATATGGTTAAACCAGGACTACAAAAATTGACCTTGAAGCGCGTTTATGGTTTGGGGAGGCTGTTTTCTATTAGGAAACATGTGAATGGCCTTTTCTCACATCAAAAATGAATACCACAAATTATGTAGAAGTCCTTGAATGAACCTTTCTTTTTTCTGAAATGTTTGGACCAACCAATTCGCAATGAGCGAAATAACCTCGTATGAGTTTTTGCATGCACTGAGACAACGCTGACAGTGCTGGCAGAGCTGGAAAAGAGAGAGAGATAGAGAGATCTTGCTGGAGTAAATTCTCAAAAAGAGATTTTTCCTTGTATCACTGACGAATGGTCAAATTAAAGTAAACAAATATCAGCTGTTTGTATTGCTTTGATTTGCAATTACAAATTGAAAGTTTTATTGGCCTTTAATATAAGGTTGTCAAAAAGTTGTGTATTTCCGGCTTGTCTTTGGGCGTAGTTCTAGTTTTATTCGCACGGTTGCTAGAGTTTAACTCCAGCGTAACTGTTTGATATTGTTGTTTGTTTTAGTCGTTCGTGAGTTATAGCGTCGCAAACATGGAGCAAAATAAAAGAAAATACGGCATATTTACAGTACTACTACGATAAAGGCAAAATGCACTCATGCGCCAATAAAATTTGTGCGTTTATGGACCCGATACAGTTTCCATTTTCACCGAACATGGTTTCAACGTTTTCGTTCTGGGCGAAGGTCCGGAAGGCCTGTCGTCGAAAATTGCGATAAATCTGTCGAAAACCGTTAACCTAGCATCAAGACTGGGCATGAGTCATCAAACCGTATAAACCATTTGAGAAGCTTGGATTCAAAAGAAGCTCGATTATGGGTGCCACACGACTTGACGCAAAAAACATTTGCCCGTATGGATCACATTCTTCAATCGCAACAAAATCGACCCGTTTTTAAAGCGGATGGTGACTGGCGATGAGTCACACGACAACGTGAAGCGCACAGTCGTGGCGAACGGTGGCTGCAGACGTGCCTGTACGGTTCTTCTGTTTTTGGGATTCGGAATCACGCCACAACAAGAAGACAAAAAACCAGAGCAGGACGACAACGAGGACACTCTGTCCATGGACGAGCTTGGTACGGTTGGCCAGAGCCGGGCTCCGGTTTCCCAATAGGGAAGCGAGCTCATAAGAGGGCATTATGAGTTGGCACCGTGGGCTCGACGACACGATTTTGCTTAACGAATATTATACCAATTTTAGGAACAATTGAAAATTCAATAAAAATACCGCAAGACTTTTTTGACAACCTTATATTTCACCGAAATTGATTTAACTGCATTGCTGCTGACTTGCGAGAAAAATCAAGACTGCATATGTCAACTGCTAGAGTGCGAGGACCATTTCGATGCGTTGATTATGGAGTACCAACGGAAGAATAGAAAGCGAAAATGACCTAGGGCTTGGCAATTTGTGGATTCATATTATTCTTATTAGTTGAATTTGTTTTAATTGAAATCTTGCATACATTTTAGAAGAGATATGGCGTTTCTTGAGAACGAGATGTGCCTGAAAACTCAGACGCATTTTTTAAGTAAAGCTTCCATGTTGAGAGGGACAACTTTAACGTTAAATAGCAAAGCAGGACACGAATTTCCAAATGGCTATTCTATTAGATAAGCAAATTGCAATTGCCTTGTATACGTTTGGCTCCTCAGCCGAATATCGGACAATTGGCAGGTTGTTCGGCGTGTCGACTTCTATGGTCGGTAAAATCCTCCAAGTAATGGCCTGTTTTCGGGTTCTATTCATCTGATAAACAAATATTATTAATAATAGTTTTTTTATAATCTGAATATGGGTTTAACGACCTGTTTTGATTTTAGTCAAAGTGAATGTTAGCAGGCTCAAGGTCGAGGTTTGATTATAGTTCAATAGGTTTATTTATAATAATAATTTCCTATTGTTTAAAAAAGAATTCAATTACCTTGCCCACTCACAATCAGCTGTTCTATTGATGACACTTGGACTAATCGATAGAAAATCTAACCGTTTAGCGGAAAAAGCTAGAAGTGCCCGTGCGAATGTCAAATGTAGTAGCAGTGATTTGATCTTCCGCAGCGGATGATCTGCCGAAAAAACATTCATCTCTTATGGGAAAATACAACAGAAAGGATGAGGCCATTTAGCTCATCCAGTGAATGACCTACAGAATGTGCCAGTGGAACAAGGGTATTAGTCTGGCTTCGAAACTCATTATCAGGTCTGTTCCGGTTCTCACTTTCGACAAAATGTGCCGAATTCGAATTTGCTTAAATCAGCGATGCCCAGCTTTATGCTTTTTGGCTACGTTTTGTTTTTGTAATTGCACCGGAGATAGGAAGTCAATGCTCGTATTCATGCAGAGCGTGAGGTATACAAAAACGACACACATGCAAACGATTTCGTATGTGTGCGTCGCGTAGAACAAAAACCGGTTTTATTCTATTCTTTGATTGGCGCAAGCAAACTGATCAACAACAATATTGAGTGATTTTTTTGTTGCCTTAACCAATTTCAATGTTTTTTTCTTTGTGAGTATGGGTGAGTGCTCTGCCCTATGCTTTTTTTTGGGCATGCCTGGCTTAAATGGTTGACGGAGTAAATCGGCTTAAAACCTTTCATATTGAGTCCTTCCTATAAAAAGAAAGTGAAAGATTTAAGGTTTAATACAGATTGCCTTAATGGTTTACCAGAAAATGAAGCATGTACCAAACTCGAATTCACTAAAAGTGAAAACCGGAACATGTCAGTATAACATGTTTTTGAAAGTTTTGTTTAGTTGATATTATAAGTTACCCTAAAGTGAAGGCTCCATTCCAGAGCTGTTGTTAAAGTTTTTATGGGTAATTTTTGCAGAGCAGCGAGCCAAATGAATTTCAATTTTAATTCCTTTATTTTTTTTCAACTCGTTGGTTCCCCTGAAAGCATAGTTAAATCTAAAAAGTATATCAAATATTTTACCCAAAATTCACCCATACTTTTGTCTTTCACTGTACATGTTTTAGTTATGCCATTTCACTGACACAAAGTGTTTTTTAAATTCTGGATTCTGCTGGCTTGAACTAAATAAGTGATTTTTAAGGCAACTTAGCTAAACCTAAAAGTTTTTTTTAAATTCTAATTGAAGAATATTGCATAAGTTCTTTAGCAGTTTTCCCAGCTGACTAGTTGTGCAAGAAAAAAAAACATGATTGGACGGCTGCCTGTGAACCTCTTTTTTTCTATTGCTACTTTTCTACGCTTATGTCTATGAAAGTTTAAGCACCATTTTGATTCAAGGCTCCTTTTTTTATGTTAAAAGAGATAAAGTTCTAAGTTTAAATGTTGCTCACAAATGGCACTGGCTGGAAAAATTGAAACGGTATACAAAAATCAAATGTTCAACTTGAACTTGTTTATGGTAAGGTACATTTGTGCATAAATACTGCCTCTTAACTAAGAAAACAAACAAAAAAAAAAACAAAACCTACACCACAAAAGATAAACAGAAAAACCTAAAATCTAAAGAAAAATAATTACAACTTAGCAACTTGGTTGAAAGTTCTAAACGAATACTCATGGTTCCAAGCAACAATCCGCCAATATACAATATACATTTGCTCTGACAGTTGCTGCTCTCAACTAGAATATACTCATGTGTGTTTGGAGATAATAAAAAATAATGTTGCCTAAAAATCACTTATTTGCCAATTTTTTTTTTTAAATGGGTAGAAATGTTGGCGACCTAAAAACTACATTGACGAGCAATAATATGGTAATTCAACACTGAGTATTTGTTGTTTGTTGTTGTTGTTGTGCCGTTGGTTTTTGTCTCTAAATAAATATATATATGTTTGTTTGTATGTATGTTTAATTGTAGGTACTAGATAAATATGTTTATGGACAACTGCAACTAACAATTTTCTGCTTGTTTTTCTTTTGGGGGGGTTGGTTTGGGGAGGAGATTGTTGCTCATTTTCAAGTTAAATTCTTTGCTGTGTGCTCAAACAAAAAAAGTTCAAAAGACGGAGCCGGCATGCATATATCGACCAACTGTAAATATTTATATATATATTGTATATATGAAATCAAATATTATGGTAAATAATAGAAAATGTAAACAAATTGATTAGAATTGGATTATTGTTAAGTGGGTGGTGGAAGTGTTTGGTGTTAAAAAGCTGAGTATGCTTAAGGGTTAATGCGTGCAGCAGAAATTTTGTATAGCATACTTTATGGCACGGCGCAAAAATAAAAATCACGTTTCCATGACAGAGTCAAAATAACAAAGTAAAACAAATAAATAACCGAAATAAATAAATAAATGCATGAATATTTTAGTATTAATCACTGATATGTTACAACTGTTGACAACTAAGTGGGGAGAACTATAAGTGTTAATAGATCATTTTCAAAATCAAATTTATACCTCGTTTAGTATAAAGTTTTCCCAACTTGTTCCTACTCAGAAATAAAAACAATACTAAAAAATAGGGGACAGTTAACTTTGGCTCGGTCGAAGTCTTGTATACCCTTGCAGTTTGTTTTTCTAAACTTTCGGACCTTACTTTTCTATGGGAGCTATACTATATGGATGTCCGATTTCTACCAAACTTAGTGCAATCATGTTAATTACGAAATTTGGAGGCGATCCCAATAAAAACAAAAAAGTTTTTCTCACTAGAACTTCCTTTTCGACCGATCATTCATACTGCAGCTATATGCTATAGTCATCCGATTTTGACAAAACTTTGTAGAATTGTGTAAAAGTATTTAAAATAAATATTTGCCAACGTAAGGGACGTTTCCATTTAAAACAAAAAAAAGAACAAGTTTTTTTTCCAGCACAAGAACTGAGTTAAACAATACATGTTTTCGACTTAATTTTTCGATACGTTCCTATGACAGCTATACTTCCTTTCACAGGAACAAGGAACAATTTACGCTGACAGCTATATGCTGTAGTCATCCGATCCGGCCTGTTCCGACAAATGTGCAGCGTATTTGTACCAAAAGACTTCGTGCAAAGTTTGCTGAGGATAGCTTTAAAACTGACGGAGGAGATAGCATAGAAACAGACGGACGGACAGACAGGGCTAAATCAACTCAGCTCGTCATGCTGATCAAGAATATATATACTTTATGTGGTCGGAGATGCTTCCTTCTATGCGTTACAAACATCCGGACAATTTTATAATACCCTCTGGAAGGGTTTAATGAATTTTGCCCTTGGTAAGCTTAAATTTGCTTCAAATGCCTTTTTCTCTTCTTAGGAGCGTTTTGTAGGAAATCCATACTTTTAATTTGGCTGACTCTCCTTGATATTATTGTAAAGTACGATTTCTTAGCTTCAAAATAAACGATCCCAAATAATTTTGCTATTTTTGCTTACCCAGGTAAAGCTAAAGCTAGGCAAAAATGGGGGAGAGCATACAGTAATGGGGAAAATATAATAGAAACGCGTTTTTTTTTTTTGTCATTATCTCATTCTGAACTTACTGCCTCAATTTTTTTTTTTTTTTGGCATTCAAGCCTCCAATCCTCTTCTTTAATATCCCTCAAAACCGCTCACTAGGATTAAGAACAGGTGATTAAGAGTGCCACTCCAGTTTTGACGAGTGTTTGAGGTCATTGTCTTGCATAAACTCCCACTTTAAGGGCATTTTTTCCTTGGCATATGACTTATCAATTAGTAGAAACTGCTGCTTGAAAGTTATTTTTAAGGTCCTATACAATGAAAGAAATGTGTCTTTCCTTGACAGTTTGTCGAATTTTTAGGATGTTGCTTGCTTTCAGCCTCGTTTCTCCTCGTTATGTTTAAACTGTAAAATGAACTGCAGAAAACACCTTTTTTCTAGGACTTCATTAATTCTTCAATTTCAACGATTGTTTCCCAATGTAAAATGTAAAATGGCTTGACACAGCCCCAAAGGGCCAAAGCCGAGCTTCTTTCAATCTACTACTGACTTTGTTATCAGAAAGTTCAAATTTAAAGGCATGAGAGACATTTCTTCTTTTAAGATTGCAGTTTCTGACTCACTTTTTGGTAAGATTCTTGATCCTGCTGTCTGGCCTGAGCATAGCATCTTACACTTGTTTGTGGATAAAGCAATTACTTCCAAGACGGTTGTTGAACAAGCTGCCAAAAGTATCCTTTCAAAAAACAAAGCTCATCCTTCTCTGTTCATTATCAAAATGTGAATAGCCGCTTAGGTAAACTTTGCATGTTGTATTCTAATAGTGTCTCTTTTGAGGCAAATGTTATTGTTTTCACTGAAACGCGGCTTAACTTCTCCGTCTCTGATTGTGAGCTCTTCGCCAGCAACTATATTACATAGCGTCGTTATCGCCAAAACCGTTTAGGTGGTGGTATTCTGATTGCTGTTAAAACTGACAACTCCTCCTTCACAATATTGAATTTATCTCTGTTCGCAACAAAATGCGAACATCTTACATTTATGTAACATGTTCTTATATCCCTCCTCATTCAGAGTTAAGCATATATAGGTTACACCTATCTGCTACTGAGTTTGTTTCTTCAATGATCACCTATAATGATCATTTAAAAGTTTTGGATGACTTTAATCTTCCATCAATTAACTGGATGCCTCTGGATAGACCGAATTTTTTATCACCCACAAGTCAACACGACTTTGTGGACGGTGTAATTGAACTCTCCTTGGGTCAAGTAAACGCCATTTGCAACCGCAATGGTAGACTTCTGGATCTTATATTGGTTGACTCACTTTCTATACCTGAGGTTATTCATCATGCCACTCTTGTGTAACTGCTTGATGATTCCAACTGCATTAGTTCCTCCATCTGAGCCCAAATTAATCCGGTGTTTCGCCCAGCTTAACTGTACACTTTCTCAAACTGATTGTTCATTCCTCAATTCTGTTAATACGCCAGAAATCGCTTTTGAAATGTTGTTTAATAATAAATTTCTTCCGACCTGTTCTAGTTAGAAACATTTGTTACTGCTCATATAAACTTAAACGAATCGAATTCAAATAACATATTTCATTTGATGGAAGGGCTACTATATTCACACTAAGAAATTGATTTATAAATTCAATGGAAATGGAATTGCATCTTTGTTTTCTATCATTTCCCCTTCTCAAGAGTATCATCTCAATAAGATCCTCTATTGTAAGCGTCTCTCTATCCAAATTCAGAAAACTGTTCGAAATCATCAGTAGCCAAAGAAACAAACTGATTCTTTACAGATGCAAAGTCATCAATCTATGAAGACGAATGGACCTTCACGCAGTCACTATGAAAACTACATAAACTATTTTTCATGACTTTAAACACCTTTCCCAGCAACTGAAGTTATTTCGAAAACTTTGTGAAAACTTTTCATATCAGTTGCATGCACTCATAAGCTCTATATCCAATTAGCTGTCAACAGTTGTATATATAAATTGAATGTATATGAAACAAGACATGTAACAAAAAATAAAATACTCTTCTGACCTAGAAGTTTACCTTCTCTCATAAATATTGCACTTGGTTAATGTATATATTAAGTGATCTGGTTAATCTCTCTGAAAAGTAGTGTATTATTATTGCTCGAAATAGAATTTTGGCTAGCAAAAAACTAAACTACTGATCACTTGAGCTCGCCTGTCTCTTTCCTTTTTAACTTTTTGGCATATTAAAATGTGATACAATATTGATGAAGGTGCTTGGTTTTTTTTTTGGGTGGTGTGTTTGTGTGTGTAAACAGTTATGGCGCATTTATAGTTAAAGATAAAATCAATAGTTTTTAAGTTTATCTAGCAAACAACCCACCGCTATGATCTGCATACTCCGTCAGCAAAGGATTGCCTGCGAGTGCCGCGTAGTTCGCATAATCGCCATATGGTGCAAATATCATGCCATGGGCGGTCTGGTCGAAGGTTGGTTGCGCCGCCTGGGCGGACAGTATGCTGGCCGCTGAGGTGGGAACGGTCATGCGTGAGTTAAGTATCAATGGTGCTCCCAGCGGTGCAGTGGCGGGTGCGCGTATCTGGGCGGCCAGTCCCGACAGGGCGGGTGTCAGCAGACGATTATCCTGTGCAGCAACCAAACGGCGCCAGTCCTCATCGCACACTGCGGGATACAGAAGAGAAGGAGAACCAACGCATGAGAAAGCTGGTCGTGGTATAGAAAATCCATGTAAAATCAAAGAAGAACATTTCATAAATCATTAATGGTTAGGGGGATTAGGATTTGAGTTGCTGGTTCAAGTTGATTTTTAGCTGTTTTAGTCATTAAATTTGGGATTAGTTGTCTTTGAATATGTTTCTATGTATAGTTTGATATGGACATACCTTGGACAGATTTGGCCGTCGTGTCTCTATAGGTGCCGTTAATAATGGCTAACTCCATAAGTTGACGTTTCTTTAGTTCATCTTCGCCTTCGGCTTGCTGTTAGTACAAGTACGCATGGGTGGGTGTGTGTGTGTGGTTTTTTTTTTAATGTATTAAACAATTGGCAAGAGAAATGAAAATAATATAAAAAAATCATTATTAATATTATTATTCATTATTTATTTGTATACAGAATCAAAAGAGAGGAAATAGAAGGGATCAACAGCAAAGCACACTTTGGTTATTCATTTTCTGTTGCATTCCAAAATTTGCTTTGTTTGTGTGTGTGTGTGTGTGTAAGTATGATATGTATTTGGAACTGGGGGTCTAAATGTGTTAGCAATTTCCCAGAATCTCCACTTACCGGCACGAGCAATTTTTGCACTTCGCCCACAGCTTGGGCCAGCTTGACCTTGGCACGATTCTCGGTATCCTCAACGGTAATCAACACATGAAGATCATCAGACAAGTGTTCCCAATTGGGCTTGCCGCGATTGGCATCCTCCTGGTAAAGAAAGAAAATGAAGAATAACAATAGATTATTGGATATTTTGCATGGAGCTAGTTACTAGCAGGTAAAAGGTGGGCGGAAAATGTCATTTTCTATTGAGCATTTTGTTGTGTGTGGCCCACGCCACATGTTAAAGCAGTTTTGGCTGCCACGCTCGAAATATAAGTATGCAAATAATGCAGCACTTCATTTTTATTATGCACGACATCCACCTTCATAAGGAAACGGGCGTTGCCTAGCGGGTGCTTTATTATCCAGAATGTTTAGTGTTTATGAAATAAAGAATAGATTTGGTTTACCTTCTAAAGTGATTACCGTTTTCAGTCACGATTTTAAAGTCAGAACCAAGAAGGTCTGCGAAATGGGAATGTATAGCGGTTTAAAGATTTTGCCTCTGACTTAGTTTCTAGATCTTTTCTTTATATTAACTGTGCAAAAGAGTTTCAAACGATTTTTCTGTTGCTACCAACTTCATTGCGAAGCCTCATCATTAGCCTTTCTTTTTCAGTATGTGTCGTTTCGCTGAAGTGTAAACAACAGAATTTTTGTGTGCTCCGAGTAAGTCAACTTTTGTGGCAACAAAACACAATTTTCGGGAAACTTTACTTTTTTGCTTTCATTTGAAGGAAAATGCAGCTGAAGGCCATTATGGGCCATCGGTTGCCCGTCGCTGATTTCAATAATAGTCTATTCCAGAGTCCAATACAAAAATCTTTGGTAGGAATACTTGTTATGATGTAGTCCCCAATTCACCTCAATGTGTTTTCTAAACCTAAAATAAAAGTAAACCGGTTCTAAGGGCTCGCGACATGCTGGCGGTCAGCATGGTACTAAAACGCGTAACGCGTCAGCATGGTATTAAAAAAATCCCTCACGGGAATTCGAGGACGCTAGTGCCATTGCGAAAAGCAGGGATTAAGTCCGTATTGAGGATACTTTCCCGCTCCAGCCTCTGTAGTTAATTGTCTGAAGACGTGGATGACTTCCCGCTTCGTTTATCTCTTTTCCCCTCTCTTATCCTTTCTGAGGTCGAAGATCACTTACCACTTCAACCTTTGTAGTTAGTTGTCTGATTACCTGGATCATCTTTTACGTTTTCTGAAGTCGATGATCATCTCCCGCTACAAACGTCCTGAGTAACCTTCACTCCTATCCCTTCGGGAGACAAGCATTCCATACAGTTCTCTTTAACAATCTACTCTATATGAAGGCGAGGATTTCTAAGACGAGGAGCCCCTCCTGTGCCGCTGGTTTGAGTCTAAGAATGTGACAGATTTCGGAGATGAAGATACCCTCCGATAGGAATATAATGTGACCATAAATTCCCTCATTTACCCACATTACTTGGGAATCTTTATTCCAAGAACCTTAACCCTCACATGAATCAGACTTTCTTTACAAATTTCTTGTAAAAGACCCTTGATGGGACTGAGATGTATACCTCGGCTTAAGAGCTTCCTTACGTACATATTGCTTAAATTTCGAATTTTGTAAAGGGAACAGAATCCAAGAGGAATATATTAAGTTTGATCCAGGTCTTACTTTCATTAGCTTTTGAAAAACACCATCTATTCGAGAATGTGCTCAGGCCAATAATTAAGTCCTGCTCCTTAGCCGCAGACAGTATTAGTATGATCCAGTAACCAAGAGACCAAGTGCAGCTGGCTACTGGGTAGTTGTGCGAAATAGGACGATAAAGGTCTGCTAGGTTGATTCCTATCTTGCTCAATAACATTTGAAAAACCTGTAAAATCTGCATCTAATATATCTTAGTCGGAGTTTACACGATGAAGCAAGCTTTATGCAGTTTCTCAGTAGGTGAGAGAATCAGTTGATATTCTATAACTTTCTTTTATAAGTTCTTCTAGCAGTTACCCGACGAGCGTTTGCTACGACCCCTTTAGCATTTTTGACTCAAAACGAAGAATCTTAGTTTATTTAACAGCAGCTCTCTGGGATTCGATGAGTTCAGCAAATGGCTGGTGTCGATTGCTCGCCTGCTCCGGCGTTTTTTGAAATCGTAACCTGGCCTGCCGCTACACTTGCTCATCGCACCGCAATTAAGGTTCATGCGCAGTCACAGCAGCTCTCTGGGATACGAAAGCAAATAGCTGGCGTCGATTGCTCGCCTGCTCCGCCGTTTTTGCAAATGTCAACCAGGTCCGCTGATTAACTTGTTCATCGCATCGCGCTTCCGATTGTTTCGGGGTCTCGAAAGCACACAGGGATGCAAAGTGTTGATCAAATTGCTGACGTCGGTTGCTCGCCTGTTCTGACATTTTGACAGCTCTCCAATCCGCTTAACTGCTGAATTCTCCTAAGCTCGGCTGGCGAAGAAGTTTCTTTACCTTTCATTACACTCATATGCCTTGCTCTTTGTGAGGTTCGCGACTTAAAAGACTTTCGATTTGACGAATGAGAAGTTCCTTTTCATGAGAAAGCTTCTCACAAGCTAATATTGCTAAGGTGAGGGATTTATTTTACCTTTTAGAGCAGTAGCACACTCTGTCGAGAGCCTGCTTAATGCCTCCTCGTAATCCCAGACTAGATTTCCTTTGCCTAAAATCCGACTAGAATAAATTTTGTCAACCAATTCTGCTGCTGAATCGAAATGGCAGGTACACCATCATAAGCTTCTTAAAGTACCAAGCCTTGGGCTAGTAGACAACTCTTGACAATGTTAACTACTGTAGATAGAAGGCTGATGTGACTTTATGAATCCACATCAGATGGGCTCTTTCTAGCTTAATAAATCTTTAGATTCTGAGCCTGAGCCTGTAATTGGCTCAGTCGCAATGCCGTAATGCTTTTACTGGGTGTGCTTCAATGTCTTATTTTATACAGTGTCAACATGTGACAAGCTATTCTCATTGAAGACAAAACAAAATACAGACATACTAGTGTAAAGGCAGCCTAAAGTTGTTTGATCTTGCCCTGGATCCCCTCCAGTGTGATTGATGCGAAGCGTTTTTCAAATAGTTTGTGTCAAAGTTTTCACTTTAAATAGGTTTTGTTTTTCGGCAATGCTCCCGAGATTTCACAGTATTCTATTAAGTGGTTGAGTTCCTCGAACTTTGTGAAAAAATCCAAGGTATGACTGTAGACTGCTACACACTCATCTCATACCTGAATGACCCAACTCTACATACTCTACCCCTCATTTGTGTGTCCACAGTTTAGTAAATTTCTAATCAATTAAGCTAAAAATTGCCAAAGAGCTGTCACTTTTGTACAATGGCTGGCTTTTGAAGTTGCCTTGTCAGTGTCCAGACACGCTGCCTGGCTAATTCCGCAGCAGTTGCGTTCAAGTGTCAAATTAAGAACTGTCAAGTGGCAATAAGCCGCACACAGCCAGTGGCCAAAATGTTTGCCACTGAATTGAGGACGAATCTTACCTACAGTGGGTGGGTCGATGAGAGAGCGTACAAGTCTTTTACCTAGGCAACACTGTTGCACTGTGACTAATGTGTCATTTTGGGGCTATTTCTATCTCAAGTAAACACACAAAATTCTCATTTCTTGCTTTCGACCAGAACAGAAATTTTCACGAATGTGTTCAGCGGAGTGACTCAGACAGAGAGTGGGTGGGTGTCTCTACTAAATTATCAAAATATTGCACTGTTATAAATGCGAAATGAAATTGTTATTATACTTGTCTGCCGCTGTCTGACGCTCATAATGCTCGCCACATTTAAGAGTTGCACAAATACATTTAATCATCTCGATTTTAGTATTCGCTGTGTTTGCGCCAAAGGAAATTAAATCATCAGAGCATTTGACTGACAAGATATGCATATAAGCACATATATTTGTTCCGAAAAGAATTCTCTTTTGGCTTTTAATTGACTATAATTTCCATTTGGCACGGAAACCGACTGTCAACAGAAATTTTATACTTCTGAATTATTTGAGCGCCGGGAAAGGCAGCCAAGTGTGGGACAATCTATGGGTTAAAGATATTTCTTTTAATTGAAATCGAAGTGTTTTGCGGTGCGAGGGAAAATGGGGGTGGAATGCTTGGCAGGGCTTTTAAAATTCCGATTCCGAAAATACACACTCTTTCATCTTGTTACTCACCTTCTTCTTGTCCCGCATGGAGCCTTTGCCTCGTACCATTATCTTACAACCAGTCTCTTGCTCTAACTGTTTGGCTGTCATGCCGCGTGGTCCCAGAATGCGTCCGACAAAGTTGAACTGAAATTATACAGAAAAAATTAAGAGAGGAAATCATTAGCCAATTTTAATTTTAGTTGATATAATTAATTATAAATAATTGGGTTATGTTTTTCGGTGTATGCCAAAGTTCGCCAAACAAATTTAAATCGCATTAATACAAATTCTGAAATTAAAGTTGACTCAGAAACTAAAATCAAAGAATGCATGGAGCACTATTAGGCGAGCGAGGGTGACCTTAAAAGTATGTTGTACCCAAGTAACAAAGATTATAATGAAGGAGCCATTTTCAGCCCCACAAAGTATACATATTCTTGATCAGCATCAACAGAGACGATTCGATTAAGTTAGATAGTATTGAGAAGTCAGTAAATCCGCTGTGTATAACCAGTGATTCATAAACTGTTGCAGTTCTTATCTTCTACTGAAAGTCTTTTTGCCATGCAAGAGAGTTTCGAGTTCAGAACGATACCCAGATACTAAGCTTCCATCACCCTGTTGAGCTGTGCTTTTTTGCCCAAGAAATGATTCGATAAATCGTGACAGAGACATTTAAACTACTTTGAAATTCAACAAATGAGACGATACAAATGAACTGAATGGCCAAATTTTGTTTTGATACATCATTAAAAGAAACATCGACTATATCGCCACAGGAAATGTTATCTCGATGTACATACCAGAGATCTGTCCACTGCAACCACTAGTGCACTGCATAAGTACTTGATTTTTTTCACACCCGAGTGTCCCAAACACTGCAACAAAATGCATGCCGTCTTTAATCTACTCATGTCATATTTGAGCTGTGCTTTAGGTGTCTCGCGATCTCTCTTGGCATTACAAGAACAGCTCTACGGCATTTACAATTACTTTTCCAAAAACAAAGAGCGAGAGCAAAGTTATACCAATGCGTCTGCCTCTCGAATGAACAAAAACAACAACCGAAACCGCAGTCAAAACAAATACCACAAATCTGACACCAGCTCACGCAGACACGCAGTCACAGAAATACCAATAAGACAATGAGTGTGTCTTTGAGTTGACCGTAAATTTGTGGGTATGAGTAACACTGCATAAGATTTTACAGCGAGCGCACCTCGTAGTCAAAAAGCAGCAGGCACTCTTGCAGATCTGTGGTACATACATCGGCTAGCAAACACGTCGATTTATCGCTACGATATGGACAACCCTAATGTGAATTTGGTCTTTTGCGAGTTGACCACAAGACAGTTTTCGTTGTGCCCACCGAGCAGACTCCAAAAGCTCGCTTACCCTTGACAATTAGAACTAGGTCATCTGTGTGCGCCGTCACCCTAAATCCATTTACAAAGAGTTAAGGGATTTGATCCCACTTCTGGACTACCTCTTGTTACTCTTCTTACATTGCCTGCACAGAGATTTCAGTAGAACAATCTACTGCTAAGCATATTAGCCAATCAGTTATTCGTTATCGACTCGTATCTGATATGATTGAAGTCTCCCTTGATGTCAAGGAAGGTATGTTAAAAAAAACTCCATCTGCTTCAGCTTTTTCTCTATGCTTACTACCACTTCATGTAGTGTGTAGCCAATTGATCAACCCTTGAGGAAGCCATGTGGTGCACTGCTGAAAGTTTGTGGTGTGAGCTTATTATTTAAGTAAAGATCTAACAGTTGTTCTATCGTTTTCGTAGAAACGTTCCGACGTCACGTTCTGAAAACACCACGACCGTGCTTATGCACCCACCACCCCGCTGAGACCAACATCGAAAACCCAAGAAATAAAAATGGGATTGTTTTTCTAATAAGACTACCGACCATCTAAGCTTTAAAGACCACCAACTATATCATGAAATAACAAACTAACAATACAAATTTGGAAGCGATCCCATTAACAAAAATTTCACTAAACTTCTCGACCGACACACAGCAGCTATAGCTAAGTCATCCGATTTTAACAAAACTTTGTATAACTCTGTGAAAGTATGTAAAATAAGTATATGCCAATGATAAGGACGTTTCCATTAAAAACAAAAAAGTTTTTCTTACTAAAACTAGTTTTTCGACCGATCGTTCGTGTGGGAGCTATATGTTGTCATCCGATTTTGGTCGATTAAGGTCATTTCCATAAGAAACAAAAAAGTTTTTCTAACTAAGACTATTTTTCGGAACTTTCTTTATTATGCGAGCTATACTATATAGATGTCCGATTCGACCAAAGTGGAATCATGGGAAAGCATAGCAAACTAAGAAATACGAACTTTGGAGGCTTTTCCATTGAAAACAATAAGTTTTTCTCACTTAAAATAGTTTTTCGACCGATCGTTCCTATGACAGCTATTTGCTATAGTCATCCTATAGTCAAGATAGCTTTTAAACTGACGGAGGGGATAGAATAGAAACAGACAGACGGACGGACGTGGCTAAATCAACTCAGCTCGTCGTGCTGATCAAGAATGTATATACATACTTTATGTGGTCGGAGATGCTTTCCTCTAAAACAAAAAACCAATATAATGCGAGAGAGTCTTTAAATCGCCAGGTTAAAAAAATATTCTCTTGTGTTCTTCTGTAGAATTTCTACAAATCGCTTTCCCATACGATTTGGTTCGTTTTTGGGTCGAAAGCACAAGGGATTATCTTATTCAAAATTCGTGTTTCGGTATCCATTATTGCCCATGTTTTTACATTCTCGACTTCTAAGTTTATTGAATAATTCTCAAAACCAAGAAGCTTATAGATTTCTTAAATATGCTGTCAACGTTTCTGAGTCTTTGAAAGTCTCAGATGGACAACTATATCGAAATAAGAGATTCTGAATTTTATTTTGTATTTTTGAAATTTTTCTCTTTCCATTTTAATTGTGAAAAAAGAGAGACGAATCAAAACCTTGAACCTTAAATTTTTAAACATTCTAGTTGGAAGCCGCAAACCGGAGCTCTGGGAAAAGTTTTTAGACTAGCAGCCCTGCTTTGATTCCCTGTTTAAGGCTTAGAATTTCAAGACTACAAAAATGCTACCAAAAACCACAACCAATGAGTGTTTACTTCACCCTCGCATGATTCAACAGCAACCACTCACTCTGCTCAAATTCTGTCAGCAAGTTAGAACTTTAAACAAAAAAAAATCACAATAGAAAACGTAATATGACCTAAGGCGACACGCCTGAATTTGGCACGATAAACCAATCAGCCAGATAGATAGGCGGGCGGCAGCCAGACCAGGCCGTCCAACTGCAACAGCGGCTACATTCAAAGCATTTGCTAAACTATCAGCAGAGCGTGCAAAGTTTTTTGACGCGCTTGTCTATGATGATGATGATGATGTGCACGGACACAGTTCGTAACTTGGCCAACAGCTGAGTGTGTGTAATCGATAAGCACAAATGGCTTGGCTTTGGCGCCAATTATCATATTTTGCAAAGTAGCCACGCCTCCAGACATTTTGCCAGTTGATAAAATAGATTTATTAGCCAGTCTTTCAGATCAAAAACAATTTTTATTGAATTATATAAATTACTGGGTAAACTAGTTCTACTTTAGCCCACAGGCGACCACCCACAAAATATGGCAAAAGCGATGATGTGATGTGTAATATCGATGCGATCATCGACAGTAGCCGCCGGGCTGCTGTACAAGCAGCGGTCGTTGTCTGAATGCAGCTTAATGCCGCCTAATGGCTGTGCAATTTTAATTAAATTTCGAGAAAAAATCATTTAAAGTGCAACAAAACTTATGGCCAAACGAAGCCAACGCAATGCTGTTTATTGTGTGTGAAAGTTGCTGAAAGGCCAAATAAAGTTTTGTGCAATTTTGTTGGCTTTGGGAAAACATTTGCCTGGCTTATCGTTACCATAATTAAAAACCTAAAAAAAAAAGAGTTTACACAAAATGATGTGAGCTCAAGTGGCGTTTAACGGAAATTAAAAGGCTGCAGAAGCGGCGGCACTTTAAATTACAGAAGAAGACAAAAAAGATGCACGAAGCTGCCACAAATATTGAACAAAGACAAACAAAGAAAGGAAGAAAAGACAAAAAACGAGTAGCCAAATAAATGATATCTTTCATTTATATAGGAAATCAATTATGCGCCTCAAGTGGCACGCGTGCCTTCAAAAAGCAGACCAAGCAGACCCTACCAAAACGATAAGCAAACAACAGTAAAGGCGCAGACACTTGAGCAAAAATTTTTGTTGTAAACAGACAAAACACAGACGAGGAGGCACTGTGGTTCAACCCTTGAAAATATGGATATTGCTTATTCATTGACGGTTTCTAGTGCATGAAAAAGAAGAAGAAAGAAATGCAAGATAGAACCTAGTTATATTTTAAAGCCCTTTTCACCTTTTCAAAATATAAAAGAATTTAAAAAAAAAAAAGGAAAGTTAACTTGCAGCAGGTTTTCTAACTAAGACTACTTTTCGGAACTTTCTTTTCTATGGGAGCTATACTATATAGATGTTCGATTTCGACAAAACTTAGTAGAATCATGGTAAAACATTACAAACTAATAAGTACGAAACTTGTAGGCGATTCAAAGATAAAGACGTTTCCATTAAAAACAAAATAGGTTTTCTCACTAGAACTAGTTTTTCGACCGATCGTTCCTATGACAGCTATATGCTATAGTAATCCGATTTTGACAAAACTCTGTAGAATTGATTGAAAGCGACCATAAAAAGTTTCTCCAACTAACACTACTTTTTAGACTCTACTTTTCTATGACAGCTATACTATATATATGTCCGATTTCGACCGAACTTAGTGGAATCATGGGAAAGCATATCAAACTAAGAAATACGAAGTTTGGAGGTGTTTCCATTGAAAACAAAAAAGTTTTCTCATTAAAACTAGTTTTTCGAGCGATCGTTCCTATGACAGCTATATGCTATAGACATCCGATCCGGCCGATATATGTACCAAAAGACTTCGTGTAAAGTTTGGTGAAGATAACTTTCAAGCTGACGGAGGAGATAGCATAGAAACAGACAGATCTTCATGCTTCCTTAAACGCGTTAGAAACATACGGACAATTTTATACCCTCTGCAAGGGTTTTTTATATTGGCAGAAGTTATTTGTGTCCGCCTTTGTTCCTCGAAATCTGATAATTCGGTTCCCTTAATGCCCTGTTTTCGAAAATCTATCCAAGAACTTGCTTTATGGGATACATTTATATATATTAGGACTAGCTGAAACACTCCGTGCGTTGCCACGCCCCATGTCTATTAAAACTTCATGATAGTCTTAACTCATTATAAAACTTTTCAAATTTACGTATTGTTCGATGCTATTCAACCCCTGTACATTTGCCATTTTTCAAATCTTCTTGATAATCCATCTCAATTTAATATTCTGCAAATTTCGCTATTTTTGGAGCGTTCGATCTTCACCTTCTATTTAACAGTCGTCATGAGGTGCATTGCCGAGAACTGTGTTTCTAAACCGTAGCCGGATGTAGTAGTGTATGTTGATTTGACTCAGTGGCCCCTTTATTAAGTAGAAAAGGACTATTCTATATATGAAAGTAGGATTCGGACTAAAACCTATTGTTCTCGACGGTTAAAGAATTCTCTCATTACTACGACTTAACAAGGTCCTTCGAGTCGGATGACCAAATATCAGTTCATTATTGATATGGTTTACAGGTAAACATTTGTCACGAAATTTCGACTTTGGCTCTCACATCTTAATTTGAATACTTTTGAGCGACCCTGAGCCACTGTTCAACAACGACAAAAACGGGAGCTACAAGTGAAGTGAAGCGCACACATACTATAAATGTTGTACATGTTTGGTGGAATGTAAGGGGTTGCCTTCGTTTTACAGATTGTGACCGATGATAAGAATAAGTGTACTCGGAAAATATTTATATTTTTATTTATACACATTTATACAACAATTTTCAATAAAGCAAAAAGGTACAAACAGAATTGATAAGCGTCCCACACACACGCACACACACACTCAATTCACATTTGACTCAAAGGAAAGGAAAGTGCACACAAATTGTAATTTGATGATAAAAACAACTGAAAGGAAAGGGCTGCTTATGCGTTGTAGTAGTTAGTTGCCATAGGGATACCAAATCAAAGCCAATTGGACAAAGCAACTTATCATCATCATCATCAGCATGTGGAAAGTTTTCATTCATGTGGCATTAAAAGTGAATTTTCTAAATATTTTGCCTCTTTTCATTCGAGCCGCCAGTTAATTAGAAAAATGCAAAACTGAACACTCTGGTCGGCGGTGCTGATCAAATAGATTACGTTGCGACGTTTATAATTACGCTCAACTGGAATACAAAAAGCGCGTCTATTACCACGGAAAAATAAATCAAACTTTGACATGTACACAAGCGGCTTAAAAGCTGAAAATAATGCTTCATGAGGAGCCACATTTTTTCAGCTAATGTGTTGCCGTACCTATTAAATTACTCAAAACCAAAGTGTACATAAAAATTGCAAGTAATTAGCATTTTATGTTTATGACTAATTTGCTGCAGTTTGTAGATTAATTGACTTTTTTTAACGGCCGAGACAATATAATGGGTAAAAAATGTGGCAACAAATGGATACGTTTTTGTCTATGAATGATGCTGTTGTTGAAAACAATTTGGCTTAACATAATGGAAGCCACCCAATGAGTGACCTTAACCGGCGAATGTCAAATGTTTGGAAGACCAGAAAGCGAAAGGTAGATAGATATGTGCATACAGTAATCGCGACGAGTCAACCACTGAACCGAACAAAAATCCCATGTAATGAACCGAACCGACGAGACGGTTCAAAATTTGTGTGAATCATTGAACCGAACCTGTTCTGGGCCGCTTTGTGGACTGCCTGCTTTCGAAACCTCATTACCAGTAATCGAAAAAAATAAGCGATAGCCGAAAGCTTTTCGAAGTTCCATTACAACTGCATATACAAATCTAAGAATTGTAATCGACGGTGTGGCTGGGCCGGCCACTAAACGACACACTATTTTTAAATTGTATGCGCTGTTGTAATGCAGATGCTTTACGACCCAATGTACTATTGAGTAGTAGGTATATAGGTTGGTAATGCGTTTGATATACAGCTCCTTAAGCAAACGTAAATGATAGTTTATAGAGTTGTAATGAATGAACTAAACTATTAATTCTGATTTAACTTCATTTGAGGTTTAGAAATTTATTGGATTTATTGGTGTCTAAGAATATGAAGAAAAGAAAAGAATTCATGCCAACAAACATATGTTTATGTCAGCTGCACACATGCGCAGTTAGACTTGTGTGTGTAAGCATGGTATTACAAAAGGAAACGCAAAAACCGAAACAGAAAGAGGTAGCGCACGACGCTCGAAGCTTTGAAGACATGGCAAACTTCATATGACATCTCTATATACAAGGTATAGCGAAAGTGTTCTATACTTTTGAGCTTCTGTAATGCATGATGTGGAGTCGCCTCATTTAGCTGTGCGCCGCTGGGTAGTTACAGGAAGAGTTGAGTGCTTTTCTGCTCTTTTCGAGCGATCTACTAGGATTTTACAATTTTGGAACGCTCGATTTGCTGTTGATAATACTGACTATATTCGGGTACTAGGGAGTAGTCTACTAAAATTTTTAGGTAATAATAAGTGACAGTCATATGTTTTCATTTAAGATAAAAGCTCCTGAATTCCCACAAGTCGGTAAACAAGACCGTTTTTACGCGAATATTTTAGACTGTCCAGCATGCTCACCGGATCTTAATCCGATTGACAATACTTGGAATGGACCAGCATGTACCAAAATTATTGGTGAAGCTAACGGATTCCATGAAATTGATGTGAAACATCTTTAATATCGGTACGCAAAAATTTAGAAGAGCGTTACGTTGACATTTGTGGTATTAGCATCGAGTATCGAGTACTGAGTATAAAGGAACAGCTTTGAGTACTTAGTATCGAATATAAGTACTGAGGAACGAGTTCTAAGTATCTAGCACTAAGTATCGACTAATTGGTATCAAATATGAGTACTGATTATCAAGCACGAAGTATCGAATACTAAGAATCTAGAACTGAGTAACGAATTCAAGGAATAAGAATCGAGTATTTAGTATCGAATATGATTATTGAGTAAAGAGTACTGAGTATCAAGAAATGAGAATCGAGTACTGAGTATCAAGGATTGAGAATCGAGTACTTAGTATCAAATATAAGTACTGAGTAACGAGTATTAAGTATCGAGTTCTGATTATCGAATAATAGATATCAAATATGAGTACTGAGTATCAAATATTGGGTATCGAGTAATAGGAATAAGTATCGAGCACTTAAAACAGGGCAGTTGATAGGTCAAGTAAAAAGGGCTGTATTTCAATTAAAAAACCATTTGTATTCTCCAATATAACCTTATTTTGCGCTCAGTGGGTCAACTGTTATCTTTATGCACTGATTATCAAGAACGGAGTATCGAGTACTGAGTATCTAGAACCGAGTATTTAGTATCGAATATGAGTATTGAGTAAAGAGTACTAAGTATCAAGGAATGAGTATCGAGTATCAAGGAATAAGTACCCAATATAAATACCGAGTATCGAGTACTAAGTATCGAGTACTGATTATCGACAAATTCGTATCAAATATGAGTACTAAAGTGTTAAGGAATGAGTATTGAGTATTTAAAACAGGGCAGATGATAGGTGAAGTAAAAAAAGGAATATATTTCAATTAAAAACCATTTGTATTCTCCAATATAACATAAAACGGCTCACCATTTGCGCTCAGTGGGTCAACTGTCATCTTTATGCCCACCTCTCACTACGGGGCGTATGAGCAATGAGCACTGACGGCCCCACAAGTTGGACAGCCAACAATATGTGGCAGTGAAACCAGAGAGACAAATGAACAATATATTTTTGGTTTGTTTGTTCGCTCTGAGTCCGTCCGCCTAAGCTCAACTACTCTGCGCGTTAATAGTTTGCTGTAATTAATTGTAAACTGTTTAGAGCCTTTGTGACTGTGGCTGCTGCTGTTGACTTTAATTAAGTTGTATTTATGTTTTGGACACAGCAGCAGCAGCAGCAGCAGCAGCAGCAGCAACCACAACTGGCTGCATATAAACGAGCCTGACATGTTGCAGATTCAATTCGATACGCGCGCTCCTCTCGCTCCATAGCCGTTGACAAATTGTTGTCTATTTACATGGCGTTTGTTGTTGCCGGTTGTCAGCTGGCTGACAAATCTCTATTTACATTGTTAAATATGGTATAAATTATTTACTGCTATTATTTTTTTTTTTTTTTTTGGCCTGATGACGAAGCCTACAGAAACATTTAGCAAACTTGTTGCATTTTCATGTTATTTGAAACGCAATTTATCATGCTTAAAAACATTCTAGACATGAGATGAAAATGTAGGAAATTTGTGCTCGAAATATATGGCAATAAAACGAAATGATTTATGACAAGGCACACACGCCCGCACCAAAGGAGAAGAAAATGTTATAAATAGACAGATCTAAGACAGCAGTCGAACACCTGAAATATCTGAAATATTGTGCCACTTTCCAAACTATATTGAACTGAGCAGCACAGAATCAACAGCATCATCATCATCATCATTAAAAGAACTGCTTGAGGTTTGCTCTGTTTTTGCGCTAAATTATGTTGTTTTTAATTTATGACCCCAACTCATTCATATTCATTTCATTTCGTTTGGCTTATTTGGAGAACAGAGAAGAAAAAATAAAACACAACAAAAACATTTGACATAAACCGCCTTAATAAAAACCAATTTTATGTTAATGTTTGACTGTTAGTTTCTGCTCTCGCCTGACTGGCTGACTTATGCAATATGCCCAGTAGTAATTAATTATCAGAGAACTGTTTCCAGCTTGGTTTAATTAATTTTTATGGGTTCTCCTTGGCGAACCCCAAGATAAAAAAGTGCCTGCTAATTAGAGATAACCAAAATTGAAGAACCGATTTAAAATCTTTTGGATAAGAACAGCAAAGACCAGAGCAGTTTTTAGTAGATAATGAGATCAATGACAAAAATCAAGGATATCTCCCAATAAGTAGTTTTATTTAGTCATCAGAATCATAATTTTCAATATTAATCATAATGGCTAAGGCTCTTGAACCCAAGGGTTTCGATCCAAAGCCTTGGTTTGCAAAGAAGCACTGCTTCTTTGTTGTACTTGATGTTCCAGGTTAATAATATTCTTCAAATAGCTTAGATGTTAGTGTAGCATATTGACATAAACTGGCTATAGCTGAGTTTTGAGAATGATTGGAAGTCTAAACATTCTATATATACTATAAATCCCATCAGCAACTTTTCCACGTCTTCATATTGCTTATGTACCTCTACAAAGGTTGAACCACCCATTATCGATCGCCAAGATGCTTCAAAGAATTTCAGCTCCATGTACTATTTATAGCTAGTTTGGCATCTCAGTTTTTGTTTTGAATAATCGTTTTGCTAATCGCCCCCCACTTGCATCATTCATGCACAATATTTTCGATTGCAGAGATTTATTTGTATATCCCATGAAAACAGTTAACAATCTCTTGCAGTTTCTCTTTACATGAATACATTGACCATTTGTGTTCCAATTTTCACACCGTCTGTTAGAATTTCTGTGATATCATCAACAACAAGAGAGAAATCAATGGTCTGAGGAGGCAGCCTGGCTTTAGTCTTGTATTTCAACTTATTTGCAGTATTTTTTATTAATTCCGCGATTTCATTGCTTCCGTAGAGGAGTTTTACTATCGATTGTATCTAAAGCCGCTTTATAATCATCGGTCGTAATATATTATTCAGTGGGTAGTTACTAGGACTGTCAATATTCTATCGATATTTTGATATGTTAGTTCGACGATAAGTGTTATTCCGATATCGATTATCGATATTTTTAGAAACGATATATCGAAGAAAAACCCACACATTAACCACAACAAGAGGATGCCCAGAGGGGACTGAAAGTGATGTCCGGTTGGTTTAAGTAGGTTGGGCTCAACCTAAAAATTGCAAAAAACAATAATAGTACCGTTTACTAGAAGATACAAGCTGAGTAGAAGACTATCCGAATACCTCATTACCAGGGATTAAAACCGAAACAAATTTCGGGTTCGGTCAAGGCATTTACATTGGCTGAAAGCCATTTTTAATTGTTTAGGAAACGGACAGGCAACCTCTGTCCGTTTCCCATAATTTAACCTCAGCCGAAATATACCTATGGCCCGAGATAAACAACCGGACCGATACCGAAAATCGTTTCGGTTTTAAAATGAGTCATTACACCGGGAAAGGAGGTCAAATATCGTGACAACCGGTTAAGATTTGACAAGCACATAGGGACGCAGCTGCAAAAGCTGATTGCATGACCCGGAGCCTACGTACCTGCCCGACAGCGGCCCGAGAAGTTTTGATAGAGCTAACACCACTCCACCATACCATCTGCCTGAAGAACAAAGCAACACTGCTTACACTGACAGCAGAAGGAGTAGGTAGGAAACTTCATAGTAAGCCTACGGGACTATGGGAAGCTGAAGAAAGAAATCCCTATAATCCTCTAACCGAGAGACGAAATGGTGGCACAGTTCCACTTCGACAGGAATTTCACTGAATACAAAAGCAACAAGAGAGAATGGATCTCACTAGAACAAACTTATAAACTGCAACCACACGCAATTCAGTGGAACACAGACGGGTCTCTGACACCCCAAGGTACTGGACTTGGGGTGGCAGGACCTGGAATGAAAAGGTTTGTGTCAATGGGAGAATATACAAGCATATTTTAAGCCGAAGTATGCGCCATCTTCAGATGCGCAGACCTTAATATGAAGAAAAACTAACATAATAGAGAAATTGCTATCATCTTTAGATAGTCAAGCGGCGCTCAACGCAGTAATAAGTTCACCTTTAAGGTCATCTAAGAGACAAAGAACAAATTCGGCCAACTCGGCTGCAGGTTACCACCACCCGGCGACCTCGGCGACCACCACTTCTACTACTTACCAGCTGGCTACTAAATGCTATCCTGGCACTGCAGGAATAGAGTCCCTGGATGCTGGCGTCAATCATTTGCCCCCGACTTCGCACCTGCCAAGCCCACTGGGCCACTTTTGCATAAACAGTCCTGTGAGGACTTTGCCCACTTCTCCGAGCTGCAATAATATCGCTGCTACTGCCAATGATGGTTCTGCTTTTGACCTTAACTTTACCAACACTGCAACCAATATTTCAGGCGTGAAAAACATACATAGTGAACCTACATATTCGAGGACACATGATGAACAACTTCTGGATAACAAAGAGTTGACTCCTAGTCAGGTTCCAACCCTTGATATGACTGTTCTTAATGCTCGAAGCTGGATAAATAATTCTGCTGCTGCTGACTATGAACGCTTTATAATGGTTCAGCGACTTCGGAAGAAGAAACATTTAGGTGTTCCCTACAATCTGGCCCTTTCTAGAAGAGATATTCTTGAAGCCAAACGACTACCCTGGATGGTTACTTTGGTCATGGAAATAGTTTTGCTATGCTTTCTAACGATATGGACGTTGAGATGCCCACTGCGACAGTAGTTGACACGATGGCTCCAACTTTGTTAGATACATTTTCTCCTGAACTTGGCTCTGATTCAACTCCTTGGCTACTGCTCCCACTAAGGCGAACAGAACCCGCACCCACCGCCTTATCTTATTAAGGGTGTCACCCATTTCCGTAAATTGATTGAACTTATTAAGTCGGTCACAAGTGACGGGTCCGTCGTCGGCAAGACTAGCTGTAAATGATGGGGACACTTACGGGATGGTTCAGAAGATGTTGCGGGAGAAAGCCATACTTTTAAGATCATATCAACTAAAGGATGATCGTTCTATTAGAGTTGTTGCAAAAGACCTTCACTTCTCTACTGATATTAATGCAGAGATTACTGCTCGTGGTCATGTGGTCCGTAATGTATATAATCCTCCTGGTGTGGGAGATATGCTTAATCCCAATATATTTTATATTGAACTTGAATCAAGCCCAACCAATGCTGATGTTTATGAGATTAGTGGACCTTCGCCATCAAGTGATTAATATGGAGGGCTGCAAGCCGGTTTTGAATCGAAGCTGTAAGGACCCCGAACTCTGACTATTCCGATACATTGTGTAGAGCATTTAGGTTTTGAACCAAAACCTCGAACCTGAAACTTCCTAGCCTTAACCATTGATCAATTTCGGTTCGAACCCGCGAACCAAAGTTCACAAGAATATTGCCGCATTTTCAGGCCTCCTTCTTATACGCCTCTTTAACTACTTTTTGCAGCCTAGCTTGAACAGATGGCTAGGGATTTCCGAATAATTTAGAGGTAGAGTCTGCGGTTTTTCGAGGTATTCAACTTTGCCAATATTTTTCCACCATATATTTTGTTATTTTAGGTCATAAGGGTTGCTATCAACTCGTGAGGGGCTCAGCTTATGCAAATGAACTTTAATGAGTTGTTCGCTAAACTAGCTGCTCTTTTTTGTTCAGTTGTTCAAATTAACCAAGTGATTTAATCAACTATGTAGACAGTTCAAAAAATTGTCACTTACAACTGTTGGCGCCACAACAAAAATATTTGAACAGCTGCTTTAGCAAAATGCTTGGACTCGCATTAATGCTATTTAAATTTATGCATTTATCTGGAGCACACACACACTCCGCCGTCTTCGGACAACATCAGCAGCATTAAGTGTGTCATGCTATAAAATAAATTTCCCAGTTCTCGGTTCACGATGCTGTCAGCCATAAATAAGTTAAACTACACCCAAACAATTTCCAAATTGAATGAAAACAAAAGAAGGAGAAAAAAAATAACTATTTTAAATTGCATAAAATTAAATCAAATTCTAATTTGCCGCCTACAATGATCGGCGGTGGCGGCGGCGTCAAACGACTTCCTAAAACGCTTCAGTGATTTTGTCTAACCCAGATACAGGGACAACAAATCGCGGGGGCCAATACACATTTTGCATGTGGCACATCTTGCAAGACGAGCCCAACAATTGAGGCGTTGTTAGACAGCTTAACACACGACTGGCTGTTGCCTAAGCGACCATTTGTTGCTGCTGCTGCTGAGGGCGCACCTTAAAGCCATTTCCGGTGTACCAGTTGCTCATTGAGGCTCATTGAGCAGGCCTCAGCCAGTGTGTGTGTGTGTGTTGTCAATTCTAATTAGCGGAAACGCCTCAAATGTGCTTCGATTCATAAATTAGATCACTGCCTCAGCATATATTACAAATTTGAATTTTCCACTTACATCTGGATGCTCACGCACTGGCACATAAACCTTCTCATTCATCGTGACGACAGCTCCCTCGGGCTCTGGCAACGTGAGTGGTTCCTTCTTAACGCCATTGATCTGAAACAGTGAAGCGCGCACGCGTGCAATTTCTGAAAGAGAGGGAGAGAAGAAACAAACATTATTTTATAGTTTATGACTTTATTACACCATAAAACAGGCTACGTCAGAGCTGTTTTTATAGTTTAAATTGCACTTAGCTAAATGCTCGTATCAAATTACAACTAATTTGCCTTTTAAACCCACTCGCCAAGCAGATGCCAAACACCAATAATGGCGTGTGAATGTTTATTTTACTTGAGCGCTGCTAATTTATTAGATGCAATGTTGATATGTATTTACCACCTAATGAAATCACTTGATTTCTATATATAAACGAATTATGCCATGCAGTTTGCCAATCGAATTGCGCCATCTATAAACCAGAAAGGTCGTCGGAGTGGAAGCTAAGGCAATGTCACCCCCCATAATTCACACTTTTGGTGTTTCAACGTCTACCCCCAACTGTGTCAGTTGACAGCGCCTTTAGAATTGATAGGATCAACATTCTGTTGTTGGTTTTGTTTAGTTTTGCATAAGCTAAATTGCATTGTTTGCTTTTGGCATGTGCTTTAAGCTGCATTTAACTGACTGCCTGCCTGCCTGTCTGCCTACCTCTGCTTTGGCAATTTGTCACAACATCTAGAAAAAGTGATGGTGGGTGTGTGCCGTGCTGTGTTGGGCACATGTCGCAAAGATGACTTAAGAATTTGCTACTGTATGACATCAATTAAATGCATGAGTTGTCATACAAAATGGTTTAGCTAAATTTAATGTATTTTATGACTGTGTACTATTTAGGATTCAGTCTTTTTTTTATATTTGCTAAAAATGGGAAAAAAGGGAAGAGTATTTAATGTTTAGTTGAGGGACTTTTGGTCCACTGTTATCAACTTAGTATCACAACTACACTATCTCTACTAATCTTAATTTGAATATGATAATCTATATATATAAAACTGTTCAACCTGACTGACTGGTGACCATCGCACAGCCTTAACGGTAAGAGCTTGAGGGCTGAAATTTGTTATCTATATATTAATACGCTAAGAAATTTTCATACGAATGTACGGCCCCCTTTTAGCATAGTAAAACGAATTCAATATTTATAGCATATGTTCATATGAGTATTTAGAACCCGACAAAAAAAAAAAATTAATTGCAATTATTTATTGTTTTAGAACGAATTAAAAGTTGTACCAATACACACACACGCTTTACACAGATAGGTGAGCAGACCAACGCATTGTTTTTGTTTCAACAGGCCAACACTCACTGTGTGCTGGGCTCAGTTGTATTTTGACATTTGTAAACAGAGAAAGTGGCTCTCAGTACGCTATCCCTGTGAAGACACGATCAACGGAAAAAAGCTTCTACGCATATTTTGTTTTCGTTTAAAGCAGATTTACAGTTGCTGGGTCTAACTGAAATCCAATTGACAAGAAATATATGTGCGTGGCAAGTGCTGCTAATAAAATGTATACACTTGGCGACAAGGTCCAGTATCTTGAATGGTTGGTAGTGATTCTAGATGATTTTCGAGGGCTAAGCAAGACTGCGTTTTCAGAAATTGTCCATCACGTCGAGATTTTTAGTAATTTGAGCTTTAAGTTGCTAAAAGTGCCTATTTTGATCCTTTTTAGGAGCGTTTTTCGGGGAATCCATTCTATTGTTTGGAATCTCTTTGATACCATCGGAAAGTACCACTCCTTAGCTTTGAAATAAACCATCCCAAACTATTCTGCGATTTTTTTCAATGGAGATATACCTCTTTTAGCACTTGTGTAAGAATCCAAAAATATTCTTTTTATTGCTGGTGCCCCTAAGTATGCAATGGTTGGTAGAGACTCTCATATGTTTTCGTTTCTATAAACAGTAAAGAAGGCTGGTCATTTGTAACTGGTCATTTGTAATGTCGGCTTCAAAAATAAACAAATGCATTGAAAATTGTTTAAAGCGTACACTTTACCAAAACTTTAACAAAAGATCACGGAAAGAAAGAAATGATGTTTATAGCTTTCTGGGTAGTATAAAAAAGGCCAAACTATGCCAAGTTACTTAACCAAATGTTGGCTGACTGTTCAAAATTGGAATATACATATATTAATTAGGTTTTGCAGAGTTTCAAACCGATTCACATACAATTATTTTTGGACCAAAAACTATGCAAATTTAAGACTTTTTGACATATTATTTTAGAATTTAAAATGCACATCGTTTAATGTTAAGTGTTAATTTGTTCGATGATCGAGTTTCGACCACAGGGCAAGCCTAGTTTTTATTTATTTCACTCAGAAAAATCTGGAAAAGAAAGTATATTCGATATTTCTATGTCAAAGATCAGTTTTTTTAATATCGTTTCAGCTCCATTGGATGAAGAATTAAGATCAATTCAATACCCTTTTTTATGACATAAGTATGGGCATTTCCGAAAAAAAGGTCAATTTGTTCGGGCCAACGCAATCGATAAAATAGGGGAAAGTTAACTTCGGCTCGGTCGAAGTTTTGCAGCCTCCTTTGAAAACAAAAAAGTTTTTCTAACGGACTGCAATATAGATGTCAGATTTAGACCAAACTTAATGGAATCATGGAAAAGCATAACAAATTAACAAGTACGAAATTTGGAGGCGATTCCATTTAAAACATAAAAGTTTTTCTCACTATAAGTTCTTTTTCGACCGATCATTCGTACTGCAGCTATATTCTATAGTTATCCGATTTCTACAAAACTTTGTGGAATTGTGTTAAAGTATAAAAAATAAGTATATGCCAATGATAAGGACGTTTCCATTGAAAACGAAAAAGTTTTTCAAACTAAGACTACTATTCAGAGTCTAGTTTTCTATGACAGCTTTAATATAGAGATGTCCGATTTGGACCAAACTTGGTGGATTCATGGGAAAGCATAGTTAACTAAGAAATACGAAGTTTGGAGGCGTTTCCATCGAAAACAAATCCGACAAATGTGCAGCGTATTTGTACTAAAAGACTTCGTGTAAAGTTTAGTGAACATAGCTGTAAAACAGACGGACGGACAAATCAACTCAACTGTACATGCTGATCAAGAATATTTATACTTTATTTGGTCAGAAATGCCTCCTTCAATGCGTTACAAACATCCGGACAATTTTATAATACCCTCTGCAAGGGTATAACAATTAAGAAAGTCGGTCCAGTCCGACTATAATATACTCTATACCTGTGAAGTGCTGCCCATCACCGTTTGGTCCGGTGCTGTTCATAATTGTTTGTTTTCTTTATAACTCGACTATCGTTCATCCGATATTTACCTTGGCGAATCGATAAAGAATCCCGATTACTAAATATGTCCAGAAGGAACGAACCTTCAATCTATAAAACTGTGGGAGATATGACTTAAGTTCACAAAATTAAGTCATTGGTCACAAGAGATTCAAATATATTTAAACTTCGGCACAGACAAAGTTATCTTAGATTTCTCGTTTATATCTAAATTTGAAATTCCCAACTGGTTTTAGCACTTTTCTTATGGAGTGGGCCGTGAAACGTTCCAGCCTCATTTCAAAAATATTTTGTTTTTGTTTGATGTGCACTAATGTATTGGGATAGACTTTAAAATTTATTATACTCAGGGAAGAATATTTTTTAACTTTTTTGAGAATAAATCGGTTTTAAAGAGCTTTAAAATAGTTTGAACTGTACTAAATATATCTCAAAATAGTCTTATATCAATTACGGCAAGATTAAACATAGTTAGTACTTAAAATTAAAATTTTCTACCTGTACCAGACCAGTTTTGCAACTTTACTCCCTGGTTAAATGCCTATTAAATTGTAAACTTCCTCTTTTATACTGGGATTCCAGTTGAATTAATAACTCTTAAATACCGCTACCCTTTTACAACAAATTCTCCAGAATTTATGTTATTTACTTTTCAGAGTTCTTGTAAGCTTTCTGTTTTTCTTTCATGGAAAGCGGTTGAAATAACATGGCTGCATTTTTTATTATGTGCAACCATTTTTTATTCGTTGTTTTGATTGTTTGCTGTGCCATAGGACACCCAACCATACTGCGTCGCGTTTATATATTGTATTTTTTCAGTGAAAAACGAATAATAAATGCGTTGCCTAGATAAATATAAAATATAATTAATTAAAATGTCAAGAATCAATTGTGGAGCAGAAAAGATTGGGCATTTAAGGGGTTAAAGAACTGGTAAAATTAAATGAATTTTCTTTGGCCACCACCTCAATCAGCACCCCATAGGTCTAATCCTAAAATGTCAATCTTATAAGATATGCCAGACAGGTAGATGGGCGAGCAACAAAAGCAAATTAAAACTAAGCTGAGTCGGCAGCTCAGCTGATGGATTGTTAAGTTTGGCGTCGAACAATTTGCATTAGCTCACGATTTGCGACACGACATATATCTCTGGATATCTGGCCAGCTAATTTATGAATGTAAAGTCATTCATACCACAAATTAGATGACAAGCCGACGAGTGTGGGTGTTGGCAAGCAAACAAAGTGTGTGAGTGTGTGGGTGGCAGCCAGGTTTTAGCAATGACAAAGCCAAAAAATAAAAAGCCACTGCAATTAAGCCTTGTGCAGCGTCAACACATTTGGTTTTTGTGGTTTGGGCATAAACTCCAAACGCCTGGGGAACTGACCTTCAAAATTTGCACAAAAATTTACTTAGCTACACGTTTGTACGTACTTTTACGTTTGTATGCAGCTAAAATCTTTATGAACGTTGTTGAAAGTAATTTCATTCCTCGGTTTGTTGAGTTTTGCATATTTTGTGCATATTTCTTGGCCCGCCTTGTATATTAGCCTCAAAATAAACATTTGTTCATCGTTTTTTTTTTATATAAAAATCTTATTAATGACTTATTTCAAAGCAGCGCCAGTATGACAGTTTCTATGCAATTTTTATTCATCATATTTATACTCTCATAAAGCTGTCATTGGCTTGTGAGTGAGTTCACAATATTTCCATCAACAACAACAACCACAATTTCTTGTTACAAAACTTACACTAAATAAAACCAATATTTCACATGCTGTTAAATTTCTCATAGAATAATAAATTCCATTAGCAAGCACCTGTTTTTTAATCACTTTTTATGTTTTCTTTTTGTTTTACGGTTGCTCGTGCAGATACCAAACAAATGAAAGTTTGTGGCACAAGTAAAACATAATTAATCCCAGCGGCTAACAAAATAACAACAAAGCGAACAGAAGAATCAGAAAATCCAGAGATAGGTCAATTGGGGGGATACAACCAATTAGCAGAAAGGTGGACAAGTCATCGACATGTAATTCGCATTGAAAAACAAGGCAAAGGAGACACCAAAACTTCCATCAACTTCAATAAGTGTAAACAATATCCGATACAAATAGGATTTTAGGGACAAAAAGAGAAAAGAATGAGCAGAATTAATCTTGCTCTTCATTCTCAGTTCCTTACCAATTCATCAGATTTTCAATAGCTATCATTCAAACCAAATTAACAGTTTTAAGTTGACTGTCATCAATAAGCCCTCGTATCTTTGATTTATTGTTTGACCACCAAATTTCACACGCTGTTTCAGCCCCATTTAAAATTTTGTATATCCACAAATGACAAATAAAAGCTTATCAGACAATTTAATTATAAAACAGATTACATCATCAACACTCTCCGATTAGGTGTTCAATTATTACCATAATATTAATTATTTGTATTTTGAACTGACTACGCGCAGGCATTTAATAATTAATTAAAAACCAAATTGAATAAATGGACAACCGCAATGCATTTCGATCTAAACAAAAGCCTGCAAATTGGTTTATTTAATTCACAATTTGTACATTTTTCTGTGTTATTGTTTATGCTTAATGTGTGTTTTATCAGTTTTGATATTTATTTATGTGCGCCTGCAAAACCGCCGCCACCAACTGGTCAGGTGAGGTTTGCTTTGATTCTTAAATTTCACAATTTTCATGACGCTTGTATAAACCAAATGGAAAAGCTTAATTTAAGAGGAGAAGAACACATAAAGAATAGGAAATTGAGCAAAGGCAAGAGCTAGGAAATTTCATTGGGTTGTTGTGTTCTTCTTCAATTGTTCTATTTGTTGATTGAACTATTGCTCAGAGAATCTGGTTCAGTGGCTCTTCATCACTGACGCCATATCAGTGACTTTTGTTCAGTAACTCTTTTTTAGTAGCACTGCTTCAATTAGAACTGTGCAGTGACTCTAGTTCAGTGACCAAATGATCTAAGACTCTTGCTCAGTGACCTTTGTGCAGTGACTCCTGTTTATTGACTCTTAATTAGTGAATCTTTTCCAGTGACTCTTACTCAATGACTTGTACAAAAATATTTTACTTGACACAGCCCAAGTGACTTCTAGGATAACAATTAATTCGAATTATCGCTAATGTTTAGCACTCTTTAAGAATAGTTGAAGAGCAACTTAACAACTGAGCAATTTCTGTGAGTTCTCTTTTTAAAGCAGTGGCCGGCAAAATACACAATCACATTTTGGCATTGGTATTTGTGCCAGTATGTCTGTCTCTCTCTCTCTATCTGATACTCAGTGAAGATTGAAGTTGATTGAAGTATAATTTTGGATGATCCTCTTGACGATTTTTTGGTTTCCATTTGGACTGGATAGTGCAATATTCTTTTCGAAGTCGATTTAAAACTATTCTTTAGAACTGCTTTATGAAATATTCTTATGATCTTTTATTTATATATTTTCATATATCCAATTGATCTAAATTAGAGATGGGCCCGGGAAAGAAATTAAATCCAGTCCCGTCCCGATCCCGAACCCAAATTATTCATTCAATCCCGTCCCGATCCCGACCCAAGCTATCCCGTTCCAATTCCCGGTGCCGATCCAAGCTTTTCCGACGACCACGTCCCATTAAAGCTATTTTCTGGCCATTTGAAAATCGGGTTTTAGTGAGAAACCAAAATATTTGTTCAAAGTAGGTGAACATTTATGCTGATATTAGTACTATGGGTTGTTCCTAACATATTCTTAAAGGTACATATGTGGCAAATATCTAGAAACCTGTCTGTCTGTCCCTTATGCCTGCCTAAGCCGTTCATCCGATTGCGATGAAACTTTGGAAAATGGTTAAGTGCTTGCCATGGTCCAAATACCGCGATGTTTGCAAAATTATACCGATTATCCGATTGCAATTAAATTTTGGGGAATGGTTCAACTTTGTTATACCCGGGAAATTTACGCTTTATTTTTGAAGATCATAAATAGCAGAGTTATAAGAATATATCTTCTAGTGTTCGGTAAAGGTTGTTCATTTCACTGAACGCGTTCACTTTTTCTTTTTTTTTTTCAGAGTGAGTCAACTCACTCAAAGTGTTCACTTATTCAGTTGTTTAGCTTTTTAGTGCTGGTTTCAATTGTAGGCCTTTTCGTGGGATCTGTGCTGTTCCAATTGTTGTTCACCTGGACATTGTGACGAGTAGCGGTAATTCAATATAATTTTAATCCTTCGTTGATGGTCATACTACGGAATGTTAAATGGTTACCACGCCAGCATGTTGCTTATATTGAACAATCAGACACGCGGACAAAAAAACAGCTGAAGAGTCACCAAATTAAGTGAATATGTTACTGAACAACTCTCAATGAACAACTCTCAGAACAAGAGCGGCTGAACAAGAAAAAGTGAACAACTCTGACTGAACAACTCACAGCCCCTACGTGAGTGAACCAGAACAACTGAACAATTCTGACTGAACCAAAATAGAACAATTCATGAAGAACATGTTCTCTTGCTCAGTTCCAATGAAAGATTCTGTTTAGGTTCTAGTTTATTTTGATGTTCCGTACCCTGATTTTTGATTCGTTGTAGCGGTATAAACCGCTATGTAAAGGGTGGTCCATTTCGAGATGTTTCTGTTTTTATAATTTAAAATTAAACACTTAAAATAGAATTGGGTGTCGAAATCTTTATTATTACCCAAAAGAACATTCTCTGACATTCTGAAGGTCAAATTTTAGATCCTTCTTTCCAGCATTTTTACCGGTATCTCGCGATTTTAGCAGGTAATGTTAGCTTCAAAGTCTTTAATAGTAGCTGGTTTAACTACGAAGACTTCTGATTTTAAAAAACCCCAAAGAAAACCTGAAAGGGAGCTGTAGTCGAGTGCCCCGATTGCAAAATACCCTGTGCCCTTGATTTCAAGTGTTTTTACAGCTGACGGTGCTGGACTCCCCGCTCTATAAAGCAAAATTGTTTCGTGTATAACTTCGGTATTTTTCGTCCAATCTTATTGAACTTATAGGTAGATATTGGCATTTTCTTGATATATATTAGGTCACAAAGCTCTAGCTTAAAATTTTAAAAGGGAGAAATTATCCAATTCTGAAGCAAACTTGGAATACACCTACCCACATGCAAAAATTTGTATCCCTATCTCTTAAAGTGTTTGAGATCGAAGCGTTCATACAGATAGAAAGACAGTTTTCTGCGGTTAAATGGGACCCAAAAATTTTCAAATCTTAAACAAACTTGATATGGGTATGGTATACTATTAGAAGAACTTTGGATAATATCGTTTTCAGCATAAACGAATGTGTTAAATGATACTGACATATTCTCATTTCACTCGGAGAATAAAAAATATAGCAATAAGAAAATTTTACACAATATTGAACGCAATATAGAGAATATTTCTGCAACATTAGCTCAAAAATCATGTTTATAGAGCTATGACAGTGTTGAAGTAAGTAAGCGATATGTAACTTCAAGACTTAGAGCAAAGTTTGGTCAACTGAGTTTTAAAAACTGAAGAAGATGGAAAGATGTAAACAGGAAATCTGCTCAGCTTGTCATGCGGATCAAGAATATAAGTACTTCAAGGGGTCGTAGATGTTTCCTTCTTTGCGTAAAATATCTCCTATTCCAAAAGTTAAATCAATGTGACTTATCAAAGCCCGCCCTCGCAGCATTTTGAATCGTCAAGTCTCATTGTTTTCCACTGAAATCCACTGACAAATTTGGACAAATTAAATTGTTAAAGCCCATGTCATAAAAAACACCTAACGCTAAGCTAATAAATCGCAGCGATTTAATCACAAGTCATGACTAATTTCGTTTCGGGTATTAAAATGGCCTAAACAGATTTTATTGCTGCTCATTTTTAGTAGCCATTGCCATTTAATAAGACGAAAGGAAAATATTAAAAACAAAAATTTTAATGAGCATACAATGTGACAACGTCAAATGTCCAAGGGACCAGAGCTATCCGCCTCTAAGCACATTGCTTGGCGACACAGTCAGACTTATTTTTGCCACTGGCCATTAATACTACAGCTCACCATCTCCCATCCCCCGACTAAGGGCATTAAAATTAATGCCAAGAAACACCCACAAGCCACAGAGAGAGAAAATCGCAAAAGCGAAAAGAACATGTGACCGTTGAAAATGGTGGAAAAACAATGCAGCGTCGTGTGGATTTTCACATGTCGTCGTCGTTGTCGGCCCACATTTTCGACACGCCAGAATGCCTTTGGCTGGAATCTAACTGATTTTTTGCGGCTTAAGGGCGTTGAAAAGGAAGTGAAAAGCCATCAAGCGCACAGCATGATTTTGAACTTTCAGTTTCAGCTTCAGCTCAAAGGCAAAAGACAATGGCAAAATGGAAAGTTGTTGTCAACAGCGCACAAACTGAAAGTAAACATATGTACATTATGCACACACACACACAATGATGTCTTGTGGGTGGACACCAAACACCAAATTTTCGCATGCACACAATTAAAACAAACACTTGTGGGACTTGCGGCAGCCTTGCAACTTGACATTAAGCTTTGTGGCAGCCCCTCAACAGCAGCAGCAGCAGCCGCTTTAAACAGGCGTGGCTGTGAAACCTGTCTTGTTAAGTAGCAACAAGAATTACCGTCAAATCAATTAACAAAATGCAAACAAAATAAACAACAAGTAATTTATAGATATTTTTGACAATGCCAAGGCTTTTTGCATACCAGCTTAAATATGGGTGAGAAAATTCATGCTTGAAATTGTATATCGAAAAAAGCTCAGCTTTAAAATTGTAAAATGAAAACTGCCAAAAAATTTTGACAGTGAATTAGAGAGGGTTTAAGACCTGACTAAGGAATGCTTACCGGCTGTAAACGGAAACAAAAAATCAAACCACGAATCATTATTACATCCTTTAATTGATTTGAGCTTTGGATGGTAAAAGAAGCTCTTTCTTGTCATTGGCTGTTTCTTCCAGTGCTACCTATTTCTCCTCATTAGCCTTACAGTGGTGCCCAACTGCAGTTGTGCCTAAAGTACTATCTGTAGTAAACAGGGAAGTTCAAAGCTGGGCTGCGTCGTTTTGAAATCGCACACCAATACACTCTCACTTTTTGGCCACGCTCTTCTTGAACATCGCTGGTTTAGATTGAGCATTTCACATCGAGGTTAGCATATGGTGGATATCGCTTGGATTCCGAAGCGTTCCTAAAAGTCAGGTGCTTAGGTTTTTTTTTGTAGATGAGTCTGGACTGTATTGGAATTCTGTATTGGAAGTCTGGAATTGTATTTGTAAGTTTGAAGATACGTTTAGTAAACAGCCTTTGAAGTCTCTTAACTTCCTCATACTGGCTACACCCCCATAGTTGCGGCGCAAAGCACATCAAAGACCTAACAGCAGCTTTAAACTGTAGAAACTTGATGCTTGACAGGATGAGAGGTTCTCCAAAAAAGTTTTTCTTCGAGTCCAGTAGTTTCTTTTGGAGGTAAGGCCTAAAGTTCTCCTAGTGACTATAAAGTATTTAAATCTGGCTACTGTCTGCAGCTCGGCGATATTTAAGACCCCCAAACAGAAAGATTCTATTTTCAAATTGGTTGATTCAATGTTTTAATAAATATCGTCGATACTCCCAAAAGACTTAGTTTCCGAAGTAATGTATGGCGGTGTATCGTATTGAATGTTGACTTAAAAGCAGATATAGAGCTTTTCTTTTGTTGTCTAAGTAGGAAAGAGCAATTCCTGAGAGCAGAACCATATTGTAAGAGCTTGTCAAGATCTCAATGCACAATGGGCTTTGTTGGGCTTTTTTCCAGACTTGATGGCAAGGTACCCCTCAGCGATGGTAATTTAGCATCCAGCGTTTCATCTGGTAAATACGGTTAGGCATTGGTTATTTTGTTGGTTGTTGGCATTGGTTGTATAGTGTTTTTAGAAAGTATTAAAATGATATTTTGTGGATATCAAATTGATATTGAATTGTATCAGGTTGATACTTTTTGGTATTAATTTCTTAATATCATTTTGATACCAGTTCTTATCAATTTCAATTGTCAAACCTTTAGTACCATTTTAATACTAGATTCAAAACGATGATCAAATTAATAGACTAAGGATCAAATTAATACACAAAATATCAACTTGACAATTTCTAGTATAATTTTGATACCGAAGAACTAGTTTTACTTTAAATTTAAGACAGCGCATAATTGATAATGAATCGTTCGGAAAACTACCCAGAGAGTATAAAAATTGATTGATGATATTAATCCATTTGATGATTTTGGTATCCATATACTTTATTGGATATGAAAATATCCATTTAATGTTAAATTGATCTAAGATTTTCATCCAACGGTGCTGAAAATCATCAAATGGATATGAAATATGATATTATAATATCAAAACATTTTGGTTTTCAATGTAAACGTCTTCAATCTTCCCAGCGATGTATCGTAAAGCTGTTTTCTAAAACAGCCCTCGTATCTTTGTTAGGTTGCAAGAGATAAGTTTGAAGAAATGCCAGTGCCACTTAAGCAATATGAAACGATTGACAAGATTTTCCCTGACACGCAACACACAAATTGTTCTTTTCTTCTGACCCTGCCCACCTCCAAATCTGTGTCTCAGATCTTTTGATCGAGCATAAATGCAATCATGACAGCTGTCAATTTTAATCATGCCGGCAACGTGACTGATGTGCCGCAGCTACATAAAGATTGCAGCCGATTAGATGAATAAGCCAAGTCAAATTGGTGTAAAATTGCATTTGCATATGACGAAGACTAAAGGTGGCCTGGGGCGAAACGTTGCTATCGAATTAGTCAGCATTGATATAGGCAGAGACGGCGGCATTTAGTTGAATTACAATAATTAAGTCAGCCAAATGCGCAGGCGGCTTAATTAATAACTTAGTCGCCCCATCTCGCTCTCAGTTTGAGTCAGTGTGACTATAATTAAACCCCTTACTGAACGAATGTTGCCCATTTTAGGGCATAGCTCAGGTCTAGAGTCACAACTGGCTGTGTAGGAGGCCGCCGCTTGCCAATCTAATAATTATCAATGAAAGATCTTTTATTTTTTATTCATTAACAAGTTGGCCGCTTGTGCTTTTAAGGCAAGTTGCTTAGATTTCCATCTCCATCTTTCATTCATTCAAATTCCGCTCCCCTAATGCAAGTCAAGTTTAACTCATAATTTACATTGTGCGATTTCCATATATTTTTATGACTCTATCTATCTACTCCTATAAAAGGCCCGCACAGCGCTACCAAATTTGGTGCGTGTGTGTTTTGTGTGTTCAAGTATTATTATTATCATTTTGTATAATTTTTATAGCCAACCCCCGCAAAATGGCTTTAAGTAGTGACTTGTGCCTGCTGTCTGTATGGGGTCATCCACGTTGCTTTGGCCCACCTTTTCCATGGCCATTAAAACACTTTCAAGGCTTTTCGTTAGACAGCAGGCTAAGGATTTGTTTGCATACAAAAATAGCTGCGTCTAGTTATTTTTTTGACTGCAAAAACTCGCACATTTAATGGCTTTATGGACGCCCTTCTGTATGCGCTCTGTTGCCACATTTTGAAACATTTTAAATTTGGAATTGTATGTGCGCAATTGCATTTTATGAACACCAGCCGAGCGTCAATAAATTGACAAATTTTATGCACCACTATTTTTTTGGCAAGTGCTTTTGCTCATTTGGCAGCGCCATAGCCGAAAAAAAAAAAAAATTTATACATAGAGTAATGCAAATAGGGCGAAATGTGTATGCCTCAGGCAATGGAAATCAAAATATGAAATTATGTTTTTTTTTTAAGCAATCTATTGAGGATTTAAAGTTGTTCTCTGTACGGATCGGTTCTTAGGTTTTAAGGATTTAGTTTTGATCCTTGGTTTAAAGTCTATTGGATTGTTGGATGGTGGATTTTGAATGTTTGTGTGGCGAAGAAATCATTATCAATGTGGTCCTCTTCTACATTTTTAACTATTTTAACCATTTCGCACTACAATCTCTAAAAGTTTCAGAAAAATCGGATAATAAATGGCAGAGTTATAAAGATTATAAAAAACGTTGCATACTTTTTGGCGCTACATGTTGATTAACATAGGGAAAGGCTATTAAACACTAATTGCCCTGAGTAACGGGTATATCAAAGTCGGGCAGGACCGACATTAACTTACGCTCTCGTTAAATTTAAACCAGTTCTAACATGATTCGATTTCTGTACTTTAATGCTTCATATATGTAGCCTCTGAGTGTGATCCAATTTCGCCCGTTTAATATTTCAATGAGTTGGGATTGTGTTAGGATTGGCTTTTTTCAGTAAACATTTCGTATTTCTTTTAGAACTGGGCATTCGGGCAAGAAGTGGAAAGTGTCCTCTTTTGCATGCATGTTGCAAAACGTGCATTCGTTCTCAATTTGGGTACTGTACGTCCTGCAGTTCAGTGCAGTGAGATATGGAATTTACCTAGTATCGATCATAGAAATATTTACTTTCACCCAAAGAGAAGCTTAAAAGTTTGTACATTCGTCTGCTAGAGCTTTGTTGGGCCTCTGCGATAAATTTTTCCTTTGTTTTGGCTGCAATACGCTGTAAAATCGATGCAGTTTATATATGCGGCTTTCACAGGATATTGCACTATTCCAATGATCACTACGGTCATTTTCCTTCAGTTTCATTTTTATATTTATACTATATTATATAAGTCATTTTTAAAAAGATTGGATTTGTAAAACCATTGTTCTGATGCAGAAATCTGATCCATTCCTGAAAACCATTATTTCGGATTTCGACTTGTTTACTTCCATTCCCCATAAGTCACAAACAGTCTTCTAATGTATTGTATATTGTATTATTAGACCTTTTTTCACTGTGGTAGATCTGTATCTGTTGCATCCCTTTTGCTAAAGTTAATGAATAGTTAACAAGATATGAAAAATCAGTTCTGAAATACTTAAATTGACTCTAAGATGCTAGGGAACTAGATTAGCAGAAAAAAGCTGATAGATTTGAAGCCGATTGCTCAAGACCAAGTAGATTTAATGAATGCTGTTTTTCTTCCCTATAATCTAGTTGACGATATTGTTTTTGTTCCTTTTACTTATAAAGTTCTCATAGTTTAAGTTAAATATCCAATCGCTTATACCAGTGATGGGCAATCCCTAGCTCCCATTGCTCCCAAGAGTTATTTTACGGCAACTGGCGCTCGTTTCGTACTATTTTTTATTTCTGTACAGTTCTCTGCCCACTCTGATACCTTAAAGTGTAGTTTTAATCCTAGGAAATCCACCACAGACCAGATATTCATATTGCGACAGCTTCTGCGGAGAACTCATGAGTTACAAATCAGCCCCATCTTTTTGTAAATTAGGAAGCCCCTTGAGACACACCGATAACGTCAAAGTACTTCAAAGCTGATGTTGAGAATCACACGAAAATTAAGAAAAAATCTTTCATCACCATTTAATACCAAAAGAAGTTTAGGGCAAGGTTACACCTTATCGCCTGACTTCTGAAGTCTGCAGGGTGTTTTCAGAGATTGCGAAGCAGTCAAAACTGATATGGTTAGGACCAGACTCTAGAACTTACAAAGATAAGTGAATAAAAAGGGTGTGAGGGTGTGTGCGAAGTTTGCCAAATATACCGAAAGACAAATAGGACAAAATATGTATATCTAAGGCAATGGAAATCAAAATATGAAATTATGTTTTTAAAGAAATCAACTGAGGATTTAAAGTGATTCTCTGATTGGATTGTATTTCAGAAAGCATAATCCATTGACGAATGACGGGCAAATAAAGCGTGATTCGTGAAAGTGATCGCTAAAACGTCCGAAAACTAGCGAGATGAGCCCGAGATGATATTCTTTCCGTTCGATTTCGGACTTGTTTTCGATAGTTTTATCCGTTTAAGTTTCGAGAAATGGTTTACCATTTAGTTTTCATTTGGGTATATCCAATTCATATTCATTTCATATTTTTAGAAACTGAATACATACACAAAACACATAAATCATAAAAAAACAATCATTGATTACAATCGTTTAAGTTGATCAACAGCTGTCCCCGCATTCATTCAACTATCCACTACGCCAATAATAATTTCTGTGAGAGCTAAAACAAAGATTTTGCTATAATGACAACAAATAAACGCTTCGAAACAAGTTTGACAATTGTACGCCAATTTTTTGTATTTCTTCTTTTTTTTTTGACGTTGAGAGGCAACTTCAACTTGTCATTGCCAAAAATCGTTGCAAATGTCTGTCAGTTGTTGTATAGTCGCCGAAGGCACCTAGCCAAGTAACTGCCCGCTAATCAATCAGTTCCCATGAGCGCAATTTCCAACAAAATGCCCCCACGTAGGCGAGGAAAAACCCCCCGAACCACATAAATAGGAGTAAATTGGTGAAAATTTTGCAAAAGCGATTGCCCCTAATGAAACCCCAAAAGTTGCGTTTAGGTGTACCTAAAGCAGGAAACCACACCCAGACGACCCAGTGTCGCGTCTGAGACTTGGCTTGTCAATATTTAAAAATTAATTAAGATTCACATAATGAAGGCAGTGGAGCGCACCAGAGGCTTCGGTCAGTCAGAATTGGAAAAACCTTTGAGTATTTAGTACATAAATTTGTGCGCGGTAATCGCTCGTCCCATGCACGCGCCCATTTTTATAAAGCAATTAACTGCCGCTTATTTTATACCCGCTCATAAAACTCAAGCGGCAGACCCTCCGCCTCCTATTCAGTCATCGATTGGGACTATTGCAATGGCTGCTTAAACCAATTATAAATTAACAGTATATAGTATATAGGCAATAGACGATTTGTGTACTCAGCCAATCAGGTTAGTTTTCCCCAACCGCTGACGACATTTTGTATATTGTTGTTGTTGTTGTTGTTGGTTGCGGTTGCGGCGGCAGCCACTGATAAGCGGTTAAGCAAACACTCACCTGTAACGAGCAAGAGAAGTTGAAAGATAAGATTAGTTAAACGCCAAACAACACAAATGGCGTTTAGGTATATAAAAAAATAAATAAATGAAGTCAGAAAAGTTGCCACTGAATTTATGAAAAGATATAAAGTTTACAGCGATGGGCACACAGTGGCCCATAACGACCTCAAAGAATGAAGAAACTTAACACATTTGGGTGATGGCTTCTTTCTTTTGTTAAATTTTACACCGAGGATTCAGTCAGCCCTTAGTATTAACTGAATAACTCGAAACTTGGTGTATCGTACTGTGAAGTTATTCGAGGATATTGATGGAATTAAAGATCGCAAGAAATCCGGCCGACCGAGATCTGTGCGAACGCCACAAGCCATAAAGGCCGTGCAAGATCAGAAAATCAAGTTTCGTGAGATGAATATCAGCAAGGACAGCATGTCTAGCATCATAAAACGTCACTTGGGACTCAGTGCACAGTGCACTTCCTCCACAAAAACGAAAAACAAAATAGAAAGCATTGTGTCGCCAGTGCGCGAACAACGCCCACAGATGAGTTCTGTTCACTGACGAGACAATTTTCACCATAGAGGAATCGTTCAACAAACATGCTGTATCATCAAAACAAGCGTCCGAGCTCATTCGAAGAGTTCAGAGAGGTCACCATCCGGCTTATGTGATGGTTTGGTGGGGATTCACCCATGATGGGGTCACCAAGCTTCATTTTAGTGAAAAAGGAGTCGAAACTTCGGCGAAAGTGTATCAATCCGACGTTTTGAAAAAGGTTGTAAAGCCTCTCAGCACGAAATTATTTGCACAAAAGCCGTAGACCTTTCAACAAGACTCCGCTCCAGCTCACATGGCAAAAACGACTCAAACATGTCTAAAAAATGATGTGCAGAACTTCATTTCTACGGATAAATAGCCTGCTGGTAGCCCAGACCTGAATCCATTACTGAAAGGCACAAGGCCGCTATTTCAAATAAGTGAATCTACAATTTGTAGCCATGAAGTGACCGAATAAAAAGAAAAATATGCATTCGTTTTCATTTTATAACTAACAAACCGTGTACCAAAACAATTCCGATTACTAGGTATAATATGAAGGGACCAGATTAAGTTTGGTTATTAGATCAAAGGAAAGAAGTGAATTATTAGGTTTTAAGCAGTCGGCTTCACTTTCTTCATCTGATCTAGCCACTTTAAAATTCAAAATGCAAACGCATCCGTTTAAGACATTTTCCCAAAGATTTATCTAGCATAATTATTGAGAATTTTTCTGTCATACCTTTTGCTCAGTTCTCGATACATTTCTTTGTAAGCGTTCTTGATACTTTTTCGACAGCGTGTTCAATATGAATTTGTTATCTAGAAAGTTTTGAGAACTTACGTTTAAAACATCTTGTAAACGTTTAAGCTCACGATAAATGATCATTTCCTTTTGATTCCCATATATAAGCTTGTAATTTTTGGTAGAGATAGCTGCCAATAACATTTATCAAAGTGAGGAAAGTATGTTCTCAATTCCACTTCCAAAGCAACTTTTCGAAATTGGAACTGATTCGAGTTTGTCGGTTCTAAAAGAATGCTTGTCGGTGCGCTAGTCGGGAAAGAGCTCTTCCAGCCAACATTTTCTGAAATTTCTGAAATCAGTCCAGTCCTCGGTCTGATTAAAATAGTCATAAATTCGCTCGTTTTCTGATACTTTTGTCAGGAGAAAATTGCACCCTAGTCTCGACTCTTCTGGAACCCTTCTTATAACCAGTTTTTCGGATCAGCTTCGTCTCATTTTAGAGCAGAGGCAGGCAAGAAATACATTCACATTTTTGCATTGTGAGAGCAGCGCAAAAATTTCTCTCTTTTCCAGTAGCAACGACTGCGTCGCGAACACGTAACGCAGCGGAGCTTTAACAGTTTATACCGTGTGTGTGGAAGCAGCGCTGCTTTGAGATTTTTCGTATGCACGCCAGATAGCAAGCTGCCGGCCCCTGTTTTAGAGTCATATTTCCAATCATTTGCGAGTCTTGTTTGCGTTGAGTCTAATCGCACATAAAATCAATCAACTTTTAAGCATCAAAAGGTCTCGAAAAGGACCCATCCAGGGAATTTTTGTTTAAGTGATCATCCAAATCCTAGGTGGGTGAAAGCTAATTGGTAGAATGTTTTCAAAACATTGACCACTTTTCAATGCAAATTCACAAATTCTATTGAAATTCTGCCGACGTCTTTGCTCACAATGCTGACCCTTGCTTTATAGATTAAAAGGACATCCACATTCACACCTGATTGGGTGAAATTGTGACAGCGAAATTATGTCGCAATGAACTTCAAGATATGAGTTCAGGTTAGGTGTACACCCAGAGTCTGTCTGCACTACTTCAAGTGATGCTATATTGGCTTTCAATCATTACCTACGTTTACATCTTTTCCACTTCATGCAGCTTCCCTAAAAAACCTCAATCAACACCCAAAAAAGAAAACCAACGCAGTCAGCTTTCAACATTTTTGAGTATTTCCTTTTTTTCTGTATTTTTTGATAGTCTTCTATTTTTAGATATATTTATAAGATAAAATTTCTGTCATACCCCACCAGCACTTCGATGAGCCTTGTCTGCTATGTTGCCACATTTCCCAAGGCTTGTTTATTTCTGGAGTAGTCGAATGACTTTTCCGGACTCCATGCTCTACGTGAGGGGAACATAAACAGACGACGACGACGGCGACGATGATAATGATGATGTGGCTGCCACCACATATAACATACAAGTGAGAGAGAGCGAGAGGAACGACCGCAAGGTTCATGACCTTTTTGGTTTTGGTATGTGTAACAAATGCACCAAATTCTTGTGGCCATTTTTGATTTGGCAAACTAATTTTAATTCAATATTTGGTTTTCTGTAAACATTTTCGTTCAAAATGTTCAACAAGCTGTGTTCCATCAACACGTAGCACAGTAATTTTGTGGCTGAACTTTGGTACCCCCTCGGGGGGCTGTTTTTATTACAAAAATGTTGTTTATATATATTTTTGTGTTTTGAAAACTCACAGCCGTTATGATCGAGGAGAGGTCGTTACGCGTTACGCGTGTTCTAGCGGAAATGGAAAATGGAATAAATGCAAAATGGTGAAAGTAAGATGTGGTTGGTTAATGTCTTCCACAATATATAAATTTGTACTGTGGGCGATCGTGCAGACGACTTTTACTTTGGCATATAATTAATTTTGATTATCGCTCATACGCAACGTGACACACGTAGCAAGGTCTTCAGCCCCCACACAAGGTAAAACCCTATAAATTATTACCTGCTGCTGCTGCTGCTGCCCACCTACCCAAAACTACTGTCCGACTATCTTCGTACTTATGAAGTACACACAATTATTCATACATATAAAGCGTAGCGTAATATGCTTGACCAACATTGAAGTGTCCAACATAACTCGTTTTTGAAACAAAAGCCAAAGCTGCCGCCTTTTCTCTTTTGCCTGGCTGGGGATTTATCACGTCGAGTACATACATACATATGTACATACGCTTTTTGTGCAACTTGTTCTTAACACCTTTATGAGCGCCCACGTTTTTTGTTTATTTTTAGTCGGCCACGACAATCTTTCTTTTTGTTTTGCTGTCTCCTCCTCAACAACTGTCACTTTAAATGACAAAATACAGCAACAAGTTTGTTTAGGTGTGTGTGTGTGTGTTCGTGTGGGTTTCTATGTTGCGTGGAAAACCGGAAAAGCCTACCTACGTTGGCTTAAAGGTAAGCATGCAAAGCTGAAAGGCCAGATCCGACTGCCTTTTTTAGAAAATGCAAGTGCACTCGTTTCATTATTGGTTGGTACTTTTGCTTAGGCCAATGCCAGTTGTTGTCATGCAGCTGATAAGCCACAGGTTGTCCTTGAGATGAAAGGAAAGAGTGGGCCCAGTTTGGTATTTGAAAGTGACACTTGATTGGCTGTTGTTAATAGAGCTGGGTGCTTATGTTTTAACAACTGATTTTGTGTTAGTTTTCAGACAATTTACAGTCTCGACAAAAAATCAAAACAAAATATAGGAAAATATTTGTCAGAGCCTCTCTCTATCAGAAACACTGCCATTTGTTCAGACGTCAATATAGAGCTTTTTGTATTGCGCTTCTGTTAAGGACTTGAACGCAATGCAGTGTTTATCTTTTATTCATGTTTTCATTAAAAGATTGCCTGAATGTGCACAAAGTGGTCTTAAAACTTCACCAAAATGTTTCTGAAAGAAGCCCCAAAGTTTATAAAATGACTCCTAAATGTTTCCAAGTTGTGCACAAAATGTTACTAACGCAACACCAAAACTTTGATGAAAATCGAACAACGGGTTTTAAGATTGCGTTCAAGAAATGACACCGTTGTTCACAGTTCAAGAAAAAGCGCGATTTGTGTACTTTTGTCAACAAATGGTCTTGATTTCGGATTTTTTTCTGAGTGTAGAAGCATACATAAAACGATGCAAAACCTTTGTGCAGGCCGCCCCTCTACCTCTACTTCTTGTAAACGAAAGCTTTTTGAAAAAGTTCATGAAGTCTTCTTCATCTTGCAAAACTTCTTCCTTTTCCAAGAAAGAATGACTTTCCATTTATATATTACTAGAGACCGCGATGTATTGTCCTAGGATTTACCTAGGTGGCTTTTAAGCTCAGAAAATAAAATCAAGAACTTTTAGCCAAGCTCATATTTTAAATTTCGCAAGAGTTTCGCGATTTGAATCCTGTTTTTGGTCCAAATTTGGTCTCTTAATCCTAAAACTTTTACGAAAGTGAAATGGGAGCTGGGCTGTTTGTACTTGAATTAAGAACAAAAGGTGTCAATAGTATGGTTAGTTCGAAAATACTTGATATAAGTACCAAATTATTATTTAAAGTACGATTTTTCCCATCCCAAATTACAAACAAGTTCAAAATGATTTCTGATTAAGCTCAACCATGCTTAAACTATTCCCAATTTGTTCTGGAAATGAGGTCTCTATATTGAACCAAGGAAGGTTGGAAATATCCAACGGCCTTGAATTATCAAAAATCTACTCTCATTCCATAGAAGAGTGCTAGAACTAGTTGGGAATTTTAAACTAATTCGCAATTTCAGTTGCTCACTTTTTGGAGCTGTCATTGTAAGTTCATTTTGTGCTCAATTCAAGGCCATTTGTACTGGAATTAAGAACGCTCTTTCCTTAAATTTGTCGGCTTATTGTAAGTACTAGAAGTTTTTGATGCAAGGTCGTTTCTCGATTTTGGAACGGTATAATTCTATCCCGTTCCTGGTTTTTACTGAGTTTCTTTCAACCTTTTAACTAAATCGTCATTTGTAAAGCGTTGAACAGCTTCCTTTCGCTTTCTTTTCTGTCTCTGATCTTTCTTTATTCATTATATTTAAAGTTCTGTTCTAGTATTCCGAGAAATATTACAAAACTGCGATAACTTTCCATGCCAAACTCACTCAACCAAATTGAATTCAATCAACTTTCGCCTGTCTGGGCAAAGTCAATATGGGGAGGGAGGATGAAACTGCCAATAACAACAACTTGGCCACGATCAATGCCCTTTCACATAAGTTGCAATGGGCGGGCGGGTTGATTGCTTCATTTATTGTGCAGCTCTTTGGTTAGTCCATGGTCAACTTCCGTGGGCAAACGCTTGGTTGCATTTTTGTTTAAACAACCAACAACAGCAACTACCATAATAATAATAATAATAACAAATCAAAACCGCCAACGAACGATCGATTGCCATGACAAAAGATTTTAATTGAATTTGAAAACGCAATGAGACGTGTAGAGTGAGTGAGTAGGCTTGGACTCCACCAAGTGCGGGTGTGCCTACGCGTTCCGCATAACAAATTGTCAACAAATTTATGAGCACGTCAGTTATCTAAGAAGCATTGTTAGGGCCCATCCTAATTCCCATTTCACTTTGGCCAAAAACAACGCCCTAAAACGGTGTTCCAATCCAAAAAGCAACAACATTTTCCAATATTCTAAATTTAGATGAAATGAAACACATTTCAAATTTTCATGAGAAATGTCGGCCGGCCGAGGCGGCAGCAGTAGTGTAGAAAATTTGTGTATCTAAGAAATGCCAAGATCCACACACACACAGAGGCTATGTGGGGGTATATAGCTGGCGTACGTATATATCCCACCATATAAACATTCACGTAGCGGGTGTAGCCGAATTTGATTTTTTCGAATGCACAACGCAAGATACCGTTTGTGTATCTATCAGATGATGTTGACACCCAGCTAAGAGAACAACACGATTTTGATATGTCAGAAATTCCTGTTGGCGTGGGCGAAATGAAAATTTCATTTCAATTTATACAAATGGAAGGTGGTGTTTACCTGCAGTTGATATGCTTGCATCATCATCATCATCATTTGGCCCCCAAAATAACAAAACGTCATGCGGAAGATGCTGATATCTCACAGATACTACTACGTGCAGTTATGCTTGGCCTGCGACGTAGCCGTAATCCGAGCACCTTTGACGTTGTCTTTCCACAGTCTAGGCACACTTCAACTGTGCAAAAATCTCTTGTGAGATATAGCGACAAAAAACGTGCTCCAACGTCGTGTGTCATAAAGCTATAAGCCATAAGCCGTCGTGTTGCCAAAGTTCTTCTTCATTTTGTTGTTCTTTTATTTATTTAGGAGTGAGTCAGAACGAAACAACGAAATTTATGTCAGCAGTGCCAAAAGCAACGAACGAAAGAAGCCAATAAAAAAATCGGCAAATAAATAAATAAGAAAGAACAGGAGGAGGGTGGAGGCGGAGGGAGGGGAGGATAGAAGGGGAAGAGATATATTTAAATAATGTAATCACAAGCTGTGCATTTCAAGTGAGCGCTAGCGACCAACAGGTAGCCAATTGTGGTGTACAATACATACAGACGCTGTTGCACACCCTCAAAAACCTTCTGAGGTTAGACACCTAATTAGATCTCTCTGACGGGGGACCGCACAAAAAATACAAAGGAAACCTCATTTCTAAGCTACTTAACATTTCATTTTCATTATTTTTATGATTTTTTTGGCAACTTTTTGAATGGCGATAATTAATTTGTCTTTGTTCTTCTTTTTTTTTTGGTGCAAGAAAATTAGGTAAAAAATAATAAAATTTAATTAAACTGACTGGAAGCTGACATACATTTGTGGAGGAAATAAAAATGTCATGTCAGTCTGGATTAATGGGTAAAATTCTGTACCTGAGAGTCATAATTTATACATATATAAGAGGCCAAAATGCATCGTTTCACCCGATACATAACTTAACATAAGTCTAGGTTAAAATGTCTACTCAGGTAATGAAATGTTAGTCGGGAAGTCTGATTAACATAGCAACACCTTATATATTAATAAACAGAGAATTAACATAAATGTTAACTTATTAACATTATGTTAGCAGAAAGCGCTTGCTGACCCCAAATGGCTTATATTAAAGGCTTATCTTTCTGAAAATTTCACAGATTGTAGATATTGGGCATGGGTGCAGGGTTTTCTATATATAGATTGTCGAAGCTCGGTATATTAATCAGGGCCGCAAACCGGCTTTGGACGAACCCAAGATTTGGAATCAGTTCAACAAAAATTATACAATAAAAAACTTAACTATTTCCGTGTAATTTTATTGTAGTCTGGTGGATATAGTGCGATAGAGTGTCGAATTTTTCCTGGCTAAAAGAATGCCTTTTTGATGAAGGTATAGAACTCAGACATTACAACCTGTTACAGCAAAAACTTACTTTTGAAATGACCCACAGCACGCTGTTGAGCAGGTCAATCATAGCATTGCCTCATACTTGTTATCTTTCTATTACCTCCAAAATCTGAAGTTATGGCCCAAAAACATCTTTTTGCATTTTTTTTGCTCATTTATATTGAAAAAATAGGGGAAAGTTAACTTCGGCTCGGCGAAAGTTTTGTATACCCTTGCTGATTCCAGTGAAAACAAAAAAGCGTTTCTAAGACTACTTTTCGGATCTTTCTTTTCAATGAGA